>OW964824.1:13251527-13957324 GCA_943142095.1 Ophonus ardosiacus
CCCTAATTTGAGTATAAATATAAATTTATTTTTTATTTTAGTTTATTTGGAATGGGGGATTACACCATTTTTTTTTATAATTTCATCTGAAAATATTAGGAAAACTAAGACTATTGATGAAAATCCGGTGAAAAAATTCCTATTAATAAGCGAGTTATGGTCTCCCGAATTTTGAAAAGATTGACGTGACGTCACATTTATGTGTTTTTATATCAAACTGTTTTCATCATGGACCTAAATGTTCTTGAAATATATGCTATTTTAAGTTATATTTACATAAAAATAAATGAATATTATAACACTGTATAAGTATACATACTTTATAATTACAGGTGTATTTAAATTATTAAGTTTAATGCAAGAAATTTATGTTAAAATAAAAACTGTTTGGAAACTGTAGTACAGGAATGTTAGCCCCTCCTTTCGAATTTAAATTTCTTAACTTCCATTGGTAGTAATCCCACCTCCTAACACGCTATTTGTAATGCTTGTATAGGCGGTTTCTCGGTCGCCAATCAAAATATTTTCATATTAGTGTCGAAGCGTTATAACAAAAAACCCTTTATTTTCGAAATATCTCAATTATACCATTTCATTTTTTTATTAATATTCGTTACTCAGCATATACATTCGTATTTTTTTACTATTTTCCTTTAATTCGATTGAGCCGTAATCCCCCAATCTTGATCAAGAAATTTAGTTTATTTCGTATAGCATATTTAGTTTTGTTAAATTTAGTTTAGTTATAATTATTAAAGATTACAAGCTACAGAAATGAAGTATATAAGGGGAGCACTTGGTGCAAGGAGAATACACAAAAGAAGAAATGAAGACCTTAGAAGGCAAACAGGAGTCCGATCAGCAAGGGAAATTCTCATACAAAAGAAACTACAGTAGTTCGGACACCTAACCAGAATGGAGCAAAATAAACAAGTAAAAAAACATCTGGGAAACAAGACCAATTGGGAGGAATAGAAGAGGAAGGCCAAGGTTCACATGGAATAATTCAGTTAAAAGGATACTGGAAGAAGAGAATACCAGTTGGAGCGCAGCAAAGATAATGGCCAGAAACCGGGAAGAATGGCGACATTTTATATATAAGAATTAAAAGTATCTCATAGACATGTAAACCTCGACACTTTAGGGTATAAGAGGTCTTAGATTATGTATGTATAATTATTAATTATAAGTATACAGGATGGTGACTGATACAGCCGAACATGGGACTTTACAATGTAAAATCATACTTAATTCTTAAATTCCGGCTTTCTTATATAATGATTTTAGGTAAGAAATCTAAATCAGCAAGCAAAAGTAGTTTTAAATGTTTTACAACGGCAGAAACCGAAACCAAACTATATCATTTTAGCGAACTGAAACCCAAAACCGAAACTCGGATATATATATTTCAATTGAACAAGAATCAGAACCGAACCTAATATTAAATTTAATTATTAAATTTTTTGACATTTTGTTATTATATATAATGGTTCTTCTCTATACGGTTTGATTATACATTTTCCTTCATAAATATTCAGTAGATGTAGATTTAAAACATTATGAAGAAATTAATTTTCAAAAATTAGTCAGCTTTGCTATTTATCATGGAAACAGCTGATATATTCAAAAACGTTTAATTGTCAGATGTCAGTTGCAAGAGCAAAACCAAATATGGAAAGTATAGGATCAAAAATTGGTATGTCATAGTGTTCCTCGCAAGTGACATGCAGACAAAGGCCAAAGAGAAGATAGAAGGACTGTATCGCAGAAGACTTGAGAAAGGAAGGACTGTCTGAAGAAGATGCGTTGGACAGGAATGAGTGGAAGAGAAGAGGAAACAGCGACCCGAAATAAAATAGGGGATAGCTGAAGAAGAAAGAAAAGTGTCCAGTGCATTTTACTTAGTGTATGTTTATGTTATAATTTTTTTGGAATTATAGAACCTTTTCAAATTAACTTTTGGTTTGGAATTTGTAAAAAATAGTATGTGTTTGTATTCGATTTTACATGATATTATGTAGAATCTGTTCCAAGGACCTTTTGGTATGGGATTTGTACCAAATACTTCGAATTGACGGAAGGTCTTGTACTGGCCACAACAGATTTTTTAAGAAAGGTTCTTCTTTTCTCATGCAAACAAATGGTAGTAGGCCATTTTGGAGATGTATTTGTTTTTCCCGAAAAATTCATAGGTCACTAGGTAAATGCAAAAATTCAAATTTTGTTAATTTTTATTTTTACAAATAACTTCTAAATATGAAATATCTAATATGGAATTTTGGTTCGCCCTTTTTTAGAACACTTTTTTATTGTCCTTCGAACGACCATGCTCAAAAAAGCTTTGATTTCTCCAGGATAACATTTTTGACAATATCTCCTGCCAAACTGACATTTAATTAAATACTTTCAAATTGACACACTTTTTTTGTTCATAGCCTACTCCGAATTAGGATTCCTTTTTTAATACACTGTATTCCGAAATAATTATGTATGATTTCTCTACCTTATCTTAATATTATTCCCTAATCGACAAAATGAAACATTTAAGGACTTACTGTATATTTGTAGACAATAACACTTGTATAATTTGATATTCCACAATAATTATGTATGATTTCTCTGCCTTATCTTAATATCAGTGCCTAATCGTAATGCGGCTAAGTGGTAAGCCTACGTGGTTCTCATTAGAATGCTATTGAAGCAATTACCAGGCTAGCAAGCGCTGTATATGCACAGCAACAAACTGATTATGCACTGTTTAATCTCCGATTACAAACTCCTGCCCTCAAACTCCAACGCTCCAATAGCGCATCGCTCAAAATCACAGAATTGTATCAGATTAACTAGCGTTTCAATTGCATTCAGTACTTTATGGCTACACGCTTCGCTCCGATCGGTGTGTGTAAATAGATACACTACTCCACTGTTTCCCAAACTGTGGTTCGCAACCTTTCTCTTGGGTTTACAGGATTTTTAGACTATTAAAAACATATTAAACTGCTTTTGCATAAAAAATAGATAGATTTTTAATAGATTGCGTCGTACAGTTTTCTAGATTTCGTTAGCAGCAAGTATCAACAATTTCTTGGGGTTCTTCTGAGGATCTCTTCGTTGGATTAGAAAAACTCAAATTCATATATATATATATATATATATATATATATATATATATATATATATATATATATATATATATGACCTATTGTCATAGAGAGGGAGAAACTACTCAGTATTGCTCGCTGAGTTTGTACCCTTTCCATTTATTTCCCCCCGCCCCCTCGGCGCCACTGCTAAAATTAGAGATGCACTCGATTTCGAGCTTTGGCCGAAGATATTTTTTATCGGGCCGAATCGGGCTAATCATTTTCAAAAATCGAGGCGAGTCGGACTTTTGATTTTGGCCCGGCCCGAATATTCGAGCTTTTCGGGCCGGCCCGAAAAATCTTATAATTCAGTCAAATGCACAGTTTCCTTAATATTTTAATGAAAATGGATGAAGTTAAAAAGGATCAAAATGATTTAATAACAACAAACCTCACATATTAATAGATAAAAATGTATTATTTTACTTCAAGATTTGTGAAAAAGTTGTTTAAATTTTCGAACGGCCTTGGTAAACGAAGTGATAAATACACGTAGGTCTGTAATTTTTATAACAAACTTACACTAGAAGTGTCTCTTTTTTAACTACTTATGTTAACTAATGTTGAAATTTATAAGAATGTAGAGTTTTTTTTATAAGTTTGATACTAAAAAATTTAAAAAATTCGCTTTGACATAAAAATCAACATTAGGAATGTCGGATGCACCCAATTTCGAGCTTTGGCCCGGCCCGGCCCGATTTCGAGTAAATTTTCGAGCCGGGCTAGCTAATTTTTTTGTCGAGTCGATCTTCAAGTCGGGCCGGTAATTCTTATTTTCGGGCCGAGTCGATCCAAACCTCAAAGCCCGGCCCGGCCCGGCCCGAATGCATCTCTAGCTAAAATTAATATTACTTGTAATTTCTTAATTTCATTAAATTATTGAGAATGACAGTCGAATTTGTTACAAACTTTTAATTCTTAAAAATTTGGGTTTTCAAATCTGGGACAAACAGGGTCCACGAACCAACAAAGTTTGGAACCACTGCAATAGTCGATACTGCCACTGCCATTGCCTGCGGTAAATGCGCAAATTTAGATGCAAAAATTATTTGACAGCATTGCACAATATTAGAATTGACTGTCATAATCTATAGTTTATATGTGTTTCCTTATATGCTCTATTTCATGCCGGAATTATCAATGGAAATTGTACAGCAGACAGTTACGTCAAATCAATATTATTATTACCAATATGTTATATTCTTTATTCCAACAAATAAACATATTCATTGCTTCTTATTTACATTTTTATTGTATTTCTATTTTTGTCGGTTTTGCACGAATTATTGTATTGAACCATTGTAACTTCTGAAGTAGGTACCATGGTGGGGTATTGAATAAATACATATTGCTTTTTTATTTATATACATATAAAGGGTCTTTCATTAAGAGTGATAGGATTTTAATTTTAAATAAAACAAAAACAGTTTGGCGTAACAATTTAATTTTTGCTTTATTCTGAAGCTTGGACAATGCAATTATGTGTGGAACAATATATTGTTCAAATATTCACCACGGCTTTGTTTTCATTGACGCAAACGATCGCTCCAACTTTTGGAAGAAATAATAAGGTCAGATGACGCGGCTTTGCCATAAACCGCTCCACAAGGTGAGCAACGCAACGGTATTTCATGTAACACTTGCAGGTTATTCTCGCACTAGTAGGGCAATTTGTTTATTAACAAAGCCATTCATCCAAAAATAGCGTCGTCTGAGAAGACGATTTTTTGGTCAAAATCATAATTATCTTTTAAGTGCTCAAGGGCCCAATCAGCAAACTCTCGACGCAATCTGTTATGGTTTGGCTTCAGTTTTTAATACGACTTTGTAAGGATGTAGGCCCAAATCCTTACGTAAAATTCTCCAAGTTGACGTCTGAGAAAGCCCCAAATGTTGAGATCGTCTTGAAATCGACAAATTTGGTTCATCGGCAACACTAGGCGCTGTAGCTGCGTTATTCTCCTCATTTCACACATTTCGTTGTCTTGTTGGTGGCTTATTGTCAGCTATAATATCCCGAGGACATTGATAAATACGAAATAATTTTATGACAGTTACCGAAAGCGCGTTGCTTGGTAACAGCCCGACGCCGAAGGCGGAGGTGGTGTTACCTAAAAGCAATATGCTTGAGGAAGTGTGATAAAATTATAAGTATTTATCAATGATCGAGGGGTATTCGGTGAGAAAATTTTTTGCAGTTTTAACATTAAATTTGCCTAAAATTTGTATTTGACAGAATTTTTGTGTCTAGCATAGCCCAGTAGATGTCACTAGTAGCTATGAACGTGACTGTGGCTATGAATATGTTCAGTGTGAAGTGGTGCAATGAGAACGAGACCTCTTTGAGTGAAACCAAAAAGAAGATAAGACATACAAAAGTCCATAAATTAATAATTAATCTTTAATTATATGTCAAAAAGTGTTTGTTACTTAGCAACTTAGTAACATAAGTGATCATTGTCTTAGGATAATTATCAGTGTAAGTTTGTTTTGATTGGTTACTTTCGCACACGTCAGCAATAAAAGGATTCATTTGGATAATTTTTTAACCGAAAAATTTTCTTGTAAAGTGAACTTAGGCTCAAACTTTTCCACAGTCCGGCGTATAGCCTGCGCAGAATAACGATAACGGCGACCCAATACAAACGTTGAGCACCTACAATTGAGTTCGAATTTTGGTAATATGTTTTTATTATTTCAAAACGTTCAGAAAGGGTCAAACGCTGAATGATGAATCGCAAACTCTAGTGAATATTTAACACTGACACTAACAAAAAAAAAAAATCAGAAACTGAGAAATATTGAAAAACTGCATCCCTATTGAAAGATACTATTCTATACTATTAATTTAAGACGTTTTTGAAATAAGTAACGATACCATTAAATTAACTACACATTATTATTAGTAGTTAATAGATTGAACTAAAACATTTTCATTGTATTTTAAATGTTACATGTAAACAAACAAATATATTTGTCACCACATCCATTTCCATTACCTATTTGGCAACTAGAACTGTTTATTTTGAGTTAGTTTATTTTTAGTCATTTATATTTGCACGCAATATAAGCTTACTATTTACTTTACTTCTAAAACCGAAATCAAAACTTATTTTTAATAAAAATTCAGTAATCTATCAAACGATTAAATTCCGCGTTAAGTTTTCTATTTTATTTACTTTTCGTCAGCAATTCAATCAATTCTTGTCAAACAAAAATTGAGTTACGCTTTGAGATTTTTTTATTTATTTGCGAAATCGCGTCTTCATCACCTGTCGTCGACAAGTAGCTTTATTTTTTATTAAAAAAATGTTTCAGCTCAACCGAAATGTTTCAGAAAAAGAACAACCAATTTAACAGTCAATGTCCCCTTGCAAAAACATTGCATTTGTCCTTTGACAAAGAGAAGAGCTGTGAAGTGATTTGCAACACTCGTACATTTGTGCAAGTGTGATTCGGATTTTTTGGTCGGGATATAGATGGCTGTTTGTTCCATTAACAGCAAAACAGAAAGCAGCATCGAGGCAGAAAACACAGAACGCGCAAATTGGGAGCAAATGTTTGTAAACACAGCAAAAATTCCTGTTGAGTAATCAATAAAGAATGACAGATGGATCGGCGAATAATTCGAACACTAGTGGAAACAAAATATCTGTTTTATCTAAAACAAAGATTTTTGTTTTAACCCTGATTGAAATAGTTTTATAGCTAAATTTTTTGTCAATTGTTTCTATTTGTAATAAATCATCGCTGCTGGGAATGCTAATCTGCTTTGCACACAGATTTCGGTAATGATAATGACGTATTTGTGCCGTGCGGACGTTTACCAGGCGTCTCCTTACGGCCACGGGTACTCATTGCTGGCGTGTAGAGTACACTACAGGGGCTACTTTTGGGCCATTTAATATTCGAAATATTTCTTTTGGGAGGTCCCGTGGCCGCGTGCCTGAATGTCTGGGCGCGAACCTGGGGGAACCGGGTTCGATCCCGATAGACGCCAAATATTTCCAATTTTAAATGGCACAAAAGTGACCCCTGTGGTGCACTCTCCACACCAGCTATGAGTGCCCGTGAGGTGACGCCTGGTAAGCGCCCACACGGTAAAATATATCGTCATCATTACCGATGTCTACATGTGTTGTAGATACTGGCACACCCATGCCGTGATGATATATTTATTCCTTTTGGCGTCGGTCGGGATCAAACCCGGTTTCACCAGATTCGCTACCAGGCACTCAGGGAACTGTGTTTTTTTTTACAAAAACTGTACATATCCAAAATGTACTGTAACAAAAAATACTACTGTTTCTAAAACAGTTCATTGTATGACTATGACAATTTTTCTCAATATAATAAACAGAAACAAATGTTAAAATTTTATTTTCTTTTAATCATTAGTTTAAAAAAAATCTGGATGATTAAAATCATTATGAAAATGAAAAAGAAAATAATAATAAAGTTAGGTATATTTTGGTAAAAATTTTAGGAATCCAGTTTATTAATTTCCATAAACGGACGTTTTAGGTATATTTTTCAACTTTTCTTGATTTTGTAAAAATCTCGCTCCTCACAAAAATATTTTCAAATACACAGTGGAACTAATGTGATTATTGTAAACTGTACAAAGGTACACCCTTATATTTTTAATAGTTAGATTGATTTTTGGCAATATGAGGCAACTGAAATCGAATCGTACGGTATGGTGCCACAAACCAGAAACTTTAATAAACTTGTTCGTATTTTATAAAAGACTAAAAAAAACACAGATATAAAAAATATGTATTTTTTCATGCCAAGAACTGTCATAAATATAATGATATAAAATTACAAACATACTTAAGAATATTAATAAAACAATAAAAGATACAGAAATTATTAGTTGTTTCTTTTTATTTTATAAATACGAAGATATATCAAAATATGTTACAATAGTGGTGATTTTTAAATCCGTGTTATTTCCAAATTATTAAAAAATAATCCGTTTAAAAATAGGTTTGAGTGTACATACTTAATGTGGGAGCACTAACGATGATTACTGAAAAATAACCTTAAATTTGTTAAAAGTTTGAAGTCATTCTAGTTACACTTATCTGATTAGAAGTTTATAATTACGTCACAAAAACTAAAACTGTGATCTATATTTTAAGTTAGAGACAGTAAAATCTTCAAAAGTAATTAGAACAAAAAATATTGCTATGAAAAATTTGATATTAAATTAAGAAAATTGGAGCTGTAGTAGATAGCGAGATTCATTTACTATTATATTCCTTTTTCAGTAATTCACTCTGGAATTGCTGTAAAATTCGTTTTTTCGTAAAATAAAAAGAAATTGTGATCAATTTTGATCGCATATTGTGTAGTTTTTAATTTTGAATAACTTTTTTATTTACAACTTTCTTTAAATTTAATAGGTCAGTAACTATAGCAAAATGAAAAAGTAACATTGTATTCCCTACATTACGGATTCCAAGTAGACACGGTATATTTCTTGATGTAGTAGAAAATAGAATGCCAAATATTCAGCAACAAATAAATATAAGTTATCTACTCGAATTTACCGCAAAATTATGATTCAGATGAAATTTCTATTCTATACGCTTTGTAAAATAGAACAGAATTATAATCTAGTAAAATATAATTGATGTGTGTCAATAGTGTTGTAGAGAAAAGTAAACATCGTGTACTAAGTGGTATCCGCGAGTGGTTTTAAAACCCTGAAAACCCGGTTCATATTTCACGCCAACAAAGCTGGGTTTGGAGAATCGGTCCCTATTGTTACCCTACACATAATTCCTCTGTTGCCTTTTATGCCTTTTTATTTAATTTTTTGTGCGGAAATAAATAGCCTTCCTGAACATTTAATTGTTTAAAATTACGAAGGTTGAATGGGCTGCGTAATGACAGGCTGCTGCTACTATTAATTATTTTACGGGTTATGAATAGCTGCTGTGTATTGTGATTTTGTCGAGTGCATGACTAGAGCGCTTACACTGGGATTTACTTGTATTTTTGTTTCACTACAAAGCTGCTGTGATTCTTCTTTTTTGTCCTACATTATACTGTAAATATTTTTGCATAAATATCGAAAAACCCATAGGCTATGAGGGTAGAACGATGCTAACATTTCCATCTTTTTATTATTATTAACGTTGTTTATAATAATAATAATAATAATAATAATAATAATTATGTACACTTTTTGTTGGTCATACGCTGACCTACTGCTGATTTTCTTTAAAAAAATCTGTTGTGGCCAGCACAATACCTTTCGCCATTTCCATTTTATGTTGTATAAGTATTATATTCGCTATCGAACCATCGTTTTATAACAAAAAAATTACAGAACCTTACCAAAATATTGTTTTTTATTGTATTTAACATATCTTCTGCACCGCATATAATTCTAATTATATCTGTTTTTCATTGTATGAGGAAGTTCCTAAATGTCAGAGATTCTGCCAACAAAATTGGTGGTATTTCTGATGGATATATGCATTTTACCTATAATTTTAAATATTTAATTAATAAAACAATAAGAAAGATTAAATGTACTTACCAGAAAAAGCTTTGAGAATATCACTAAAACTGTTGATTTTTGACACTGACATCTGTCATTAGAAACTATGTTACAAACATTTGAATTTGTCAACTGGTTTCCTTAGTTTAGTTTAGCCTACTCGACTTATTACATCCCGTTATTCTTTATATTATAGCGTCTTTATCTCAAAATTTATAGAAGATATAATAAAAATTTGAAATGTATCAGATGTAGAATTTTATGTTCTTCAATATTTGTAATATACATATTTTCCAAAAATAATATTTAGAATTTTTTTTTTAAAGAAACTATTACTTCCAGTTGTCCAATTGTTACCAAAATCTAATCAGCTCTTCCCAGGAATGTCAGATTGAGGAAACTGTGGTTAAATATTTTTTAAGTCTTATAGTATTTGAGAAACTGTGGCTCCAACTTCCACACACACAAACACACACACACATATATATACATACGTATAAAATATTTATATTATTAGGTATTCTTCTCATAATGACATCAACTTTTTTGGCATATATATATATATATATATATATATATATATTATAGAGTAATTAAAAAATGTTTTGAAATTAGCACCGTAAAGAGAACTTATTGTAAATGTATATTTTTGCTCTTTTCATTTAAATTGTTTTTATTTTTTATATTTTTTGTGTCATAAAATCAACATTAATAAACATGAATTTTATTGCATGCCAATTGGCACCAGTTTTACTGCTAATAATAACTGTATTTTTTGATACATCAAGAAAATAATATAGAGCCATATTCTTCAAAACGCCGTACATCCTGTGATTATATTCCTGGCACAAATTATACTTATTAAACAAAAAACACATACGAATTACCTTTAGAACATCTAGAACTTGAAAAATAACTATAATCAGTACCTATAAAATTATTGTTGATATTATTTTCGTGATATACAAATACGAAACATTAAATCGTGGCACACTGGATGCATAATGAATGTAACCGGAAATGTTCTCTAATTTTCATATAGCGTGATAAATCATAAATGTATTCTACCCCACATAAATTGCATTATAATCAATACTATTTAAATTTAATTAAAAAATCAATAGCTTTAATAAATAATATCACCAGAAAGAAAATCCAATATGGTTTGAAATCTTTCTTATATGACAAAGGAGATGGATTTTTATTTTTGTCAGTTTTCCTATATTCGAATAAAGAAGTTTTGATAACATCTTTTCTTGTTTACTGCAGAAGATCAAAGGGCTGAAGGAAATAAAGCATTGTGTAACAAGCTTCTGCGAATGATGCAAATATAACTAACAGTTTTTTATGAACTTGTTTTAGATGTTAGTGTAGTTAGTTAACGAGTAGCGTAATAAGAGCGTATGAGGCCCCGGGACAAAACAATCAACTGGGCCCCCACCTATTTCCAAAGAAAATTAATAATTGAAATAAAATAAATAAAAATAATTTTTTACCTTCCGTCACCGTTAGGTAGGTAAGGAAGGTACTGTCTTTGGTCAAAAAATTCGGTGGTGAGTTTTTAATGAATAAGCACGTTTTAAGGTCCCTGCTGTACGAAATTACTATTTTTAAGATAATGTCTGTATGTATGTATGTATGTATGTATGTATGTATGTATGTATATATGTATGTATGTATGTATGTATGTATGTATGTATGTATGTGTGCATGTGTGTATGTGTGTATGTGTGTGTGTGTGTGTGTGTGAGATTTTTCTCCAGCCATAATTCCAATACTACAATTCTAAAAACTAATTCTTTCGCATTCCTCTTCTTTGCATCCATATGAAAGAGTTGATTAGATTTTGATTATAATTGATCCAGAATCTATATACGGTTTGATTATACATTTTCCTTCATATTGGATAGATATAGAGTTAAATAATTATAAAGTTATTAACTTTCAAAAATCAGTCAGCTTTGCTATTTATCATGGAAACAGCTAATATATTCAAAAAATTCTAATTGTGGTCAGTGTCAAATGCAAATCCAAAGATGGAAAGTATAGCATCAGAAAATGGTTTAAGTCTTAGTATTCCTCGCAAGTGACATGCAGTTGTAGCCTCGCCTCAGGATTGGAACTTTCAATGCCGGGAGTTCGAGGAAGGCCAAAGAGAATATGGAAGGACTGTATCGCAGAAGACTTGAGAAAGGAAGGACTGTGTGAAGAAGATGCGTTGGAAAGGAATGAGTGGAAGAGAATAGTTTTTGGATTTATATAATATTTTCAAAGGAACTTTTGGTATGGATTTTTTAAAAAATAGTATGTGTTCGTGTTACAATTTTACATGATTTATAGAATCTTTACCACGGAACTTTTGGTATGGGATTTGTACAAAATACATCGAATTGATGTAAGGTTGACGTTTTGTCTTGAAATTTTTGGGCAATTTCATTTAGTTATATATTAAAGCTTTCGGAACAAAGATGTTACGATGGGGCCTCTAAAATTGCGGGGCCCCCGGGCTTTTCCTCGAACTGCCATATGGTACGCCACTGTAGATAACACCAGATATCTGATATACATAGGTAGTTTTCAAAGAATGAGATGGGTCATTTTAAAATACTGCCTTAAAAGTTTGCTGAAATATTGAAGTTGAAAATACTTTAAAATAGTAATTAAAGCGAAGTGTCTTTCACATTATTGACATTTTGCTCTGATATTTTGTTGCGATATTTGTAAATGGAGAAATGGAGGCGTAGTATAAATGAAATTTGAGGCATTTTCACAACATTGACATCATCATAAATCCTTGTAATGAATATATTAAAGTGCGAATAAAGTCGTGCATTTATATTCTGAAGGCAATGAATCGGGAAAAGGTGTTCGTGCAAAGCCGATTCCAGCGTCGAACACAAATATATGCAAAATAATCGCGCGTCGCACGACCGAGATTCCAAGTGCGTCGGTGCGTTATGATCGAAGTAAGCTGCGAGTAGGACAAATGACAAACGCTCATCCACAGCCGCCTCGACGTCTTTAGGCCGCAGTCATTCACGAAGTTATATACCAAGTGTTTTTATCAGCACTTCACTCTCGGTTTACCGGCATTCTACCCAGCATCATTTGTTACGAAACAAAACAGCCCAGCAAACAAAAACAAGTAGATACATCAAATGTTTTCTGTAAGAATTCAACGATGTTTCTCCTGATATCGTACGATGACGACGAAATTGTGCTATAAGTGCTCGAGTTTCAGAAAAGGAAAACTTGTATTTTGTTCGAACTGAATTCTTCCAATGTTGCGAAATACCAATGTGAGCGCATTCTTTCTTAAGAATCTGGAACATTCTTCTACAATGCGCCATTAAGAATTGCAATTGCCATCATCGCTTTTTTACTCTTCAGTTATTTCGTACATTATTACGGCACATAGTTAAGAAATTTTGATTTATTTCGCTAAGAGAGATATTGGATTCATGCAAAAAATCGCATATACAGATTTTATTGAATAAGCACGTTTCAAAGACACTAGAATCCGATTTTAACAATTTTACAATGATGTCTGTCTGTGTGGATGTGTGTATGTGTGCGTGTATGTGTGTATGTCTGGATGTTGGAGGGACGGTTTCTCAAATTCTGAAAGACTAAAGACCAATTTCACTATGTATTCCTTAATCTGATATTAATGGGAAGAGCTGAAAAGGTTTTGGTAACAATTGGACAACCGAACGTAGTAGTTTCTCTCTTCTAAATATTATTTTTTTTGAAATTTGTGTAATTACAAATATTAAAGATCAAAGGATTCTCCATCCAACACATTGATCATTTTTAATATATCTTCTACAGATTTAGAGATAGAGACTCATAAATATATAAAATAATTCGTTGTAAAGTATCTAGTAGCCCAAATAACTCCATGGAAACCAGTTTAAAAATTAAAATGTTTGTAATTGACAGAAAAATGTGAGTTGTCAGTGTCAAAAATCCATTTACATTATTGAAGGCCTTTTCTGGGAAGTACATTTAACATTTCTTATTTTATTATTAATTAAATATTTAAAATCTCGAACATTTAGAAGAGTAGGAGGAAACTTATTAGCCTAATATGGAAATGGCGAGAAGTCTTGTGCTGGCCACAACAGATTTTTTTTTATTCTATTATATTTAATACATTTTTTACGTGTATTCTGATATTTACAGATTATAGATCTCTCTTGATACTTCTTGTTGAATTTTGTAAATTAAGAAAAGTTTTAGTTGAAGCGGCAGTAAAACTTTACAACTTGGCAGAGAGTAGTTAATTTAGCTTTATTTATTCTAAGTTTCACAGTCAACAGTATTTTCATTTCAATTAAAACAGAGAGATCGTATCTCCTCCGTTAACCATAATCATCCAACTATTCGGGGTAGAATGTTTTAGAAGTAATATCAGACGTTTTTTTTATTCAGAGCGGTTTCCTACGGTTACTTACGACCGTTTTACTTTAGAGAGCTTATTTTTTATATTTTTGAAATCGTATCAAAGTCAACTACAATGCTGATAAAAAATAAACGAACTAATCGAAAAAAGATTGACTAAACAGAATTTTAGAATACAATTAATAGATATATAATCAAAATAAACAAATGATGATTTGTAATTGTTTTTTTCATTTGTTTCTTAACAAATTTCATTTTTCACCCCACATAATTAATTCATATTTCAAACCAAAAAAATGTAGCTTTGTTCATCGTTGAAAAGCTTATAAATAAGTAAAAAGATAAGCCTATTTTCAACATAAATGTTCCCATTTAAAAAATATTATGTTTGTGTTATATCTCGAGTATTATTAAGTTTTGAAAAAATCTAATTACACCAAGTTATTCTACATAAAAATATCTGATGTGGACACCGCCTGACTTCCTTGTACGCCTGTTATACTATACATATTTTGTTAATAATTAAAATATGTATTATAACAGACCCAATCATAAAATTGCACGTATTTTTTGTCCTAATTCATAGCAAACTTAATTACAGAAACCAAAAAGTACTGCATTTTAAATTTACATATCTCGCTTATACAAAGAGCTAATTTAATCATACTTGATGTTTTCGACGCAGAATTCAATTCTCTAAAACTTTTATTTGAAGCATTTATTATTAAAATGAAAATAACACTATTTTTTTCAAGAAAAACTGATAACAGCTTCAAGTAAAGTATCACTTTCGGTTAGACTATTTTAACCAAAATCTATGATGTTATTCCCATTTATATAAAAGTATTATATACCAAATTTGAAAAGTTTTGGATTATATTTTAATATAGTTTTTTATTAAAATCTATTATATGCTTCAAGCAAAGTACCACTTCCGGGCAGACCATTTTAACTAAAATCTATTATGTTATTCCCATTGACATATGAGTATTATATACCAAATTTGAAAAGTTTTGGATTATATTTTAATATAGTTTTTCATTAAAATCTAATATAGGCTTCAAGTAAAGCACCACTTCCGGGTAGACCATTTTAACTAAAATCTATTATGTTATTTCCATTGATATAAAAGTCTTATATACCAAATTTGAAAAGTTTTAGATTATATTTTAATATAGTTTTGCATTAAAATCTACTATAGGCTTCAAGTAAAGTACCACTTCCAAAAGTTAGGTAATGACAAAAAAGGGAGGTGCACAACTAGATATTATAACAGTCATAAATACAAAATTTTAACTTTCTACTGCTTCCCGTTTTTCATTTATGCGAGATACGTACGTACGTACAGACGTCACGACGAAATTAGTCAAAATGGATTCAGGGATGGTCAAAATGTATATTTCCGTTGAAACTTCGTACAAGGAAGTAAAAACTGTATAAAAATTATCTAAACGTTTTTCCTGTATCTCTCATAATACACAAGATATGAGGTATTTTCAAAATAAGCGAAAAACAAGTTTTAGTTTGTAGCTCAAAAACAAAAGCTGATTGAAAGTTCCTGTGGTGCCTATTAAAGATATCTCAAAAAGTTGTCCCACAAAGATCTACATAAATATTCTGTAGCATGCATAATAAGAATGTTTTTCATATAAGAAACTAGAATTTGTCCACTCCGTACTTCTAACTACATCTTTGCATATTTAACTCTAAAACAGTGCAAGCATTCTTAAAATTTAATTAGAGTCCCATACCAACATCGTGCTACTCGTGCATTCGATCAGAGCTGGCCCCATTGACAAAACAAACATCCTTAACAAATAATCGTGGGCAGAAGTCCCGTCCCGTGAGGAGGCCGAGCAAAGCAGGAAAGTGCTCCTGAAATTGAGTTGTACGCACTCCTCGGGCTGAGTTGACTAGCGCGGTGGGCTGCCGCATCGTGCCATCCTCTATAATTCATTCCGCAATGTTGCCATTGAAGTTTGGCAAGAATCTCGGATCTCGACCAGAGAACTTCCGTCTGACGTGCACGTGCATTCTAAAATATCTTACAACCATAATTGAGAATGGGACAAATGGATTCGTTTAATCTCATATTTAATTTTTGAATTATTGTCCCAAAAGACAATATACCCCACATTTAGATAAAAACTTCAAAATTTTCAAAAATCTAATTTTTATGTATCTAGCTACATCTCAATGCGCTGATTCCAAATTTTGAAACCGCAGGTCGATATCTTGTTTCGTTCTCGAGATATTTAGATTTAAAGTTTTGCTCAAAACTGCTCATTTTTGGGTATTAACCCAAAAACGGGCCTAGATATGAATTTGGCGATATCACCATTCGATTCTACGGACAAAAATACATAAGTATAACATTTTTCATAATTTTTGTCCAGCCGGTTCATTTTTTATGAATAAAAGCTTGAAAACCCCCTGAAAATGTCCAAAATCTGAAAAAATCGTGAGGGGTACACCTTAGATTTTTGCGATTTTTTGCCATTTTCAGTTATTTTGCTTTAGAGATTGTATGCGGTATTCAAAAATTCTGAAAATTGGTGTACTTATGTAATTTTGCCCGTAGAATGGAATGGTGTTGTCGTCAAAATCACATCTCGACCCATTTTTGGGTTATTACCCAAAAATGGGCAGTTTTCAGCAAAACTTTGAATCTAAATATCTCGAGAACGAAAAGAGATAACGACCTGCGGTTACAAAATTTGGAATCAGCGCATTGAGAAGTATCTAGATACATAAATATTAGATTTTTGAAAATTTTGAAGTTTTTATCTAAATGTGGGGTATATTGACTTTTGGGACAATAAGTCAAAAATGTGTAGAGATATAAACTTGGTAGTAATATTATTTTATTGTAAAGAGAATGTTCCGTAAGTCTACGCATTTTTAGAGTATTTGAACAACTGTGTGAATTTTTAGAAATAAAAGTATTGAAATAAAAATGAATAAATACTATAAAAAAGATCATTGGAAAAGATTATATATATTAAATAAAATTGTAACACGAACACATACTATTTTTTACTAATTTCATACCTAAATTTCCTTTGAAAAGATTCTATAAATCCAATAAAATTATAACATAAATACACTATGTAAATTACACTTGGCAATTCCTTCATTCTTTTTCAGCTTTCTCCAATTTTATTAGGGGTCACTGTTTCTTACTCTTCTCTTTCACTCATTCCTGTCCAACGCAGCTTCTTCACAAAGTTCTTCCTCTTTCAAGTCTTTTGCGATCGTTCCATCTTCTCTTTCGCCTTCCTCATACTCCCGGCATTCTGATCCTATACTTTCCATATTTGATTTTTTATCTAAATGTGGGTTATATTGACTTTTGGGGCAATAATTCAAAAATGGGCAGAGATATAAACTTGGTACTAATATTATTTGATTGTAAAGAGAATGTTACGTAAGTGTACGCATTTTTAGAGTATTTATATTTGAGTATACATGTATATTCATGTGATAATTTTATTGGATTTATAGAATATTTTCCAAGGAACTTTCTGTATGGAATTTGTAAAAAATTGTGTTACGTTCGCGTTACAATTTTACTAGATATATAGAATCTTTTCCAATGAACTTTTGGTATGGGATTTGTACATCAATTGACGGAAGGTCTTGTCTGGCCACAACAGATTTTTATAATTCTAAATTGTATGAAGGAAAGAAAAATTACTGGATTTCAGTCAATATTAAATATATTTTCCGCCTCTACCGGTTTCGACACCTCATGTGTCTTCTTCAGGAGCTACAATAATATTACAGTTTTGAAAAAAATATTTAAAAAAAAAATACACACATGTGTAACTTACGTGAAAATTTGTAGATTGTAAAACTTGGAGACATATATAAGACAATAATAAATAACATAAAACATACAATGGTCGTCAAAATTTAAAAAAATACATAAATAAATACATTAAAAAACTCCTGTAGTCGTCAATAAAATAAGATATAAACCTTGATATAAGAATGGCACCCATTTAACTGAAATTAAGTTATAACTTGTTCCGAAGTATCCAAGTTTTACAATCTACAAATTTTCACGTAAGTTACACATGTTTGTATTTCTTTAAAAAAATATTTTTTTCAAAATCTGTAATATTATTGTAGTTCCTGAAGAAGTCAAGAAGTTCTTGCAGCCATTTAAATTGTATTTTCGAAAAAAATATCATTCTCAACATGTAAATACATTATTTTTTTAATCCCTCGTAGCAGAGAAAGGGTTAAAATACAAAGAAATCTTTGTAAATGTAGTTCTGTTTTAATCTCGCTCTACATTAATAACACACTGTATCTACTTTTATCATGTTTGTTAAAAACATGTAAATAATCCTATATCCCCTTATATCCTACACGTAGCGACAATTACAACCCTTTTGCTAATCAAACATCTATTCATCACGTTAATTACGGAATTCAAATTCCTCCATTCCTCAGCTGCTTTGGGGCTTATCTCTCACGCGTCGCGCGTCCCCTCCCATATGCAGAGTTTCCATACTCTAGCTACGGAATACTTTCCCGCCGGGTAATCACGCCAAGTTTTCTCGGTCTCCCGCTCTATAATCCCGGCTTACACTCACTTCTGATGTTTGTATTTTGCGGGGATGAACGGTAAACCCGGTTTGATCTTAACCACGCCTAGTGTGATGCGGACTGTTGCGGGGCACCGCATTTCAGGATGGCCAACAGAGGAAAAAACAAAGAGAAAAAGAGGTGGTTTCTGTATATATAATTGGCGTATTTTATTGGACTATCGCAGTAGCAACAAAAAAACGAATCATTTGTGTACTGCGATTAGTGAGAGTTGATGTTACGATTGGGTGGTTTCCAAAATTTTATATAAAATTTCAAGAAAATTGCTTTTCTCTTTTCACAGCCTATTCGAGTTTGTTTTTTTTTTTTTCTTTTTTGAACACACTGTATAATACGAGTATTACAATTTACGCAGCATTGTTAGTTGTACTAAACAACTTTTTACCTTCCGCCACATTTAAGGTAAGGAAAGTATTTCGAGTCGATCATCGAGCCGGGCCGAAGACATTTTTTTATCGGGCCGAATCGGGCTAATCATTTGCAAAAGTTGAGGCGAGTCGGACTTTTGATTTTGGCCCGACCCGAAAATTCGAGCTTTTCGAGCCGGCCCGAAAAATCTTATAGTTCAATCAAATGCACAGTTGCCTTAATATTTTAATGAAAATGGATGAAATTGAAAAGGGTCAAAATGATTTAATAATAACATACTTCACATCTTAATAATAAAAATGTTATTTTACTTCAAAAATTCAAGGTTATTCATTAAAGCATAAATGCTATTGTCATGTTGTTATTATTACTATTGTTACTATTCGTATACTTAAATAAAAGTGATTTTTATTTCTACTATAATGATTTCTTGTCTTATTTTTTAGTAGAAATAAAGTTAGATAACAGTTTAAATTTTCGAGCGCCTTTGGAAAACAAAGTGTTAAATGCTCGTAAGTCTGTAATTTTTATAACAAACTTACACTAGAAGTGTCTCTTTTTTTAACAACTTATGTTAACTAATGTCGAAAGTTATATGGATGTAGAGGTTTTTTATAAATTTGGCACGAAAAAAGTTAAACATTTCGCCTCACATAAAAATCAAAATTAGAAATGTCGGATGCACCCAATTTCGAGCTTTGGCCCGGCCCGGTCCGATTTCGAGTCAATTTTCGAGCCGGGCCAGTTAATTTTTTGTCGAGTCGATCTTCGAATCGGGTCTTTTTATTTTCGGGCCGAGTCGATCCAAACCTCAAAGCCCGGTCCGGCCCGACCTGAATGCATCTCAAGTATTGTCTGGTCAAAAAAATATGAGATGAGTTTTTAATGAATAAGCACGTTAATAGTTTTACGATGATGTCTGTATGTATGGGTGTTTGTGTGACATTTTTTTTCCAATACTACAATTTTCAAAATTATGATTCTTTTGTATTCCTCTTCTTTACATCCATATGAAGAGCTGATTAGTATTTGGTTATAATTGGTCAACCAAAAGTTCTCTTATTTGCAGTTCTTAACAGTTTTTCTTGAAAAACGCAGTTAAACATAATTTTTTGACATTTTATGTGATTATCAATATGAAATAATATCTTATTCTCTATACGGTTTGATTATACATTTTCCTTCATATTCAATAGATAAAGTTAAAAAATTATAAAGAGATTAACATTCAAAAATCAACCAGCTTTGCTATAATTATGGGAACAGCTGATATATTCAAAAAATTCTAATTGGCAGGTATCAGTGTCAAGTGCAATTTACACAATGTATATTCGTGTTATATTTTATTGGATTTATAGGAACTTTCGGTTTGGAATTTGTAAAAAATAGCATGACATATTTGTACCGTGCGGCCGCTTACCAGGCGTCACTTCATGGGCACTCATTGCTGGCGTGGAGAGTGAACCACAAAGGACACTTTTGTGCCATTTAAAATTCGAATTATTTGGCGTCGGTCGGGATCGAACCTAGTTCCCCAGGTTCGCGACCAGACACTCAGGCACGCGGCCACGGTATTTAACATTACTTTATGAGTTAACCAGCGGTTGAAATTCCGGGCCTTAACTGTAGAAACATACGAGTGTGTGTAGCGACCTCAGGTTACGCCCCTTCAGGGACATTGTTTGCTTCGACGAGCTGTAGTGATTAGATTGTATTAGAATTTCCCTGGTTTACACTCTTTCAAATTAATGTGCACGCATGTGTAAAGTAAATCATACTAGCAAATAACACCAATTTAAAAGGTATTTGTTTCAGCCTGAATTAATCAAATTTGGAATGTTTGTTTACATTACAATACCTTTCAAATAAATGAATATTTACATTTCCCAAAGATACAAATAAATTTTTGATTCTATACAATGTTTATATTCGCTAGAGACCCCTATATCCCTACACGTTTTGCGATTGATTTGATCATAAATTGGAAATAACGAAACTTCATTGATTGTAAGTTAATTAACGAGAATTTCCGGTTATGGAGCAGTTTGATTCTGGGTAATTAAAAATTGTGATGAGTGGAATGGTGGATTTCACTCATTAAAGAATATGTAATGCAATTATTAGATGGAATTTTTAACTGCAGAAATACCGAGTCATTTCGAATAATTGCGTTTCAGAATCGATATTTTATGATTCCAATTATTCCAATTGTAGAATATTTTTTCAGTAATAAAGTTAAATGAAATGAAAAAAAATTCGAAGCATTTTTCACGATGTGCCAATTTTCAATATTAAATTAAACGAAATGGAAGATTTTAAGCAGCTTGTTATTTTATATTCATTTTTATTTGATTAGTGGGTGAGAATAATTTTCTGTTACTGTTTTGTGATGACGCATTTATCAAATGAATAAAATAAAATATAGACCCTTAAAAATTTGATCTTTCTCATTTTACAATAAATATATTTGCGTATTTTTGCCTTCTATTATCTGCAGGTAAGGAAGGTAATGGCACCTTAATACCCTTATACTAAAAGCGCTTTTATGGAGCACACTTTTACTAAGAATATAACATAAAAGAGAAAAGAATATTGAGAATTTAATTAAATGATTTAAAGTCAAAATAGACTAATGATGATCTGTAAATGATTTTTTCAATTGTTTATAATAAATTTCATTTTTTTTCAACTCAAAAAATTAAGGGGTCCGTGGCCGCGTGCCTGAGTGTCTGGTCGCGAACCTGGGAGAACCGGGTTCGATCCTCACAGACGCCAAATATTTCCAATTTTAAAAATGGCACAAGAGTGACCCCTGTGGTGCACTCTCCACACCAGCTATGAGTGCTCGTGAGGTGACGCCTGGTAAGCGCCCACACGGTAAAAGATATCGTCATCATTACCGATGTATACATGTGTTGTAGAAACTGGCACACCCAGAAATGGGTAATATGCCGTGATGATATATTTATTTATTTATTTTATTTAAAAAATTAATAGGTAAATGTTTTGCTCACTATTAAAACAAAAAAATGTAGACATGTTATACATAGTTGAAAAACATATAAAATACGGAAAAACATGAGACTATTTTTAACACACATGTTCCCATTTAAAACTATTATGTTTGTGTTATATATCGAGAATTATTAAGTTTTAGAAAAATCTAATTATATCACGTTATTCTATGTAAAAAACAGTATAAAAATTATTTAAACATATTTCCTTTATTTTTTATAATAAGCGAGATATGAGGTATTTTCAAAATTAGCAAAAATCAAGTTTTAGCCTGCAGCTCAAAAACAAAAGACGATCGAAAATTCCTGTTGTACCTATTAAAGTTGTCTCAAAAATTTGGCCCATAAAGACCTACATCAATATTCTGTAGTGTGCTTAATAAGAAAGTTTTTCATTTGTTCCATCCTGTATTGGTGGAAGGTAAAATGTTGGCCACATTCAATTTTTTAAATAAAATTTGCTTATTTTACTAAAAATACTATCTACATTATCTAATTTGTTTGAAAATTTTCTTTCTTACCGACGTCAGAATTACTTACAACAGTTACGAATTTAATTTAATTTAAACTGTCTAATAAAGTCTGCTAATCTGCTATCACTAATAGAGACACTTCCCTGTTGACTTCAAGCGAATTAGAATAATTCTCAAGGCGTGAAAAACATCACTTCTAAATTTAACTAGCTTATCTGATTTTGAATACAGCTCAGCTTTGGAATGTTGAAACAAAATTATGTTTTGTTTATTTTACCGATATTCATGTAGGTAAAAGTAAGTAAAAAAAAAATTAAATTACGTTATAAACTTTCGTTGAAGTCACATTGCATCATTTTAGTATTATCTTATTCCTGTTGTTAAAATGTGATTTTGCGCACATGTTTCCATGGTGCTATACAACATCTTAATAACAACTTGATTATTGTTAAAATGCATGTATCTATAAGAAATACCGTCAATCTTGTTAATGAATTGGAAGAATTTCTTACATTTAGGAACTTCCTCATACAATGAAAAATAAATATAATAAGAATTGTATGTGTGCAGAAGACATGTTAAATACAATAAAAAACAATATTTGGGTAAAGTTCTATAATTTTTTTGTGATAAAACGACGGGTCGATAGCGAAGTGCAATAAAATACGTATATAACAGAAAATGGTAATGGCGACAGGTATACATACCTACCTACGTATTTACTAACGCTGCAAACTGTTCCATTGCAGAAAACTATTACTTTATTTACTATTTTCTTTTTAAAATGTCACTATTATTAATTTGAAGTGATAAGTTTTCTGACAGTGACATTTAGTGTCAGTTACATTCATTTGAAAAATGAACTGTGTAACAAAGGAATACTTTGTATCTTAGGCTTCGCGACTAATAAAAAAAATTATTTTTAAATTTATCTGTAAAATATATAGAAAAAGTATTAATGTATTCCTGTAGAAAATTCAATAATCTTTAATTTTCATAAGACAAAATTCGAAAAAATGGCATTTAATGGTATTTTTTGAAGAAAAACGATTATGAGCTTCAAGTAAAGTACCATTTCCGTTTATCCGATTTACACCAAAATCTAATGGCTTCTATTCCTATTAGAATAGAGTAAAAATACAAGGTTTCAGAATTTTCTGAATGATAGTATTTGAGTTAGAGTGCAAACAAAATTCGTACACATACACACATACACACACACCCACACACACACATACACACATACAGACATCATCGTGAAAATGTTAAAAATGGATTCTAGGGACCTTAAAACGTGGTCATTTACTAAAATCGCGATATTAGATTTTTAGCACGATCCCTATACCTCCCTTACCAAGGGTAGCGGGAGGTAAAAATGTACAAAACCTGAATATTAAAAGTTACAACAAAATATGGTTAAATATCGCTGAATTCTGTCGATGATATTTGATAACTGGCACCTGACAATATTTTTTTCACTGTTGTTTTGCATTCTGACCAATCAAACGGCAGAATTTTTATCTCTATCTAAAACAACGCTATTTTCTTACTTCAAATGAACTATAATACTGCTAAGTGATTTCCCATATCCCATCTCCAAAGTATTATTATTGTTTTTCTCCAAAATTATCAACAATTAACTAGTTTCGTGTTGTTTGTAAAGAATCATAAAATGGAAGAAAAAAAGGTCATATAGCCTATTTTCAAACTTCCTGTAATATTAAAATAATTGAATAAAATAGAAAATTTGTTGCAATTAAGATAATAATGATACGTTATCTCGATTAGAAATATGATTATAAATGCAAAACACAATGATTGAATTAGTATTGAAAAGCCTTCGAAATGGGTTACTATCTAACAAACAAAATAATTTACTGCTCATTTATTCCATATATATTTTCACTGGTAAGATTCTAGAATTTAAATTTTACGTAATACAATTATTTTTAAAATATAGAGTGCTAAATTGTCTTTTGAACGAGTTGAAGTAATTTATTATGACCCAACAATATTATACTTAAACGCGACTCTGACATATGTGACAAGAACTACAAAAGGGTTAACAGAATATGCATACGTATATAAAGATCTTCCGCAAAATTCTGTGGTATTTTAAATATCATTTAATTGTGTGTCTCTGAAAATCTGTACTATATTAATTTACAGTCAGAAGTTATAATATTCATAGAACATAACAACCAGTATTTGCATTCACCAATACATTTCAGAATATTGATTTGCGAAATGTTTGCAAATAACTTTAAATATGTGAAAAAATTTTTGGGTGAAGGATCAGTTGTTCCTCAAAGTTGTCCTGTAAAAAAGGTATTCATTTTATTTATTTAGAATTAGATTTCGTCCTAAAGGCCACTAACCTTTCTGTGAGCTTTTTGTATATCTAATCTAATATGTTTACATAAGATTTATTAATGTAATATCGGTAAAGTATTGTGCACGATCGAGTTTTCAACCTTTATCGGTAGGATTTCCATGACAGTAAGGTTTATTTTCAAGTTATTGGCAAGATATTTCTTTAATTTTTTCATACTTAATTTTAATAGTAAATCAGGGAAACTCAATATCGACAGAAAAGAAAAATAAAATGATTTTACCTCCACATTTATTATTTCAATATAACGAGACTAAAAAAATTTCCGTTTGTACTTATAACTACTATACAGGCTGTCTCTTAAATAGGGGGACATGGCTTAACTACAGATTCCTGAGGCTAAAATAAGACGATTTAACCAAACTTGCTTCTACCGGAAAGTGTACCATTTAACCAGAATTGTGCTTCAAAGTTCTTCGAAAAAAAATTAATTTTGCTTATAATAATCGGACGCTATCAGCTGTTTCCATGATAAATAGCAAAGCTGACTAATTTTTGAAAATTAATTTCTTTATAATTCTTTAACTCTACATCTATTGAATGTGAAGGAAAATGTATAATCAAACCGTATAGAAAAGAGTATTTTCAAAATGTCAAAAAATAATATTTAACTGCGTTTTTTTAAAAAAACTGTTAAAAACTTCAAATAAGGGTAATTCCGGTGGATCAATTATAACCAAAATCTAATCAACTCTTCATATGAATGTATAGAAGAGGAATACGAAAGAATTATAATTTTTAGAATTGTAGTATTGGAGGTATCGTCGGAGAAAAATTTGTCACACACAGACACACATACACACACACGGACACACACACACACACATACATACAGACATCATCTTAAAAATAGTAAATTCGTATTGTAGGGACCCTAAAACGTGCTTATTCATTAAAAACTCATCACCGAATTTTTTGACCAAAGACAATACCTTCCTTACCTAAAGGTGACGGAAGGTAAAAACTAACATATTCATTGTACGCACATTTCAAAAATATGGTAATATAGAGTTTATTTTCATATGCTACTATAGTTTTTATATGTTATGTTTCCATAGTTGCATTGTTACATTCAGTAATAACATGTACTGACATTTAAAATACAAAATACAAACGTATAATACAAAAACGTTGTATATTTATTAATAATACGTAACAGTGTTCTTATTTAATTTTACTCCCTGTAAGTAACTTTTTCCTAAAATTGGCAAAGGAAATTTAATTTACTTTTGATATATACGAACCCGTTGTCAGAAACACAATCAGCAAGTTTCTAAATTTACAAAAGATGGGACATTCTTTATGCTTGTAGTTTTCGGTAATGAAATCTGTGGTAACCTTTACCCTGCGGCATCCTGAGATCAGAAATCGGTTTCCCGTTTGCGTAAAGTTCTTCCTGTTCTGCGATGATCGTGCCGGGTATATTGTGCCGTTTAGACCGAGGTTAAGTAAAATCGGAACCGCTCGTTTGACGCAGAGATTACCCCGGGATAATAAGGGGAAGTACTTATTAAACTTGCAACTTGCGAAATTGAATTTTTCTCTGATGTTACGAGCGGAATTTTTGATACAAGGAAATTTTTCGTTCCTGAACTGTAATTAATAATGGTGTTTCCTTACAAAGGATTTTATAATTATAGGTAAAGTGAAGAATAATTAACTGCCTGCTAACAAGGCACTGTTAATGCAAAATTATAAAGGACCGAGATAAGAAAGTTTAAAATTCATGAATATATATTTAAATAAATAGGAAATTCAGTCATATAATGTAAATGTTTTATTTTCTTGTCTACGTTTCGGAAACTATTTTTCCTTCATCAGGACACTACAATAAATATATAAAATACAATAATCAAATACATAAAGGGTAACTATAATACTTACAAAAAATTACAACAGGAAACGGAAAAATGTCATATAGGAAAGGGAAATGTTTTTTTTAAATGTTTGTAAATGTCATTAAAATATGTAACGATGGCAACAACAAAAAATTTATTAAATTTATATATATGAAAAATAGTAGCTAAATGGGCTTTGATTTTATTTATTTAATTTACATATTCTGTTATAAATACTACTGACATTAAAAATAAAAATAACAATGACAGAAGATTTTTTGCAATTCCAAATGTCATTGGTTTGACGCAAAATTTAAAAAAATTATTGGAAAGAAAATTAGCAGTTAAAATAACATTAAAACCTGTTAAAACGATCAGACAACTTTATAGCAAATTAAAAGATAAATACGATATTTCTGAAAATAAGGATGTAGTTTATCAAATTCTATGTAATTGCTGTGGCAAAGCTTATATTGGGCAAACGAAAAGATTTCTTAAAACAAGAATATCAGAGCATAAAAGAAGTATTAACAAACACCTGACAAATGGAAATTGTGCTTTGGCCCAGCATTGCATAGAGTTTGATCATACATTTGATTTTGATAGGGTCAAAATTTTGGACAGGGAAAGCAATTTATCTAAAAGACTTTTTTTGGAAATGGTACATATTCAAAATAATAGTAATAATGTTAATTTCAGAACGGACATTCAAAATTTTAGTAGTATTTATAACAGAATATGTAAATTAAATAAATAAAATCAAAGCCCATTTAGCTACTATTTTTCATATATATAAATTTAATAAATTTTTTGTTGTTGCCATCGTTACATATTTTAATGACATTTACAAACATTTAAAAAAAACATTTCCCTTTCCTATATGACATTTTTCCGTTTCCTGTTGTAATTTTTTGTAAGTATTATAGTTACCCTTTATGTATTTGATTATTGTATTTTATATATTTATTGTAGTGTCCTGATGAAGGAAAAATAGTTTCCGAAACGTAGACAAGAAAATAAAACATTTACATTATATGACTGAATTTCCTATTTATTTAAATATATATTCATAAAGTATATACAGTCGTTTATAAAAAAATATATATTTAAAATTCATACCTGAAAATTAAATTTTGGAAATCATTTTGACCTTGGAGAGAAAGTGGTCGGCATAACTAATGTATAAATAGAAAAATATTTGAAAAGTGTGAATAATAATAAAAGGAAAATTTTTAAGAAAAAACCAAAACATTTTAATTACAACTATTCAAATATTTAATTTTAAAAATGATCGGTTTTGACCATGCTCAGATCAGTATACTACCGTGAGTATTTTTTAACGTGTGTATTTGCCTGTTCCATTTAAAATGAAACATAGAGAACGAATTTGACATTTGATAAAACGTCAATAGAGGTTAATTTTGTTTAAATAATTATACTTGGATTCTAATTTAAAATTAGTTGTAGAAAAAATATAGTGTGCATCTTATGCCTGAGTGGTTTTCTGACTCTGCTAAATTCCTTACAATATTTAAATATAATACTTCTGTCAAATTCATTCCCCATGTGTCATTTTAAATGAGACAAACAAATACATTGCTGTCAATCAAATGTCAAATCATTACTTATAGGGAAATTCAAGGGTTATCTGCCATATTGACAAGATGTCATTAGAGGTTAATATTGTTTAAATAATTATACATGTTTTCTAAAAATTAAATTTAGATGTAGAAAATATACTGTGGGCACCTTGTGCTTAAATAATAAAATGTATACTTAGTAAAACTAGAGGAGAAAAATATATTTAGATGATGATAAGATAGATGAGCATTACAAAATGTAAGAAACTACATACATACATACATACATACATACATACATACATACATACATACATACATACATACATAAATCACGCGTGTCTCACTTAGTGGGTTAGCAAAAACCCGAAAACTGTAGTAACAATAAGAAAAGGGATAAGAGTAAGAGCTGACTCACTTCACTCTTTAACAACATTCTTCTTTCGCCTTGTCCACAATCATCATAGCATTCATACATAAGAACATATTAAAGTGACCGATTTTCGGTAGCGAATAACCGCATCCTAATAAACTACCATTATTTAACCCCGAGAATAAATCAATAGTCTAAAAAACTCTTTTATCACATTTTTTAAAAAATGACATATCTTATATACCCATTTTAATGAAAAAAGTGTACTTTTTTGACAAACGTAAAAAATTATTTAAATTTTCAATCAAATTTTAACAATATAAAACATTTAAATAATTTCATAAGCTTTTAAAATAACCCTCTTTTTTGTTTTTTGTCTCTTCTTCTTTCTTGCACCTTTCTTTTTCAATTTGGCGCCAATATTTTTCCATATACAATTTTGTTCTGCGCACTTTTTGCTGCAATCTTGCTATTTTCGATTTGTAAATTCGCGCTTTACATATTTTTTGGTATAGAATCTTTTCCAATGAACTTTCGGTATCATCATATTTTTTAATTTAAAAATGACGTTACAAATGATCTGCATTAAATGTTATGTTAATCATAGTAAAACTTGCAGAGAAATAGTGCAAATGTTGGAGAAAATAAGAACACAATAAATTAAAATAATGAAACAATTCTTCTCAAAATAGAATGCAGTCTTGTTGGATGCGAAGTCTAGCGACAGGGGAACTTTTTATGCGTGAAATTAACTGGTCCTTGTCTCCGAGATAAATTGGTAACATTGACGTAGGGAGAATTATACCTAAGACCTTTCTATGGGTCATTAGCAAGCAGACAGCTCGTGTTCCTGCATCTAGTTCAATACTCCTGCTGAACCGTCTCAAACAGTAAAGGGATTTACTGCAGTGTACACATATCTGATTAACAGATTAATCTGAGGTTAAACTTCATGAAGTATGCAAGAAATTTGTTCTGTGTCGTCAACAAAGCGTTCACGCTTCAGTGGAATTCAGAACTGGGGTGAATTATGGTATAGTTTAATGGATTTTGCATTATGGATAACTGGAAATTTATATTTAAATGATACTTTAAGAATACTTTAATTTAATAGCTGTATTCACAAATTTAATTTACATGCATATATACATACATAAAATCACACGTGTCCCATATAGTGGAGTAGCAAAAACCCGAAACAATAGTAACGACAATAAGAAAAAGGATAAGAATAAGAGCTCTTCATCATCACATTCATACATAAGAACTTAGCTAAATCATTCCATTCTCTCAGAACATTCTTACTAACCATACATCCTCACACCACAATATTTACGTTAAATAATTTAAACATTGAGACAGTCAAATTTTGATTTTAACATAATACTTTGATGTTTAAAAAGCATTGCCACTTATTACAAACATCTAATTAAGGCTAACTAGCATTGTTACCTGTCGCTAAGAGAAGTATTGCAATCATGCTAAATATTCAGATATTAGTGGATAAGCACGTTTTAAGATCCCTATAACCCGATTGTAACATTTTTATGATGATATCCGTGTGTGTGGATGTATGGATGTGTGGATGTTTCTCAAATACTATAAGACTTAAAAAATATTTAACTACAGTTTTCTCAATCTGACATTTCTTGGAAGAGCTGATTCGATTTTAGTAACAATTGGATAAACGAAAGTAATAGTTTCTTTAAAAAAATTTTCTAAATATTATTTTTGAAAATTTCTGTTATTACTAATACTAAAGAATATGATAATATCTATCCGATACATTTACGGATTATTTTAGAGAAAAATATTTTAAATATTTTTTTGTGTTTTATTTGTTACCAGTAAGAAGTATAGAATTCAGTGGAAAATAAATGACATAAAATCAGAAAACCATTACATTTTGAATGAAAAATTGTAATAGTCGTATTTGTAATTCAGTAGCTGTTATTCTGACACGGGTCCCTACATCTGCTTTCCAGTCATTAGAGTCAAATGACTTTTGACATTTATGATAAGAATGCATGTTATATCTACTTCATTTTAAAATAAATTCTATTGGTTATCTTAATGCTATAACTTAATCTTATACTAAAGTTTGAAATTGGCGATATTTAGCTTTTTGTTTACAGTCAGTTAATTCTTAGGTCCGGTATTTTCATCTATCGTTAAACTGTTTGTTAACTTAACTGTTACTTAAAAGAAAAATCTGATGTGGGCAACACAAAACCTCCCGCTATTTAATTTTTATTAATTTAAATACATACCTACATATTTACTAACGCTGCAAACTGTTCCATTGCAGAAAACTATTGCTTTATTTACTTTTTTTTTTTTTAATATCACTATTATTAATTTGAAGTGATTAGTTTTTTGACAGTGACATTTATTGTCAGTTATATTAATTTGAAACATGAACTGTGTAACAAAGGAATTGTGTTTATCTTAGGCTTCGGAACTTATAGAAAAAATCTGATGTGGCCAACACAAAACCTCCCGCTATTTAATTTTTATTAATTTAAATTAATTCCTCCGTATTTAGTAATGCTGCAAACTGTTCCATTGCATATAACTACTGTACTTTACTTTATTGTATTTGCTATTTTCTTTTTAAAATGACACTATTATTAATTTGAAGTAATTAGTTTTTGACAGTGACATTCACCTGTAGTTACATTCATTTGAAATATGAACTGTATAACAAAGAAATTGTGTTTATCTTAGGCTTAAGATTTTTTAAAAAAATTGATTTGTAAATTTATCTTTAAAATATATAGAAAAATAATAATATATTAATGTAGAAAATTCAATAATCTTTAATTTTCTTAACGACAAAACTGCGAAAATCGCATTTAATGATATTTTTTGAAGAAAAACCATTATGAGCTTTAGGTAAAGTGCCATTTCCGGTCATCCGATTTACACTAAAATTTAATGGTGTCTTTCCATATTAGAATAGAGTAGAAATACAAGGTTTCAGAATTTTCTGAATGATATTATTTGAGTTAGAGCACTAACAAAATCCGTACACATACACACATACACACATACACAAATACACAAATACACACACACATACACACACACATACAGACATCATCATGAAAATGTTAAAATTGGATTCTAGGGACCTTAAAACGTGGTCATTTACTAAAATCTCGATATGTGATTTTTAGCACGATCCCTATACCTCCCTTACCAAGGGTAGCGGGAGATAAAAATATAGCATCGATATTATAGCGTAACTTGTAAAAATTACGCGTATCTATTCTTCTAACCGACATTTTTTTATAACTGACAGTTAAATTAACACTGTTTAACCAGAAATGAAAATGCCGCTCATAAATCTGGACTTGTGAATGGTTACATTTGATTACATCACGGACACTAAATATAACGTACCTATAAACATAATTCTAGTTTATATTTCTGAATACACCTTGAGTGTTTTGTACTTGAATTATTAACTAATTTTGTGTTTCCTCAATTAATGAAAGTACCTATAATATGTTCACATAATTAAAAGTTATATATGAGTATTACAAATGTATTTTCATTTTAATATTAAATAACTTTCCTCACGGATATGTAGTAATAACTTTATAATTTCAAGCCGCAAAAATGTTAAAAATTTCAGTAGGGTAAAAAAAATGACATTTTTAATTATATTACAGACCTTCCCGCACATTGGGGTTGAATGTCTGGTTTTGAAAAAATGTTGAGGTATTTTTTCGCACGTGTTTTCACCTACAGTGAATCATTTCCCTCTTTCTAAACCTAAACCTGTTCTGTGTATTTGATAACACATAATTTTACATTAAGTTTTGTGTAGGTACCTACCTTTTACCTCAGTAGCTATATCGCAGTAAATACAATAAAACGCAGTTTTTCAGATTTACGCCAATTTCAGTTATTTTCCTCTAGAAATTGTACCAACTGTTCAAAAAATTTAAAAGTTGATGTACTTATATAATTTTACCCGTAGAATCTAATTACGAAGTCGCCAGATATGTAGTCACTCAAGTTTTTTTTTTGTGTGTGAACCGTAACAGATATCACAAATTACATATAGAGAGAAAAGTTTGCTATTGAATATATCTTTCTGAAAAAAAAAAATTAGTTTACGTTTTGGACGTGGTCATTAAAAAGTTACGGTCTAATCAATGTTGGAACACCCAAGTTTCATACACTAGTGGTTCACTAATAATAACAAGTATCATCTGAAAAGATGACATAACCATATGAACTGCCATACCAAATTTTATCCAAATTGATTAAAACGTTCTGTTATTATTATCAATTTTTTTTTTTTTCAAAGAACTTTGAAGCAGAATACTGGCTAAATGGTACACTTTCCGGTAAAGGTAAATTTAGTTAAATCGTTTTGTTTTGGGCCCAGGAATCTTTGATTAAGCCATATTACCCTATTTTAAAGACATCTTGTATAACCACACAGTTTATTTCCAATTATTTTATAAAATACGTAAACAGTGGTTTTCTGTAACTTATCCGATATCAAATGACACCATCATAGAATAGCAATTTACGTAACAAGACCTGAAAGTGATACTTTACTGGGTGAGCAAGCATATTCCAGAGCGAGCCGTGGGCGAGCTTTGGAAGCTTATGAGCCCAGTATAGACACTTTCAGGTCATGTTGGGTACAATATTTTTTTCGCGATCGCCCAGAAAAAGAGCTCTTTCTGATCACTGTTTAGACCGGAAAGTCCTTCTTTGCTGAGCTAGCTCGGAAAGTTGTCTAGAAGGGATCGGAAAGTACTTTACCGATCCCGGGACCGGTAAAGCTAAATGTTTCCATGGAGATCAGTTGCTTATTTATATCTTATTTGCTCGCAGTAAAAAATAAAATAATACTTTTTTATTCTTTTTTCAGGATCGCAAAAAAAAAAATATTGTACCCAACATGACCTGAAAGTGTCTATACTGAGCTCTCAAGCTTCTAAAGCTCGCTTACGGCTTGCTCTGGAATATGCTTGCTCACCCAGTAAAGTATCACTTTCAGGTCTTGTTACGTAAATTACTATTTTTCGCGATCCTGAATAAAGAATAAAAAAGTATTATTTTATTTTTTACTGCGAGCAAATAAGAAATAAATAAACAAATGATCGCCATGGAAACATTCAGCTTTACCGGTCCCGGGATCAGTAAAGTACTTTCCGATCCCTTATAGACAACTTTCCGAACTAGCTCAGCAAAGAAGGAATTTCCGGTTTAAATAGTGATCAGAAAGAGCTCATTTTCTGGGCGATCGCGAAAAAACGTAATTTATATAAGATGATTGATATATTTACGTCATAATTGTCAAACAAAATGTAATCTTCTATGTAATCATAGTGATATCCATACCGATTACCATCGGACGAGTTTCAAAATATTACCCAAATACAGTTACAATGTAATGAGATCTTATACATTTCATAGGATATGATTAAATTAAAACAAACATTACTAAGTTGTTGAGATATGAATAAAATAATCCAGGAAGTGATGTTCACAAAGTGCTCTGTATATATTCAGGTAATCCGGCTATTGGGTAAAATCCTCGGGACTTGACTAGCACATGTGTCCTCTGCTCAGCAACTCAAGTCTGCGACTGCGAAGCTGCGGAGAATTTCCGATTGAAGTGTCGGGAACCGAAACGGAACACGCAAGCGGTAAAGCGTGGATGCGAGACCTTGCCCCTAGGCCCCAGAGGCCGCTTTATTTTGACGGGAAGCAAACAGGTTCAGCGTATTAAGATCTTTCGTGCCCGTGCCAGAACTTGATGAGGGGAATTTGCTAAAATATTTGATTTGAATTTTCACTTCCGTTGTTTAAGTTTCAGATGTTCATGGTAATTACATTTCAAGGCTTACCACATTTGAAATTAAGGCATTGTTTAGGGGTTTTACAACTAGACGACGCTTTTGATTTGGACATTAACATATTTATTAAATCACAGAAACTAACAATTTCATTAGAATTTAAGTCACGAAAGATGACTATTTAAGGTCATTCATAATCCGTCTAATATAATATTACTTGCAGATAACTTCACTGCATTTAGTAAGCATAGGCATGCAAATATTTATGGATACATTTTAACAGAATAAAAGTGAGTGTCAATTATTAAAAAATCTTTCAGAACACATACAACCTTTTTTAGTTTTTGTTCTGTAAAATTCATTATTTCCAACGTTTCAGCACCATTAACTGGGGCCTTCTTCAGGAAAATTATTTTTAAGTATACAATTTACTAGACATTATGCATGTCCGGCATTAACAACGACGGCAAACATGCATCTTCTCAGGAAAAATCTCTCCTTTTGCCAGAGGAAAAACCGTCCGCAAAAACTGGCAGAGAAATGATCTGTATCTATATGAAATGACGTATTTTCCCAACCTCAAAAAGTGAGTGTGATTTCTCAAAACACAAAAACATAAACTTGACGTAAACCATGGAATAATAATTTGATTTATGGCCAGTTGCACAGCATAAGGTCAGTTTTACAATCTCTGGTTAAAATTCTATCAGTTAAATAAACAAAATTGAAACGAAAGGAACTGTCCAATGACAAATTGATCATTCTGGTCAATAATCCAATTCAATATTGTTTATGGGCAATGTAATAGTATATTACATCCGAGGTGGGAGATGTTTCATTACAGCCTAGGGCTTATGTATATGACCGAGAGGCGAAGCCTCGAGGCGAGATAAAGCGCGAGGCTATGATGAAACTCACACCGAGGTTATGAATACTGTTTTATTCACAATCATCCTCATTTTAAATTTATTTATTTAATTTTATTAATATTTTTGACAGCTCTCCTAAAATTTGTTTAGCCTGCTTAATTATAGGGATCTATGGCAGTTTGCTAGGCAATTCCTACATAAACATTTCCAACCCAAGAGATGGAAGTAAAATCTGTTATTTCCGACCCAAGAGATTGTCATTAAAATTAGGAATGACGTATTTCCCAACCTCCAAAAGGTTAGAAATTGGTTTATTACTATAATGATTGTGAATAAAAAAATGATACATTACTTGAAGAGACAAATAATAAATTAACAAAGGAACAGAAATTTCTTATATTTAGGAATCACTTTTGTGCTCTTGAAAATAATTTTCAAGTTTCTGCTTTGACGTCAGTAAGGATCGAACCCAGGTCGTCCGAATTTCAAATGATCACTTCACCCCCTAGCTTCGTGACCCAGGCTATTAATCATTTTCTGGAAAGAAAGTTACTAACATTTTTTTACCAAGTGTACAAGACATCAAAAAATAAATGGCCTCTACTTTGAGAGTCAATTCTACACATCAAAAGGATAAAAAAGTCCATAAAAACATATGTCCCCTGAAGTATAGTTTTATTCTTCAAACATTTTTTTGTGCTACAAGAATAAAACAGTGCTTTAATAAAAGACATACATGTATTTATGTGATCTTTTTTAACGCGTAGGCTTGCTCACCCAAGTATTTATTGGTACCTACTCTACATAAATATACTACTATGAATTTTGATTAGATTTTACTTTTACAAAACTGTATACCGATATGAACAGAGAAACGTATGTCTGATCATTATTCATTTCACACGTCAAGTTGTCAAAATCATTTTTTTCGAATATTAAAGGTACAAAAGTGACCCCTATGGTGCACTCTCCACGCTAGCAATGAATGCCCGTAAGGTGACGCCTGATAAACGTCCGCACGATAAAAATATGTGATCATCATTAACGAAATCTGTGTAAAAAGCAGATTGGCACACCCAGAAATGGGTAATATGCCGTGATGCCATGGAATTAAAACAAAATTACAAAGAAATGCATATCGTTTGAATTATCAGAATTTCGATTTCGCAGGTTACAAAATAAAAATAAATAAAATATATGCAGTAATTTAGATGTAGATTATGAAAACGAAATATTTTTAAGGGCTTAGGTGTAGAATATATTTATCTGTAATTTTTATTTGTAAATCCAATTTCTGACAGTTCAAACGATCTGCATTTCTTTGTAATTTTGTTTAAATTCCGTGGCTATCACTATAAAAATGGGTAATGTATATAAAATTTCAAATTGGATTTTATAGGTTACGAAACATGAAAAATAAAATTTGATTAGTGATTTAGGTGTAGAATTTAATTCTCTTCAACATTTATTTGAAACATTTTTGTCTTAAACTAAATGGGAAGTTTTGCGCAAAGAAGAACTCATTTCCTATGCTTGGCTCCGGTGGCTCAATGGTTAAAACAACGCCTCTTAGTCATGAGTCTGGGTTCGAATCCCAGTAAGGCATGGATGTTTGTGTATATGAACCTACTTTGTAATTGGGATTTAATCCTGTTGAGAGGTTTTTAAAAAAAGAAAAAAAGAAACGTCTATGGCCCGCTTTTTTATTAACACCTGTATGTATTTAATTTTTTTAGAAATTAAAAATGTAATACTTTATCACGTTAGAAAATACTACCGTGAGTATTTTTTAACGTGAAACATTGGGTTTGTCATATCCATGGTTACGACTTGATATTTGATTGACATCAATGTATTTGCCCGTTCCATTTAAAATGAAACATTGGGAACGAATCTGACAGAAGTATTATATTTAATTATTTAAATATTGTAAGAAATTTAGCGGAGTTAGAAAACTACTCGAGAGCACTAAACATATTTCGGGCATATGGTGCACACAATATTTTTTCTACATCTAAATTTAATTTTTAGAAAACAGGTATAATTATTTAAACAAAATTAACCTCTAATGACATCTTGTCAATATGACAGATAACCGTTGAATTTTCCTATAAGTTATGATTTGACATTTGATTGACAGCAATGTATTTGTCTCTCATTTAAAATGACACATGGGGAATGAATTTGACAGAAGTATTATAATTAAATATTGTAAGAAATTTAGCCGAGTCAGAAAACCACTCGGGCACAAGGCGCACACTATATTTTTTCTACAACTAATTTTAATTTAGAATGCAGGTATAATTATTTAAATAAAATTAACCTCTATTGACGTCTTATCAAATGTCAAATTCGTTCCCTATGTTTCATTTTAAATGGAACGGGCAAATACATTGCTGTCAATCAAATGTCAAGTCGTAACCAAGGATATGACAAACCCAATGTTTCACATTAAAAAATACTCACGGTATAAAAATTACATATGAGAAATAATATTATGGAAAAAATTCAATTTTGCCAAAGAAAGTTATGAAAATTTCAGAGAATTTCAAACTTCGAAATACGTGTAGAGAAAGTAATCTCTTTGCATTCAAAACTATGAATCTTGCACTATTTTCATACCCACGTGCAAATATTCTTGAACTTTTGAAGTTTTCATCCATATCTGAATCTACCTTACTCAGCGACTGTGCTATCCCGCTATCAAATTGTTACCCGTATATATTCTTGGTGATTTTATTCCCATCTTATGAATACCCGGATTACCAGACTTTTAAAAGCGCAGTTTAAGAATGTACTTCCTGAATTTTATTCACGTGCTCGACTTCTTGACATCTTACTCCTATATAACTGTGTTTATTTAGTACACGGGTGAGTTACTGCACACGTACTATCAAAAGGAAATGCAAATTAAAAATGCATTAAAATAAAATTACTGCGAATATAACAACGAAAAAGAATGAATAATTTATTCCTTTGCAGAGATTTCTAGATATGAATATACAAAGAAAGGTTACTAGCCTTGAAAAGAAGAATTATTATTCTAGCCTTGAGTTTTGTTATCTAATCAATGATATTATTATTATTTTGGTTTTATTTTATGAATGTAGCTTCACCATATTTAAATATGCAGACGTCGTTATCACAACTGTGAATATCTATTAAGTGATATCTGATTACTATATCTTCATACGGAATCTGCTAAGTACTTTAACTAATAATTTACACTATATATATATATATATATATATATATATATTATGTATACAGAATGGCGCGTAAGACGATCCACCCTTAATAACTTTGGAACGAATTGTGATAGACATACCCGGTTTATGCTAAATGTTTTAACATCTAGAGGGCTACATTTTATTAAAATTTTTTTTTTTTTAATTCACTAATCTCACCCCCACCACTTTCAACTTTTATATATTAAATGGCAATATACCCCTTGTAACATATCAAATGAAAGCTCTTATGTCAAAATAAATTGATATTTGAATAAACCGTTTTAAAGTTAGCAACAATAATGTAATGTTAATTTAATTTAAAACTTTATAACTAATGCTCAAATTGAGTGCCATTTACACCTAAACAATAGCACAACCTATTACTAAATGCTATTTGCACCCGCCGAAACGTTTCTTCTGGAATTGCTTGACATTTTCTTCTAATTCTATTTTCTAAATCTTGGAGATTAACAGGTGGTGTTTTATAAATAATTGATTTTAAATATCCCCAAAGAAAAAAATTGTTGGGTGTCAGATCAGGGGACCTAGCGGGCTAATCAATAAATACCTAACATTGTAGAAATATTATTAATTTAAAACAAAAAAAAAGTGTAAACATCATACGTAAATTGTCAAAATCAATTCGAAGTACATGTTTCGTTGACAAATTCCGAGAATTTAATCAAAACAATTTTATCAATTTAATATTCTTAGTTCACCCTGAGTGTTGAGGAGTGATATTTCTACCATGTTAGGTATTTATTGAAACAACAAACGTTTTGACACAATATTAATTGGGTAATTTTTTCTAGGAAAATCATATTTTTACGATTACCGCGCCATCTGTTGGGAGTACAAGAAAAGTATGCGAATAAATTATTGTTGAATAAATTAGTACAATAGACAATTTCCAAAAAATAAATATTTTGAGTTATGGATTATGAACATGGATCGTTTTTCCAGATTCCAACTGAACGATCAACTATATTATTAATAATAATAATTATATAATTATATTTTTTCGCGAGCTCTTTCTGATCACTATTTAGACCGGAAAGTCCTTCTTTGCTGAGCTAGCTCGGAAAGTTGTCTATAAGGGATCGGAAAGTACTTTACCGATCCCGGGACCGGTAAAGCTAAATGTTTCCATGGAGATCAGTTGTTTATTTATTTCTTATTTGCTCGCAGTAAAAAATAAAATAATACTTTTTTATTCTTTTTTCAGGATCGCAAAAAAAATATTGTACCCAATATGACCTGTAAGTGTCTATACTGGGCTCACAAGCTTCCATAGATCGTCTACGGCTCGCTCTGGAATATGCTTGCTCACCCAGTAAAGTATCACTTTCAGGTCTTGTTACGTAAATTACTATTATTTTCTAAATTTATACATTTTTGCAATTACAAATTTAATAATTATATAATTATATTTATCTTCTAAATTTATATATTTTTGCAATTACAATTATTTATTATTATATTTATCACAAGAATAAAAGTAAGATATTTGTCCTAATTGGAATTTTTTCAACGCCACGAATGCGTTTACACATTTTAAAATATGATTTTTTTTATCCATTGGGTATCCACAGATAATTTAAAAAAGGATCAGTGAATTGTTCAGAAAAATTGCAAAATATTGAAGACAATAGCTTCCTTTTTAATACGTTTTAAACCTGTAAAAGGTTTAATAATCCATAGAGAATAAAATTCAAAAAGGCTCACCATCAAGCAATTTGCAATCAATTAAATCGTAACAAAGGGCTGGGGATAATTACAAAGTATACCGCAGACCAAAGAGAATCAAAATAAAATATTTACGTTTCATTCGCTCTTTGGAAAAAAAAGTTTGGATTCCATTTAGTTCTTGGGTATAAATTCTTAGTTTAGCGTCACAAGAGAGACCGCATTCTCCTCATTACAAAATCTAAAGTTGAATCTTCCAGTTGAGCAGAGTTTTCAAGTGAAACGTTTGTTATCGATTACCGGTTAGCAGGGGTCTCCAAACTCAAACTCACAAGGTGATTTCGATTCGAGAAACCATTTGATAGTATCCGTGGCCGTATACAGAAATTGGTTAAAAACCGACTATAGTTCTGAGGAAGTGAGTTTTAATCAAAAGATATGCGTGCAAGTAAAGTTGTTCCCCTTACGCTAATTATATTTTTGAAAACATAATACGAGTAATAAGACGGTTTCATCGAACAATATCATTTTATAACTGATTATGTGAATAACTGTTACGTATATACGTCGTGAACGATACAAATGCAAACAAAGATCGCTTGAGAAATACAGTCATACAAAAAAGTCTCCGTACGACTGTAGTTTTAATGTATTTTAGGAAAAATAACAGTCTAAAACCCAATATATTTAATTTCCTTTTAATCCAAAATGAAACGCAGGATATTACGTTATTATAAATATAAAATAAACAAATCATTTACTTAATTTATTTATATTATGGGGTAAACATTGAAAGTATTCATACAGAAAAGTCTCCGTGCGATAACCAAAACATTTAAATAATAAACCATTTATTTATATTTCATAAAGAAATATAATATTTGGAAGGTTTTCCTTTGGTTGTTCCACCAGTAACTAAACTATGAATCATTGAATCTACCATATTTTTGATAACGATGGCATTATATTCTGCCATTTTACTTCTAAGTAATTTTAAATTCTTTTTACCTTCCGTCACCTTTAGGTAAGGAAGGTATTGTCTTTGGTCAAAAAATTCGGTGGTGAGTTTTAATGAATAAGCACGTTTTAAGGTCCCTACAATACGAATTTACAATTTTTAAGATGATGTCTGTATGTGTGTGTGTGTGTGTGTGTGTGTCCGTGTGTGTGTGGGTATGTATGTCCGTGTGTGACAAATTTTTCTCCGACGATAACTCCAATACTACAATTCTAAAAATTATAATTCTTTCGCATTCCTCATCTGTACATCCATATGAAGAGTTGATTAGATTTTGGTTATAATTGATCCACCGAAAGTACCCTTATTTGAAGTTTTTAACAGTTTTTCTTAAAAAAACGCATTTAAATATTGTTTTTTACATTTTGTTATTATACATATTAAAGAAAATATTCTTCTCTATACAGTTTGATTAAACATTTTCCTTTATATTCAATAGATGTAGATTTAAAGCATTATAAAGAAATTAATTTTCAAAAAATAGTCAGCTTTGCTATTTATCATGGAAACAGCTGACATATTCAAAAAATTCTAATTGACAGATGTCAGTTGCAACTGCAAAACCAAATATAGAAAGTATAGGATCAAAAATTGGTAGGTCATAGTGTTCCTCGCAAGTGACATGCAGAGAAAGGCCAAAGAGAAGATGGAAGGACTGTATGTTTATGTTATAATTTTATTGGATTTATAGAACCTATTCAAATGAACTTTTGATATAGAATTTGTAAAAAATAGTATGTGTTCGTGTTCGATTTTACATATTATATAGAATCTGTTCCAAGGACCTTTTGGTATGAAATTTGTACAAAATACATCGAATTGACGGAAGGTCTTGTGCTGGCCACAACAGATTTTTTGCTTTATATTCTTATTTATTTTAAGAATTTTCCGCACTTTCTCAATCTGGTTAAAGTCCGGAGACTGAGGGATGATTAAGCATATTTTTAACATACAGTACCTACGCATTCTCTTATAGACGCGAATTATTTGTCGAATTTTTCTAATGCATGAAATTAAAATGTCTGTTAAGGTCCTATTTTTCGGCACTTTGTTTCAAATTTGCTTGTCAAATATCGAGGTAACCTTTGCTATCCATTGTTGCAATAATTACTAATAACATAAAAAAGTAGCAACAAAAATATCTTTTGTATTAAAGTTCTGCGTTGCGGTACATGACGTAGCTACATATTATAATAGTGACCTTTCGGAAACTAGACTATAAATTTTAATATTTCATGCATTTGTTGAAATTATTCATAGCGAAACTGTAAGTCCTGAATTATTAATTAAAACTGTCGCAACTTTTGGCAAATTGAATTATTATGCACTCCATATGCGAAAACGGAATACTAAATTTCTTTATGAGTTAATAATGTTCATGTATTTTAATTACGGCAATCTGTATTAATAAAACTAAAACTACATTTGCATCTGTTTCACTCTTACCTATAAATCGATCAAATATTTACATGGCTATAGCAATTTAGGATTGGTCAAAAATAAGTATTATTATTGTCGCCTGAAATCCGCGACGCATTTTAAATTTCAACCATTACTTTAATTAAAATTCGTTTAACTTTAGATTTTCTCTCAAAACTTTGAGAACTCCTGTTAGAGGATAGTTGGCCGCTCCCGTGGGTTTGTTAACTAGAAACATTCGACGAATTACGAAGATACTACTTCCAAATGCCTGAAAAACACAACTTACAATGTATTAATTTCAGCTCGGATGTTTTCCAAATTACACCAAAGTTGCTGATGTTGTTTTCAGTTATTTTTCTTCTAGATTAAGCATAATAAAATGAGATAACGGGTTTAGATTTTCTTATAAGAATCAAGCAACGAAGAAGTAGTTTCAAGGAGAAATGTAAACACCTACTTTCTGTAAACTTTTCAGGAAGAAATTGATGTTTCAATTTTTTTATCAGATATTATAGATAATTATAAACTTATATTTGGAAAAGTTTTAAAATAAAAGAATTTAAAAATGTAGACTGAATGAAAGTTTTACAAGAACGCATTATTAAAATAATGGAAGACGAAACAAAATATGAAAATGAATGAATAAATTAATGTTGCTTTGCAAAATTTTTCTAAAATAGATTTTGTGAAATATACAGAGTATGAGTGATTGAAGGATATCTTAACAAATGACTTACTTTTTATTAAAATAAACTTTATTTTCATTCACTGATTCACTGTCATTATCCTTCATAAAAGCAGAAAATACTGTTCATTAGATCGCATATGTATATATCAATGTTTGTCAAGTATCCGGCTTTATACGTTTTATAACTATCTGTACTCTCTCACTATTATTTTTGTATGATAATTTATCTGAACTTGAACACCATACGAATTCAAGGATTTAATGTAAATGACCATTTTTTATTTTTTGTGACTAAAATTCGAAAGCTCCTTTAATTACAAAAGTAGAAGAAAAAAAATCAATGACCTCCCGCCATTCCATGTTGAAAATAGCAATGAGCTTTAACTAAAGTACCACTTCTCGTTGATTGTTTGTAAACAAAATCTAATTTATTAGATAGAAAAGTCTAAAAACGAAATTTTGGATTATATTTTATTGTTTTTCCTGGAAAATCTGTTAAAATCTCCAAATTAAGTACTATTTCCGATTTATCATATATAGTCAAAATCTGATATGTGGTCTCAAATATTAACTTCCTGGTGCTCTAAAACGCAATCTGTGTAAATTCTTCGCTGTATATGAACCATTTCGTAAATGTGTAGTTGTAAACTAATATTTGATACATTAAAAACACGTGCTTATTGACAGCTATTTGATTTATAGTGCTGCAAACGTAGCAAACTTAAATCGGATCATCATGTACGTCCAATATTTATGATTGATGCAAAATATATTATTTTTATAAACCTTAATTTCATTAGAATATATATATGTATATATATATATATATATATATATATATATATTTATTTATTTATTTATTTATCTTCGAGTTCATTTTTCTTATTGTCATATTGTGTATTTTTATTGTATATAAATGAGCTTATTGAGTTTATACGACAAAAATTTATCTTTGGAAGCCAAAGTACGTTAAATCGATAAATTTAATTGGATACATAATGTAGATCCTTATACATTGACATTTTTTTGACAAGGATTATAAATTCCTTATAAAAATCAATATGAAATCAATAATTGATTATCTATCTAATTTTTAAACCTTTGTGAGAAACAGACACAAATATATATATATATATTTTTTCTGTTACTAAAAAAACTTCATTCAAAATTTGTAATTCTGTCATTTAAAAAATATTTTTCCATGTTTTTTATACATATTATTAAAGAAAATTACATATATTTAAACATTCATACAATGTGTTCCTATCTGATTATGTTTAAATTATTTTATATGATTACATGCAATAAAAGTATACACAAAAAAATAGGATTGGGTTAGTTTTAATTTAATAACCTGGAACTCATTAAATAATAAGCATGACCTGACTTATTTTTTACGGAAAACACTCCTCATATACTCACTTTTACACTCTCTAATCAGTTTTTCCCAAATAAAACAATAAGTGCTGTAAAAATACAATAAAAGCTTATGGCACGATATTTCTCCGTAAGACACAATGCAAACTGAAGGTTTGCTTGTCCAAGATCAGCTGGTGGCCGCCATGTTGAAACGTCACGTGCAGGTGCCCTATTGCTTCCTGACAGTAAAAATACAAAATTTCAAATTTTTCTGATTGACAGTATTTGAGTAATCGTGTCCACAGAATCCACACATCCACACGCACGCACACCCACAGACAGTATTGTAAAAACGTTAAAATCGGATTCTGGGGAAATCAAAACGTGCTTATTCACTAAAATCTCTATATGTGATTTTAGCACGATCCCTATACCTCTCTTACCTAGGGTAGCTGGAGGAAAGATTTTATTTAGAAAAAATGTATGGAATAGAATTTCTTTAGTTATAAAGTAACATTATTCTAATTTGATGAAATATTGCAAAGTATGCGTACTTACATTTTTACGTGTATAAAATTTCGATGTTACTACTGCATTTAATAACCAAAATTATAGTTTTTCAATGCATTTGATTATTTAGGCTTATGGTGATTGACTTTTAATAGTTCACTGCACAAATTTACTCCTTAGCTACTTAGCTAATGTAGAATTTCACGTACTTTTCACTAGGCTTGTTTCACATTCTAAATTACGAATAAAACCAAAGGAAACTGAGGTCATGTAAAGACATAATTTACAAATCGCGTGATTTGGTTGTCGTTCTAATTTAAGCCACTCGAAAAGATTCCATTATCTTGATATTTTATTTTCCTGAACTGCAACAATTTATTTTTATTTATTCATTGTTAATTATAAAACAAACAGTTTATTTGTCCATTGTGTATAATAAAAAATGTTACCATATTTATTGGTTTCTATTATGCATTTTACAAATTTTACAAATTTTATTTTACAATCAACTCGAAAATGTTGAACAGCCTAAAACTGTTAATATTTTATTGTGTTAAATTATTCGTTTAGTTCCATCCTCTGTTTAATAACTAATTTATTAACAACCAATTAATATTTAAACAAATTAAATTCGTGAACATGTGTGAAAACTATCTGTTTCCGTGGTACTATTGAATAGTTAATAATGAAACAATGAAAATAAAATTTCATTACTTAGCCAGCACATTTTCTTGAGCATTTATTAAGTACGTACTTCTCCCATTTGCGTGATTTTAATTAAATTCGTTATTCAGTCTCTGGCACATAGTTGTTTTAATATATTACCTTCAAAATGACTAAAATAAGCTATTATAATTAATTTTGCATTCCTAAACATTTACAGTTTTGAAAAAATTATTACATAGTTATATATTATAACTAAATAATTGTAAATTTCAAATTAAAAAAGTTTTAACTTTTGTACAATGATACCAGTTTGTGTGTGCGTGTGTGTGTGTGTGTATGTATGTATGTGTCAATGTTGGAGGGACAGTTTCTTAAATTTTAAAAGACTAAAGACCAATTTAACTACGTATTCTTAATCCTACAACAGGAATTAGTAGTTTCCTAAAAAATCTTCTAAATATTATTTTTTGGAAATTTATGTTATTACAAATATTAAAGAATATAAAATTCTCTATCCGATACATTGAACATTTTTATTATATCTTCTATAGTTTTAGAGATAGAGAATCATAAATACATAAAATAAACCGTTGTAATTTATCTAGTAACCCAAATAACTGTATGGAAACCAGTTGAAAATTTAAAATGCTTTTAATTGACAGAAAAATGTGAGATGTCAGTATCAAAAATCCATTTACATTACTGAAGCCTTTTCTGGGAAGTATATTTAATATTTCTTATTTTATTATTAATTAAGTATTTAAAATTATAGGTACATTTATTACAACATACGCATCAGAAATACCGCCAATCTCGTCAATGAATTTAAAGAATCTCGAACATTTAGAAGAGTAGAAGGAAAGTTATTTATAGAATGAATTAAAAAAAAATTAATAATATATATAAAAATAATAATTACAATTTTTTGTGTGTGTTAAATATTTAGGCTGGTAGTAGGAGCTCGGTTTTAACGAAAACACTGTTTTAAGAAATATCAAATTTCATTATTTAATAACAAAAACAAATTTATCAAAATATGATTTTTAAGCAGTACATAGTTTGTATTCAAACAAATACTTTTTTAAAAAACTATTCTTTAAATATAAGGATGAAATTAAAAATTGAAATTTGAATTTGACATTTCTTAAAACAGCGTTTTAGTTAAAAACCGAGCTCGCACTACTAGCCAATATGTACTTATATAGCCTAATATGGAAATGGTGAGAGGTTTTGTGCTGGCCACAACAGATTTTTTATTACTCGTATTTATGAATTATCTAAATACTGTTTTTATTGAGTAACGTACAAAGAATCTAATATTTTTTTCTTTGTTTCAGGTACATACTATATTAATTCATTTCTGAGGCAAGATGGTAGGTATGTGCATTAAAATACAATAATACAATATTTTAAAAAAGTCATTTTATATGTTTTATTTAGACCGAACAAAATTTTACACAGTACCTATATAAATTATAAAATCAATTCTTTTATTTATATTCGTATTGTTCTATGTACGAATAGTGTACTTGTAAACAAAAATATTATCTATCAATAGGGTAATATATAGTATTGAAAAACGAGTATGTTGTGTAGTAAATCATGAAAAATGTCCTATTTGAAATTCATTTTTTCTATCCATGTCAACAAACAATTGAATTAGTGCGGACATTTTTGCGCGCTTTCGTTTTTAATCAGACGGAAACAAAACACGTGTTTTTGTTGCGAACACAAGTAGCATATTCATTGGAAATTTTCAACACGTAACACATGCACATGTCGACTGGAACAATAGATGAAGTTAGAAAAGAGGGGGAGGGGACATGACTAAGATAAAAGGCAAAAAGAAAAATGAAGCCAGCAAAAACACTTGCAAAAACTCTAACTGCAATTTTCATTACGATAATGGCTTTGGAACCAAGGACGTTGGTTTTTATTGAAATTCTCAAACTCTGCTCTACTTTACAATCCCTCCTTAATCGTTAATTGTTCGACCGACATTAAATTGCTTACAGAAATCGCCTACTTAGAATAATATTAAATTGATCTGATTAACCCTTTTAATTCCAAGTATTATTTTGTCTTTCTTAATTTTCAAACTGCAAATTAATGTCCGTTTCATAAAAATTTAACTTATTGCTAAATTTTGACATTTTGTCAAATTGTAAAAAAAAATACAAATATTATTAGTGTATATAAATCATTTATTAATAATAATAATAATAAACTTTATTGATATTAATCAAGGGCGGGGATACAGCCAGAGACTGCTTTTCAACCCAACCCAATACATACATAGTAGCATAAACACGAAATTATATTATTATTATATTGTGTGTATTATATACGTACTCAACACATATTTAATTTGAAATGTACACACAATATATTAATTTTCTCCACTCTAATAACATTTTTTTAAATTTGTCATGTCACAATATAACACGCTGTTATCTTTAACAATGAGTTAAATTTAAACAATCTTTTATGAAATGGGACATGATTCTTTTAAATCATGAAATATTTGCGTTCAAAATTTAATCTCAAAAATTCCATTTTTGACAAAAACTCCGATAGTGGGCTAAATTGCAAAGCCTCCTACATATAATAAAAAATGTAATATTTTAATCATTGCCAATAATTTATAAAGACTGTTTAGATGTAATTCAACAGTAAATTTCTGTAACTTAGTTACAATGAACAGTGTTAAGTGTTCAAATTAAATTGTGTAAATAATATTTTTAATAATATATATGTTGTATTGTAACAATCGGTTGTTTTTAACTAATAATAATAATAAGTTTATTCCATCGACATGAATAATGCTAAAAAAGAAGAATTTATTATGAACTGCTCAGATATTCATTTAACGTGTAATATGTTTTATCCAAAAGAAAACTTTTAGGTAATATTTTAAATTTTCTATTGCTTTTCTCTTCTCTGATATTTTTTGGCAAGTTATTAAAGTTATTAAATATATTTATACATTTTTTAAAGAACTATACTTTAATGTAGGTACATAAAATAAATCTTTTTGCCTAGTGTTAAAAGAATGTACGGGTACATTCATTTTAAAATTGTTTTTATTGTTATAGGCAAACTTTAAAAATATACCGAGAGTTTATTTTATCAGTAATCATAGGGTATATCATTGCCATAGTTACGGTATGAATATTTGACAGCAATGTATTGAGCCATTTATTTTATGAGTAAACATAGGCGTTTAACATGGGAAGCAGATTTTTGTAAATACAAAGTGTTCGACTAAAAATCAAGCCATGCTATTGAACATGATAATAGTACATTACATCTTGTACATTATTTAATATTAATTACTTTAATATTATTGCAAATAATGCAATACATTACAAAAATTGTCAAATAAATAATTGTTTCACTTTTTTTATTATGCAATATCAAAAAATTTGTAAATGTCTCGGTAGTACAGTGGTTATAACAGTTGAGTCTAAAAGTTTTGGTTGGGGTTCGATTCCCCGTTGGGATAATTATTATTTTTTTTTTTTTCATAAAAATTGTTGAACTTAAAAATCAGTTTATATTTCCATATTACAATCATTTAAAAATAATAATAACATTGTAATAAATAAAGAGAAAATAATTGAGAATAATCGATTACAATAATCAAAATATTGATGTAATAACAATGCATTGTATTTTTTATTTTGATAATTACAGTAAAAACATAATATCTACACAAATTTATTATTTTAGTTATTTTTATTAATATCAAAGGAAATACAATGCATTGTTATTGTATCAATATTTTGATTATTGTAATCAATTATTCTGAATTATTTTCTCTTTATTTATTAAAATGTTATTATTATTTTTAAATGATTGTAATATGAAAATATAAACTAATTTTTAAAAGTTCAACAATTTTTATGTAAAAAAAAATAAAATAATTATCTCAACGGGGAATCGAACCCCAACCAAAAATTTTAGACGCAACTGTTATAACCACTGTACTACCGAGACATTTACAAATTTTTTGATATTGCATAATAATAAAGTAATTTATATTAAATAATGTACAAGATGTAATGTACTATTATCACGTTCAATAGCATGGCTTGATATATTGCCAGACCTTTGTAATTTACCAAAAACTGCTTCCCATCTTAAACGTCTATATTTACTTATAAAAAAACGCTTCAATACATTGCTGTCAAACGTTCATACCGTAACTATGGCAATGATATATACCCTATAGGCCCAATTCTCAATTTTCACCATTGTGATATGATATGAAATGATAAATTTATATCATATCACTTGTCAGTGTCAAGATATTATTTGTCATATATAAACAAACATATGCACCAAATTTGTATCTTCTTGTTCTGCGCAACCAATATTGTTAACATACGGTAAATATATACAATATTACACTTTTTCATTAATTTATATCAGATTACTTTGGAATTGAGAATAGCTCCAAATGATAAAGTGAAAATTTTTCACTGCATATCACTTCAGTGAAAATTGAGAATTGGGCCCTATGTTTACTGATAAAATAAACTCTCGGTAGAAGTTGAAGGAAGTACATTTAATTTTAGTCTTAGTCATGTAACATCGATTCGCCATCTCTTAAAGTAGGCAATGGGGTCCCCCACCATTACAAAAAATAATAAAATGTACACTTTGTACTTTAAGTACTACTCAATAAATAACGATTAAGGTGAAAACTTTTTTGTAATATTTACTTTAGGAGATATTTGATATATTACGTTGTCAGTGTCACTGTGACACAATTACTATTTTTCTCTCGAATCCTACTGTAGAATATGGTGCGGAGTTAGAGAAAGATAGAAGTGTCGCCGTGTCGTCATATTGACTCTAAAAATCAAATACAATTAAACTAAAAACAATTAAGAATTTTTAAAACTACGAATTGCTTTAAATTAAACGAACTTTCTTTTAAAATAATAAAAAAGTAGAGTGGATGACCCCGTTGAAAAGAAAAATCCATTATAAAATTTTAAATATTTGAATATCACTTTCGTAGGGTGAACTAAAATAGAAATTTAATTAATGAATGAATCTACTTAGAGAACATTGCTTTCATCATGAAAAAATCATCAACCTCCATTTTTCAAGTACTTTCAAGCAGATATTAAAAAAGATTTCTAAGCTTTGAGTGTGTGTCTCGTTAAAAAAAACCTTCTGTACATACGAAAAAACAGTAAGATCACTGAAGTTTGAAGTATTCTCATAAAATGATGAAAGAGTCGACAAAGAAAACGCTCCCTTTAGACAATTGTGAATATTTCAGTGTCGAAAGATGTTCTTGTCTTCTTGTTTATTTATAGAGACACAGTTTCACGCCAGCGAAAGCAAATTACAAAAATTATTCCCAATATGTGTATTGGAAGAAATATATATCGATCCAATTCCCTTTTCTCATCAGGAGGCCTTGTATCAGGTATAAATAATAAAATATCTCAGAAGCCGAGGAAAACAAAGAAGAATTAAGACCAAATAAAAAAGAAAAATAGCTACATAATTCAAAGCTATCGCTAACGCAATCAGAATAATGTGAAGAAATTTTTCAGCTTGAACAATGAAATTTTATTTTTCACAAAACAAACTGCGCTCAAAATATGGAAATACTAGCGAAACTATTTCGAAATCCACATAAAAATTATATTTACATATTTATACATAGCTGCACATATTGCCAGATACGCCATCATAAACAAATTCAAATTTGTTCCCGGAGACTGAACGAACCTAATATAAATGCAGAGAAATTTTTCCGTTAAATTGTGACTTGTAATAGGAACTATTAAATATACCGCATAACATAAGCAATACCTCCTGCTATTTATTTAAATCTACATATTTACTAATCCTGCAAACTATATTAAATTCTTTTGCATATAGATATTGCTTTACATGATCCATTTCGGTAATGTGTATAATATTTGACACTTTGATAACACATGCTTATTGACAGCTGCTTGATTTATAATGGCGTAAACATAGCAAACTTAAATCGGATCACCTGTACATCTAATATTTGTGTATGATGGAAAATATATCATAACCTTAATTTCATTAGAATCAATACAATCTTCTTAACACGGTTTCATTATTAATTTTAATGTAATTGCTTCCTGACAGTGATATTTGTTTAAATATGTCAAAATTGTTATTAAAATATTATGTTTTTGTTGGAGGCATAGACAAGATGATGTACAAAAATAAATTATTTTATATTTAATGTTATTTACTAAATTCTATTATCGAAGAATTGAAGATTGTATCATTATATTCAATTTTTATTAGTAAAAGTTGCTGAAAAATTATATTCAATGAATTTTTCACAAGAAAAACTCTTAAAAGCATGTATAAGTGATACTTCCGATTATTTGATGTACACTAAAAACTAATGAGCTCTTCCCACATTAGTATAGAATGGGTATACATAATTTCAAAATTTTCTGATTGATCTATACACACACACACACACACACACACACACACACACAACACACACACATATTCACAGACATCATTATACAAATATTAAAATCGGATTTTGGGACATGAAAACGTGCTTATTCACTAAAATCTCTATATCAGATTTTTAGCACGATCCCTATACGTTCCTTACTTAGGGTAGTGGGAGATAAAAAGGATTCTTACAATTTTTACCTAACATAAACTGTCAAAGAGTTATGTCAAAAAATAGCTAACCAGAATAACAGTTTATTAAAGAAATTTAATTTTATAAAGGACAGAATAAATTTATTTTAATAAACAAATACGAATCAATTTAATTCTTTTTATGGCATGTATAACATTACTGTCAAAAATTCGACTGTCATTTAACGGAATTTATTTTATTTACTTTGGAAGTAAATTTATCTGACGTTTAGAAAACCGGCCATTACAATATCAAAAAATCTGTTGTGGCCAGCACAAGACCTCTCGCCATTTCCATATTAGGCTATATAAGTATTGTATTGCACTTCGCTTTCGAACCGTCGTTTTATAACAAAATCTTACAGAACATTACCCAAATATTGTTTCTTACTATATTTAGCATGTCTTCTGCACACATATAATTCAAATTATATCTATTTTTCAATGTTTCTAAATGTCAAATATTGTTCCAATTCATTAACCAGATTGGCGGTATTTCTGATAGATATATGCATTTTACCACAATTTTACCTATAATTTCAAATATTTAATTAATAAAACAATAAGAAAAGTTAAATATACTTCCCAGAAAAAGCTATCAGAATGTCACAAAAACTGTTGATATTTAACAATGACATGTGTCATGTTATAAACATTGGAATTTGTCAACTGGTTTCCTTAGTGCCTTGGCCTCTGCGATTAGTTTACTCTATAAATTATAGAGTCTTTATCTCTAAATCTATACAAGATATAATAATTTTTTTAAGAAACTACTACTTCCGGTTATTCAATTGTTACCAAAACCTTTTCAACTCTTCCCAGGAATGTCAGATTGAGGAAACTGCAGTAAAATATTTTTTAAGTCTTATAGTTTTTGAGGAATCGTGACTACAACATCCAGACATACATACATACACACACACACACATACTCACATCCACACACACACACACACACACACACACACACACACACACACACACACACACACACACACACACACACACACACACAGACATCATTTTAAAAATGTTATAATCGGATTGTAGGGACCTTAAATCGTGCTTATTCAATAAAATCTGGATATGCGAATTTTAGCATGAATCCAATACCTCTCTTAGCGAGAGGTAAAAATATTAGGTATTTAATACTTATTATAATAAGTTTTTCCATTTATGGCAGTTTACATTCGTCATAGTATAGAAGAAATAAATTCATCCACCGATACGATAACGCGATTTAAAAATTTGAATTCAGCATGAAATTTTCTTTCATGTCATGTATTACACAATTTTTGCCGATGAGCGATTCGCGAGTTACGAACAACTAAACCTACTTGAAATTTTAAACATCTGTAAATCCGTTTAGAATGTCCATCGACGTGAAAAATAAATTGATTATTGAAATATTAATAAAACAGTGATAAATTTTTATATTTATTCAAATGAAAACAAATTTATTATATAGGACACAAATTAATCTAACATGAATGGAAGAAAACTTGCACTTAAAATGTAATAAATCATCTTTAAAACGTTATATTCATACGCCAAATATTTCAGCATTAAATTCTTTTGTAAAAGAAATATATCACAATAAATCTAAACTGTTATCTGTCAGCTTCTACGTTGGCGTAATGTGTGAGACATTTTCTAATATTAAAAGTGGGTGCGCTTGTTTCAAGGAATCAAGTTAATTTCGTGATTTAATGTGTAATAAGATTGTACTAATTTGAAAATAGCAGCGATTAATGTCAGCCATTATTCTCATTGGTTGACATCATCCAAGAGCAGCTTCAAAAAGCTGAATTTGTAGCAGTGAGAAACAATAGCATTAAGTGCAGCAAAGCGCCATCGTCAATTGAACACAGAACGCTAAATTTACAAAGACAAGACGTAAGTACTATTACCGGGTTCCAGGGTTACAATCTTATTCATTCGAGGGGTTGTATTACAGTAGCGGAGGTACAGAACAAAATCTAGCAGTGCACGTAGACAAAGTAATTGATTATTATTCTCAATTTAACTGGATAAAGCGAAAAAGGTCTTGGTGATCCAGTATTTCCTTTTTTTTAATATTGAGACCTTTCGAACATTTAGTGGTTCATCCTCAGCAATGTACATTTATAATAAAAAAAAAATAAAAAAAAAAAAAAATGAAAAATAACGCTCGTCACGAAATACTTGACCTCATGTCATATACCTTGTGTTTACATTTTTGTTGCATAAATAACTATTAAATTAACTTTCATTTTAATAAAATAATAAAAATTTGTTGTGGCCAGCACGAGACCTCTTGCCATTTCCATAAGTACATATTGTAATTAACATTTCTGGAACATTCACAAAAAAGGATTCCATTGGCCGCGTGCCTAAGTGTCTGGTCGCGAACTTGGGGGAACCGGGTTCGATCCCGTCAGCCGCCAAATATTTCCAATTTTAAATGGCACAAAAGTGGCCCCTGTGGTGCACTCTCCACACGAGCTATGAGTGCCCGTGAGGTGATGCCTGGTAAACGCCCACACGGTAAAATATATCGTCATCATTACCGATGTCTACATGTGTTGTAGATACTGGCACACCCAGAAATGGGTAATATGCCGTGATGATATATTTATTTATTTATTTTATTCACAAAAATTCTACTTACATCTATTATTAATATATTTTTAAATTTTTTAATTCGTTCCATAAATAAGTTTTCTCCTGCTCTTCTAAATGGTCGAGATTCTTCATATTCATTGACGAGATTGGCGGTATTTCCGAAGGGTATATGTAATATATGTATGTATTTATAATTTGAAATATTTAATTAATAATAAAGTAAGAAATATTATGTACTTCCCAAAAAAAGCATTAAGTATTGTATTTGGATTTTTTACACTGCCATTTACCTACCTGTCAATTACAAACATTTTAATTTTCAACTGGTTTTCTTGGGCTATGAGATTCATAATAGCATATTATTTTATATATTTATATTTCTCTATCTCTAAGTCTGTAAAAGATATAATAATTTTTTTAAATGTATCGGATACAAATTTTTGTATTCTTTAATATTTGTTATAACATAAATTTTCAATTTTTATGTGGAATTTTTTTTAAGAAACTGGTACTTCCGGTTGTCTAATTTTTACCAAAATCTAATCAGTTCTTCCCAGTAATGTCAGATTGAGGAAACCGCAGTTAAACATGTCTTAAGACTTATAGTATTTGAGAAATCGTTGCTCCAATATCCACATACACACACACAACACACGTACACACACACACACAACACACTTACACACACACACATACACACACACACACACACACACACACACACACACACACACACACACACACACACACACACACACACAGACACACGGTCATCATCATAAAAATGTTATAATCGGATTCTAGGGACCTTAAAATGTTCTTATTTACAAAAATCTGGATATGCGATTGTTAGCATGAATCCAATACCTTTCTTAGCGAGAGGAAAAAACTAAGTAAAGTATATTATTCGACATCATAAATTCAAACAAGTATTAAATAGTTTACTTTGGTTGTTTCGTTATTTTTTGCATTCATATACTTGAATATGGATTCCGGATTTCAAAAAAGCGATAGGAGATGGCTTTAAGGTGTAGTTTAATATAAAATTATTCATGTTCTAATTTATTAGTATGGTTCTCTATTTAATAACTTTAAAACCATTTGCTTGAACCCAAATTGCCTTTTCCATTCTTTCACTATTGTCATTGAATATTGCAAAGTAATAAGTTTTACTCCGTCACTGACTTGTAGTTGGTGCTTACGAAGCAAGCTAACGGGATCCGGCGTCGGCGATCAGGGTTGTGGGTGGGGCTATTATATCCGGGGGCACATGAAAGTTACCGGGTCAGGCCCGCTTGAGGAATAAACAAGGGGATGCCAGGACACGAAGGCGTCCAACAGACTCCGAATCTGCCATTACATAAAGACACACCAGGAAATTTACATTTTTTGTCCCTCCTTGTACCTTACAAGGAGGAACAAAAAAGTTGATTTCGTGTTGAGGATGAAGTGTAGATGGTTTGGTCACGTGATATGAAAGGATTATTTGTAAGTGGTGTTACTTTTTATATCTTCATTTTTTTGCTTTATTGTATTTATCCAAAATATATATTTTTTGTTGTTCGTAGCCGTTTTGTATTTATATTAAGATTAATTATTTTACCTATATTCAATTTAGCTATCCAAATTTATTGTACACAAATGCAGAAAAAAAGTTGCATTAACATCATATTGGGACAGTTTAAAATTGACTCGCTTTTGCACCAATCACAAGCCAGGAAATGTTGTCCCTATACCATGCTACACTGCATTCTTATAGCAGACAAAACGTTTTAACATTTTAGATTACTATTTATAATCTCGTACTTGTATATGTGTTGACTATTTCTATATCAATGTATTGGTCTTTGGAAAATGAAACTTTGTTATTATTAATATTATTAAATACGTGTTATACTTGTAAATATACTGTATATGTATATTATGAAAATAAAATTCACAATAACAAATTAGCGTTAACCACGATTTAAAATATACTGGTTATGCCACTTGTCATGTTTTTCATTGTTTCTGATGGTCCGCTTGATACGTGTTTCCTTGAATAATCCGCTAGATACCCTACGTGAGAACGACCCTAACACGGCAAACTATTTTTACATAAAATATAAAAAATGAAATGCATAATGAATTTATTTTTAATATAAATTTATATATTTAATGGAAACCTGAATCAATACATTGTTAGAATTTAAAATTGAAAAAACTAAATAAACTGATAGAACCGTACGCTTCCAGATTTCCATTCGGTAATAATATCTTCTTCCCGAAAATGTTTTCGACAAACATCATTCATCTTAATTCGCGATCATCTCTACTAATTGCACATTGGCATTTTTTAAAAAGTGATATCGAGTGGAGCAGCAAACAGAGATTCTTTTTCAGTGGATTTCTTGTAACCGGTTTCACGTCCAGGAATGAAACATTTTATATTTAATTTTCTTTTCATTTTGCATTAATTTCAATATCTTTCAACAAAATATTTATATTACATTACATATAATACGAATATGTACTTCAAAACCTGTTTTATTTACCTTTCTATAAGATATAACATGTAATATTTTCAAAATGACATGCAAATTACAGGTGTGAATTGGGTCGTTCTCACGTTGCGCCTCTAGCGGAAAAAACGAGGAAACACGTATCGCTTTGGACCCTCGTTTTGTGCAGAGTGGCACAACCAGTATATTTTAAATCGTGGCTTTAACATATATAAAATACAGGCACATGATGACAATGTGAGAATTTTAATACATTTTTATGTTTTTATTCATTTTTTCAATCTCCTTCTTTAAAATCAGTTACGCTGGTTTATTTACTTTACTTCCATGTAATGTGAACTTGAAATCCACTTTAATTACGTTCAGCACGCACGCAACCATTTATCTTGTGCATTGCTCTTTTACTTACGTGTACGAACATTTAAGATCTCATTTATACGAAACGATAATGCAAGAACGGTGCTTAAATTCATGAAATTTACGTGTATTACAATTAAAGAAACCTTTTGGAACTAGGTTACAGTGAAAAGTTGAAAAGAAACTTATGGACAAAACAAATAGGTCCTTGAGTTTATCAGCGTTTTGTTGCCTCTCAACATCTTGAATTATCATAGATTAGTCACATAGATAAGACAGTTGTATATGGTTTCAACTCCTGAACATATAGCAAAAAGTAAAACAACAAATGAAGAGGATATATTTTAGGTTCTTATTCAAGTATACGACGAAGATAAAACTAAAACTGCAATCAAAACTTTTCCAATTAATATACAGAATGAGAGCGCGCGGTTTATTTGACTTTCCAAGACAAACAGCGGTACCTAAGTTCAAAAATATTTGTTTTACCCATCAAAATAAAACAACGTTTAATTCACTGAATTCATTAATTCTCCAGATAATTGAATTTCCTTTAAATCCAATTTGGAAACCTTGTTCTACGAAGCAAAAAAAAGTACGACAATCTCAGAACATATTCTATCCAATATTTTATCTGATATACTTTGGCTTCTCTCCAAAGATGAACAAATTGGAATATTTAACCTTTCTACATATAAAACGAAATTGAAAACTATAAACATTTCGCCTAGCAACGGAATTGTTTACTCTCTCCCGAGAGGGTGAATCAAATGTTGTGAAGTTAATTATAAACAGGGCCGGATTAAAGGAGGGACGATCGCCACAGAACTCCAAAAATCTCGGGCTTTATAAAGAAAAAATCTTTTGTGGCCAGCACAAGACCTTCCGTCAATTCGATATATTTTTTATATATCCCATACCAAAAATTCCTTGGAAAAGATTCTATATATCGTAAAATTGTATTTTTTTACAAATTTCATACCAAAAGTTCTTTGAAAAGTTTCTATAAATCCAATAATATTATAACACGAATATACACTATGTAAATTGCACTTGACACTTCCTTCTTTCTTCTTCAGCTTTTCCCAATTTTTTTAGGGGTCGCTGTTTCTTACTCTTTTCTTCTACTCATTCCTGTCCAACGCATCTTCTCACACAGTTCTTCCTCTCTCAAGTCTTCTGTGACACAATCCTTCCATTTTCTCTTTTGTCTTCCTCGTACTCCCGACATAGAAAGTTCCAGTCCTGAGGCGAGGCTGCAACTGCATGTCACTTACGAGAAACACTATGATTTACACCACTTTCTGATCCTATACGTTCCATCTTTGGTTTTACACTTGACACTGACATCTATCAATTAGAATTTTTTTGCATATATTAGATGTTTCCATGATAAATATCAAAGCTGACTGAGTTTTAAAAGTTAATCTCTTTATCATGCTTGAACTCCATATCTATTGAATATGAAGGAAAATGTATAATCAAACCGTATAGACAAGAACATTTTTTTTAATATTTATAGTAACATAAAATGTCAAAAAATAATATTTAACTGCGTTTTTTAAGAAAAACTGTTAAAAACATCAAATAAGGGTACTTCCGGTGGATCAATTATAATCAAAATATAATCACCTCTTCATATGGATGTAAAGAAGAGAAATACGAAAGAATTATCATTTTTAAAATTGTGGTATTGGTGTTATCGTCGGAGAAAAATTTGTCACTCACGGACACACACACACACATCACCTTAAAAATAGTAAATTCGTGTAGTAGGGACCCTAAAACGTGCTTATTTATTAAAAACACCACCGATTTTTTTGACCAAAGATAATACCGTTCTTACCTAAAGGTAACAGAAGGTAAAAACCCAAGAACTAAAGATCTTGGGAGGTATGACTCAAAAATAAATAGAGGATACAGACTTTTTTTTGAAATAGGCATTCTGGGGCTTCTATTAATATAAATCCGGCCCTGTTAATTAGAAATATAAAAAGCACAGTGGTATCCAAATATAAACTCAATTTCTCTAAGAATAGCCTCCTTTCTGTTATTCAATTTTGATTTTGTCTCACTTGACGATCCATTCGGAAAACCCAAACCGAAATTAAATTATTTTCACGAATGCTCGTCGTATCTTTTCCGTACATTTGGACTTTAATTTCTCCATCGCACGAGATATAACCTCCATTTCCTTTTCTCCGATGATAACAAAGATTCCCTTTCGCCCGATAATAAAGATTTCCGTTTTCATCGTTTCATTTCTCTTTTACACGCTTTCCTCGGTCTGTGTTTCTGCTGCTGCTGGGCGAGCATGACAACAATGCAACCAGCCTAATTTTTTTATTCCTTCTCTGTTCGCGCCAATTTTTTTCTCCGACAGCACTAATCTGATTGTGGAATTCCATGTATTCCAGCAAAGTTTTTTCTCAAATGGGCCATCATGTCGCTACCCTAGAATTTAACGCGAGATTACCTACGTTCCTTTAACAGATTGTCTCTTATTTCCTTGTTTAATATCTATTACTGAAATTAGCCTGAAATATTTCAGGAGAGTAAATTTAAATGAGAAAGGATCGATCATAGTGTATTTATTTTTATAAATGGGCTTTGAAGCGAAGGACCATTAGAAAAGCCGGAAGTAGTAGTTTAAAAAAAAATATTCTAAATATTATTTTTTGAAAATTTTTGATATTACTAATTTTGAACAACAAAATTCTACATCTGATACATTTAAATTTTTTATCATATTTCCTATAAATTTAGAGATAAAGACGCTATAATATACAGAATATCGGGAAATACTAAGTCGAGTAGGCGAAACTACACTAAGGAAATCAGTTGACAAATGTTTATAACATAATTTGTATGTGACGGATGTCAGTGTCAAAAATCAAAAGTTTTAGTGACATTGTGATAGCTTTTTCTGGGAAGTACATTTAACCTTTCTTATTGTTTTATTAATTAAATATTTAAAATTATAGTTAAAATGCATATATCCATCAGAAATACCGCCAAACTGGTTAATGAATTGGAAGAATCTCTGACATTTAGAAACTTCCTCATACAATGAAAAATTAGAATTATATGTGTGTAGAAGACATGTTAAATACAATAAAAAAAAATTGGGTAAAGTTCTGTAATTTTTTGTTATAAAACGACGGTTCGATAGCGAAGTCTAATACAATACTTATATAGGTTAATATGGAAATGGCGAGAGGTCTTGTGCTGGCCACAACAGATTTTTTATAATCTATTTACTGACATAGAAAAAATTTTGTTCGATTGGCTTTTTATACTTATTTTTGTCAGTACAGTTATGCCCTTAATTTGTTTACACTTTCTTTGAAACAGCTTGTATAATCATGAGATAATAATAATAATAATAATAATAATAATAATAATTTCTGTATTGTCTGTCTCCTAGTTAAAATAAAGTAATACCAAAAATAATTCTACCATTTTGTATTTTTGAGAGTCAAAATTCAATAATTTAAATTTGATAGAAATATTTTTTCGGTTTTTTTTTCAATACTGTAAATTTTATTTTTGAATTTATTGGTACACCTACTAAGTCTAAAAATAAGGTTTATTACATCAGGCATAGAACTTTCCAAAAATATAATTTCATTAATTATTTTTGTTCTGGCTCTTATCCCGTAATCGTATTACTCAGTTTTATAATTCTTTTCTATGTATTCAAGTCGCACACTAACAATTTGTTTCTTTTTCAGGTACAAAAACCTAATCTCATTGCAGTTTTCCGTCCGCTCATAAATTATGTACATTCTCGTTTGCAACGGAGGATAAAAATTAAATATACAGCAACATACGTAAGTACGTGCAAATGTTATAAACCGATTTAGCGGCGAAATGATTCGAGAGTGTTGCTGGAGTAATATACCCGCCATCTCACGTACAACCGCAGATACACTACCGCATAAAGCTTTCATCTTTATGTCTTAAACACGACAGCAAGGCTTGCTTCTTGCAGAGTTACTGCTCTTAGGCCGCAAACACTTACTTAGAGTTTCGCAAAATGTGTCAGAAAAGATAACCTATGTTATGTACGAACATTTTCAATAAACTAGAATTGTTTATTTGAGGTTTACAAACGTACATAAACAAATAAATGAGATAGAGTGACGGTTCTCAACCGCTGGTAGGCGATTCCATTTCATGCAACGGGTAACATAAAATTCAATTACATTTCACAATAACTGATCACGTGAAATACATTTTTTAAGAATTTTAATTTATGAGTAATTTTTTTTTCACTTTTTTGACAACATAACCATAGCAACAACTTCTAATGCCCGTGTGTATTATAGTACATAATGTACCTGGTATGCATTTCATTGATTAACAATAATGTACCAACTTATTCGTATAATATTTATTGTCTGATATATACTAGTAATATTACCTATTCTTTTTTACCTCTCGCTAAGAGAAGTATTGGATTCATGCTAAAAATCACGTATTCAGATTTTAGTGAATAAGCACGTTTTAAGATCCTTACAATCCGATTTTAACATTTTCACGATAATGTCTTTGTGTGTGTGTGTGTTGATGTGTGTATGTGTGTGTGGACGAATGTTGTAAGGACGATTCCTCAAAAACCATAAGATTTAAGACCAGTTTAACTTCATATTCCTCAATCTGAGATTCATGGGAAGAGCTGAAAATGTTTTGGTAACAATTGGGACAACCGGATGTAGTAGTTTCTTTAAAAAATTGTTCTAAATATTATTTTTGGAAAATTTGTTATGTTACCAATATTGAAGAACATAAAATTATACATAAGAGACATTGAAAATTTTTATTATATCTTCTATAGATTTAGATATAAAGGCATGTAATATATAGAATAATTTGATATAACAAATCACGCAGGTTAAACTATACTTCATTTCACGTAGGAAAATAGCGTTGGTTTAGATAGTGATATAAATTCTGCCCTTTGATTGGTCAGAATGCTAACCTAGTTCACAAAAGAGAAAAAAAAAATAACTTTTCTCAGATGTCAATTATCAAATAAAATCGATAAAATTAAATGATATTAACCATGTTTTGATGTAATATTTAATAATCAGGACTCGTATACTTTAAGAATAAAAACATTTTTATTATTGACAAAGTTTGGTTTCATTAATTTAAATTATTTATTTAATACATGTAAAAACCGTAAGCTATCTAGCGCCATCTGCTATTTTCTTACGTGAAATGCAGTATACACCAAAGATATCTGTTGACAAATTCGAATATTTGTATCTTTATTTACAATGACAGCTAAAGGTCAGTGTCAAAAATGAACAGTTTTAGAGACATTCTGAAAGATTTTTTTTGGAAAGTATTTATATTTCATCTTTCTTATTGTTTTATTAATTAAATATTTTGAAGTTATAAGTAAAATGAAATACATAAGAAATATCGCCAATCTTATTAATGTATTGGAAGAATCTCTGACATTTTATGTGTGCACAAGATATGTTAAATACAATAAAAAAAAAAAACAATATTTGGGTAAAGTTCTCCAACATTTTTTCTTATAAAATGATAATTCGACAACGAAGTGCAGTACAATACTTATACATATAACATAAAATGGAAATGGTGAGAGGTATTATCCTGGCCATAACAGATTTTTTTCTTTATTTGGGTGAAGATAAAAGATTGCCATAAAATTGGTTGATTTATTTTCGTTTTTGTCATGCAAAAGTTTTTCAAGGCGGAGAGTTGGCGCTGAGGTTTTTGGACGTGATAAAGAATGAGGTAGCGTATTACATTGTAAGTTAAAGTTTGTGACAGGTCCACGAAGCAGAAGATTTGCCTCTCAAGCTTTGCTCTCCTCTTAATCCGCTAAGCTAGCGTTGCTTTGCGTCACCGAACGACTCTGTATCACAAGTTTGTTTAGAATTAATTTTATGTGCTTCGGAACAGTTGTAAAATTTATCGCTCAGCAGAAAATTAAAATTTATACTTGGGAAGTTAACGCTGGAGTGAAATTGCTTTGCATGTGAGCTCATGATTAATCAAATTTCATTGACGCTATAAAATGCGCCCAGCTCTACAACCCTCTATAAATTTACATTATTAGCCGACAAATTAGCTCTTTCGGTCAGGAGGACACACTGCCGTACTAATTCCGCCATAATCCAGATAACTCCATCCTCAAAAATAGTGCCATGGTACTTCTACAAATTATGCACTTTGTTAATTAAAGTCAAGAGCATGCATCGGTAAATTACCGGTCTATATTCCACTACATATATACAGAAAATAAACAGATTTGACAAATCGTTTCGCCCAAATCAATGGAAACAAACATCCTGAAAAATAGATGAACATTTACTTACTTTGAACTTGGTAAACACGGGTAAACATCGTTGATCAATAGTAAAGGTCAAGTTCACTATAAATTCAATCCAAATAGGTTATACAATAAAAAGACCAAGTTTACTTCACTTTTGCTTTAAAAGGCAGCGTGTGTACTTTGTTTTGTATCGTAGTTGAAACATATAAGGATTCTTTACAGCGCAGGACTTAAATGGGATGTTAAATTAAATGTGACTTTTCATTTCATAGAACCAATTAATACGTCCAAAATTTTATTAGTTTATGGTGTTCTCTTCGCTGCAACATAATTCATCATGTTACAAATATTTTTTTATTATACACCTATTTATCAATAAAATAAAATTAATAATAAAATTAAAAGTTCTTCTATTCAACATAGAAGACAGAAGGTTCATAAAGTAGAGACTGGGAATACTTCTTGTTTATAGTGCACTGTTCAAATTTAAATGTTTATATAATAAATATTTGTACTATTGGTGTAGATTGCATGTTGGCAATTACTTGATAACAGAATGTTGGCGTTTTGAAAACGTATATACATATGGATGTAAAGAAGAGAAGTACGAAAGAATAATTATTTTTAGAATAATTGTAGTATTGGAGTTATTGTCGAAGAAAAATTTGTCACACACACACACATATTCACACACATACACCCACACACACACCCACACACATACACACACACACACACACAAACACACACACACACACACACACACACACACACACACACACACACACACACACACACACACACACACACAGAGAGAGAGAGAGAGAGAGAGAGAGAGAGAGAGAGAGAGACTTGCATACAGACCCCATAGTAAAACTAGTAAAACGTGCTTATTTATTAGCTCACCATCGAATTTTTTTACCAAGGACATTACTTTCCTTACCTTAAAGGTGACGGAAGGTAAAAATCATGCGATTTTAATTTTTTTATTTCACATGTGAGTAGAAACTCAAAATTTAAATGTACCTACAAGAATGAAGTATCTATTTATCTTTAATTTGAAAAAGTATTTTGTTTCTACGTCAATAAAGCTCTTCTAATTAATAATTCGCGAATCCGCAGTATTTTCCGGGAAGAAATTTTTCCTGAAATCGTCTTGTAATCTACTACTTCGCTGCCGCAAAATTGGCAGGGAAGTAAACTGCAACGTTGCCAAATTAATTAACACATTTTACGTTTTAATATGAAATACAATGAGGTATTGCACGATTTTTTTTTCTTTGCATTATTTGATAGAAAACTAAAAAATATTTACTCTAAAAAGAGAAAATAATTATTAAAAGTGATATCCTTGGAAATGCAGTTGAATTGCACCGCTTCTCCCCTTGCCTACTGACATGAACAGATACAAGCCAATAAGATAACAGGTCCAGTGCTGTCACTGTGGTACTTTTGTACCACAAATGGTACTTTTTTAGTTAGATGGTACGGTGATACTACTTTTTCAATTTTGAAATAATATGGTACTTTTTGTTAAATCAGTAAATTTCGACAATTCATAGGTTTGAAAAAGCGTAACAGATGACGCCACGTCAAATTTAAAGCATTACAGTTCAATACAGGGTGCTAACTTCATTCATGATATATCATCGTTCTATTGTAGATAGCTACAACTGCATTCGTGATATCGTGATAAGATACAACCAAGAAGTGTAGATTGATGATAACTTTAATATTGTCATTGTCAAAAAAAATAGTATTATTTCCTGTTATTATTTTTATTAATATGTATAGATGTTTATGTATTTATAAAATTTACACAAGAAAATTACACTTTAACAAAGACAATGTTATACTTTTGTGATTTAGGAACTTTTTATTTAAATAAATATTATAAATAAATTTAGATAGTATTTTTCCATTTTTTATATGTTGAATGGGAATCATTAAAATTAAATTTTGTGGTACTATTTTTTCATATTTGTGGTACCATTTTTTTTACCAGTGGCAGCACTGAATAGTATGTTCCGTGGCGTTTGTTGTCATTATAAATGTGAAACGCATGGTAGAATTATAGGTTATTTGTCGAAAACTGAGTCTGAAAATTTGTTTTGTGCCTACGTGCAAATATACTAATAAAAATTGCAAAAAAGTATTTGTATCAGTGCCGAAGAATGAGGAAAGAAGAAAACAAATTAGTAAATCTTACCGTAAGTCTGTAACAAACAAAAACACTATAAATATAATACAAAATTGCCTTGCCGTCAGCTCGTAGTCGTCTTTACAGTCAACTGGGCTGCCAGTCAACAGAATCATAAATTTGCAAGCATGGATTGCTCCTAAACATATTGAAATTTCTAAATTTAATTATTATAAAATATGTAGAATACCGTATTAATTAAATTAATTATATATTAAATACATTTAGCCGTATTCATGGCATGTGTATTATTTTTTTAATTAATATGCGTATTTATTTATAAGACGTATTGATAGATCCATCTATCATGTAAGATCTATGGCGCAACTTGTTTCATAGGCTTGTACCTGGTTACGTCACCATTTTGGCAACATTTTAAATGCATAATACTTTAAATTGTTTTTTCTAATCCAAATGAACAAACTTTTATACAAACTATTATATTAAAGTACGAAGTTAACATATTCGTATTAACAAATAAAAAAGACGTTCATATTTTTTGCAATACGTCATTATAAAATTAAAATAAATAAAGTCCTGTACATATTTGTTTTAAATTCTTTTACAATTTTAAATAGAGTTCCTTAAGCTTTGAATGTCATTTACTTGTTAAATGAAAATAGGTTGTATGTACCATTCGGTAATTTTTAATTCTTGTACGATTTCAGTCAGAACTACTTATCTTGTCATTGAAGTTCCTTTTCATTACTCATTATGGTTATTTGCCTCGGTTCTTGAAAAGATGAACTTCCCTGCCTTGAAATGTAAATAACCATTGTTAATCGGAACAATAAATAAAGTTACCTACTAATTAAAAAAATCAATCACTTAGTATATAACTAATATATTTATATTTAAATTAAGTGTATCAAATAAAATGAAATACTTCATATTATCACGCCAGGTAATATTATTCTATCCAAACTTTTAGGAACAGTAACGTGCTTTGTAATATTAATAATGGGTATTGTAATTAAATTCTAAATTATGAGCAAGCCACAGTGATCCGTGATTTATTCAATTAGACTGCAATAGAAACAAACATTAGCGGGAGAACAATAGAATTTTAATAGAAAAGCAATGCGGATTGCAAATTGTCTACAGACAAATATATTGATGTGTGATGTATAAGTTATTGGCTCTATCACATCAGCGAATAGAATCCGAATTTATCGCGAACATTGGGGCATAATTAGCTCTGTCAAATGCTTTTCCGTTTACAACACCATCGTCATAATTTACAAAGGCAACGCTTGGGCAGTTGTTTGTTCCACCGCCATCTCTGCTGCGTGTTAATAAACAGCAAATCGCTTTCGATTCATGGCACAAAGCAAAAGGTGGTAGCCGTAGCCGAGACGAACATAAATTATTCAGATGCCTATCGTATACGAGCCGGCCAATAAATCAAGTGGTCCACACGCTGCCACCAAAATTCGTGATGAAATATGATTATGTTCGAGAAAAACAGTATTCATGTTTTCGGGAACAACGGACAAGACCCACTGGCTAAGCGAGTGGATATTTTTCACATCAATTTTGCCATTAATAATATTGTGCTGGTGCTCCTCTTTTTCTACCTTTTTTGATGTAAAAATAATTATTTTCGTAGACCTCCAATTTTTTCTGAGCTTTTTGTGTCCATAGATATTAATTACCCGTCTCAAAATTCTTAATTTCGCGTTAATTCAACACTTCTAATGATATTCAATTTTGCAAAAGCAGTCAGTCATCGTCTTCTGCTTATTTCATTTTTTCACTTTTTATATAGAACTTTCACACAATACCTCCCGCTATTTAATTTTTATTAATTTAAATACATACCTACATACGTATTAATGGTGCAAACTATATTATGTTCCTTTACATATAACTATTACTTTATTTACTATTTTTTTTTTAATGTCACCATTATTAATTTGAAGTGATTAGTTTTTCAACAGTGACATTAACCTGTCAGTTACATACATTTGAAATATGATATGTGTAACAAAGGAATTGTGTTTATCGAAGGCTCTGGTATTTATAAAAAAAATATTTTTTAAATTTACCTGTAAAATATATAGAAAAAGTATTAATGCAGACCTGTAAAAAATTAAATAATTTTTAATTTTTATTATGACAAAATGTGAAAAAATGGCATTTAATGGCATTTTTTGAAGAGCTACAAGTAAAGTGCCATTTCCGGTTATCCGGTTTACACCAAAATCTAGTGGTTTTTTCCATATTAGAATGGGGTCGAAATACAAAGTTTCAAAATTTGCTTAAGGATAGTATTTGAGTTAGAGCGTTGACAAAATCCATACCCCCACATATATACATACTCACATACACACACACACACACACACACACACACACACACACACACACACACACACACACACACACACACACACACACATACAGGCATCATCGTGAAAATTTTAAAATTGGACTCTGGGAACCTTAAAACGTGGTAGGTAATTTACTACAATCTCGATTGTGATCCCTATACCTACCTTACTAATAGCCGAGACAGACAGATGTCAAAATTGTGTCTATTAACAAACCAGAAAATATTGACTGTAGTAAGCACGTGTTACTTGTTATGTATTGTTATTATAAGTAGCACGAGCTCACTACATTCGATATTTTCTGGTTTGTTAATAGACACAATTTTGACATCTACCAATAGTCTCAAGTTCACGTGCGCATACTATATCTAACCGTTAATGATCATTAATTTTTGTCGTCTGTCTCGGGTATAAGGGCAGCGGGAGGTAAAAATTAGAATCATTACGGGTGGTATTATAAACGTTCAGTTGCGTAGTAAATTTAATAAAATGAATAAATTGGATTCAATTTTCAATGTTCTTACGATATTTCAATTATTGCTGTCAAAAATTCACAGGGCTGTTTCAAGAATTTGTATATGACTTCTAAGTACAAAATTTTAAAAGATGTTGTGTAAAGAGCTTCAAATTTGAAAATATCACGAAATATCCATTAGATATTTTACAATTAAATATTGAAATTTGTGTAATATTTTGAAAAAGTGACGTGATCTGAAACAGAATGTGACGTCAGAGTAAATACATTTTAACATTCGACAACTATCGCCTTTTTTATTTTCTTGCTGATCTACGGCGAATACAGATAGTTTGAACTATTACTACATAGTTTAGATAAACTATACAAAGTTAAAAAGTTCTGAGTTTCATTACCGTGCAACGTTATCTGACATATTTGAAATTAATTATTAATTGAATGGCTCCATAAGTGCATTTGATCCATAAAAGAAGATCAGATTGAGATAAGAATAAGAAGGTAATCTTATAAAACACTATCAATCACTGACAAGCTGCAACGTCGATAATGTAGGGCACATGATTAACCAGCAACATCCGCCATGATGAAAATAAGGCAACATGGCGCTAACACCCCTGATAAATGGATTTTATTAAAATGTACTCAAGGTGATTTGCTTTATCCTGTTAACATGAATGATGAATACTATCAGGATGCATTTAAGAAATTAACTTTCAGATTAAAATTTATTTTATTGACGAGTACGAGTAGTTTATATTGAACGACGTCATTTCGTTGTATATTTAAACGGAATTGCTGACGCTGCGAAACTCTTTTCAGTCTTTCCGATCCCAGTTCGATTTAAATTTCGTTAGAGAACTATTGTTCGCAAAACATACTGTTTTATTTTCAAGTACAAATACATTATTTATCCTATTTCTAGAAAGTACTTTTATATAAATAATCTATAAATATAGTAACAAAAATAGGTACAAACTTTAGTTTTAATAAAATGACATGTTGTGTATGTTTGAATTGTAGTATTTTACTCATGGCATACCACTCTGCATGAAACTTAGCTTTTATATGATATTTTATTCGATATAAACTAGCATAATGGAAATATACTTGCATGTTTTGTATTATTTGTAATATGTGGAACATTAAACAAAAAAAAAATCTGTTTTGGCCGGCACAATACCTCCCGCCATTTCTATATTAGGCTATATAATTATTGTACATATCTAACATTACTGGTACACACAAAAAATTCTATTTACATTTCTTCTTTATATATTTTTAATTTTTTTAATTCATTCTACGAACAAGTTTCCTCCTACTCTTCTAAATGTTCGAGATTCTTCCAATTCACGATGATATTGGCGGTATATCTGAAGGGTTTAGATAAAAACTTCAAAATCTAATTTTTATGTATCAAAACTGCCCATTTTTGGGTATTAGCCCAAAAATGGGTTGAGATATGAATTTGGCGACATCACCATTCGATTCTACGGACAAAAATACATAAGTATAGCAATTTTCATAATTTTTGTCCAACCGGTTCATTTTTTATGAATAAAAGCTTAAAAACCCCTAAAAATGGCTAAAATCTGAAAAATCGATTTTTACGATTTTTGGCCATTTTCAGTTATTTTGCTTTAAATAATGTATGCGGTGTTCAAAAATTGTGAATATTGCTATACTTATGTATTTTTGTCCGTAGAATCGAATGATGATGTCGCCAAATTCATATCTCAACCCATTTTTGGCTTATTATCAAAAAATGGGCAGTTTTGAGCAAAACTTTAAATCTAAATATCTCGAGAACGAAAAGAGATATCGACCTGCGATTTCAAAATTTGGAATCATCGCATTGTGTAGTATCTAGATACATAAAAATTAGATTTTTGAAATTTTTGAAGTTTTTATCTAAATGTAGGGTATATTGACTTTTGGGGCAATAATTCAAAAATGGGTTGAGATATAAACTTGGTAGTAATATTATTTGATTGTAAAAAGAATGTTACGTAAGTGTACGCATTTCTAGAGTATTTATGTATGAGTAAGTATACATAATGTATATTCATTTGATAATTTTATTGGATTTATAGAATATTTTCCAAGGAATTTTCTGTATGGAATTTGTAAAAAAATTTATTATATTCATGTTACAATTTTACTGGATATATAGAATCTTTTCCAATGAGCTTTTGGTATGGGATTTGTACAAAATACTTCAAATTAACGGAAGGTCTTGTGCTGGCCACAACAGATTTTTTCTTCATCTCTTATAATAAGCGAGATATGAGGAATTTTCAAAATATGCGAAAATCTAGTTTCAGCCTGTAGCTCAAGAACAAAAGACGATGGAAAATTCTTGTGGTGCCTACTAAACTAATCTCAAAAAGTTCGCCTATAAAGACTTACGTTATGAATGGTATATTTATTATAACAATCAAAATTAATTATTATAATAATATTAATAATAATAATAATAATAATATGTCAAAAGATAAATGTCAAATAAAAACAAATAAAACATCGGTAATTCAATGGCACACTGAAATAAAAAGAAATTATGATTAATTTGTCCCATAAGTCCCATATTGGCAGTTTTTAATTCTGAACAACTTTTTTATTTACAACTTTTCTCTAAATTTAATAGATCAGAAACTACAGCAAAATGAAAAAATAACATTGTATTCCCTAATACGGATTTCAAGAAAACACCCGGTATGATATTTGTTTATTTATTTATTTATTTGAACCACTCTACAGGATATAGAATCCCATTTACAGAGGGAGTATACAAATAATGAACATATATATTAACAGTTTAAATAGTGCCCCATGAGAGGGAGAAAAATAAGAATCCTAAAGTACAAACAAATTTCATGATAAGTGTCTTAAAAGATTGTACACATGTTTTACTTAAAATTTAATTTACAGAAATATGACGAATGATTTTATTTTTTATACAACTAAGGCTATCAGAAAATATATCAATGTTTGCATTTAAACTAAGCTGATTAAATATCACACACGTTCTATTACATGGCGTATTGATGTCGAATTTAGTTCGTGAAAACTTAGTATAGAAAGTAGGATGAAATCTGCTATTAATACGGGGTATAAAGAAATTAAGCATAAACAAAATTTTGCTATCATTAATTACATTATGAATTACTTTGTACAGGAATAAAATACATAATATATTTCGTCTATTTTCAAGAGATATTAAGCTGAATTCAGTGAGACCAATTTCGTAAAATATCAGCAACCTACATGAATATATTTCATTCCCATTTTACCAGATATTCATTTTATCAAAATCCGATTCTATTTCTATAAATAACTATTATAAAACGAGATATCAAAGAAATATTCTTCTGAGGTAGCAAGATAACCCAGCCAATAAAAATCATATAAGTGGAATACATATTCCCTTCGGTAAATAGAATCCAGTAGGCGTCTGCAAGCGTGAAAAAGAAAAACATCCAAGTAAATTGCATCCACAAACATTGTCCATTGGGAAAAGCTTGTTACACTATACGTATGGTCGACCGCCGGTCGGCACATGTTCGTAATCTGGTTTCCACATTGACTCCGTACCAGATGTGATTTACCTATACTACAAAATACACCACACACAACACTGATTTCGATAGATTTTTGGTACTTGTGCTGAAATGAGAAAAGAGATGAGATTTCGTAAATGGAATTTGTGAACTTGTATTTTGTTCAGAATTTATGATGAATTTGATGAATAACACTTAAATAAATTGTTCAAAGAGGGTGAATCAGTAAAACTATTTCGTACATTTCAGAAGGAGTAGTTTGCTTTGTTATCTTTCAGAGCATGTTTAAAGAAAATGTAATATTTAAAAGTTATTTTGCTTAGTTAAATTTTACAAAGAAAATTTGTAAAACAAAATCTGTTGTGGCCAGCACTATACCTCTCGAAAAGTTGTTTAAAATTTAATTTTAATATAAAAAACCATATTATCAGTTATTCGCTTTTGGTTAAATTCGAACTTATAGAACAAAAAATAAAGAATAAAAACCTTAGTCTTAATTTCAAATTTTACATAGATTGTGATTTATTTGCATCCTTCCAAAGTAGCATTTTATCTATTTTTGAGTTTAAAGTACATTATTTACGGGAAATGCAGATTTAGTGAAAAACATCAATTTAAAATGTGAGTAAGGTATTTTTTTTAAGTTGAGCCTAGAATTAAATTCCAAATAAGATTTCTAAATCATTTTTCATTATATTCTAAATAAGTTTTCTAAATTGTTTTTTGTGCATTCTTTAAATTGCAGGTACTTTACTTGAAACAGCAAATAGAAACTTTGTTTTCAACCATTTTATATATTATTGAAATTATATCTGTCTTTTTTAATAGTTTCAGTTATAAAAAATCTGTTATGGCCAGCACAAGACCTCACGCCATTTCCATATTAGACAATACAAGTATAGTACATATTTAACATTTCTGGTACATACAAAAGCACATATCTTCTTTAAAAATTCTGAGGGGTATATGTAATATACCTATTTATCTATAATTGTAAATATTTAACTAATAATAAAATAAGAAATATTAAATGTACTTCCCAGAGAAAGCCTTGAGTAATGTTTTTGGTTTTTCGACACTGACATTTATTTGTTAATTACAAACATTTTAAATTTTCCATTTGTTTTCCACGGGCTGCAAGATTCATTTACAACATATTATTTTATATATTTATATTTCTCTATCTCTAACTCTATAGAAGATATAAAAAAAATTTTAAATTTTACGGATAGAAATTTTTATATTCTTTAATATTTGTAATAACATAAATTTTCAAAAAATATTATTTAGTATTTTTTTAAGAAACTAGTACTTCCGGTTGTCCAATTGTTACCAAAATCTAATCAGCTCTTCCCAGTAATGTCAGATTGAGGAAACCGCAGTTATACATGTCTTGAGTCGTATAATATTTGAGAAACCGTGCCTCCAACATCTACACACGCACACACACACATACACATACACATATACACATACACACATACACACATACACACACACACATACACACACACACACACACAAATCCATACACCAGCCATCATCGTAAAAATGTTATAATCGGATTCTAGGGACCTTAAATCCACTAAAATCTGGATATGCGAATTTTAGTATGATTCCAATAGCAAATGAAAATCGCCAAATCCATACTAATATAATAAATCCGAAAGTAATTCTGTCTGTCTGTTACGTTTTCACGCTTAAACCGCTGAACCAATTTTGATGAATTTTGCTATAAAGATAAATTGGATCTTGGGGAAGGACACTGGCTACCTTTTGTGTGGAAAATAAAACTTGAAGGGGTGAAATAGAGGATGAAAGTTTGTATGGAGAACCCATCATTTCTTCCGCTGAACCAATTTTGATGAATTTTGGTATCAAGATAGATTGGACTTTGGAGACGGACATAGGCTACATAACTAAAAGAACCGGAGACATGTTTAGAAAAGTGTGGTCAGTGGGCGGAGCCTGTTACATGTACGATGCGAGGCAAGTTGCCGGCTCCCTATGTCGCGCATGTCTCCAAAGTGAATGTGAAAAATTACTGGTACACGTATAGATAATCGTTATTCTAGCTTTACCCGTGCGAAGCCGGGGCGGGTCAGCTAGTTAATAATAAAATGTTTTCCATATGCTGCCACTAAAATCATGTTCTCTCATTCTGTATCATACTCGGATAATTACGAAAAAAATGCAAATACAAAACAGTATTCTTGATTAGAAATGTAATAAAAATGAAAAAGAACGTTGCGTGCTTATTTGGGACAGTGTAATATTTTAATCATACAAAAATTGCGTGAGTAAATAATTTCATGTCACGTCAGTCAGTTTAAAAACGTTTAAAATCTGTGATAAATACAAGCCACCATTTTGGTATATTTCCTTTATATTTGTAAAACAAAGCTCATTAATTGTGTTATTAACCCAGTCATCCGAATTTTATTCAGTACACCAATACAATAACACATTCTCAGTGGATCACCGCGACATTTTTCTCCACAATCACCTCAGGTCGGGTCATCGTTGGAGAAATCAAAACTGTTTCATTTCCTAGCGATTATCGGGAGATACAGTTAAATGGATAACAGCGACCATTAGCTGATAATTGATTAATCTGAGGTAACGCGTGGTTGCTGATAAAGCGGCTGATTACACAGTGATCGTCCCTGGTCGTGCAGAGGTTATGGGCATCGCTTGGTTGTCACCATGTACTGCATTGGCTAATTGGGTTCCGTAATACCGGACGCAGTCAATCAGATTCTTTAGCTCTGCATGGGATATCATAAGTTAATTGAGGGGTGAACGACAGCAGATTAATAACATCGTATGAAGCAAAGGTTAAATCTCATATTTAAAGAAGAGGGACATAACATTCCTACGCTATTGGGCTTCCAAATTATCAAGTGATGGCGCTGACGTCAAACGTCAAAATTCAAACGAATGGTACATTTTTCACTGGCTTCCATAAGAGTACAATTAGTGTGAGACTAATTTTCGTAGTTTTTAATTTACTTTCGGATTTAGTATAGTGTTTTCTTTGTTAATTTCGGTAGAACTGAGTTTGATCTTTCTTGTAGTAACAATTTAGTGATAGTTTTAATAATATTTTAGTTAATAGGGTTAATTTTAGTAAGTATTTGTAGGTTAAGAGTATTTTAGTAATATTTTAATTAACAGTATATTAGTTTTTTTAATTAAAAAAACATTTGATTTCCTTTATTTAGATTGTATTTCATTGCCGTAGTTGTACATATATTAATTTCTATCTACATAGCTTTACTTTTATTTAATTATTTCTCTTTCATAATGAACAATTTTCTTTGCTTAGAGTTAGATACTATTTGTAGATTTGGGAATTGTAGTGTATCATCTAGAAATATGGTGGAAGGCCAGCAAGTAATAAATGGTGGCCACATAATATTATGTGGTAAATATTTTCGAAGAAAACTCCATCGTAACTTTAACCTATAAATTGCATATCTCCTAATTTGTTCATTAATTTTTTAAAAATTAAAAACTTACCTGTTATATTAGCAGTAATTCAGATCCTACTAAGAATAAAACAATAATAGCCGAAGATAAAAGCGTATTAAAATTCGTATACAAGTAAATACAATCCCTGAATAAAACAACCTGCTTTGTACATGTACACTTCACTCGGTACAGAAATCTGCCACCAGTGGCGCATTGTAATTTTGGAAGCCCAATAGTTGAATTCATGTAAGAATTCCTACTTGGTACATTGTTGCACTATGCGTATTCCATTCAAAATTTTATCAGCTGGTATAAATAAATAAAAAATCTGATGTGGCCAGCCCATAACCTCCCACTGGGTATTTAACAGTGATCTCTATATAAAGCAATCATTATGTTCAAATATTTTTATATTCACTCATAATAAACTTTATTTTACATTTAACAAATATATCATACACAAAATAAATTCCACAATTATTGACAAAAGTAATAGAAAAACAAAAATTTAAAATAGTACTCGTATCTTTACACAAAGTCTTTTCAAAGCCGTGCCCCGGAAGCCAATGGAGCAAATCAATAGTAGATATAATATTTATGTATGATGGAAAATATATTATTTTTACAAACCTTAATTTCCGTTGAATCAAATATATATTACTACAATATTCTCCTTAACACGGTTTCATTATTAATTCTTATGTATTTGCTTACTCAGAGTGACATTTGTTTAAATATGTCAAAATTATTATTAAAGGATTGTTTTTGTTTGACGCATAGACAATGTGATGTATAAAAATAAAGTATTTTATAAATTTATATTTAAAGTTATTTACTAAATTCTATTACCGTAAAATTGAAGATTGTACCATTTTATTTAATTTTTATTAGTAAAAGTTGCTGAAAAATTATATTCAATGTATTTTTTCAAGGATAACTATTAAAAGCTTGTATAAGTTATACTTCCGGTTATCCGATATGCACTAAAAACTAATGAGCTCTTCCTTCATTAGTATAGAATGGGTATACAAAATATCCAAATTTTCTGATTCATAGTATTTGAGTAATCGTGTCCACAGGATCCACCCACACACATACTCATGTACATACACACATACATTCTCACACACATACATACCCACAGGCATCATTGTAAAAATGTTAAAATCAGATTCTGGGGACACCAAAACGTGCTTATTCATTAAAATCTCTATATGCGATTTTTAGCATGATCCCTATATCTCCCTTAACTAGGGTAGCGGGAGATAAAAATATTAATAGTTTGTTTATTATATTCGTAACTAATTAAATGAAAAGATTGGCGCGAAAAATAGTCATGAATAACAGCCCCCCACTCCTGTGACGTTAAAGAACATACAGCACGACATTCATATCCTACGTTATTTATATACATAAAAGTAGGCAATAGTTTATCACATGTCAAACTGCATGAACTTCACGTGACTTTTCAAAATATTACACAAATTTCAATAATTATGGAATTATAAAATATCTAATGGATATTTCGTTATATTTTCTAATTGGAGGTTATTTAAAGAACAATTTTTTTTTAATGGGGTATGTGACCATAATCGAATTTCAATATATAATAATCATAATATGTGTATATAAAAACAAACCTCCATAGCTTCTCATTATAATAATAAAAACTAAACATTAGTTTGTAATAATATTGTTATTAGCAATTTAATATTTTGGAGAAGGGATCAGTGACGTCATTAGGGTAGAATGGTAGAAGAAGACAGTTAGACTGAGATAGATATGTTGTGATAGGTTATGGAATGGCGAACGTGACAGCTGCTATCACTTTCGCTTACCACAATATATCTATCCTAGTCTAACTGTCTTCTTCTATCATTCTACCCAACTGACACACAGATCCCTTTTCCAAAGTTTTAATAATTATTTTCTCGTAAACTACGAATAATTAATCAATTTAAAAAAATGCAGGTATTTTATTTTTTGGTCTAGTATCATATATGTAAAACTCAAAATTTAGTCACATACCCCATTTAATGTTTAGAAAACATAAAAATTCTTGCAACAGCCCTATTAATATAATATTGGTGCAATCATCCATTAAAAGATAATATTTGCACCAAAATTGTTGCAACTTTGTTAATTGTTAATTAAACTTTTATTAAAACATTGGGAATTGAATTAATAAATTAATACAGTAATGCTCCTGTAATATTATCCCTCGGGCTACTAACTAATTAATAATATTAATTTGAAGCGCCTTCCATTCCAAAATATGAAAATATAACATTATCCTGCATTACAAGTTGTTTTGTTCTTCCGCTATAACACGAACATTTAAAATTCCATTTCTATAACGTGGCGGGTGCAAAGTGTTATCCAGGGCATTTTTGTCGGGCTTATCAAAACAGGTCATTCCCCAAGGATTACAACCCATCCAATCCTGTGGAATCGGCCAGGAACGTTAGTGTTCATTACGGTTATATGATATCGTAACACTTCAAAAATATTCCGCCATTAATGAGCGATGAAAAATCGCGGCAAAAGGATCTTAAACTTTTTTACACTTTATACCAGCACAGCGAGAGATATCGTTTATTAATGCTGGTAATAATTATAAAGTTTGCTCTTTATATTTACTTAATGAAAATAATGTACAAGATGGAATGAAATTAGTTTGCTTAAATGAAAAACAAGAAGAGTTCATATAAAACAAACTTGTTCTGCTTTTCTGTTCATTAGTCCTACTGAAAAAAACATAAACTATTGTATGTTCGCTATTAATAATAAAAAGAAACCCGGAAATAATGTTTTTAAACCCCTTCTATTGTGTTCCTAGTCAATATGACCCGTAACGTACTTTAATCGCTTATAATTTTTTCAATATTTATTTTGTGGGGAAAGTTTCTTAACTGACACTAGTAGATTAAAGCCTCCGAATGTTTGAATGCGTAATGCATAATGATTAGTGCATAAGGCTTATTGCATTATGACAATTTACTAGAATAGCTTTACATGCTAATTTGTTTAGTGACTAATTCAAAAGAAATGTCACAATGGGCTACTTGCGTGGTACTGAAAATCTGATTTCTATCATTATATACGTAATGTTATGTTGAAAATATATATAAAAATATAAATTTTATTTTTAAAAAATTATTTGTTTTTTAGTAAATTAAGAAAGAAAATTTTCTGTGATGTCATTATATTGAACTGGAACTGTTTAAAAATGTAACGTATAGATGGCATTGCGTGTAAGAAACTTTTAATTTGAATTTGACATTAGTTCATTTTTCTCTCTCTCTCTGGGCTCTAAAAAATATATATAAATACTTCCCAAATAAACACATAGGTAGTTACATGTAATTTAAAATATCGATATCAAAAAGACAAGCTGAAATACTAACCTCCAAACTATTGTTGAAATGTCAAACATGAGATCTACATTACAAGTACAAACAAACGCTATGGCTTTACGACCATTCATTGGTGCGGCGTAATTCTACGTCATACATGGCGGGAATTCAAATAATCAAATTTCAATATTTTTTTTCTAGCTAATTAATAAAAAAAATTTCAAAAGAAAAAATATGGGTAGCAAGTTTTTACCTGCTTTTCAAAAATATTAAATAAAAAAGGTACGCAAGTAGCCCATTGTTTCCCTTATTACTTTTCAGCAGCAGTTCTTTTTCGTGTTAAATATCACATATCGAGATTTTAGTAAATGACCACATTTTAAGGTCTCTAGAATCCAATTTTAACATTTTCACGATGATGTCTATATGTGTGTATGTGTATGTGTGTGTGTGTATGTGTGTGTGTATGTGTATGGATTTTGTCTGCTGTAACTCATACTATCATTCAGAAAATTCTGAAACTTTGTATTTCGACTCTACTCTAATATGAAAAGAAACCATTAGATGGTAGATGGTGTAAATAGGATAACCGGAAATGGCACTTTACTTGAAGCACATAATGGTTTTTATTCGAAAAATACCATTAAATGTCATTTTTTCGCATGTTATGTCATTATGAAAATAAGAGATTATTGATTTTTCTACAAGTATACAGTAATACTTTTTCTATATATTTTACAGATAAATTTAAAACATTTTTTTTTATATAAATCTTATAGCTTATGATTTAAAGATTCCTTTGTTACACAGTTCATATTTCAAATGTATGTAACTGACAAATAAATGTCAAAGTCACAATACTAATTGATACTAATAATTTCAAAACAACGGTGACATTTTAAAGAGAAAAATATAGTTTGCAGCATTAGTAGGTATGTATTTAAATTAATAAAAATTAAATAGCGTGAGGTTTTGTGTTGGTCACATCAGATTTTTAAATATGTTATATACATAATTTTCTGTATCTGTATCCATACCGAAAAATTAAAAATTTAATAATTATAAATAGACCGACAGTTGACACATTGTACAAAAATCGAAAATTTGACAGCAATATTCAATTACTTATTTGAAGTTTCGCTTCGATACGATATTGTTATTTTAAGAAGCACTTAAAATTTAGGCGTCATCTATGCAACCGGGCATAAATCGTTCTTCATGTTATCAGGTTACTGTGTTTAGATATGCATAATACAACGAGTTTAATAAAACCAAAAATGAAATAAAAGTTTTATTTATATTTGTGAAAGGTTTTAATTCATAGAATATATCAATTTAAAAATCACTTTCAATTAATGCACAAATAAAAAGATAAAATTCAATCAGGCAACAAGTGTTTTATTTATTCCCGAACAATCACCCAGCGCTAAAACGGTGAATTATTGAATGAAATGGCTACGAATAAATCACTGTTGCTACGCCACCCCGCCCATTTCCGAATCATGCTCAACACTAACGACATTGAATTTCCTTCGACCATTCCGCTGATTTCGTTAAAAATAATTTACAACCAATCGGTGCTTTACGTGTATGTAAAACAAATAGATTATGTCCGATTTAAACAGTATTATTATTACAGTAAACTATGAAACAGTAGTTAAAACATAGAACTGTTTATTTAAATAATTCTGTTAGCTAGTTCCACTAATTGACGTTTATAAATAATTTATTGAAAACTAGAAAAAAAAGAAAACAAGTGTCATGGCTATTGCTACTAATAAACCGAAATTTTTAAATTTATTTTTACCTCTCGCTAAGAGAGGTATTGGATATCCAGATTTTAATGAATAAGCACGTGTCAACGTCACTAGAATCCAATTTTAACATTTTTACAATGATGTGTGTGTGTGTGTGTGTGTATGTATATCTAGATGACTGGGACGGTTTCTCAAATTCTATAAGACTAAAGACCGATTTAACTACATATGGCAAGAAATAATATAAATTATATTTTATCCCTATTTTTTAATTCATCAATATTAATTTTGTCACCATTGTAAATACAATTTTTTAAATGGCCCCAAAGAAAAAAAATCGTTTGGTGCAAGATCTGGTGGCATTGCAGGCCACTCCACTTCTCCACCACGTCCTATCCAGCGTTGGGGGAATACCTGGTGCAGATATAAATGAAAATTTTGACGACTCCAATACCTGCAATTATGTGAATTTACTTCCCGATTAATATAAAATGTCGCTTCATCCGTAAATAAAATTCAATCCAGTAATATTTCCCCACTATTAATTTTGTTTGCAAAAGATATTTCTTCGTTCTATATCGTTGTATAATAACTCTTGGTGATTTTGATATTTAAAACTCTTAAAATGTTCTTGTCTTAAAACCTTGTATACTAACATTCTTAATTTCAGAAAAAAAATTGTTGTCAGGGTGTTGTCACTTTCAATTAATTGCATAATTTCTTGTTTCTTACTATTAATTACAGTACTTGGTCTCATTTTCTTTTTGTGCTGTTTATTGACGCATCCTTTAGTTCTGTAGTCATTGTAAATTTTTCTTATAGTTGTTGGACTGGGTCGCTTATTAAAAGTTAATGCACATAAGTCAGAAACTTGTTGTAGACTCGTTATAATTACTCCAATTTACAATTTGAACTTTTCTTTAACTGTATACATTTTGAAGTATGACAATTTGATGACATTGACAGATATACTAAATGTCACGTCCTATGTCCAGTTTAAAAAAAAAAAACACGATAATGCATTGCTGTCAATCATTTTAAATGTAACTATGGTAATGTTCACTGATAAAAAAAACTCTCGGTATATAAGAAATACCACCAGTCTCATCAATGAATTTGAAGAATCTCGAATATTTAGAAGAGTAGGAGGAAACTTATTTATAGAATGAATTAATAAATATAAAAATATATTATTAATAATTAGAATTTTTGTGTGTGTACCAGAAATGTTAAATATAATTATATTTTTTATAGCCTAATATGGAAATGGCGAGAGGTCTTGTGCTGGCCACAACAGATGTTTTTAACCGAAAACAATAAAAAATGTTAAAAGTGTATTTTTACTTTATTGTACAATTTCGCCAGTTGCGACATCATCAGAAGTACTGGCGGGATGTATACTGCTGGCCACAAGAGATTTTTATTTTTTCAGAAACTTTCAGCTGAATAATGCCACATAGGTTATTTTTAATAATTTTTATCATAATTATTATAATGTAAAATTCATCAGAAAAATAAATTGTTTTTAGCGGAAGTTCAGAGTTGAGTTACTTATTTTTATTAACAAAAAGTTACAATATTTGACAGATAAAACATCACACATGCAAGAAAATGCATAAATCATGTGTCTCAAATTTAACTTGGCTTCCTGTAGGTGTATTTCTGCATAATCATACATGTTCACTGACAAACCGTTACGATCTAATTTTCGCTAGAAGCGGTTGATATAGTATATATAGTTATCCTACGTGCTAATGATGTGTATTTTAGGAGAATAGCTCTAATCACACGCGCCGTGGAACTGACAAATGAGTTCCATTCGTCGACAGATCAATACGAGATAATTACGTTTTTGTTACGGTTTTAATCTTACTCGCAATTACAGTAATAAAACCGCATATTTGCCACCAAATCCATTTTTTCTCTCAATGTAATTACGAGATGAATTCGAATTTTTTTACAGAATTAATATAGCGGGTATAACACGAAAACCGGGCCATAGGCGTTTAACATGGGAAAACAGTTTTTCCTTGACCAAAACTGGTCTATTAATTTTGGACAAAAATTATGCAAATAAATGTTGTAGTGAATTAAATTCTACATCTAAATCAATAGTCACATTTTCTTTTGCATCTTCGCTAACCGAGAAAATTGAATCTAAAATTTTATAAAACTTACTTCTTTATAATGTAGACAAGAGATCCGATGATGGAAAAAAATCATGCGTGACATGAAATGAAACAGAATTTCATTCTGAATTTAGACATTCATCGTCCGTTATTCTATATTCAACCGTGTATGAGTGGTGCATGAAAATATGAGAAATGAACTAATTTATTTAATTCATTTCTCATATTTTCTTGCACCACTCATACACGGTTAAAGATAGAATAACGGGCGATGAATGTCTAAATTCAGCATAAAATTCTCTTTTAATGTCACACATGATTTTTTTACATCATCATATCTCAGGTTACAGCCGTTTGAAATTACATGATTTTTCATCGAAATTTTGTGTATTTTCAATAATTCGAAATTTCGATGAAAAATATGATACTTCAAAGGGCTGTAACACGAGATCCGATGATATAAAAAAATCATGCGTGACATGAAAAGAAAGAGAATTTCATGCTGAATTTAGAAATCCATCCGTCATTCTATATTCAACCGTGTGTGAGTGGTTCATGAAAATCTGAGAAATGAACTAAATTATATAGTTCATTTCTCATATTTTCATGCACTACTCACATACGGATGAAGATAGAATAACGGACGATGAAAGTCTTAATTCTACATAAAATTCTTTCTTTTCATGTCGCATGATTTTTTGCATCATCGGATCTTGAGTTACAGCCGCTTGAAATTTTGTATTATTGAAAATTAGTGTTTCACAAGTGTCTTGCATTTTTCTTGTTCTTGTCTTGTTCTTGCATAAAATGCAAGACAAGAACAAGTCAAGAGTTATATAGTTCGTTGCAAGACAAGACAAGAATCTGCCCTGCAAGAAAAGTGCAAGAATAGCAAGATTTTTTTAGTATTTTCTTGCATTCTTGCACTCTTGCAATATTATATTATAATTCAATATATCAACATTTTATTATAGGTTTTACCTCTAGCTAAGCTGACATTAATCGGAAAAGCTAAAAAGGTTTTGGTAACATTTGACAACCGGAAGTAGTAGTTTCTTAAAAAATCTTCTAAATATTATATTTTGAAAATTTATAGTACCAAAATAATAAGAGCATTAAGTACTCAATCTGATTTAAATTTTCTTATATCTTCTATAGATTTAGAGATAAAAAATCTGATATGGCCAGCACATGACCTCCCGCTAATTCGATGTTTAAAATTGCAATGAGCTTGGAGTTAAATATCACTTTATCGTTTGTAAACAAAATCTAATTTATTGTTCCAATAAATAGAAAAGTTTTCAATAAGATATTTTGTATTATATTTTATCAAGTTTTTTTTTTTTGAAAATCTGTTAAGAGCTCTTAGTTAAGAACCTCATCAGACTTATCATATATACTCAAAATCTAATGTTTTAAATCATATACGAGTTTTGAAATCAAATTTGAGAAGTTTTTTTATCATATTTTAATATATTTTTTCAAGGAAATTAGTTCAGAGCTTCAAGTAACGTACCACTTTAGGTTTACTAATATTAACAAGAATCTAATATGTCGGTCTCATTAATATAAAAGTGTTAAATACAAGATTTGAAAAGTTTTCAATTATAGCATAATACATTTTTTCACGAAAATCTCTTCACAGCTTCAAGTAAAATATCCCTTCCGATTTAAATATGTTGTTCCTATTGATATGAAATTGCAGACAAGAAATATGCAAGAGTCTTGCAAGCAAGACAAGATTTTTGCTTGCAAGAGTAACACAAGACAAAAGTTATTTAAATTTCTTGTCTTGTTTTGCAAGACAAGACAAGAAATAGCCTAGCAAGACAAGTAATCTTGTCTTGTGAAACACTATTGAAAATAGCCAAAATTTCAATGAAAAAACATGTAACTACAAACGGCTGTAACTCGAGATCCAATGAAGTAAAAAATCATGTTTGCATGAAAAGAAAGAGAATTTGAAGAAGTTACATGATTTTTCATCGAAATTTTGTGTATTTTTAATAATGAAGTAAAAAAATCATACGTGACATGAAAAGAGAGTTTCAAGTTACATGATTTTTTATCGAAATTTTGTGTAGTACTTTTGAAAGCAATTAATAGCAAGAATCAAAACTATTATTTTACAAAATTCCGTACACAACTATTTAATAACGAAAACCAGAAATATTATTAATTAAAATTAAAATTCTGCATTTTGAAATTATCATTTTACCAATAATACCAATTTCTATAATAATAGTATCATTTTTAAATTATTTTAATTATCCAAGAGACTACATATAGTAATTCCATTTATTTGCATATTTACCGGATGAACTATTCAATTATTTGTTTCGCCGTAATTATTTTATATTTAAATATTTCTGACCGGATTAAAATTTGTTATGCCTGATGTACTAAAAATAAAATATCACAAATAATTTCAATAATTGTCTGTGAGAATAATTTACCAACCAATATTTTAAATTAACAAGTGCATGCACATGACAATTATTATTTATATTTTGAACATGCAGTCATAAACATGTTTACTAAAATTAATTACAAATTTATTAACCGCGAATTTTATTATTTAAAACGAGACCATCCACATGTAATTTAATTGAAGCTTTATTGAATTTGTTGCTTATTAATTGTAATTATTTATGCAAGTACTTAAATTATTTGAATAATTTGTTAGTATTATTACAATGATTAAATCAGAGAAGTCCGGCAATGTCATTGTTTAATAAACAATGTGTTGCTACAGCGTTTCAAATTAATTATTATTAAAGCTGAAATAATAACAAGTATACACCACGTTATGGAAAATTTACGTTATTGTTGAATTGTTTCATTAAAATTAATAATATTGTAGTACATTTCAAATTAATGCAAAATTTAAAAAACTTTTATTATTTTTGGTATATACAAATACGATGTGATGTAAAACACAAAAAAAAATATTATTTTGTTTAGTTCAAATAAAATTTTTAATTAAATTATTTCCATAAGCTTTGTGATGCGAAACTGTAATTCAGTTAAATTGCCATATAAAATATTTTAAAAAATATGCTTTTTATATTTTGCGTTCATGAAGACCTACGAACCGTTCGGCGAACGGTTCGACGGACACTAGCAGATGGTTGTGGGGGGAGTGATCTGTTATCGTTTCTTTTGCATTATCGTTGCAGATACATATGTATGTTACTTTTGTTTTTAAAATGTACATTAAGCCATTTCCAGAATACATTTATATTCATTTACTCTTAACATTTATTTAAAATACTGATCCAAAAAATAGCAGTCGTTATAAACGTTTTGAACTTGCTATCTTGCACTACATGTTATAATACTTCCACTGTTGTAGCCAGCCACAATATCTCTCGCCATTTCCATTTTATGTTATATAAATATTGTATTGCACTTCGCTGTCGAACCGTCGTTTTATAACAAAATAATCTGTTGTGGCCAGCACAAGACCTTCCGTTAATTTGATGTATTTTGTACAAATCCCATACCAAAAGTTCATTGAAAAATCCAATAAAATTATCACATGAATATACATTATGTATATTCATATATAAATACTCTAAAAATGGGTACACTTACGTAACATTCTCTTTACAATCAAATAATATTACTGTCAAGTTTATATCTCTACCAATTTTTGAATTATTGCCCCAAAAGTCAATATACCCCACTTTTACATAAAAACTTCAAAATTTTCAAAAATTTAATTTTTTGTATCTACATACTTCGCAATGCGCTGATTCCAAGTTTTGAAACCGCAGGTCGATATTTCGTTTCGTTCTGGAGATATTTAGCTTTAAAGTTTGGTCAAAACTGCCCATTTTTGAGTGTTAACCAAAAAATGGGTGGAGATATGAATTTGGCGATATCATTATTCGATTCTACAGACTAAAATACATAAGTATAGCATTTTTCATAATTTTTGTCCAACCGATTCATTTTTTACGAATAAAAGTCTGAAACCCCCTTAAAATGGCCAAAGGGGTACACTTTAGATTTTTGCGATTTTTGGCCATTTTCAGTTATTTTGCTTTAGTTAGAGATTGTATGCGGTGTTCAAAAATTATGAAAATTGCTATACTTATGTATTTTTGTCCGTACAATCGAATGGTGATGTCGCCAAATTCATATCTCGACCCATTTTTGGGTTAATACCCAAAATTGGGCAGCTTTGAGCAAAACTTTGAATCTAAATATCTCTAGAACGAAAAGGGATATCGACCTGCGGTTTGGAATCAGCGCATTGAGAAGTATCTAGTTGCATAAAAATTAGATTTTTGAAAATTTTGAAGTTTTTATCTAAATGTGGGGTATATTGACTTTGAGAATGTTAAGTAAGTATACGCATTTTTAGAGTATTTATATTTGAGTATACAATGTATATTTATGTGATAATTTTATTGGATTTATAGAATATTTTCCAAGGAACTTTCTGTATGGAATTTGTAAAAAATTGTGTTATGTTCGCGTTACAATTTTACTGGATATATAGAATCTTTTCCAATGAACTTTTGGTATGGGATTTGTACAAAATACATCAAATTAACGGAAGGTCTTGTGCTGGACACAACAGATTTTTTTTTATTGTATTGAACATGTCTTTTGCACACATACAATTTTAATTATATCCGTTTTTCATTGTATGAAGAAGCTCCTATTTCATATTTTACCTATAATTTTGAATATTTAATTAATAAAACAATAAGAAAGATTAAATGTACTTCTCAAAAAAGCTTTCCAAATGTCACTAAGACTGTTGATTTTTGACACTGACATCTGTCATTTACAATCTATATTATAAACATTTGAATATGTCAGCTGGTTTCCTTAGTGTAGTTTAGCCTCTGCGATGCATTACAATCGATTGTTCTATGTATTATAGTGTCTTTATCTCTAAATCTATACAAGATATAATAAAACTTTTAAGTGTATTAGAATAAGAATTTTATATTCTTCAATATTTGTAATAAGAAATATTTCCAAAAAATTATAATTACAAGAATTTTTCTAAGAAACTACTACTTCCGGTTGTCCAATTGTTGCCAAAACCTTTTCAGCTCTTTCCATGAATGTCGGGTTGAGGAATTCATAGTTAAACTGGTCTTAAGTCTTATAGTTTTTGAGTAATCGTCCCTCCAACATCCAGACATGCACATATACATACATACACACACACACACACACACACACACACACACACACACACACACACAGAGAGAGAGAGAGAGAGAGAGAGAGAGAGAGAGAGAGAGAGAGACATAATTGTAAAAATGTTAAAATCGGAGTCTAGTGACCATGAAATGTGCTTATTTATAAAAAATCTGGATATGCGATTTTTAGCATGAATCCAATACATCTCTTAGCGAGGGGTAAAAAGAAGATAAAATCAAAATTTATTAGAGTTTATTAATCTTCAGCAACAGCCTAACACTTTCTTTAAATGAGTACAAGAAATACTTTAATATTATACAGATTCCGAACAGACTAAAGTTCTTCATATTGAATTAAGCAGAAATATAAAATCCCTACCACGAGTATTACTTGGGAAAAAAATTTAATAAAAATTGTTCTTTGTTTCATAATCAACATAATGAAATCTACAGCTCAGTACGAATTATTTTGTATATATATTCATTTTCATTTTAAATCCGACTTGATAGAATTACAGCACAAAAGCATGAAGGTAAGTGCACGAGTAATAGTAATTAAAATGAAATTAGTTAGTTGATGTCAGAAAGAATCTGGGAAAAAAGCGGTTTTCTTGGCTTCCGGCATATTTCCTCACCCAGTACGCCTGAAAAACTTCACCTCAAGCCAACCGCCATTATAATCCTGTAAATTTCTTTCTGACAAAAGCTTAATCTGCTTTGTCACTTTTCAAATAAATTACGGGGAGTCCCTTACCATTAAAAAGTTATTGTGCTAAACTTAGTAAACACAGTTTTCTGAATGTTGCACTAGAAATTGCACATTAGGGTTCTAAGTTTAAATTTAAAAAATAATATTTTTTAAAAGCCACACATTTGAACATATCGCAAAGTAGACATTAGATATCTTACAATTAATTATTGAAATTTGTGTAATATGTGACGCCACAGTTCATACGCTAAACATGTGACGATCTATCGCCTATCCTTATACAAATAACGTAGGTGATGGACAAACAGTTTTCCTATTGGGTATGTACAACGTGCTAACAAAAGTGGGGGATTGTTTATCGTTACTATTTTTGATGCCAATTCTTTTTACCTCTCGCTAAGATAGGTAATGGAATCATGCTAAAAATCGCATACCCAGATTTTAGTGGTTTTAGACGTTTTAAGGTCACTAGAATCCGATTTTAACATTTTTACAATGATGTGTGTATATGTGTGTGTGTGTGTGTGTGTGTGTGTGTGTGTGTGTGTGTGGATGCGTGTATGTATAGTGGATGTTGGAGGGACGGTTTCTCAGATTCTATAAGACTAAAAACCAATTGAACTAAGTATTCCGTAATCTGACATTAATGGGAAGAGCTGAAAAAGTTTTACTAAAATTTCAATTTAACTTAAAGTGCGGCTCAATAAAAAATAGTTAAAACAATGAAAACATTTTTTAAATAATTGCTTTATGAGATATTTCACATTTGCTAAAAGGGAAAATTGACGTCATACAATTGTTATATTTCTCTCGTGGCGTACTCAGAGCAGTGTGTGTGAGAAAAACAAGTATAGGGGAAATGTGACGTTACCATAGGGATTTGTTAACTACTGGATGGAGCGAGTGTATATCGATATATGTATTTCTTGTGTACCCGGCTAGATTAAGAGAGAACACAGGAAGTGTGAGTGAGAAAGATATAGATAATTCCACTTTAGACATATTCATATCTGTCATATTCACATCTGTCAAATTCACGTCAAAAATTAATTGTGTTTAAGTATATTTGACCATGAAACGTGAAATAAATACGAATACAACCAATGCAACGCTAAATTAGAACACATAATATATACATAGAATATAAGTCAATGGGAGAAGGTATTTTTTTTAGAAGAAATTCTAATTTTAATGATAACTTACAAATGAAACGACACAGCACCGTTTTTCACATATTTTGATACACAATTTCCAACACTTTCGAACCATTGTCATATATTAAAATAATTATATTTCAATGATGATATCAAGAATAACCTAAAATCTGTCAAACCTGTCAAACAAAAGATTTGACAAGTAACGGAAACAAAGACAACAAATCGGAATTATGTATGACTATCTTTGTCGATCTGGCCGGGTACATGGTACAGATTCACTCGCTCCATCCAGTAGTTAACAAATCCCTGGACGTTACACTGATTTCTCGAAAATAAACTAGGAACAATTAAGAGTTTTTAATACTATGAATTGCTTCAAAACTGAATGAAGTTTTATTTAAAGTAATAGAAAAAATTGAGTGGAGTACCCCATTGGACAACCGAAAGTAGTATCTCGTCAATGAATTTGAAGAATCTCGAACATTTAGAAGAGTGGTAGGAAATTTATTTATAGAATTAAAAAATATAAAAATATGTTAATAATAATTAGATTTTTTGTGTGTGGAGCAAAAATGTTAAATAAAATATGTGTACGTAAATAGCCTAATTTGAAAATGGCGAGAGATCTTGTGCTGGCCACAACAGATTTTTATTTAAGTATTCACGTAAAAAACAAATATTATTATTAATTGTTTTTCAAATGTGAACGATACATTGCATAAACTTTCATTTCAAATACTGTTTGAAAAATGTGAATCCGGTTGATTCAAAACTTTATTTCAACTTGCATATAAATCATCATTTGGTCATCTGATCTATGGCTCTATCCTGAACAAATCTGTAAGGCTTACAGACCTTTATATCTGTAAATAATGAACAAATTCGGAACGAAAGCTCCCACTTTTATTTATTTAAAATGTTTAAATTAATCAACAAAAATAGAAGCGTTTTTATTAGATTTACAGATTTACAGATTTGTTCACAATTGGCCTATTAATTTAAATTTGTAAATACTTCACTTGTTATGGATCTAAAATAATCTAAGAAATAGCAAAGCCTTACAAAACAATATTTTAAAAATACGTTAAGCTGAAAAACAACTTAAAATTTAGCTAGAAAATTTCTGTAACTGTAATGTAGGTACCATTAATTATATTAAAGTAAAAATACCGAAGAAAAATTTGCGAAAAAATCATAGACCTCACTGAGGTTTGGAGTTAGAGATACAAGAGAGTCCTGGGTTTAAATCTCAGTGAGGTCCATAAATTTTTCACAAATCCTTCTTTATTTATATTTTGAAATTTAGTATTTATAACTTCAATAAGTGGTTGTTTCTCGAAAAAGTAGTGAAATAACTGAATAAGTATGTTAAATTTAATCTTCTTACTAACAATAATGGAAATATATAATTTTTAATATTTTCAACGTCATCCTATTGTGTTACAAATGAATTATTGTATTTGTTATGAAATGAAGAAAAATGCTTTCCCTGTCAACAATCTTTTATAGTGAAGTTTAATAAATTATTCTCAATACAAATATTACAAAATTCTTTATAACTCAAAAGGACCGCCTATATAAATCATAAATTTGGCACAGATATTAAAAAAATAAATTCAGTGAAAAATGATAAAATAAAATCTGTATGTTTATATTTACATTCATATAAACAAAACGTGTAATTTAAATGTGCAAGTTTTTTTGTTCTTAATTATTTCTCGCTTCTACAAAAGGATATTAAAGTAGGTAGAAAGAATAATTCAATATCAATGTCAGGTCAGAACATAAATTTTTATTTCGGTTCGCGTCGTGTCGCTACGCCACGAATTTACTAAGTGAAAACGTACCATAACCGAATTTTTCCTGTGCGACACAATACATATAAAATAAATTATGTACATAAAACATAAAAGCACAGAAGCATATACCAATATTTTTCCGGAAAATGCTTCTTTATTCTTATTCTACGCGTCAAATTTGAATTAAAAAATGACAACAATGGGGACCTCCACCATAAAAAAATAATAATAAAATGTACGCTTTATAGTTAAAGTACTACTCAATAATTAAATATTAAGATAAAAAAATTAATGGTTTTTTGCGAGATATTACCTCCCGCTATCTTTGGTAAGGGAGGTATAGGGATCGTGCTAAAAATCTCATATCGAGATTTTAGTAAATGACCACGTTTTAAGATCCCTAGAATCCAATTTTAACATTTTCACGATTATGTCTGTATGTGTGTATGTGTGTATGTGTAGGAATTTTGTCTTCGCTCCAACTCAAATACTATCATTCAGAAAATTCTGAAAACTTGTATTTCTAATCCTATTCTAATATGAAAAGAAGCCATTAGATTTTGGTGTAAATCGGATAACCGGAAATGGACCTTACAAAAAGCCCATAATGGTTTTTCTTCAATACCATTAAATGCCATTTTTCGCATGTTATGTCTTATGAAAATTAAAGATTATTGAATTTTTTACAGGAATACATTAATACTTTTTCTATATTTTACAGATAAATTTAAAAATATTTTTTTTTATTAGTCGCGAAGCCTAAGATAAACACAATTCCTTTGTTACACAGTTCATATTTCAAATGAATGTAACTGACAGTAAATGTCACTGTCAAAAAACTAATCACTTCAATTTAATAACAGTGACATTTTAAAAAGAAAATAGTAAATAAAGCCATAGTTTTCTGCAATGAAACAGTTTGCAGTGTTAGTAAATACGTAGGTATGTATTTAAATTAATAAAAATTAAATAGCGGGAGGTTTTGTGTTGGCCTCATCAGATTTTTTGAATTTGTGTCACAGTGACGTCATAGTATAGTTATCTTTCTCGCGCTGCGTACTGTTGAAATTGGTGCAAGAAAGATAGCAATGGTTTCGCTAAAAATCAAATGCAGGTAAACTAAAAACAATTAGGAATTTTTAATACTATACGAATTGTTTCAAAATTAAACGAACGTTTATTTAAAATAACTCGAAAAAAAAAATAAGAGTGCAGGACCCTACTGACGAGCTGAAATTTATAAAAACAACCTAAAGAAACGTACAGTGAAATCTTTTCTGCCGCTAATAAAAATCGAATAGAAATTATAAAAAAGTTATTTAAAAATCTGTTGTGGCCAGCACAAAACCTCTCGCCATTTCCATATTACGTTATATAAGTATTCTACATATTTAACATTTCTGGTAGCCACAGAAACACATATCTTCTTTTCATATTTTAATATTTTTAATTCATTCTTTGGACAAGTTTCCTCTCATTCTTCTAAATGTTCGAGATTCTTCAAATTCATTGATGAGATTGGCGGGTGTATGTAGTACATGTATATATAATTATAAATATTTAATTAATAATAAAATAAGAAATATGAGGTGTAGTTCCTAGAAAAAGTCTTCAGTTAATGTCTCTGGGTTTTTGACACTGACATCTCTCAATTATAAACATTTTAATTTTTCAACTGGTTTCCATGAGCTATGAGATTCATTAAAGTGTTATTTTATATATTTATATTTCTCTATCTCTAACTAGAAGATATAATAAAAAATTTAAATGTTTCGGATAGAGATTTTTATATTCTTTAATATTTGTAATAACATACATTTTCAAAAAATAATATTTTGAATTTTTAAGAATCTAGTACTTCCGGTTGTCCAATTGTTACCAAAATCTACTCAGCTCTTCCCAGTAAATGAATTGAAGATAATGCAGATAAACATATAGTAGGTATTTGAGAAACCGTGGATCCAACATTCCTAACACACACACACACACACACACACACACACACACACACACACACACACACACACACACACACACACACACACACACACACACACACACACACACACACATGGACATCATCGTAAAAATGTTATAATCGGATTCTTGGGACCTTAAAACGTGCTTATTCACTAAAACTTGGACATGCGATTTTTAGCATGAATCCAATACGTCTTTTAGCGAGAGGTAAACATGATTACGTCTACTTGAAACCTGAAAATGTCAGCCGTGCCATCTGGCAAATAACGCGGAGTTATATTTTTCCTTCGTCCGATATTCGTATAGTTCGGAAACAAATTTTATTTCTTCATTCGATTCGTTCTCTGCCGCTGTATTCCTTCGCCATTTGTTCCCGCACCGATGGGAAATGCTTTTACTATATCATTTTATATCCGAACACGTAAAAATCGAAATCATTTTACGGGCGATATTTTACCGGCTGTGAACTCAGCATGCGAGAATGAGCATCTCTCTGCAGTGGCGGTCCTTTTGTGTGATCAGTGGATCAATGACCTCCCTAAAGATAATTTACAATACAATAATACACTCCACCATTCTTTTAGTTTTAGTTCCCAATCAATCTTTTTACCTCTCGCTAAGAGAGGTATTGGAATCATTCTAAAAACCACATATCCAGATTTTAACATTTTTACAGATCTCTCTCTCTCTCTCTCTCTCTCTCTCACTCTCCCTCTCTGTGTGTGTGTGTGTGTTGTGTGTGTGTATGTGTGTGTGGATGTGTGTATGTGTGTGTGGATGTTGTAGACACGATTTTTCAAATTCTATGAGACTAAAGAAAAAAAATAGTACTTAAAAAAAAAATCATTTTTAAATATTATTTTTTTTTGGAAATTTACATCTTCTATAGATTTAGAGATAGGGAATTATAAGTATATAAAATAATCCATTATATTTGAATCAAATAGCCCATGGAAACCAGTTGAAAAATTAAAATGTTTGTAATTGACATTAATGTCAGTGTCAAAAATCCAGACACATTACTGAAGGCTTTTCCTGGAAAGTACATTTAATATTTCTTATTTTATCGTTAATTAAATATTTAGAATTATAGATATAGCTGCTGCACGTTAAATTGACACTGTTCTTGAATGCGGAAAACTTAAAATTCCATGGACAAGTCGAGATGTACCTAATAGTAATTCTCTAATTTTTCGTTTTTAAAAATTCGGCTTCTTATGGAAAAAAAAAAATGGCAAATATTTGGTATCCAGCGTTTCCCGCCTTACGACGTAAGCGAACCGAATGTAGGAGACCAATGACATTATATCGTGCTTACTCTCTCAGTTGCACTGTCTTGGCTGTTGTTATCAGAAGTTCTAAACCATTTATCAATCTTGTGCGACTGTTAAATTTGAAAATTTCGTTTTGTTCCTATTTTCTTTTCTTTTACTTATCTTAAATTTAATATATTATAGTTATAGTTTATGGTCAATGGTTTAATGACGGGAACACCTACTTACAGTGTCGACCAATAAAAGAAAGCCGGGTTCGATTGCGTCATCAAGCTCGGAAAAATCCGCGTGTTTTGAAAGTGTGTAATATATTTTAGCATTTATAAAAAAAGTGATAAAACATATAATATGTGCCAATAACACAGTTATATGTGAAGAAATAATGATGTATATAAGTTATATAAAAATTCGATATGAGTGGAATCCCCTATTTGAACTTTTGTGTGTACCAGAAATGTTAAATACCTTACTTATATAACCTAATATGAAATTGGCGAGAGGTATTGTGCTCGCCACAACAGATTTTTAAAAATGTGAACCCGGTTCATTTTGAAAATGATGTCACATCAAAATATTATCGAGCCGGTTCTGTCGTGTGGAAGCTGCGTGCGGGAATTGAACAGTGTGTCTATGTCTAGTCCATTTGCACGGGATCGTATTACTTTTCTGCCTGTACTCGCTTGTTTGCACAGCCATTATGATGAAAAATTCATATAAGTGGAATATGCACTGCCGTGGTTTCATACGAGCTTCGTTTTTCCCTCTGACGTCACAGCTTCTTTATTTCAGCCGTATAAATCGTTTTACTTTCATGCAATTGAACTTTACCTACAGAAAATCCTACGGTTTCATTTTTCTTATCGCTGGATACAACTCACAAACAAATAAATAAAAATAAAATTTATTTACTATGCGGCTCAATAAAACCAAGGTCCAGAATCAGGAGGTTTTATTTCTGAAACGTGTAGTCATATTTTTATTTCATGCTTGAAATAATAATAGAAATATACTTTATAAACTTAGTTCATGTTCATGTGATCGTAACTCACTCGAAATTGCATTCTCACTGTTCAAATAATACACTTAGCTAGACATACTGCCACACATACAAGAATTTTTAAATTTTAAGAGGCCATTAATAAATAAAGCTACTTTGTAGTAATAAAGAGTACCTATAAAAACGCTAGTTACCGCAATTCATCGTTGAATAACAATAATCAATAAATAAAACTGAATTTCTTTTAATTAAATCTGCCAACGCCATCTGTTGCCAATAGCAAATAATAATTCTCAGTCGACAATGTCAGTGTGTCAAAATGTTCAAATGATAAACTTTGTTAATGATTGATGAGAATGGGCTACTTGCGTACCTTTTTTTATTTAATATTTTTGAAGAGAAGGTAAAAACTTGCTACCCATATTTTTTCTTTTGACAAAATTTTTATTAATGAGCCAGAAAAAAAAAATAATGATATTTAATTATTTGAATTCCCGCCATGTATGACGTAGAATTACGCCGCACCATTGAATAGTCGTAAAGCCACAGCGTGGTGCCCTCCCATAGTAATGGTATGTTGTGGGGGTAATGTAGATCACCTGTTTGACGTTTCAATAATAGTTTGGGGGTTAGTATTTTAGTTTATCTTTTTGGTATCGATAATTTAAATTACATGTAACTACCTATGTGTTTATTTATAAAGTAATTAATGTATTTGAGAGACCAGAGAGAGAGAAAAATGAACTAATGTCAAATTAAAACTTTCTCGCACGCCTGCCATCTATTGATAACATTCTTAAACATGCTTCTCCTCCCCAGTTCAATATAAAGACGTCACAGAAAATTTTCTTTCTTAATTTAGTAAAAAACAAATAATTATTAAAAATAAAATTTATATTTTTATATGTTTTCAATATAACATTACGTATATAATGACAGAAATCGGATTTTCAGTACCACGCAAGTAGCCCATTGTTTATTTACTTTATTTCAAATGTATGAAATTCATTTTAATAAAGAATGTCGAAAAGGGTACATAACATTCATGTATGGGGTCCCGTGGCCGCGTGCTTAAGTGTCTGGTCGCGAACCTGGGGGAACCGGGTTCGATCCCGACAGACGCCAAATATTTCCAATTTTAAATGGCACAAAAGTGACCCCTGTGGTGCACTCTCCACACTAGCTATGAGTGCCCGTGAGGTGACGCCTGGTAAGCGCCCACACGGTAAAATATATCGTCATCATTACCGATGTCTACATGTGTTGTAGATACTGGCACACCCAGAAATGGGTAATATGCCGTGATGATATATTTATTTATTTATAACATTCATGTAGTCTGTCTAGGAACTAGAACTAGATATATGTAGAAACTAATCTACCTAACCTGAATTTTCTTCCAGCATAGACATTCTTAAATAAATTAATTAATCAGAGTGCAAATTCTTAGTCTATGTTCCAACCTCTCAAAAAGCATGAATATGTCGTTAATTAATTGAACAATGTATTTAATAGCGTGAATCTTAATGCAGCTAGATTGATGACAACAATGGTTTAAGGTTAACAAGCAAGATTTATAGAAAATACATATTTTAATAGATATCTCGGCCAAAAAAATTTAATACATAATGTGTGCGTTAGGTTACGTATAATGTACATAACTACTCCGTAATACGAGCCCTGCGCCAAAAGAATTCTATAATTATAATTTTTCATATAAAAGGAAATTGTTTAAACTTATTCAATTATTATTCTTAAACTTACTTTTATGTTATTAGAGTTAATTAATTGCTTACATAATATGCCCTATCATAATTAATAAATGTGTAGCTACCTTGTAAAGAGAAGGGATGTAGGCGAATTCTTTTGGCGCAGGGCTCGTAGTATAGCTTCTTAAATTATGCCAAATGTTTAATATTATTTGATAGATTTGTTGAAGACGTTACCAAAAAATATTTGCATTCAACATTTCAGTTAAATATGAAATTAAACCAATATAACTTTTTGTATTATATGAGTACAATTATTGTTATTTAAAAAATAACTTCTCTAAAATATACGCACCATGAAAAATATTTCATGCAATTTTCACGAAATTTGAATAATTTTTCAGTGAGTAAATGATAAAATAACCAGTAAATTTTTGGCAGCGACTTTAATCAAAATGATTAATTATGGTAAGTCTGCACCACAATCTCCATACTGCATAATACATCATGACTCGCTGCATTGTGTTAAAATTTATAGTTATGAGTTATATATTCACCAAGTGCAGTTTTTTGTCACATAATCCCAGCTTTAACAAGTCTATTTGCATTCAGAATATAATTGGATACAGTATGTAGACAAAAAATAATAAAAACAGCTAGAGGTTTAATTTATATTTCAGTTTTTGATGTCGTTTTTTGACAACCGTCAAAGATGCAATGGAGAGCAAGCAATTAAAACTCTAACCCAACGTATGAAAGCTGATGTTTGAAATTGACAATTTAATTTAAGAATATTCAGTTTGGCAACTAATAACTGAATTGAAATGAATGTTAGTAAGTTTTATTTTATTTTATTTTTTTTTTCATTTTTACCTCTCGCTACCCTTGGTAAAGGAGGTAAGTACAGGGATCGTGCTAAAAATCGCATATCGAGATTTTAGTAAATGATCACTTTTTAAGGTCCCTAGAATCCAATTTTAACATTTTCACGATGATGTCTGTATGTGTGTATGTGTGTGTGTCTAAGTGTGTATGTGTGTATGTGTGTGCGTATGTGTATGGATTTTGTCCACGCTCTAACTCAAATACTATCATTCAGAAAATTCTGAAACCTTGTATTTCGACTCTATTCTAATATGGAAAGAAACCATTAGATTTTGGTTTAAATCGGATAACCGGAAATGACACTTTACTTGGATATAATGTAAAATAAGATTTAGTAGAAAATCTGATGGTTTTATGAAATAAACTAATCCTTATTTCATAAAACCATCAGATTTTCTACTAAATCTTATTTTACATTATATATAATTAAAGTCTGAAAATGGAGTCATTTATACGAATCACTTTACTTGGAATTCATAATGGTTTTTCTTCAAAAAATACCATTAAATATAATTTTTTCGTAGATTATGTCATTATGAAAATTAAATGTTATTGAATTTTCTACAGGTATACATTAATATTTTTTCTATATATTTTATAAATATATAGAAATAGATAAATTTAAAAATTAGTCTTTATTATATATCCCGAAGCCTAAGATAAACACAATTCCTTTGTTACGCAGTTCATATTTCAAATTTATGTAACTGACAGGACAGGTAAATGTCACTACCAAAAAACTAATCACTTCAAATTAATAATGGCGGCATTTTAAAAAGAAAATAGTAAATAATGCAATATTTAATGCAATGGAATATAATATAGTTTTCAGCATTAGTAAATAAGGAGGTATCTATCTAAATTAATAAAAATTAAATAGCGGGAGGTTTTGTGTTGGCCACATCAGATTTTTTCATTTTTACTTCCCGCTACCCTTGGTAAGGAAGGTATAGGGATCGTGCCAAATCGAATGTCGAGATTTTGATAAATGACCACGATTTAAGGTCTCTAGAATACGAATTTAACATTTTTCACGATGGTTTCTGTGTGTGTGTGTGTGTGTGTGTGTGTGTGTGTGTATGTGTGTTTGTGTATGGATTTTGTCAACGCTCTAATTCAAATAATATCATTCAAAAAATTCTGAAACCTCGTATTTTTACTTTATTCTAATATAAAAGGAAGACATTAGATTTTGGCATAAATCAGGTAACCGGAAATGGCGCATTACTTGAAGCTCAAAATAGTTTTTCTTCAAAAAATTCCTTTAAACATATTTTTTCACGATTCATGTTATTATAAGAATTAAAGATTATTAAATTTTCTACGGATATGCATTCATACTTTTTCTATATATTTTATAGATAAATATATAAAATAATCAATTTTATAATTCCTGGAGCCAATGTTTTAAAGATAAACACAATTCCTTAGTTACTATTAGGACAAATCGATGAAGAAAGCAAGTACCTACAATAATAAATTTAAGCCTTATCGCTGCAAGAACAATTGTGCCATGTTTATTATTTCTCTGAATAATTGTTAAACTTTATTTCTCACTGAGCAATATTTTAAAACCACAAAGCTCAACATGTACCCGTTCATATAAAAGATTTCAATTTTTCTCAATTTTTCTCCATAATCTTCCTCCCGTTGAAAAATAATATTTCCATCTTCTATATTTCCTAAATTACTCACCTTATCATCATTCTTCTCGATAATACCCCCGATATTGAAATCAAAAACTATAAAACGGTCAATTTATCAGCACCCTTGAGATTGAAAACCTTTCAGTGTATGAAGACTACCATCAATACAGCACAGGAGGCATTTCACATTTCACCTCGCCGTTCGCTTTTCGGCAGAAGGCAGAGGCCAAACACAAATCGAGTGACGGAATCACCGCCGCAAAATTCTCATCAAATTTTGACGTGAAGGCGGGGGAGAAACGAGTGTTTATCACCCTGGAAACCTCCCCCGAGCATCGGGGAAATGAGACTGAATGAAGGCTATTGTTGTTTGTTTAAATTTAGGTTATGGAATAGTGTTGTTATACATAGTATGAATATACGGCATTGTTTATATGATAATTTATAAAACAGTGGCTGATCTAGAAAATATCCATGCATTTTAATAATTTTTGATATTTAACCTTTCATTTCGGTGCAATATTGTCAATTTAAGCCAAGTTTAATATTTAATTACTGGACTAAATATTAAGCAATAGGCTCTTCCACAGTAATCAAAAATAGTAAAAGTTTATTGAAAATAATAATGATAATAGTTAAAGGATAAGGAAAACCATATTTCTTTTATTATAAATTATTCCTTCTAGAAGACACGGGGAGTTTTGCTTTTGATGATGCAGGACGCAGGACATGTGCACGAGTGTTTGAGCAAATCCAAGTATGACCTCCGATTTTGAGAAGCCCCGCCCTAACTAAGAATATACTTCTTCGAGTGTGTCGGATTTGTTCGGTTGCTGTTCGGGTGACGTACTAATTTCTTTATTTTTATAAAATGAGAAAAAAAAGTGAAATAAATTAAGTGAAATAATTTATTTTGTCTCTAATAATGAATTATAATATCACAATTTAAATATACATTATTTTATAATTTGTTTAACAGTTTTTCGTGGTTTGTGAACCACTGTTTGTTTACTTCTGGTATATCCACATTACCTACGTCACAAAGCAGATTTAAAATTCGGACCTTAATATCTCGCTTATTTGGAGGAATTTTTAACCCGGACTTTCACATGTGGTCTTATATTTTTATGTATTTCAAGAAACATTTTTTAAAAAAATGTCGTGGAATAGCCTATTAACAAATAGTATTTTTAAGGATCCCTGCTAAAAGATTAATTTTATTAGATGTATTCAAATACTCGATTACAATTTACAATAATGATAAAACTTGATTACAACAATGATCAACGACACTAGTTATGTAAAATGAAATATGAAAAGGCAATTTTGCGAAAAATAATATATGTTGCGATTGGGAATTAATTTTGTTTATTATAATTAGATGCTCAACTGTTTCAATTTAATTAATTAATTGTATAATTTGAAATCATTTAAATGAATTAAATTATTTATAATATTAATTATCTATTCATACAAGTGCAGTAATACCGTGAGTATTTTTTAACGTGAAACATTGAGTTTGTCATATCCATAGTTACTTCATATTTGATTGACAGCAATGTATTTGCCCGTTCCATTTAAAATGAAACATAGGGAACGAATCTGACAGAAGTATTATATTTAAATAATGTAAGAAATTTAGCGGAGTCAGAAAACCACTCGAGGGTACTAAACATATTTCGGGCACAAGGTACACACAGTATTTTTTTACATCTAAATTTAATTTTTAGAAAACAAGTATAATTATTTAAATAATATTAACCTCTAATGACATCTTGTCAATATGACAGATAAGCCTTGCATTTCCCTATAAGTTATGATTTGACACTTGATTGACAGCAATATATTTGTCTGTCTCATTTAAATTGACACATGGGGAATGAATTTGTCAGAAGTATTATATTTAAATATTGTAAGAAATTTAGCCGAGTCAGAAAACCACTGGGGCACAAGGTGCAAACTATATGTTTTCTACAACTAATTTTATTTTAGAATGCAGGTATAATTATTTAAACAAAATTAACCTCTATTGACGTCTTATCAAATGTCAAATTCGTTCCCTATGTTTCATTTTAAATGGAACGGGCAAGTACATTGCTGTCAATCAAATCTCAAGTAACCATAGATATGACAAACCCAATGTTTCACGTTAAAAAATACTCACGGTATATAATAATAGAAAAATCAGGTATTCTTTTTATTTTTCTATTATTATTTGTAAAATATGTTCCACCAAGAACCTACTACAAATACTGTCAGAAATAATATATTTTTTCTACTTCCTATGCTTCTATATATTTATTAAGTATATGTATTTTTTGTACTTAAATGATACTCTTACTTCATTTTGATATAGATATTCATTTTGATACAGATTATCTTTTAATTTCATACATATTATCATACAATACAACAATTGTAAGTAACTGTTTATTTGCTAGTAAATTATCTTTTTTTGTCACTCTCGCAGAATTTTACCTCTGCAAAATAATGCATTTAAAATAACTAGCACAAAATAACACTTTCACCACAGTTTTTATTAGACAGATCAGCTATATTTACTATTTTTCACGACACAGCACAAAATAAAGTTTGTTTAGTAGTACATTAAAAACAAGGATTATAACGCGTAGGCCTTCTTCAGGAAATGAATAGTCAGAAGTTACGGCCGAAACGTTGGACTGAATAATTATTTTAATACATTGACTGCAACCAGTGATTTTTTTTTATATTATACACCAGACAATCACGATCCTGCGAGGCAAGTTTTACAAAATGATTATTATACATGATTATTGTCTTCTTCGATTATTTTCCTAAAAGCTGCTATGTTCTTTTCGGTAACTGCTGTAGAAGGACACCCTATTTCTTTTTGGTTCCGAACGGATTTCCTTTTTCGATCAAATTCTTTATAGGCACTACTAGTAAGTTGTAGCCATATAAGGCGATTGTCCATTAAAAACTGCACCTTACATTCAACCTTTTTTGAAATCATAATAGAATGCTCTTCGGTTAATTCTATATTTTTACTCAAACTCTACAAAATTGATTAACTAATTTCTGACTTACTTAACTTTCGCAACTTAATTTCGAATGACATAAATTTGAAGTTTAAATGAAAACATACTAACTTTGTTTATATCACTTTTATTTAACACAATATTTGTGACTAGTTCCAACGATTTCGGTCATCATCAGACAATAAATTTTTGGCATGCGAATTTTATACAGAGTAAAAGTACCGTTATTTAGAGCTATCGAAGAGAGGGGAGTATATTAGGTCAGTTTTGTCGTTTACTGAAGTGTTATCTTTATCTTCTTCATATTTGTACATTTTCTATTGATTCTAGTAAACTTAGTTTTAAGCCTTTATTTGCAAAATGAATTGGTATTATTTCTGTATCGGACGAATGATTATTTTCTAAAAGGTGGCAAGCATAAGCGGAATCTATTTTTATTTTCATTTTATAAGATCTTAAATGTTCCTTGAATCTTGTTTTGAAATTTAGATCTGTCTGTCCAATATATAACCTGTAAAGTTGTAAAGTCAGGTATTGTGGTGACTGTCAAGACAACTATCGGAGTAGCTGGCAAGCGACTAACATGTTTTGTTATTACATTTAATTAAAAGCTAAAAGTTAGCCATGTATTGTTTATTTTGAAAAATCACAGGCATCTGAAAAAAAGGAATGCAACAAAAAAAAAAGCTTCATAGCAACATAAATAAAAAAAATAATAATAAGTCAGTAATGAGCCAAGTAATGGTTCAGAAGTAATTTAGCTCCTCTTTCTTTCATTCCTTTTTTGGCCTCAATTTATCTTAATACAAATTATATAATTTTCATAAAATCGTTTCTTTCTTTACTTAGTAGTGGGGCAAAATTATATTTTCAGGAAAGTGTAAAGTGTTGTGCATTTGTGTTGTGCTCCGAGACCGCTGTTGTACTAAACAGCGGACACCCCTTAATCTACGAATTGGACCAACCGTGCTGTCGCCACTTGGCGGTTTTAATCCGGCAAATTACGCCCCTGCTTCTACACTGCCCTCCTCTCGAGTTCCTCCTGCAGGAGCTTCTGCCCGTATTCAGCCCTGCGCCCTTGGTGGCGTCACTTTGCCAGCCTCACAACCACGTGTGAGGCCTCCTCCTTCTGAACCTCCTACCTTACTGAATCTGGCCTTCACCGCTTCCAGACCAGTTACCGTCTGCAGAATTCATCCAGTCTTCCAAGTCCCGTCAAGATCCTGCCTCCTAGTCACATCCCGTTTTTTCTAGTCAAGGTCAGTGCTTCTTTAGTTTTTTGACAATCACCACAATCTCAGCTTGCGAGTTTTTGTTGTTTACTATTTAAAGTCTATTGGTCCTTCGAGCATTTTACATAATTATACATAATTTTTGGTCCTTCGAGCCGGATCTTCCACGGTAAAAATTTGATACTATGGAAATCCAATTAAAGTCATTGAAAGCCCTAGCAAAGGGCTATGAATCTCGTATAGTAAAATTGCACGAACTCGCGAAAAAATGCACTCCAACTGACACGCGTAATAATGAACGCTTCTTGGACGAATCCCAAGAAGTCGATTTGTTGAGAGATGAATTTAAAAACGCCTGTATCCGTATAAATGACCTTGAGCTGGCTAATGACACTGGTTTTGAACCTAGCTTCGAAACTCTAATGACTATTGAAATGTATTTTTCGAAAATCAAACGAACGCGTAGCGAGCTAGCTTTGTCGTCTCCCAAGGCACAACAGTCAAAGTCAGGTACGGAAATTAATAAAATTAAAAAACTTCCCCCTATTGAACTGCCATCATTTAATGGAAAAGTAGAAATGTGGCCATTATTTTACCAGTCGTTTAAATCAAACGTTCACGAGAACGTGGCGCTCACAAACGAGCAACGGATTAGTTATCTTATAGGTAAACTCACTGGTAATGCTTTGGAAGTAACGGGAGGGATATTGCCCACACCCGAAAATTACAATATTATTTGGGATGGCTTGGTAAAGCAATACCAGGATAATCGAACAATGGCTAAGCAATACTTAGATAACATTCTAAATATAAAGTCTAGTTCAAGAAACCCAAATGATTTAATAACATTTGTTAATAAATTCTCAGCTTCAGTCGAAGCTCTTAAACAACTCAAAATTCCAGACGTTCTGGATTTTGTTTTATTAAACTGCGCGTCTAAAAAGGTCGATTCAGAGATCGTACAACTATTTGATACGATATTCCGTAAAACGGAATTTCCCTCTTGCCAAACCTTTTTAGAATTTGTCCGGGATCAAGCAAAAATCCTGGAGCGGTCTTCATCTGTAAAAGGCCCACCAAAAATGGCGAAGCATCAGCGCACATTTTTGGCGGCAGATGAAACCCCAATCAAATCATTCAAACCAAAATCTTGTATTTTGTGTAACAGTGCGGAACATTCCAAACTGTATTATTGTGATAAATTCATTAAAATGTCAGTCCAAGACAGATTTGGGTTTATCAAATCTAAAAATGCATGTTATAATTGCTTATCCAATGTTCATGCAGGTAAAGCCTGTGCCTTGCTCACCACATGTCGGGTATGTCACGGGAAACACCATACACTTTTGCATTTTTCAACTCCTCCAAAATCTCCCGCCAAAAAAATAGCGGAATCGGAGAATGACACTTCATGTCATGTATCCATAAACAACCAAGGTTATATTCTATTGTCAACTGCACAAGTTTACGCTACAGATATAAACAAGGGTAAACAAGTTATCAGATGCTTGCTGGATAATGGGTCACAAAATAACCTTATAACTAAAGATTGTTGCAAACGATTAAAATTAAAAATTACCCCCCTTAAAAATTCAAAAGTCACGGGGATCGGGATGACAAGTCGCCCGGCTTTCGGGTATGTAAATCTTAAAATAGAATCCCGAGTTTCGCCCCATAGATACAATTTAAAGGCTCTGGTAGTCGAACATATAACGGATAACTTACCTTCTTGCAAGCTAACCGTTTCCAAATATCCGTCTTTCAAATCCATTCTCTTAGCCGATAATACTTGGAATATCCCGGGAAAAATCGACGTAATATTGGGGGCTCAAATATATCCGTCGCTGCTTCTCTCAAAACGAGTAGGAAGAGCTCCTACAGCTTATGAAACAACGTTAGGTTATGTTCTTTTAGGAGAACTTGACAATAAATTATTACAACAAGAGTCTTTTTCGTCCTTTTCTGCATTCACTCAAAATAACTTAGCATCCTGTTTACATAAGTTTTGGGAGCTAGAAGAAATGCCAAACAATGCAATAATGAGTCCTGAAAATGCTGAATGTGAGAAAATATTTGTACAAACGACCAAACGTTTGGAGAATGGCAGATATATGGTACACTTACCATTTCAGAAGGATCCAGATTTGCTGGGGAATTCTCGTTTAATGGCCGAACGCCGGCTATCTCATTTGGAAAAACGCTTTTCCCAGTCATTAAATTTACAAAGCCAGTATAACGCCATAATAAATGAGTATTTAGAAAAGGGTTATCTGTCAGAAGTAACGTCAAACGAAGACGGATACTTCATTCCACATCACGCTGTCATTCGTGAAGACAAGGCTACAACGAAAGTTAGAATAGTGCTAGACGCTAGCGCTAAAACTCATACGGGGCTATCGCTGAATGATTTATTATACCCGGGCCCAAATTTACAAGCAGACTTGTTCAATTTATTATTAAATTTCAGGCTATTTCCGATAGCTTTGACAGCTGACATAAAGCAAATGTACTTACAAGTTATGGTGTCAGAACATCACAGAAAATATCAGAAAATTCTTTATAGATTTAATCCCTCTGAAGCAATCAGAGTATTTCAATTCAATCGTATTTGTTTTGGCATAAAATCTAGCCCTTATTTAGCAATGAGAACTATCCACCAATTAGCTGACGATGAAGGTCAAAATTATCCAAATGTCGCGCAATTAGTAACCTCTGAAATGTACATGGACGACTTAGTTTTATCGGCATTAAATACAAACTTAGCCAGCAATATTATACGCGATTCAATTAACTTAATGTCAGCTGGCGGATTCGAATTAGTAAAATGGGCCAGTAATAATGAATCACTCATTGAAAGCTTACCAAATTCACACAAAACAAATCTAGACTTCTCTCATGGAGAACAGCTAAAAATTCTAGGCATGTCCTGGGCTCTGAAAACTGACACATTTACTTTCCAAACGTCAAACTTTGACACATCACACTGTACGAAACGAATTATATTATCAACTGTTGCAAGATTGTTTGATGTACTTGGATTAGTCTCACCCGTTATACTATATGCCAAGCTGCTAATAAAGGAATTATGGCAAGCTGGGATATCATGGGATGACATCCCTCCCAACAATATTTCTGCAAAATTTGTCAATCTCATGTCAGAATTTATTTATTTGGAGGAAATGTCAATTCCTCGCCATATCGGTATTTCAGAAAACTGTAAAGTAAATCTTGTGGCTTTTTGCGATGCCAGCGAAGTTGCATACGGTTGCGCCATCTACCTACAAATAACGGAAGTTAACAATATTACAAGCAGATTACTATGTTCGAAATCAAAGGTAGCGCCCATGAAAATTATTACCCTGGCTAGACTTGAACTTTGCGCGGCGTTACTTATGGCAAGGTTGGTAAATTATGTCAGTGAAAAAATAATTAAAAAATATCCAATCGAAAATATATATGCATTTTCGGATTCTATGATTGTATTATCCTGGATAAAATCAGCTCCACATAGATGGTCAACATTTGTAAGCAACAGAGTAGCTCAAATACAAGAGAACTTGGACCCTAAATACTTCTTTCATGTATCAGGGAAACAGAATCCAAGTGATCTAATATCCAGAGGAGCACTCCCAACTCAATTAATTCATTGTAAATCATGGTGGCATGGTCCCAACTGGCTTCAATCAAAGGAGGAAAATTGGCCTATTAAGCAATTAAATCCTTTGCCAGTTGATCAACTACCTGAACTAAGATCAAAAACTTTTACTACTACCTCATCTACGAATGATTATTCCGTTTTATATACTTTGGCACAAAATATATCTTCTTGGCACAAGTTACTAAGAATAACAAGTTATATTTTAAAATTCGGTAAAAAACTGTTTTTTAAAACTTATATTTCCGCATCGGATTTAGCCATGGCAGAATCACATGTACTAAGGGCTTTACAAAGTATATATTTCCACGAAATAATAAGAACTCTGCAAAGAGGAAAACTTATAAAGGATAAACAAATACTAAAACTAGCGCCATTCCTAGACGAAAACGGAATATTGCGAGTAGGAGGAAGACTATCCAACGCAATATTACCGTTTGAAGTCAAACATCCAGTTTTACTGCCCAAGTCAGACCACATAGTAGAACTAATCATAGATTATTATCATAATTCAAACTGTCATGCTGGAACAGATTTGCTGCTAGCAATAATTCGGCAAAAATACTGGATCATTGCTGGTAGAGGCGCCATCAAGCAAAAATTGTACAGATGCAACAAATGCTTCAGGACAAAACCGGTTAATACACAACCAAAAATGGGGGATTTACCTAACTATCGCGTAACTGAAGTAAAGCCATTCGCTCATACAGGCGTAGACTATGCAGGCCCAATTAAATTCATAAAATCTAGGCATAAAGGTCAGCACGCAAAAAAGGCATACATTTGTCTTTTTATTTGTTTAACAATAAAGGCCATTCATATTGAAGTAGTCTCGGATTTAACAGTAATTTCCTTTATTAACGCATTTAAAAGATTTTCATCAAGAAGGGGGCCCATTTCTCATTTATACTCAGATAATAGCACCACCTTTATAGGAGCTCGAAATAAATTCAACGAGCTATATAAATTTGTGCAGTCGACTATATTCCACAAAACACTATCCAGCGAATTAGCAATGAAGGGAATAGAATGGAAAACAATCCCTCCCTTCAGTGCTAATTTCGGAGGAATTTGGGAGGCCGCAATAAAAAGTTGTAAGAAACATCTATTTAGGGTCATAGGTAAACAATTGTTAAGCTACGAAGAGTTGATAACACTATTAACACAAATAGAAGCAGTCTTAAATTCCCGTCCTCTGTGTGCCCAAGGCTCAGAGCACAATCCAGAATTGTTGACCCCAGCCCATTTTTTACTTCAAACCCCATTAAAGCATTTACCTATTGCCGAAGTTAATCCCAATTTAATCCATCGTAAATACTTATTAGATTCATTAATAAAATCATACTGGGAAAAGTGGCAGTTAGAATATTTGACAACATTACAAACACGCCAAAAATGGCTAACGTCAAGTAGTCCAATAAAGTTGGGGCAAATAGTCATAGTTAAAGAACATAGACTGCCCCCTTTAGACTGGCCACTAGGTATTATTACCAAATTATATTTTGGAAATGACAAAATAGCTCGCGTCGCGTTGGTTAAGTTGGAAAATAGCGTCATCAAACGCCCAGTTAATAAACTGTGCCCACTGCCAGCGCAATAGACAGCTCAATTGTCATCAATTTGCATTATTGTTATTAATTTATTTACTGTCACTCTGACACAACGTCACTTTGACACATTGTCAAGTAGACGTAACATCATTTGTTCATTGTCACTCGATTTTTCTGTCGAGTTGATCATTCGTTCCTTCTCGCTTCCTAGCAACCGTTCAATTGCAGTGCATTGTTGCGAGATCAAATAATTCATTGTTAGACGCGAATTTCTGGCGCCCGGGAATATGTAAAGTTGTAAAGTCAGGTATTGCGGTGACTGTCAAGACAACTATCGGAGTAGCTGGCAAGCGACTAACATGTTTTGTTATTACATTTAATTAAAAGCTAAAAGTTAGCCATGTATTGTTTATTTTGAAAAATCACAGGCATCTGAAAAAAAGGAATGCAACAAAAAAAAAAGCTTCATAGCAACATAAATAAAAAAAATAATAATAAGTCAGTAATGAGCCAAGTAATGGTTCAGAAGTAATTTAGCTCCTCTTTCTTTCATTCCTTTTTTGGCCTCAATTTATCTTAATACAAATTATATAATTTTCATAAAATCGTTTCTTTCTTTACTTAGTAGTGGGGCAAAATTATATTTTCAGGAAAGTGTAAAGTGTTGTGCATTTGTGTTGTGCTCCGAGACCGCTGTTGTACTAAACAGCGGACACCCCTTAATCTACGAATTGGACCAACCGTGCTGTCGCCACTTGGCGGTTTTAATCCGGCAAATTACGCCCCTGCTTCTACACTGCCCTCCTCTCGAGTTCCTCCTGCAGGAGCTTCTGCCCGTATTCAGCCCTGCGCCCTTGGTGGCGTCACTTTGCCAGCCTCACAACCACGTGTGAGGCCTCCTCCTTCTGAACCTCCTACCTTACTGAATCTGGCCTTCACCGCTTCCAGACCAGTTACCGTCTGCAGAATTCATCCAGTCTTCCAAGTCCCGTCAAGATCCTGCCTCCTAGTCACATCCCGTTTTTTCTAGTCAAGGTCAGTGCTTCTTTAGTTTTTTGACAATCACCACAATCTCAGCTTGCGAGTTTTTGTTGTTTACTATTTAAAGTCTATTGGTCCTTCGAGCATTTTACATAATTATACATAACCCTTTACAATCTTTACATTTTAATTTGTAAACACCAGATTTGTCTATAACATTTTTACGATCTTTATTATTGAAAATACAATTTGATAGTTTTTGTAAAGTTTAAAGGCGACAGATAGATTTAATCTCCTTAAAAAAATTCAATGGATTCACTAATTGTTTCAAAATATGTTAGTGACACGTACTGTTTTTCTGGGTCTGGTTTAGATTTAAGAGAAATGGATTCTAAGATTAGTTGTTTTTCTGTCGTGTCGATTAAATTTTGGATGATAGTGTTAAGAATATCGTTATTTTTCGCTATTTGTTTTATAGTTTAATTTCTTTATCAAAATTCTCTTTACTTAAAGGTATTAAGAACGCTCGATAAATCATTCAATGGGGTCATTTAAAAAAAATAATTGTCGATTTTTTTATAAAATCATGAAATCCATCCCATTTAATAAATATAGTAATAGAAAATAATTTGAAATATGCGACTTTTCAATAAATTTGCTAATAAACTTTCGCGCTTTTAAACACGGACTAAATTTGTGACGACACAAATTCATACTCACACATAGATAATTCTGTCTCACACACACACGCTTCACAACATAAAACCGTAACCTAACCTAAAAGTGTGACAGCTGACAGCAATAATACCTTTAAGTAAAGAGAATTTTGATAAAGAAATTAAACTATAAAACAAATAGCGAAAAATAACGACATTCTTAACACTATCATCCAAAATTTAATCGACACGAAAGAAAAACAACTAATCTTAGAATCCATTTCCCTTAAATTTAAACCAGACCCAGAAAAACAGTACGTCTCACTAACCTATTTTGGAACAAAATATTCAAGAGAGAAGATTATTATTACTTTCTATTTCTTTAAAAATACTAGTGCAGTATAAGGTATGTAAATAAACCATTTATTTAAATAAATACCAAACCAAATAATCATAGTTCTAAATTAAACCGGTAGAGCTCGACTGTCGTATCCGTGAATATGTGTCGTCAGCCGTTGAAATATTTGCAACTTTTAAAAAATCATATCTCTGATTCTAAAGACTTGTAAGATGTAAAACATACACATACATGTTTAATTTGACCTATTTTTTCAAGAAAAAAAGATATTAGAAAATATGAAATGACCCCATTGTAGGCAACAATTTTTTGTTTCAAACAATGTTGGGAATTAAAAGGAATTGTAGAATCTGTTGAAGTGGATTTTCTAAGTATATCAAAAACTAATTTATTATTAGCTTTGCTAATATATCTAAAAATTGTATTGAATTAGAGATAAATAACTTTTTAAAATGATAATGTAAATTTTGTTTTCAACGGTCAATTTTTATAACTGGTAATGTATTCATGTCGATTAGAGAATTAAACTTTCGTTTTGCTAAAAAAAATAACCGCGTTTGTTAACGATTAACCAGTGCTCCACAAACAGGATCACTGGTAATCTTCATCTGGTAATTCGCTTTTAAGTTAATTAAAATATTTAGTTATTACAAGGTAAATTTAACTCTGGTTATACTCGTAGGATTGGTGTAATAAATTCCACTCAGTGTGTGCAAAAGTAATCTCTTTAATCTATATTTATAGTCGCAACGTGAGTGTTTTCAAATCGGAAAAGTATTGAAAGATATATACCATTATAGTACTATTAGCTGGGGAAAAAATCGGTTTGCCTAATTCCTAAATCCTGCAGTGATGTCATTTTGATGATGGCATTTAAGGCCAGAACATACTGCGTTAAGCGGATCACACGCTAGTTTACGATTTTAAATCGACAATAAAATTGCATTTATTTTTCCTCTAAATTACCGGAAAAATTCAATAAAATTTTACTACTTTGTAACTCAGCGCTTTGTAACACTAATCAGGCAATTATACTTTGTTTGCCCCATAGTTTATGACAATATTTTAATGTGTATGGACATTTTTTATTCAATTAATATATTTTCAAAAATCTTTAATTTGGTGTACTACTTATTTATATATAAATTAAAGAAATTCATAAATTTACTAACATATGAAATTTGTCTATTCTTTTAAAAAATATTTCAATTATCTTTCTATTTAAAGGCTTATAAATCAGCACATTAGAAAAATACGAGTATGTTGTTAAAAGCCGTTAGTAACACATTTGAAGAAATTTTAATTTGACATATTTTTCTACTTTTAACCTCCCGCTACCCTTGGTAAGGGAGGTATAGGGATCGTGCTAAAAATTACATATCGAGATTTTAGTAAATGACCACGTTTTAAGGTCCCTAGAATCCAATTTTAACATTTTCACGATGATATCTGTATGTGTGTATGTGTGTGTGTATGTATGTATGTATGTATGTATGTGTGTGTGTGTGTGTGTATGTGTAGGGATTTTGTCTTCGCTCTAACTGAAATACTATCATTCAGAAAATTCCGAAACGTTGTATTTCTACCCTATTCTAATATGGAAAGATCCCATTAGATTTTGGTATAAATCGGATAACCGGAAATGGCACTTTACCTGAAGCTCATAATGGTTTTTCTTCAAAAAATATCATTAAATGCCATTTTTTCGCATTTTATGTCTTATGAAAATTAAAGATTATTGAATTTTCTACAGGAATACATTAATACTTTTTCTATATATTTTGCAAATAAATTTTAAAATAATTTTTTTTATTAGTCCCGAAGCCTAAGATAAACACAATTCCTTTGTTACATAGTTCATATTTCAAATGAATGTAACTGAAAGTAAATGTCACTGTCAAAAAACTAATCACTTCAAATTAATAATAGTGACATTTTAAAAAGAAAATAGTAAATAAATCAATAGTTTTATACAATGGAACAGTTTGCAGCGTTAGTAAATACGTAAGTATGTATTTAAATTTTAAATTAATAAAAATGGATAGGGATGTGTGGCGAAGGATGATTGTTGCGTAACTATTATTGTGGTTTGAATGCTATAATGTGTGTGGACAAGACGAAAGAAGAATGTTGTTAAAGAGTGAAGTGAGTCAGCTGAGCTCTTACTCTTATCCCTTTTCTTATTGTTACTATTGTTTCCGGGTTTTTGCCAACCCACTAAGTGGGAAACGCTTGATTTTATGTATGTATGTATGTATGTATGTATGTATGTATGTATGTATGTAAAAATTAAATAGCGGGAGGTTTTGTGTTGGCCACATCAGATTTATTTACTTCTCGCCAAGAGAGGTATTGGAATCATGCTAAAATTCCCATATCCAGATTTTAGTGGATAAGCACTTTTAAGGTCCTATAATCCGATTATAACATTTTTACGATGATGCCCATGTGTGTGTATGTGTGTATGTGTGTGTGTGCGTGTGTGTGTGTGTGTGTGTGTGTGTGTGTGGATATGTGGATGTTGGAACCACGGTTTCTCAAATACTATAAGACAAAAAAACTGCACTATTTAACTGCAGTTTCCTCAATCTGACATTCCTGGGAAGAGCTGATAAGATTTTGATAACAATTGGACAACCGGACGTAATAGTTTCTTTAAAAAAATCTACTAAATATTTTTTGAAAATTTTTGTTATTACTAATATTAAAGAAAATAAAAATCTCTATTTGATACATTTAAAATTTTTATTATATCTTCTATAGAGCAACCCATGGTAAACAAGTGTAAAAATTAAAATATTTGTAATTGACAGATAAATGTGAGTGTCAAAATGCCAAACTCATTATTGAAGACTTTTCTGGGAAATAGGTACATTTAATACTTCTTATTTTATTATTAATTAAATATTTATAATTATAGATACATATATTACATATACCCTTCAGAAATACTGCCAATCTCATCAATGAACTGGAAGAATCTCGAACATTAGAAGAATAAATAAAAAATATAAAAATATATAAAGAAATATGTTTTTGTGTGTATCAGAAATGTCAAATATGTACAATACTTATATATATCCTAATATGGAAATGGCGAGAGGTATTGTGCTGACCACAACAGATTTATTTTCTTTAATAAACGGTATTTCCTATGAGCTGATAGTATACTGACAATGCAGACATTCAATATTAATTAAATACAAGTAAATTTGTAATTGAAATTTGAATTTCTATTAATAAACTGGAATTACTGGTTCATACTGATAATAATAATTGATTTGTCACTTCGTAAAACGAGCTCGACATAATCTTCCAATATGCTAATCAGGCTATTGTTAATTATTTAAATATTGGGTGACATTCGATACAGTTGGTAAAAAATTAATTGACTGCAAAAAATTGTATACGAATACTTCGTTTCCATTTATGAATCCATAATTCAAATTCGCTTTACATGACATGTTATATTCGCGCACAAGTTTCATATTTATCGACTCATAAATTATCTGAACACATCCATCAATTTCCAGAGCAAAAAACGTTAAACGAATCGCATCCAATTAGGTCCATTGTCCTGACGCTGCCAAAAAGGAGAATATAAAACTAATTTTAAAATGCCGGACGAATCCTGGCGTCTAACAAGTGCGCGCGGGGCCTTTTTGTGAGGCTTCGATGCCGTTAATGGGAAATTCCTGACGCGCGATGCGATAACCATAATCGTTGTATTGAAGGGTCGTCGGCCATTCCTAGACGCTTTCCTGCTTCCTAGCCTGCAGGACTTTGCGTTGCCTCTGCCGGCTAATAAAACTAAACTCCAGTACGATATATTCGTGTACAACGAGACGAGGTTTCCACTACTAGTAGTTGCATGATTAAACAATGCGCAGAAACCCAGGAAATGCAATTACTGTTTTTTTGTGTGTAACTACGTCGGGGTTTAATGCATTTTGATATGATGTCTTACTCCTGATACGGTGAAATGCTCTTCAAAATCTGCTTTACTACTGAATATGAATTACGATATAATTTGAAAAAGTCGTTTTTCGTATTTTGTACAGTAATTTACTATTTTAATATACTCAAAATCGTACAGTAACGGATTACTTTACAACATAGAAACCGTTACTGTTTAGCAACGGTTTTGTCATTAAAATTAGTGATTCGGTCGAGACGAGACGAGACGAGAAATTCATTATCTCGTCTCGTCTCGATTCAAATTCATAAAATTATGTCTTGTCTCGTTTAATAGAGTCTCGTCTCGGCCGAAATTCTCGCCGAGATTTCTCGACGGAAATTTAATATGTGTATTTTGGTCCCATAAACTAATTATTAAATTTATACAATTTTGTATTAACAGTAATTTGAACAAAAAAACAAATGTATAAAGAACTGTTTAGATGTAATTCAACAGTGAATTTCTGTAACTTAGTTACAATGAACAGTGTTAAGTGTTCAAATTAAATTGTGTAAATAATAATGTCTTCGTTATTTACAAAAAAAAAATATTTGTCGTTTTATCTGTCAAAATTTGATAAAACCTAAAACTTGTGCAATTTTTTTATGTTATAATTTTATTAATTTAATATTTATCTAGTATTTTCTAATCTGTTATAAAACAATAAAAAGAGAATAACGCTAAAAATCTTAGCTAAAGCCTGGATTACACGTTGAAGTTTTTATTTTTAAGTGACTTGAAAAATTTCTTCATAAGTAACCTTGCAAGTAAATTTACATGCTCAAGTTTTGCGTGAATTAAAATATCCAAATGTCAAAATTCAAGTTATACTTACATTAAGATATATAGATCGCTTGTAACACTACTTGTATACATCAAAAATATAAACACAAATGACATTTGACAGTTACTTGACAGTTAAAATTTGTAGGGACTTTTAAGAAAAAAGTAGCGCATGTTCCAGTTTTTCTTTAAAAGTTTTTCGTTAAAAGTCTATTCATTTGTCTCTCTTGCACTCATGTCGCGTCATGTGCGAGAGAGAAAACTTGAAAAGAAAAACTTTATCGTGTAATACACGCTTAACAAATTCTGACAGATATTATTATTATCTTTTTGTTCAAAAATACCATAGCTAAATAGAGACAGCTATCACTAAAAATATATTAAATTTCACACGTTTGCCAATATAATTCATGAGAAAAATAACAACGAGAAATCTCGGAACAGTTTTCCGAGAATCGAGATCTCGACAAATATTTCTCGTCTCGTAAAATATTTTTTACATTCCTGTCTCGTCTCGTCGAGACGAGAAATCTCGAGTACGAGACGAGACGAGAATCGAGAAATATCTCGTCTCGACAGAATCACTAATTAAAATACATTTTGACGCAAGGAATTTTTATTTTTTATTGTTTATCTTCTAAATCGTTTTCAATGTTCTTTTCATCATCTAGCTAGATCCATCGTTTTGCAAATCGATCCCCAAAAATTAATTTGTTTGGAGGTTGTAAGGTACAAAACACAATAACTGTCAAGTTACTTTGTTACTGAGAATCAGAGTACTATGTTTTTAGATGTTTTTAATTCAGAATAATCCCAAAAACCGTCTTCTTCTCAAGAAGAAATTTCTCATGCTCCATATTAAAATAATGAAATGAAATTAAAGATTTTTACGAAGGTATGCGAAACAAATATCAAATGAATCAACGTACGACGATGATATATTTTCTAATTGTCATAAATATTATTTATGGAAAAATGAAACATATTTTTTTTTATTTTGTAGCAAAAGTGGCCACGTAACTTTCAACTCTTCCCGATCCCTCTGTATAATTCATCATAGCAAACTATAATGAAATACATACAAATCTGGTTTTTTTTTTAATGTTCCAAGGCATTACGACGGATCACCTCAACTACAGATAGGATAGGTAATGTATTTTTCGAAATACGAAATACTGACATCTACAGATTGCTTCTTTGAACTAACGCATCAGCGCACACTGTGATGGCTTGATAGTATATAATAATTAAAATGGAAAAAGATAAAACGAATGGCAATGGTAGACTATTTCATCATTAAATATAAAAATAAACTTCAATCTGTGCTTCTTTTGAACTACACTTTATATCAAACAGCACATAGAATGATCTTATTTGCTTATTGAATTTCAAAACTATTTATGACCACAATGATTAATACGTATTTTGCACGATAGATTCACAAAATTAAAAAGGTAAGATTTGAAAATTATTTTTACACTGCTAGGCTAGGAACCCACCGTTATTTACCTTTATTTGACATGAGAAATTGTTTTTCACTATCTCTTGCTTACTAACCATAGTAACCTAGATCAATAATACAAACTGTCACTTCTCAAAGAAACAAATATTATTTAACTCAAACTCAAGAGAACTGTTAACAATGGATACATAATAATTTTGCCGCCTATTTTTAAATTGATCTACGCCATTATATCCCTATAGGCGTATTATAAATTTAATAATAATTAAAATAAATAGGACTTCAGTCTTGTAAAAGATTATTTTATTTTTTTGTCAACGTTTCAGAAAACATTTATTCCTTCATTTGAAATACAATAATCAATTATATAAATGAAACTTAAAATACAAAAATTACAGGAAATGGAAAAATAAGATGATGGTCAAAAAGAAAAGGGAAGTATATTTTTTTAAAAAATTTAACCACGACTGTCATTATTGACTTAGCGCCAAGAAATCTTGGCGCTAGATCAATAAGGACAGTCTTCTTAACCTAGGTGTATAATGTAGGTACTATTATTTGTTACTCACTTGTTAAACTTAATTTATTGATATCGCCTACTACTTTTAAAAATGACAGTCTTCCTAACCTTGGTGTATAATGTAGGTACTATTATTTGTTACTCACTTGTTAAACTTCATTTATTGATATCGCCTACTACTTTTAAAAATTAATCTTTAATATTTACCAACTTGTAAAATTGGTTGCTAACTTGTTAAAATTTTACAAGTTAGCTACACCAACTTACATTACGTCGACATGTGAAAATTGTGTTTTGTTACTGTCATACGTATTAAACTGCAACTGACAGGTTTAGGTTATAATTTTAAATTTGATTTACAAGTGAGTAAGAAATAAAATACCGTATAAACATACCAGGTAACATTTTTTTGCCCCAAGGAGGTTACAGGCTGGCCTACTCGGCTCCTTTCAGCAATAAAAACTGTTTTACCTAGCTTGTAATGTAATAGTTGTTTACTTGTCAAGGCAGGAAAGTTCGTCTTTTCATGACGAATATGGAGGTAACGAATAACCATAATGAGTCATGAAAAGGAACTTTAATGACGAGATATATAATTTTTGTTTTACCAACTGGTACATATAACCTTTTTACCTTCCGTCAAAAGGAAGGTGTTGTCTTTGGTCAAAAAATTCGGTGGTGAGATTTTAATGAATAAGCAAGTTTTAAGATCCCTAGAATACGATTTTACTAATTTTTACATTGATGTCTGTATGTGTGTCCGTGTTTGTGTCTGTGTGTGTGTCCGTGTGTGTGTGACAAATTTTTCTCCGACGATAACTCCTTAAACTACAATTCTAAAAATTATTATTCTTTCGTATTCCTCTTCTTTACAACCATATGAAGAGCTGATTAGTTTTTGGTTATAATTGGTCAACCGGAAGTACCCTTATTTGAAGTTAACAGTTTTTCTGTAAAAAACGCAGTTAAATATCATTTTTCGACATTTTATGGTCATTAATATGAAAGAAAATTTTATTCTCTATACGATTTGATTATACATTTTCCTTCATATTCAATAGATATAGAGTTATAGAGAGATTAAGAGAGGTTAACTTTCAAAAATCAGTCAGCTTTGCAAAATTTATGGAAACAGCAGATATATTAAAAAAAATTCTAATTGACAGATGTCAGTGTCAAGTGCAAAACCAAAGTGGAAAGTATATAGGATCAGAAAGTAACATAAGTGACAGAGTGTCCCTCGCAAGTGACTTGCAGTTTCAATGCCGGGAGTACGAGGAAGGCCAAAGAGAAGATGGAAGGACTGTGTAGCAGAATATTTGAGAGAGGAAGAACTGTGTGAAGAAGATGCGTTGGATAGGAATGAGGAGGTGTGAAGTGCAATTTACAGAATGTACATTCGTGCTATAATTATATTGGATTTATTAGAATCTTTTCCAATACTATTACACTCACATGGTTTAGCAACGTGTGTCTTTTAGCTATTTAAAAAAAATGCAGAATAGAAAGTTTTCGCCTGATGCTCCGTATTTTGAAAGTATTCCAAAAAAATATTATTTGGTACCTTCTAAGAAATGGAAGGAAATAAGAGTGAAGTGTATTAAAATAAAATTCTAATGTGTCGTATTCTCAATAATTCTAGCGTTACCCTCATAAAGAAACAAGACAAGACACCGTAAATTTGGGTCTCAGAATTTATAAATCAGTCAGCAAATACTGTTTTGTTACCAAAAAAAAAAAAAACACAGCATGGATTTGTATACACGCAGAGTTATTTAAATACCATTTTTATATAGACGCGTGAACAAACAAACATACAAACAAACAAAAAGCACGAATTCATTTATTATATGTGTAAGTGTAACGTGCTGTCTGGAAATGAAACGCTCTTTTTGTTTTGCTTGGCATTTATGATTGACCGTTTCGCTGAATATGATCGTTTTCCTGACAGACTGACAGCAAGACAGACAGGCATATCACGGATCTAGAAAAAAGCTCCAGTGGTATTTGCATTGCTGCGAATCAAGTCAGCATATTATTGATTAATTTGACATCTATTGAAAATCAGCTTTCATTAAAAATCCAATTTAACTGCATTGACGGATATGTGAGGCTGAGAGAAGCTCTCTGGAAACTTTCAGGGGAATGGGGTAACCTTGTTTCTAACCCTGTTCTTAACAGATAATCTTGTTTCTCGATTCTCGAGTTGAAGTTAGTTTTAAAACCAGAGTTTGTCTTAATCTTAATGCTAGTAAATAATTAAATATACGAGATTATCTTTGCATTACTAGACACATTTTCGCCTAGATTATATCATATACAGGTGTCTCTAAAATAGGGGGACATGGCTTAACCACAGATTCCTGAAGCTAAAATAAGACAATTTAACTAAACTTCTCTACCTGAAAGTGTACCATTTAGCCAGTATTCTGTTTCAAAGTTGTTTTTACCTCTCGCTAAGAGAGGTATTGGATTCATGCTAAAATTCGCATATCCAGATTTTATTGAATAAGCACGATTTAAGGTCCCTAGAATCCGATTATAAAATTTTTAAAATGATGTCTGTGTGTGTGTGTGTATGTGTGTGTGTATGTATGTCTGGATGTTGTAGACACGATTCCTCAAAAACTATAAGACTTAAAAAATATTTAACTGCGGTTTCCTCAATCTGACATTCCTGGGAAGAGCTGAAAATGTTTTGGTAACAATTGAACAACCGGAAGTAGTAGTTTCTTAGAAAAATTCCTCTAAATATAATTTTTTGGGAGTTTTTTTTTTTAATATTGAAGAACATAAAATTCTCCATCTAATACACTTAAAAAAATTATTATATCTTGTATAGATTTAGAGATAAAGACACTATAATTTATAGAGTAAACTAATCGCAGAGGCTAAGGCACTAAGGAAACCAGTTGACAAATTCCAATGTTTGTAACATAGTTTGTAAATGCCACATGTCATTGTCAAATATCAACAGTTTTAGTTACATTCTGATAGCTTTTTCTGGGAAGTATATTTAATTTTTCTTATTGTTTTATTAATTAAATATTTGAAATTATAGGTAAAATTGTGGTAAAATCAGAAATACCGCCAATCTGGTTAATGAATTGGAACAATCTCTGACATTTAGAAACTTCCTCATACAATAAAAAACAATATTTGGGTAAAGTTCTGTAATATTTTGTTATAAAACGACGGTTCGAAAGCGAAGTGCAATACAATACTTATATAGCCTAATATGGAAATAGCGAGAGGTCTTGTGCTGGTTTACTGCCATACTCTGAATGAACAACTCATTTTTACCTACTACTAGTCAAATTAAAATGTAGTCAAAAAAAAACATTATGTATTACAATAATTTGTTTTAATGTTCAATTTTTATAAAAACAAACAAATAGCTGATGATGATTGTGGTTTCACAATCGAAACGTCCCAAATGTAAATTAAATTGTATGTTTCAATAAACAAAAGATCCAAAAAGCCTACACAAATTTTTTTTAACTATAAATCTAAGTAAGAGAAGTTTTGGGGAAACAAAAGCTTATTGAAGACGGTCTTCTTAAAGGCCCAACAAATGTAAAATGTCATACATTTTATAAACTTCAAGAGCACTGTGCGGAAAGCATCTGTACAAAATGGTTTCCATCTTTGAATCATTTGTAAATCAATTATATCTATGAATAATAAAACTTATTTTAGGTTTAATTTTAACAGCTAACAACTAAAACATATCCTTGTCACAAAAGCTGCTAAATTCTTCTCTGAAACAAATGAAATTCTTATTCTTTTCCGGTCAAGCGAACTCATATAAAATGAATTTCAGTTCATCAAGTTCAGAAGAAATCGATTTCTGGTAATAACTTGACCATTTCATTTTGTCATTTGTAGAAGAGCATCCAGTATTCTGGTAGTAAAAGCGCATTGAGCAAAAGTAAAAAGAACTTTTGTGGTTCTAGAGAGGAAGTTTGGTCGCAATATGTAGAAGTATAGTATGGTAACGGTCCGACGGACATGTGGCGGAAATAAAGACGTTTTTAAATGGTCCGTCCGCTATCTTTATTAAGTAGCGATGGCCATATAACAGTTACTTGCCTAGCCGTGGAGGAAATAAGATCTTATCCGAACTGTCTGAACATATCCACGGTCCCTCTAGGAATTTCAGTCCCGGAGGACGTTTCAGATTTAAGAACTCCTCAAGAAATTCAATTTCTTTTACAGCTCCGACGAGCAAATCTTCTTGATATCCTACCATTTCATGAAAATTGTATTAATCTTTAAGCAGTATGCGATTTCATTAAAATTCCGGATAACATTGTAAATAACGTACATCTAGTACCTACCTTCTAAAAAAAAAATTGTGTATTGAAACGAAGGCTCTTTCGATATGCAATAGGGCTGTTGCAAGAATTTTTATATGACTTCTAAGTAATAAATTTTAAAAGATATTGTTCTTTAAAGAGCCTCAAATTTGAAAATATCACGAAATATCCTTTAGATATTTTACAATTAATTTTTAAAATTTAGATAAAATTTTGAATAAGTCACGTGATCTGAAACAGAATGTGACGTCAGAGTACATACATCTTCAGCGGTTCTAAGGTGTCAAGTGTATTGTCAAAGTTGTCATATGTCAAATTTTTAGAGAGGTTCAATAAGTTGTATAATATGTAGGTAATAAAAAGTTCAAAATAAAATGTGTAATTTACTATATTGTATTGTGCCTTCTTACAAAAATACTGTTAGGAACAAACCTACTATAGAGTTTATAAATTTTACAAAAGATGCGAAGAAAAGAAAATTGTGGCTAGAAGCAGTAGACCGAAGAGCTCATAATTTGTCAGAAAAATCGTGTCTTCATGTTTGTGAAGATCATTTTAACTTTCATTCACCTTCACGATAACATTATATTTTTGTTGCTTCACTTTATGATAGATCTACATGTCCTATAGCAGATTCAATGTAAGAATCACGACCTGAACTTTAAAGTAAAATATATGATCAATTTATATAGTAAATTCAGTTTTTATATTTTATTTTACCTCAACTCTTTAACATCCCTTATTTCGGTAGCAGTAAAACAATCGTTCTGATATAAATTCAACCATCACCCAGCTATCGACCTTCGGCAAATTGTCCGATTTAGCTTGAGTGTAATTTGAATTAGCCATTATTACTTTATTATTCAATGAGCAATGTCAGCGTCAAATGTCAAATTAAAAGATTTTTTTATTAACATGTGACAAACTTTAGCCTACGTTTATTTATATAAATAATATGAATAAACGTAGGCGATGGAAAAACTATTTTCCTATTGGCTATTAATGATGTAATGTATGTGCTTCTACGTCACAGGAGTGGGGGGTAGTTTTTCAGGACGCCAATCTTTTTATTTAATTATTTCCATAAATAACAACAAATTATTAAAATAAAAATTACTAAGAAATCATTGCATAAACTTTCATTTAAAATAGTTTTTGAAAAATGTGAAACAGGCTCATTACATTTCTATATGTTAAATAAATATAATTAATTTTAATTTGATGTTGTTGCAGTACTAAGAATATTGCGGATTGCAGCAGTTTCAAATTTATCATCAGAATTTCATAATTATGGATTTTGCCTTCGTCAGGTCTTTATTTGATGCTGATTTACATTATTAACTTCAAACTGAGGCAGCGATAGAATGAGAATTCATAAATGAATACATTAATATTTCATTGTTTCCTGCCATTATTTACAGAGGGAAAAGTTTTGATTTATAAAACATATTTAACATGTTTGTGCACACCTAAAATTGTATGATCATGTTCCTAAATATCAGAGATTCCTCCAATTCATTAACAAAATTGATGGTATTTCTTATGAATATATGGATTTTACCTATAATGTTAAATATTTAATTAATAACACAATAAGAAAGATTAAATGTACTTCCCAGAAAAAACTTTCAGAATGTCACTAAAATTGTTGATTTTTGACACTGACAATTGTCTGTCATTTACAAACTATGTTACAAACATTTAACCCTATTGCACTAAAAAAAAATCTGTTGTGGCCTGCACAAGACCTTCCGTTAATTTGATGTATTTTGTACAAATCCCATACCAAAAGTTCATTGGAAAAGATCCTATATATCCAGTAAAATTGTAACACGAACTTAACACAATTTTTTACAAATTCCATACGGAAAGTTCCTTGAATAATATTCTATAAATCCAATAAAATTATCAAATGAATATACATTATGTATACTCATATATAAATACTCTAAAAATGCGTACACTTACGTAACATTCTCTTTACAATCAAATAATATTACTACCAAGTTTATATCTCTACCCATTTTTGAATTATTGCCCCAAAAGTAAATATGCCCCACATTTAGCTAAAAACTTCAAAATTTTCAAAAATCTAATTTTTATGTATCTAGATAATTCTTAATGCGCTGATTCCAAATTTTGAAACCGCAGGTCGATATCTCTTTTCGTTCTCAAGATATTTAGATTCAAAGTTTTGGTAAAAACTGCCCATTTTTGGGTAATAACCCAAAAATGGGTCGAGATATGAATTTGGCGACAACACCATTCGATTTTACGGGCAAAATTATATAAGTACACCAATTTTCAGAATTTTTTAACACCGCATACAATCTCTAAAGCAAAATAACTGAAAATAACTGAAAATAGCCAAAAATCGCAAAAATCTAAGGTTACGATTTTTTCAGATTTTGGCCATATTCAGGGGTTTTCAAGCTTTTATTCATAAAAAATGAACCGGGTGAACAAAAATTATGAAAATTGCTATACTTTCGTATTTTTGTCCGTAGAATCGAATGGTGATGTCGCCAAATTCATATCTCGGCCCATATTTGGGTTAATACCCAAAAATGGGCAGTTTTGAGCAAAACTTTAAATCTAAATATCTCGAGAACGAAACAAGATATCGACCTGCGGTTTCAAAATTTGGAATCAGCGCATTAAGAATTATCTAGATATATAAAAATTAGATTTTTGAAAATTTTGAAGTTTTTATCTATATGTAAGGGCATATTGAATTTTGGGGCAATAATTCAAAAACGTGTAGAGATTATAAAGTTGGTAGTAATATTATTTGTTTGTAAAGAGAATGTTACGTAAGTGTACGCAAGTTTAGAGTATTAGTACAACTGTGTGAATTTTTAAATATAAAAGTATTGAAATAAAAATGGATAAATGCTATAAAACAGTTCCTTGGAAAAGATTTTATATATCCAATAAAATTATAACATGAACATAAACTATGTAAATTGCACTTGACAATTCCTTCTTTTTTCTTCAGCTTTCTTCAATTTTATTACGGGTTACTCTTTGTTACTCTTCTCTTTCACTGATTCCTGTCCAACGCATCTTCTTCACATAGTTCTTTCTCTCTCAAGTCTTCTGCGATACAGTCCTTCCATCTTCTCTTTCGCTTTCCTCGTACTCCCGACATTCTGATCATAAACTTGCCATATTTGATTTTGCACTTGGCATTGACATCTGTCAATTAGAATTAGAAAATATGAAAGATAATGTATAATCAAACCGTATAGAGAAGAGAATTTTCTTTAACACATATTTATAAAACATAAAATGTCAAAAAATAATATGTAATGCGTTTTTTTTTAAGAAAAACTGTTAAAAACTTCAAATAAGGGTACTTCCGGTGGACCAATTATAACCAAACTTGAATCAGCTTTTCATATGGATGTAAAGAAGAGGAATAAGACGGACACACATACACACACGGACACACATACACACACACACGCATACACATATAGACATCATCTTAAAAATAGTAAATTCGTATTCTAGAGACCATCAAACGTGCTTATCCATTAAAAACCACCAATCAATTTTTTGACCAAAGCTAATATTTTCCTTACCTAATGGTTAAAAAAAATAGAAATATTATATTAAAATTTTGGTCGAACAACTAACGTATTAATCGTTGCACAAGAATTTTATGTTTTTCCTGAAAAAAGAAAAACAAAATGAATCTCTGAAAAAAATTTTCTCCGTCAATTTGAATATCGCGCTACAAAAAATGTTTAAGATACACTAAGCTTCCCTCCAGTACTGCTTAAAATTCTTGAGAGAGATTTCCGGTGAAATCCTGTCACAAAAAATCTGTAAGACTCTTTATATTCTCGTGATAAGACCGTAAAGTAAATGCGTCTGTCACAATTCTTTTACCTTTATTGATCTGAGTTTCAGTTACATTTAACTGTTGTTGTTTGAGATATAAAACAAATGTAGGGCTTTCATCTGCATTGCGGAATTACGGTAATGTCACTGCTTTATGCTCCCGACCAGTAGTAGATATAGAATTTTAAATTACATTGCTAGTGACATAGTTTATATTATTTTTACTGCCGTTGCAACAGTCCACAAAATTAGCTTTATGGAATGCGATATTGAAACTTTCAGTGGGTTGTGAATTTTATGCGTTTGCCAGATTGAATATGTATATATACGTATTCAGGTGATTTTGAGCCATATGTACTCATTACATTGGTTGTTTTTACGGATGTTCAGTGACACGTCACAAATATTTGATTCAAATATTTGCTGCAAACAACGCAATAGAATTAATCATTTAAAACTGATATATATTAATCACCATCGAAAATTATTTATAGTTACAACAATGTTATTAATATTAACACATTTTGTTTTTATTTTCGAATTAATGCTTTTACGCATATTGTACAAGTATTTTAAACATTAAACATTAATTTTAGTGTGCAATTATATACAAAATAGTTTATTGTGCAACAAGTATAAAAATGCATCTATTTCCCACAGTACCAATGTTCCTTTACTTCAGTACAATTTTAACAATAATATACAGAGTGATGATTTTTTTAAGGTGTACATAGGAGATTAACATAGGAAATCTGTTTTTTTGCAAAATGTGAGGCATTTGTTCATCTTTTTGTTCAAATTTGGCATGGCAACTGCTATTAATATGAAAATGAATAAATTTTAAAATTAATTTATGGGCCTGAATTATTGCATAATTTCCACGTATTTGGTGTTTTCGGATGTGGAATTTTTTTTGTATTGAGATCATAACCATTGTTGTAAGATAAAACGGGGGGCAAAGGTTTGCAAAAAACTGATTTCCCATGTTATTTTAAAAAGAGAATTACTGTTCATATTTCATGCTATGTTTATTGACAAATTATAATCTAATAGGAAAAGAAACCGTAAATTTGATTGGCCTGCAATTATTATATAACAATTTTTTTCACACGATTACTCTTTTTAGTCGTAGGAAAATTATTATTTCTACAATCGTGCGGGAAAAAGTGTAAAAAAGTAAAATGAGTGCAAAATAATATATTAAAATATATGTAAGTTACAGAACGCAACCTTTTCAAGTACTAGTTTTAAATTCGGGCACAAGCGCGTAATAGCGAGTGCGCGAACGAACGAGTGCCTGAATAGCCTTCTTTAACGAAGTTTTTATACTATTTTCTATGTTTCGGCTTTCATTTACATTTTTTTACCTCCCGCTACCCTTGGTAAGGGAGGTATAGGGATCGTGCTAAAAATCACATATCGCGATTTTAGTAAATGACCACGTTTTAAGGTCCCTAGAATCCAATTTTAACATTTTCACGATGATGTCTGTATATGTGTATGTGTGTGTGTATATGTGTGTGTGTGTGTGTGTGTGTGTGTGTATGTGTATGGATTTTGTCTTCGCTCTAACTCAAATACTATCATTCAGAAAATTCTGAAACCTTGTATTTATACCCTATTCTAATATGAAAAGAAGCTGTTAGATTTTGGTGTAAATCGGATAACCGGAAATAGCACTTTACCTAAAGCTCATAATGGTTTTTCTTCAAAAAATACCATTAAATGCCATTTTTTCGCATTTTGTCGTTATGAAAATTAAAGAATTATTGAATTTTCTACATCTTTTCTATATATTTTACAGATAAATTTAAAAACATTTTTTTATTACAAGTCCCGAAGCCTAAGAAAAACACAATTCCTTTGTTACATAGTTCATATTTCAAATGAATGTAACTGACAGTAAATGTCACTGTCAAAAAACTAATCACTTGAAATTAATAATAGTGACATTTTAAAAAGAAAATAGTAAATAAAACAATAGTTTTATGCAATGGAACAGTTTACAGCGTTAGTAAATCAGTAGGTATGTATTTAACTTAACAAAAATTAAATAGCGGGAGGTTTTGTGTTGGCCACATCAGATTTTTTACTTATAATAATAGTTGACATTTTCTATTAACGGAAATTTTTGACAGAATAGTTAGGTTGGTTACAATGATACGTGTTTTTGTTCTGTCCGTTTACAAGATATTTTATATATTTAGTGCAGTCATCCTAATCCGAAATAACAAAATGTCACCAAACATCGTTTAAGAATTAAGCTTCTTTTAACATCAATAAGGGTGCTGGAATATGTCATTCTATTTACAGAAACAGAGAAAATAATTAAAACATAAGATTTTTGTTTTATTATCAAGAAAATAATTGTCATGATCATTTAATAATTTAGGCATCTGGCTATATTCGTTTCGGAAACTTGCATTGTTTTCAGAATTACATTGAAAGCAATGATTTAAATGTCATAAGAACATGGAATAGTTCATTTTATTAAATTTGCTGTGGATCTAAATTTAACTGAATGTTTATAATATCAGTCAACTTTAAAATAGTAAATAAATAAATTGACATTAGTGGTGCCGCGAGACGAGAAACGACGAGAAACAATACACTCTCGTCTTATTTATCTGCATCTCGTCTCGTCATATTTTTTCTTGCCTTCTCTCGATCTCGACTCGAGAGTCTCAAATTTCTCGAATTTATAATTAGCAATTCAATTATGGGGTCCCGTGGCCGCGTGCCTGAGTGTCTGGTCGCGAACCTGGGGGAACCGGGTTCGATCCCGACTGACGCTAAATATTTCCAATTTTAAATGGCACAAAAGTGGCCCTTGTGGTGCACTCTCCACGCCAGCTATGAGTGCCCGTGAGGTGACGCCTGGTAAGCGCCCACACGGTAAAATATATCGTCATCATTACCGATGTCTACATGTGTTGTAGATACTGGCACACCCAGAAATGGGTAATATGCCGTGATGATATATTTATTTATTTATTTATAATTAGCAATTATAAATATATTAATAATGCAGGCAACAAATAGGTAAAAAAATTCTCAATAATATCATGCGGCTTATTACCCGTTGCGACAATCTGCTTTATTCCCAAATATTGGTAATAATGATTATATATTCGTATAGAGAGCGTAGGCTTTGAGCGTGGAGAGTATACCATTGAACTCACTTTTGTGCATTTTCTTTTACTATAACCCAATAAAACTAAAATAAATAAATAAATATGAATGTAAATGAAGAGTCAATTAAAATATTCATTTTCACCGATGAATATTTTATATATTTTAGCAAATCTCGAGGGCATTACTCAATAAGGTTAATCTCGTCTCGAAAATTCGAGAAATTATAGACGAGATCTCGAAAATGCGAGATCTCGCGGCATCACTAATTGGCATACAGATAAAATGTAATTCGTTATTGGAAAATGTATAAAAACTTCTACACGTACGTATTTTAATTTTCATCTAAATTTTGATTCTCTTTTTTAACAAGTGCATGCGAATTACATACATATATGACAATACTTCTGTAGGTATTTCAAACATAAAATCAAATAATATTTCAGCATTTTTGCCACATGAAGTGGCGGTTCATCAATTACAGCGACGTTTTTATTATCAGTAAACATTGGCAATATGTGCTGTGGTAATTTCACTTTTTTTCAGAACAATTTGCTGAAATGTGCATATGATATGTAATCATTTAATGGGATTGTAATAATGTGCATATTGACATGCGATGAATTGATTTTCCTGGTAGATATGAAATCTGTTAATTATATTAATGAGAATTTGAATAGTGAAATGTCACTAAAGCGAATATTATAGCAACGTAGATGAATACATTCTGAAGTGATTGTAATATGTAATTTCAGTTATTATCGAGATATTACTATTATATATTACTCTGAATTCATCTGTATTGGATCTCTCACAATGAATTTAATTCAATTTTTATTTTAAAAAAATCTGATGTGGCCAGCGCATTACCTTCCGTCAATTTTATGTATTTTGTACAAATCCTATACCAAAAGTTCCTTGGAAAAAATCTATAGATATATCCTGTAAAATTGTAACATGGACGTAGACTATTTTCTACAAATTCCATACCGAAAGTTCCTTGGAAAAAAATTTATACATGCAATAAAATTATAACACGAACGTATACTATATAAATTACACTTGACTCTGACATATGTCAATTAAAATTATTTGAATATATCAGCAGTATCCATGGTTATAGCACAGCAGGCTGATTTATGAAAGTCAATCTCTTTATAATTCTTTAACTCTATATCCACTCAATATGAAGAAAAATGTATAATTAAACCTTATAGACAATGCAATACCATTTCATCTGAAAATATTAGGAAAACTAAGACTATTGATGAAAATCCGGTGAAAAAATTCCTATTAATAAGCAAGTTATGGTCTCCCGAATTTTGAAAAGATTGATGTGACGTCACATTTATGTGTTTTTTTATCAAACTGTTTTCATCATGGACCTAAATGTTCTTAAAATATATGCTACTTTAAGTTATATTTACATAAAAATAAATGAATATTATAACACTGTATAAGTCTACATACTTTATAATTACAGGTGTATTTAAATTATTAAGTTTAATGCAAGAAATTTATGTTAAAATAAAAACTGTTTGGAAACTGCAGTACAGGAGTGTTAGCCCCTCCTTTCGAATTTGAATTTCTTAACTTCCATTGGTAGTAATCCCCACTTCCTAACACGCTATTTGTAATGCATGTATAGGCGGTCTCTCGGTCGCCAATCAAAATATTTTCATATTAGTGTCGAAGCGCTATAACAAAAAACCCTTTATTTCCGAAATATCTCAATTATATCATTTCATTTTTTTATTAATATTCGTTATTCAGCATATACATTCGTATTTTTTTACTATTTTCCTTTAATTCGATTGAGCTGGAATCCCCCATTCCAATTATAACTGAAATCTAATCAGCTCTTCTTATGGATGTAGAGAAGAGGAATATAGAAGAATTATAATTTTTAGAATTGTAGTGTTGAAGTTATCATCAGAGAAATTTTTGTCTCTCTCTCTCTCTCTCTCTCTCTCTCTCACACACACACACACACACACACACACACACACACACACACACACACACACACACACATACATACATACATACATACAATACATACAGACATCATCTTAAAAATAGTAAATTCGTATTCTAGGGAGCATCAAACGTGCTTATTCACAAACGAATTTTTTGACCAAAGACAATATCTTCTTTACCTAAAGGTGACGGAAGGTAAAAAAAAATATAGAAATATATTGAAATTTTGGTCGAACAACTAACGTTTGCACAAGAATTTTAACAGACATCATTCTAAAAATGTTAAAATCGAATTTTAGTGACCTTAAAACGGGCTTCTTCACTAGAATCTGGATATGCGATTTTTAGCATAAATCCAATACCTCTTTTAGCGAGAAGTAAAAAAAGTAGAATAGTAGAAAAATATGTATATGTAGTACGAGTATGCTAATGTTTTATTTTAAACAAATAAATAAAGTACATACGATATTAATGTCTCTGAGCAAAATATTATCGTTGTTCATATTATGTGCTGAAAATAATTCAACTTTTGATATATGCAATAATTATTGTCTACTCCTATATTGTTGTTATATTTTTTGCTGCAAAATATTGCAATCAGCAACCACACAAATAAATGTTAAAAAAATAACATTCCGTGAAATAACACACCAAATAAAAAGTTCATATATCCACACGTTTGTAAATGGTCGTTCACATTAACTTTTACAGTAATTACGGTGTAGGTACACAAGTTCATCACTTTGATGATAGTAGAGTATTTGGTAAAAGATTACACGAGTAATAATTGGGACAATTAGTGCTATAACAGCCGTGATTTGGTCAGTAATTTAGAGATGTCGCTTCCCTCGACATCACGGTTATTAGCATCATAGGAGTCATCGTGGTCCTATTGTATCCATTGTTGAGTTTATCTAAATTCGGTGCATTTCCTTTGTATTTGGTTTAATTTGTGCAAACAGTAATATTCCGGTTTGGCCAGGCGCAAGACTACCGTCTGAGTTACCCCAGCGCCGCCCTAACGGATATTGCGGATATCAGATCACTCTAATACAGAGCTTCCTGCCGAAGGATTAATTTATCTCGGTTATTGTCTGACGTGAGCATGAATAAATTGGTCGTTATTGTCCGGCGGGTATGTTTGTGGAATTTGTTACTACAGGGATTTTATAATCCGTCATGTTGTCTAATTCGACATTCAATTTAGTGGACTAGAAATTATTTATGCTAATATCGTTAATGAGTCGATATACATGCTCAGTTAATTATTTATTGTGATTTAGATTTAGATTAAAATACAAAAATGTAGAATAATTGCAATATTGTTAAATCTCGTACATTTACTTAGGGTGGCCATTTATCCAGATTGATTTAAAATGTCCGGAATTTGTGTCCAAATAAAAAACTAAACAAAATTTAATTAAATTAATAGATGGGCGAAAAATGGTTCATCAGCCTTACCTTTACGACTTTGCCACCGTTTTTCCGGCATTCTACTCTAAAGTTTATTTTTATTCTTATTTTTCTGCATTTTGTTATTTTATTAGTTTATTACTTCCTTGTACGAAGTAAAGGAAGTATTGTAATCGGAAAAATTTCGGTTTCCAAATTTCAACGGAAATATCCATTTTGAGCTTCCCTGAATCCATTTTGACTAATGTCGTCGTGGCGTCTGTACGTACGTACGTATGTCGCATAACTGAAAAACGGCCGTAGAAAGTTAAAATTCTGTATTTAGAACTGTTATGACATCTAGTTGTGCACCTCCCTTTTTGGTCATTACATAACTTTCGGAAGTGGTATTTTACTTGAAGCCTATAATATATTTTAATGAAAAACTATATTAAAATATAATCCAAAACTTTTCAAATTTGGTATATAAGACTTTTATATCAATGGGAATAACATAATAGATTTTAGTTAAAATGGTCTACCCGGAAGTGGTACTTTACTTGAAGCCTAAAACAGATTTTAATGAAAAACTATTTTAAAATATAATCCAAAACTTTTCAAATATGGTATATAAGACTTTTATGTCAATGGGAATAACATATTAGATTTTGGTTAAAATAATCTACCCGGAAGTGGTACTTTACTTGAAGCCCATAATAGATTTTAAAGAAAAACTATATTAAAATATAATCCGAAACTTTTTAAATTTGGTATATAATACTTTTATATCAATGGGAATAACATAATAGATTTTGGTTAAAATAGTCTAACCCAAAGTGATATTTTACCCAAAACTGTTATCAGTTTTTCTTGAAAAAATGGTGTTATTTTGATTTTAGTAATAAATGTTTTAAATAAAAGTTTTAGATAATTGAATTCTGCGTATGATTAAATTAGCTCTTTGTATAAGGGAGATATGTAAATTAAAAAATTATGTACTTTTTGGTTTCTGTAGTTAAGTTTGCTATGGATTAGGACAAAAAATAACAAAAAAATTAAAAAATTAATGTTAATGTGAAATTATGTCAAATACGTGCAATTTTATGATTGGGTCTGTTATAATACATATTTTAATTTTTAACAAAATATGTATAGTGTAACAGGCGTACAAGGAAGTCATGTGGTGTCCACATCAGATATTTTTTTTCTTATGATCTTATGCTTATGAGGATGAGTTTTATATTATGCATCAAAGTATTTACTAAAAATTTTCAATATACTTACCTATGCGTTCTTTATTAGTATCAATAATGTTGTGGACTGGAAAGTATTCATATTACATACTTACTTGACCCTGACAATAGTATATTACACCTGAGGTAGGAGATGTTTCATTACAGCCGATGGTTTGGTTTATGTATATTACCGAGAGGCCAAGCCTCCAGGTGAGATAATACGCGAGGCTGTGATGAAATTCCCACCGATGTTATGTATACTATTTTATCATCCTCATTTTAAATCAGTAATTTTCAAAATAAATCAGTAAGTTATAACCTTTAATTTTATTAATATTTTTAACAGCTCTCTTAAAATTTGTTTAGCTTACTTAATTATAAGGATCTTTGGCAATGTTGCTAGGCAACCTCTACCTAAACATATCCAACCTTTGAGATGGAAGTGAAATCTGTTATTTCCAACCCAAGAGATTGGGTGCGATTCAGTGGGTTGCATTAGGCTGTTTTAAGATCTGTATTAAGAGTTGTATTAAAAACCTGATTCAGTGGCTTGTATTAGACTATTTTAGAATGTTTATTTTAATACATGTGTATTAGTTGCCTAGGAAATTAAAACACTTCTTAAAATGGGTTATATCTGTTTTAAGTATTGTATTAACCTTCATTCATAATGTCAAATATGAAATATTGAAGTAAAATTATATATTTGACTCTTCATAAAGTATACTAAAGCAAATATTGAACTTAAAATGATATAATAAAAGAGAAAATGAATAATTAAAAAAATTGAGGTTCATATAAATTTAGGCAAGTTACAACAATTATTTATTTGTTGTTTATTTTCTGAGTTTGTTTAAGTGAAATGGATGACACAATACATGCTGTTGAAAGAGTTGAGCATGTTCGGCGTGTTGTTGATTGTAGAAGACGAAGAAGAATATGCAGAAGACGAAAAACTATGACAATAGGGTCCTATACCATAGTCATATTTTAACTATCTTAAATAAGAAGACGAAAATATACATAAATTAATGAGTATTAGTGAAAAAATGTTCTTTAAATATTAACTAGGTCACAAACTACAAGCGATTGAAGCTGATTACTAATTGGGTATGACGCGTTAGGTACTAAGAATTTGATTGGTCGCCTGATTTTAAAAAGAAGATTCGCGCGTCTGTAGCGGTCACCTTTGAAAGAATATGAAATGTCATGATGTTCTATAACCTAACAAAACATTTAACAATGTTGTGTTTGATGAATTTGTTTAATTATAACATCTAGTAATATTAACAATAATCATGTATTTATAAATAAATCAATTTGCAATATGAATTAAATTAATAATAATATTAATTAAATTAATATTGAAACTTCAAAACAGGCAAACATTAGCGCCATCCGTCGTCATACTTTGTGTAATAATATTGTCAAACTGTTTCAATGTTCTGTAATTTATTAGGAAGAAATCCTTGTTAAATGCTTATTATTTAGGTTATTTATACTTAATAATAATTTCTTCGTAAATATAACGTATAAGTTTTTATATAAAAACATTTCAGCTATACAAACATGAAAAAAATTGTTTCCAGTATAACTAACAGTTTGTCCCATTGTTTGACGATCACTTGTTAGTACCTGATACGTCACGCACAAATTCTTAAACTATAAAAATTCATATCTCGCTTATTACGTAAAATTTTTAAGTCGCGTTTGCACCGAAGTTCTTATTTTAACCTGTTCTTACAGGAAAAAAAAAATAAAAGAAAAATGGTATAGGACCCTATACTCTCTCTGAAATTATCAAAATGTAATAAATTTTATTCGAGAAGACATATCTGGGTCTGGCTGTGGTGTACCTCCTCCAGTTTTAGTTTTTCTTTTAAATAATGTGCAATTTCACTCTTTGAATTGCATTTCAATCTCCGCCACATTTCTTTTATACGGCCCAATTCTCTATTAAAACCACTTGTCTCCATTTCAGCTTTTATGTCGTCCAATGCAGCTTTTTTATTTTTCATTATTTTAACGTCATTTCCCTTATTTTCCATAATACCGTTCCGTTTTGTCTCTTATTAAAATAATATTTTCTTCATTAAACCAACTCGGTTCTATAATTCTTTTTCCTGACATTTTAATATACTAAAATTTAAAATGTAGTTCATAAAGTAGTGTAACATAACCTAAAACAACACAAATACAAAATATTGACGTTTCAAATACCGCCAATTTCGCACTTTGACAGTTATTACAGTGTTGCCAAGTGCAATTTTGGAACAGAAGTGTTTTAACTAAAACAGCTTAATACAGACCACTGATTCACCTTTGTTTTAAAATGTCTTTTAAGCTAATACAGTGTTTTAGTTAATACAAGTCTTAGTACAGACTTTAATATCACCCCTGAATCGCACTCATTGACATTAAAGTTAGGAATGACGTATTTCCCATCTTTCAAAAGGTTAGGAATCGGTATATTACTACAATGATTGGGAACAAAAGTACATTAATTTAAAACAATAGACTAATGTGTATTGCAAATAAAAACAAATAAATAGGTCGTGTCGCGTTTCCAATAACATTAATTTTAATTGCTTTAACAACTGTTTAAGTACATACATACATACCTACCACTATATTGATTATTTACGTTACACGTAGGCATATAGCCTTTTGCTTCTGTTCAGCAATAAGCAAGTAAAGTTTCCATTTAATTGTTAAATATCTACTTTAATTTTCCAATTTGCTTTTAAATTACCCTGTTACTATTAAGTACTATCATTATCATTGTCTTCTACATTTCTATTTCCTATTTTCGTTAATAAAAAATAAGAGTGTTTGTACTTTAAATTAATTTGAATAACACAAGAGTACCTAAATAAGAGACTCGTAGTTCCTCCAAAGTTATCCTTCACTTATTACCCCTGTTACAAACAATCACAGAAGGTATTTACTTTCGTTCACAATGAAACGACTAAATGTACAGGGATTCATTGCAAACAGACTGCACATGGTTGAATAATAAAGTAGGAAAACAGTTTCCACTATTGATCTCGCTTGAAGTCCCGAGAGTTCTGTGGGCCGCAGGCCTATGATCGCACGCGACGACTGACGGGAACAACTTGGCCGTTGCCTCAGCCTCACAATGCGAGTTTTAGGTTATGTTCACTCGGATATGTTAATTTATTTCGGAAACTGCTCTTAAGAGGATTAGCTTTTGTCGGAATAATACACAACATTAAATTTTCACTTTGTTGAGGCAAAAACATAAACTTGGATTCTCGCACAACAGTTTTTATATAAATTATTCAAAAACTTTAAAATTAATAATAAAGCTATTGAGGAATGAAAACGTTTTAGTCTTGTTAAGGATTCTTGGGGCTTAATTAACTTTTACGGACCCTGCAATTATTATTTTACTTATTTGTAATTAGCCATTTTCATTATTGTAATCAATTTTTTTTTTTGTTTTAATGAAAATTATTTTCAAAAAATCTGATGTGGCCAACACAAAACCTCCCGCTATTTAATTTTTACATACATACATACGTACATAAAATCACGCGTTTCCCACTTAGGGGGTTAGCAAAAACCCGGAAACAATAGTAACAATAAGAAAAAGGATAAGAGTAAGAGCTCAGCTGACTCACTTCACTCTTTAACAACATTCTTCTTTCGCCTTGTCCACAATCATCATAGCATTCATACATAAGAACATATTAAAGTGACTAATTTTCGGTAGCGAATAACCGCATCCGGACCACAATAATAGTTACGCAACAATCATCCTTCGACACACATTCCTATCCATTTTTATTAATTTAAATACATACTTACGTATTTACTAACGCAAACTGTCCCACTGCATAAAACTATTGATTTATTTACTATTTTCTTTTTAAAAGGTCACTATTATTAATTTGAAGTGATTAGTTTTTTGACAGTGACATTTACTGTCAGTTACATTCATTTGAAATATGAACTATGTAACAAAGGAATTGTGTTAGGCTTCGGGACTTATAAAAAAAAATATTTTTAAATTTATCTGCAAAATATATAGAAAAAGTAATAATGTATTCCTGTAGAAAATTCATTAATCTTTCATTTTCATAAGACATAAAATGCGAAATAATGGCATTTAATGATATTTTTTGAAGAAAAACCATTATGAGCTTCAGGTAAAGTGCCATTTCCGGTTATCCGATTTACACCAAAATCTAATGGCTTCTTTTTATATTAGAATAGGATAGAAATATTCAGAATTTTCTGAATGATAGTATTTGAGTTAGAGCGAAGACAAAATCTCTACACATACAGACACACACACACATACATACATACATACATACATACATACACACACACACACACACACATACACACATACACACATACAGACATCATCGTGAAAATGTTAAAATTGGATTCTAGGGACCTTAAAACGTGGTCATTTGCTAAAATCTCGATATGTGATTTTTAGCACGATCCCTATACCTCCCTTACCAAGGGTAGTGGGAGGTAAAAAGAGCTCGAATTTGATAGGCATATATTCACTTAATTATTTACAGCCTGGAAACATATTTGTACCTAATACCAGGATTAAACTGAAATATAACAATAATTGTTACATTTACAAAACAGTAATGAATCCTGCATCAAAATTGTACCTAGCTGAAGGCATTATCCAAAAAATGACACGATCTTAAAATCTTAAAAACTGCCGCCTACAAAATTTACATTTTTTGACAAACCACCTTCTTCCCCTGTACCCTTCAATTATAATAATCAATATTTTGTGTGGTTACTCATTTCATTATTGTAACTCGGTTTTTCTTTATAGTAATTAAGCATACCTTTGTTGCAATCAAAATTCTTTTTAAGAAGTCTAATCGAACATGCACATATTTATATAGGTACATTATACTCTGTCTGTTTTAAGATTGCAGTAGTGGGCGGAGCTTGATGAGAGCGGATTACGCAGCATCATTTTAAGGTTAAATGCGAATTTAAGTTTTATTTCGATAAAGTAATAATATTACAATAATCAAAACATCCAGACGCATCATTGGAGATGGAACATCTTGAATATTATCCATTTCAGTACTATTTTGATCAGACATGCGAAATTGCATGAATAATAAAATATTTTTGACAATTATTGACAGGCTCATAGTTGATGTGTGTTTTGTATTTATAATAACCTTTTTACGTTATATTATTTTTTTTTTTAATTATATTTATATTAAAATTAAATATTTCACATTTACATTCAATCTTGCTTGCCAAATTTATTGTACACAAATGCAATAAAAATTGAAATTGACTTGCGTTTGCACCAACCACAATCACGTCAGAAAATGTTGTCCCTATACCATGCTATACTGTATTCTTATAGCAGATCGAGTATACATACATATGTATGCCCGGATTAAATTAGAAACATAAAGTAACAATAATTGTTGGGCTCGGTTTTTCCATCTCTGGATAAAGTGTCAGTTAATTTAACTGCCAGATAAAAGAAAAATATCGCATCATATAATTGACATGTGTATAATTTTGTCAATTTACGCTCTAATATTGAAGCGATATTTTCATTTTATCTGGCACTTTATCTAGAGATGGAAAAACCAGGCCTTAATATCAATTTTTTGTGTGTTTATTGAATGCTTTCAAACTAATGTTCTCAATATCGAAATGATCTCAGGCTAAGAAAACTTATGCTTTGCGAAAACGCGATTTCGTTTAATTAGTAGTCTTGATGAGAAAATAATTACAGCTTTGTCTATTTTTGCAGATGCCATTTACGTTTTTGTTTCTCTAAGCCTAGTAAATGATTGTGGGCGTTTATGAAGAAACCAGAATAAGCAAAAGTCGGAAGTGCGTCCGTAATAAAAAAGGAAATGAAAGATTAACAAGGACGAAGTCCGTCGTGCGAAGTTCAGATAAAAATGAAATATGTACAAGTATGTCAGGCGACAAAATGTGGGAAATAAACCCGTTAATCTGTTACCACATAAGTATTTATTTCTCATTTTTACGATAGAAGTTTTCTTTATTATATCATCTTTCGTTATGAGATGAGAGTTCTCTTTTGAAATAGGAAATGGATTTCTATCGATTCATAGATATTATTTTTACCTCTCGCTAAGAGAAGTATTGGAATCATGTTAAAAATCGCATATCAAGATTTTAGTGTCACTAGAATCCGATTTTAACATTTTTACAATGAAGTCTATGAGTGTGTGTGTGTATGTGTGGATGTGTGTGTCTGGCTGTTGGAGGGAGGGTTTCTCAAATTCTATAAGATTAAAGACCAATTTAACTACATATGTATTCCTTAATCTGACATGAATGGAAAGAGCTGAAAAGGTTTTGATAACAATTGGAAAACCGCAAATAGCAGTTACTTAAAAAAAATCTTCTAAATATTAATTTTTGGAAATTTATCTTATTACAAATAGGTAAAGAATATAAAATTCTCTATCCGATGCATTGAACATTTTTATTATATCTTATAGATTTAGAGATAGAGAATTATAAATATATAAAATAATCTATTGTATAATGAATCAAACAGCCTATGGAAACCAATTGAAAAATTAAAATGTTTGTAATTGACATAAATGTCAGTGTCAAAAATCCAGACACTTTACTGAACACTTTTTTTGGGAAGTACATTTAATATTTCTTATTTTATCATTAATTTATCATTATTTAAACCTATAATTCGTACATTGAGGTCGAAATGTAATAGGAATTATAATATGCTATAGTTATAACAAGAAAAAGACTCCGTCAACATCTAAGATTGGTATAAAAAGAAAGGGGATTCATTTATAAGCCAAAGTATGTATAGTATCGGTGACAATTAAACACGCGCTTGCTATACATATATTTCATCAAATATTCTTGAGAAATACCGCCAATCTCGTCAATAAATTGGAAGAATCTCGAACATTTAGAAGAGTAGGAGGAAACTTGTCCATAGCATAAATTGAAAAATAAAGAATACATGCAATTAGAATTTGTGTGTACCAGAAATGTTAAATACAATACTTACATAGCCTAATATGAAAATGGCGGGAGGTATTGTGCTGGCCACAACAGTTTTGTTTTTTTTCATACTCTTGCAGGGTGGGTTTGTCGTATCTAGGATTTAGTTTCACGTTATGAACAACTCTATTAAGAGAAATCTGAATTGTAACAAATTTTGAATTTCCTGACTTTCACAAACTTTTAACATCTCTGCCCGTGAAACATAAGCATAACATATATCGTATTCATCATCTTACTTCTGTTGTTCTCCTGAAATAGTCCTAACTCCTTAATAAACTACAATGTATCCGCATTGAAGCTTGTGTAGCCAGTGATATAATTTATCCTCATGCCAGGCTGACTTCTCATTGGCCAGCTGGAGATCCTAGATGTTAACTCAGGTGGTATTGTGAGTAACTCAGTCGCAGTCTGGGTGTAAATGGCAGCGTTGAAGTGTGGCAGGAGCTGAGATAAAACCCGCTTGTAATTCGCAGAAGAAGTTAGCTTTGTGAGAGAAAGTGCGAATGGGTTTATCATATGAACGCCCGAAGATTAATGCACAATAGGAGGATTTCTTCAATTCTTTCTAGTAAATGTTTTCTTTCTAAATTATATTGAATGGAGAAAGAAGGAGCTTTTATTACTTCCGAACAAATATAATATACAGGTAATCATCTGTCATTTAAAAGCAATCATGGGGATGTTTATATCGCGCTCATATTAACTAAACGATATAGGTTTAAGGGCCGTTTTCATAATAAATTTTTTCTTCACTTTAACACTTTAAATTAAATTTCAGGTGCGTTCGTTTTTATAATATGACTTTAGCACTTTAGCAATACTTTAAGATAAAGTGAAATCATTCATCAATTTAGGTGTACTTTAAAGGTGGATTTATGCAGCTTACATTTTATTTTACTTTTTCTTTTCTTTTTCGCTCTTACTTTTACTTTAAGTTTGGTACTTTATGCAGCCACTTTAAAGTCTTCGGTACACATGCGCAGATGTGATTTTTCTGGCATATCAGTTATCATAAATGTAAAGAGATAATTATAACCTGTAAAAATGGACACAAATGTAATAATTTGAGCATCTGCTATATTACTTGTAGCTTTACCCATTTTCTAATTTTTGCAATCTTACGTACACAAAAACAAATAAATACAGCACACGCTGACGTTTGTCACGTGAATTGGTGCACATGCGCAGTTGTGAAATTCTTTTACTTTAACGGTCTTAAGTTGAAAGTTGGTCAACTTTACTTCTTAAAGTAAAATTAAAAGTGTGCACATAAAGTAGTACATTTATTAACACATCTCTAACTTTTATAAAGTAAAAGAAAAAGAAAAGGTAAAATAAAAAGTAGGCTGCATAAATCCACTTTAAGACTTTAACTCTTCTTTGTTAGGTTAGTTTACTTTTATCTCTCATTTTCGAATTTCGAAATAAATTTATTTTTATCTTCTTCCAAAAGTGAATATTTAATTTAAGAAAATCAATAATTCATGAAAATTTTGTTACTAATTTTGATAGGTATATGGATTAACCACTAATTTTATTAAATATATTGTAGATTATAAAATCATAATATGAATGAGAGTACTCAGTTTTCACAAAAGCAAGAACTTAAACTATACTACCTATTAAACTTTCTATATACCAAAATGACAATACATACACATATTTATTATATCAGTAATTTTTTATTAAAATTAATTGAAAATATAATTTTTATTGTATGAAAGTTTGATTATTGTAATCAATTCTTGTCATTGTTGGTTTGAAATAATGAAATGAAGTATCGAGAATAGTTTTCATCGGAAATCGGAATGATTATGCAGATATATCATTGAAATATTCTGCTAATATGCGAAAAATTCTCTGCCATTTATTTATAGTGTTTTCTTCAAATTTTCGCAATTGACGACAATATATTTCCGCGCCTTTTTTCACTAAGATTAGGATATGAAATTTTCTCTTTATTTGTTCAAAGCTGTATGTGAATTTGTATTGTTTAATTCTTTCATTATGTCGATTCTTTTTCCTTTAAATGAAACATGACAATATATTCTAATGATTTAAATAACTTATGTGTCATGTGGGAAAATAGAATAACAAGTATTTGATTATATTATATTTTTATTGTAAAAATTATACTAATTTTTAAATTTTTAATATTTCTCTGATTTTGTGAAGTTTGCAGCTATAATTTTGTCTTTTGTACACATTATTGAACACAAGAAATTCGAAAAGTTCAGATGTCAAACGTCAAACTTTGAATTTTTATTCGTTCAGGTATACCAACATACTAAAAAAAACCTAAATTTTTACTTTTGTTAAAGTAACTATGGATTTCGATTATGAAAACGGCCCTAAATTCTGCATCCTGCAAACAAAAAATAACCAACAAAATATGTCACAATTATTCATTTATTACTTACTTCTGATATTTCCACACTATGACTGTGTATTTTATAAAACAAATTTTATATTATCAGAAGTAATATCACAAGACCTCCTGATTGTATCGATAAATTATTATTTTGCACGAATTTTTTTTTTTGCTTAGCGACAAACACGAAAGCAAACTACATGGTAAATCCCGACTCCGAAGGAGGAGGGATTTTACCTAATGTCTGTTTGCTTAAGTGATTTTGCTTAAAAGCAAAAATATGAGTGCTTAAAAATAAAAGTTTATCTGAGAAAATTTGTGGTATTTAGTGAGATAAATTCCAAAGACAACGCAAAATGAAACTTGACACATTAATTGTCACACTGACAGTTATAAACAATAACAACTGTTTATTTACTTGCTAGCGGAAAATTATCGGGGTAACGGGGTTTTATCAGTATAATACTGTTCCCATTGGTTGAATTTTCAAGTGTTTTTCATTATGATTAGTTAAAAACTAGTCGTTGGAATTTATCAGCTATAATATTCCGAGGACATTGATAATTACGAAATAATTTTATGGCAGTTACCGAACGCGCGTTGCTTGGTAACCGCCCGACGCCGAAGGGGTTGTTACCTAAAAGCAACGTGTTTGATAAAATTATAAATATTTATCAATGGTCGAGGGGTATTCGGTGAGAATTTTTTTTACAATTTTAATTAAATTTACGAAGAATTTGTATTTAGCAGAAATTTATATAAATATAAAATCACCCAATACATGTCAGTAGTAGTTATGAATATTGTTCAGCGTGAAGTGTGTAACGATAAAAAGATTGACATTGCCATTACGAGATGCCAAGACACGTTCAGTTTTATTATACAAACGTTTAATAGTAATAATAATAATAGAATGATATTTTCTAATTTTTAATTTATAGTAGAGTGTTTTATTGTGAGTGTATTTTATTAATTAAAGCGTTATTTTCACTGTCATACCGTGAAAACGTCATTTTCAATTTAAAATAATTAACCTTTAATTATCTGTCAAAAAGTGTTTATTACTTAGCGACTTAATGGCATAATTGTCTTAGTATAATTATCAATGTATGTTTGTTTTGATTGGTTACTTTCGCATACCTGTAGTGGTAGCACGCACTTTAGAATTCTGTCATAGAAAGCAGGCGAATACGAATCTTGGTAGCATACACTTTAGAATTCTATATTCGTTTTCTGATTCGGAAATTATTTCATTTTATACTATTAGAATAAAAAAATAAAATTTACTTCCGAAGTAAATAAAATTTATTCCTTTAAAATGACAGTCGAATTTTATCAGTAATGTTATAAAATGAATAAAATTGATTCGAATTTGTTAGTTTCAATAAATTTACTTGAAATTAAATTTATTCTGCCTTTTATAAAACCGGGAGTTAGCCATAAAATGTCAGGACCACCCTGGAAATTCCGAACACAGTTGTTTAATGCTCATGTATAGTTTAAGATCCTAGATGCATATATCCTGTCGGTGCCGGTTAATAAATCACTCAATCACATTTCAATAACAAAGATTAAAAGAGAAACTAAAAATGTTCTATCAATAACATTGCTGTGAATGCTAATCTAATTTGTCGAATATGTGGAAATTATTACCTCACCAGAATCGATTGTCCATAAAACTATTAATTCGTTATTTGCCCCAAAAACCAATGAGTATAAAATACCATTAAAAACAAATGTGTAAACGAACATGGACATTCTCCGAACGCTTTAAATTCAGCTAATCCTATATGAAATGTAAAATTATTCATTGTTGAGTAACAAACGTTAAAGTTATGCAGTTGACCTATAAAACAGTATTATGTTGTAGGGATACAAAATTTGCACATGTAACATGCTGAGTAGTTTGTATGCAATAACAGATTTGATTAAGTAGAAGTGGAAGTACCGGCACAAATATAAGGATGTGTCCTGGTAAAACGTGCTTAAATTTATATGTAAATATTAGCAGGACAGATTTTATATTACACACTAAAATATCCTCGGGGCTTTAATTAATATATGCACATCTGGTGTCTTTGACTAAAGAGTTAATTTACATCCATAAAATGTTTAATCCATATTAATGGATAGAGGGATGCCGTGAATCCGGAAGCGTGTATTAGTTCGCGAATACAAGAGACGGCGATTGCGCTAGTTCTAGTTCTAGTTCGAGGCGGAAGGAAGCCTGATTTAATAAATTTCGGATATGTGACGTCATACAAATAACTTTGAAGTTGTGATGTAGAGCAAGTATTGCAGCTGATGTTGAAAATCTGTGCAGGTTCTGCAGCAAAACGAAAACGAATTACCACGTTTCTCTTCATCTTGAGAAATTACATAATTGGATTTTTTTACGGTTATTGATTAAAACTGTAATTACACGTGTTCTCAGTGGCGTAGCTACAGTGTAACAATCAACCGCTCTAAATAACTGCTTGCACCGGCTTGAAGATTTAGGCGTGTACTGGAAATGTTAAATTCAATGTGTACTTATATAACCTAATATAGAAATGGCGAGAGGTCTTGTGCTGGCCGCAATAGATTTTTTACCTCCAGCTACCCTAGGTAAGGATCGTGCTAAAAATTGTATATAGAGATTTTAATGAATAAGCACGTTTTGATGTCCCCGGAATCCGATTTTAACATTTTTAGAATGATGTCTGTGGGTATCAGAAAATTTTGAAATTGTGTATAGGTACCCATTCTATACTAATGTGGGAAGAGCTGATTAGTTTTTAGTGCATATCAGAAAACCGGAAATATCACTTATACAAGCTTTTAATAGTATTTCTTGAAAAAAATACATTGAATAAAAGTTTTCAGCAACTTCTACTAAAAAAAAAATTAATATAATGGTACCTGCAATCTTCAATTCTACGATAACAGCATATATAGGTAAAAAAAAAAATAATTTATTTTTGTAGATCATCTTGCCTATGCGTCAAACAAAAACATAATACTTTAATAACAATTTTGACATATTTAAACAAATGTCACTGTCACATTTAAATTAATAATAAAACCGTATTAAGGATAATGTAATAGAAATATATTTGATTCTAATGAAAATAAAGTTTGTAAAAATACTATATTTTCCATCATACATAAATGTTAGATGTACAGGATAATCCGATTTTAGTGTGCTATGTTTGCAACACTATAAATCAAATAGCTGACAATAAACACGTGTTTTCAAAGTGTCAAATATTAGTTTACAACTACACATTTACGAAATGACTCATGTACAGCGAAGAAATTTACATAAATTGCGTTTTAGAGCCCCAGGAAGTTGATGGAGATTTTTCAAGGAAAATCTTTTTCTTTGATGAGGCACATTTTCACCTCTTTGGATATGTTAATAAGCAAAATTTCAGAGGGAAAAAATGTGACCGGAACTTACTTTTTTGAAAAACGAAGGTTGGACTATTATAGTTGATGGTAAGCGCTATAGGCACATGATTATCGATTACTTTTGGCAAGAAATTCGTATTACAGACTTCTATTTATTGGAACAACAAATTAGATTTTGTTTACAAACGACCAACTGAAACTGATACTATTTTAAACATGGAATTTGCGGGAGATCATGTGCTGCCACATCAAATCTTTTAAACATACTTTATTATATCGCCCAGATGTCCGGCTTCCACTTGGCTATCGTCCAGTTGATTGTGTCCAAATATTTCAAGCAACGCCACTGCTTGTTCTAGTTAAAAAGTAAGACGTTTTAAAATTTAATTTCATAAAGTTTGTAGTTGTAATTTAGTTTTGCAGATATTGTTATGTTTTTATGTGTCAGTATTCCCGTTTAGTTGGGACGTGCGCTAGCGGTGAATAGTCCGAGATTTGCGTTGGTTGCGAATGAAGTGAATCCGAGCCTGGTTGGGTCCGCGCGCGTGCTTGCGGCTGTAACGCAGTTAACACGAATGACCTCACCGTTCCCTCGCTCGGTCCACGCAAATTACATTTGTTGAGAACTCACGGTCACAGATATTATCATATTAGTGACATGTTTAGACGGCGGTACGTGCTCGGATTGGTGATGGTTTGTCTGTTGTTTCAGGTGGCGGCGACTAGGATGGCAAGCTGCGGCTGAGGCCTGGCTATGGCGGTAACATGATGGTGGCGCGCGCCAGCAGCGCGCTGCTGCTGCTGCTGGGCGCGGCCGCCGCCGCCGCCGCCACACACGCGGACAGCAAGTGCCCCAGCTTCGCGGCCAACCCCTCCTGCCCCTGCTACAAGTTCGAGGATGGCATCTTCTTGGAGTGCCCCGCAGCTACGGCGAATTCCCTCCACGCTGTGCTCTCCATCGTCGAGGGACCCATCCAGTCTCTCAGCGTCTACGACCTGGACCGCTCCATCGCCAGGCTCACTCCGGACTTCTTCCCCGACCACACTGTTATCAAACATCTGCAGATCTCCCAATCTAACCTCGAAGATCTGCACGACGACTCTCTGCTCACGCTCAAACCCGAGCTAGAGTCGCTCAGCCTCGTCTCCGGTAAGCTCAAGGAGATTCCCCAGAAGGCTTTCGGGGGCCTCATCAAACTCATCGCACTCGATCTCGAATCAAACGCCATCACTGATCTACCTAGTTATAGTTTCTACGGGCTACATTTAATTAAGTTAAATATGAAAGGTAATCAAGTGCAAAAGATCTCGGAGTATGCGTTTGCCGGATTGGAAGACTCATTGTCGGAGCTGGATTTATCCGAGAACAAATTACAGAGTTTCCCGATGACCGCGCTCCGGCGGCTGGAGCGTCTCCGCTCGCTCCGCCTCGCATGGAACGAAATCAGCGCGTTGCCGAACGATGGATATTCCCGATTAGAATCACTGATATTTCTAGACATTAGTTCCAATAACTTCGAGGCGATACCCGCCGACTGCTTCCGTCCCAGCCCCTCGGTACGCACACTGTCACTGTATTATAACGCTATTGAAAGTGTTGACAGCGAGGCGTTCATTTCCTTAAAAGAACTCGAGTCTATCGATTTAAGCCACAACAAAATTGTATTCTTAGACTCCAATACGTTCCAAATTAACAAAAAATTAAAGACCATCGATTTGAGTCACAACCACGTGCATTACATCAGCGGAGTATTCGCGAACCTTCCAGATCTGCGAGAACTATTTCTTTCGGAGAATAACATACTGGAGATCCCAGCCGACGCTTTCACCGATTCATCCCTTATCTCGGTCATTTATTTGCAACAGAATGCTATCCGTCGCGTAGACCCACAAGCATTAAACACGCTCACAAGTTTAGCGCAGTTACATCTAAGTTCTAATTTTATACCTAGAATACCTCGTGAGTTTCTGGAACAAAACCAGAAGTTAACTTCCCTTAGTTTGGATAGCAACTGGATATCGGATTTGGAACCGGGTACGTTTGAGAAAGTGAGTAGTTTGCGAGAAATTCGGTTGCATAATAACCGTCTAGTGGGCATCCGGCGAGGCGTGTTTGATCCGTTACCGGCATTATTGGAGTTGCATCTGCAGAACAACGTGATTACATCAATTGATTCCGGAGCATTTCAAAGCTTACAAAGCTTGCAACATATAAACCTTCAAGGCAACATGTTAACAGCTCTAGGCGATGTATTCTTGCATGAATCTCCATCTCTAGTTTCCATTCAGCTGGATTCAAACAGCCTTGTGTCCCTACATAACGATTCCCTGCGTGGCCAGTCCAGCGTCCAAATCATGTGGCTGGGACACAACAGGCTGACACGCCTCGACAGAGCACTGTTCAGTGACCTGCTGCTCATTCAACGAGTTTACCTCACAAACAATAGCATCTCTCACATTGAGGACCGCGCTTTCGAGCCGATGCAGGCACTCAAGTTTCTCGACCTTAGCATGAACCGTCTTACGCACATCACGGGCAGGACATTCGCCGAGCTGCACGAACTGGAAGAACTCTACTTGTCGGATAACAGGGTGCAGACAATAGAGTCGCACGCGCTCACCAACTTGAAGAAGTTGAGGATCCTCGACTTGTCTAACAACCAGTTGGCCGTGCTACATGATGCAATCTTCCAAGAGGGTCTACCTATTCGTGTGCTCAATCTCATGAACTGCTCGGTGGCTAAGATCGATAGCGGCGCGTTTCGCGGTCTTAACAACCTCAACGAGCTCAACTTGGAGCACAACTATCTCCAGGCCATCGACCTACGACAGCTTGACATCCCTGGTCTGCGAGTATTAAAGCTCTCTTCCAACAACTTTAGCGACATCTTCGACACGGCTCTCGACGGGCTACCCTCGCTGCAGACTCTCGCCATGGAGGCGTCGCGTATTACTCGCCTGCCAGATAACATTTTCTCCAAGAATAAGAACTTGCTACGAATCGATCTTAGTTTTAACAAACTGTCAGAGTTACGACATGGGATATTTTCCAACTTAAACATACTTAAAGAACTTAAACTCAGTCATAACTTGTTCGCTGATATTCCCTACACTGCCCTGTTAAATATTTCTACGTTAGAAACTCTACATTTAGCTGGGAACATTCTCACCGCCATCGAATTTTCACGATTGAATGGGTTGCCAAATTTACGCGAACTAGATTTAAAAGACAATCAAATATCTTCTGTAACAGGTTTTGCATCAACGAATTTGACACAGATGTTATCAGTAGATTTAAGTGGGAACTCTTTAGCTGCGTTACCAGCGAATTTCTTTCATCATTCAGGCATGCTGCGTAGAATAGATTTGTCACGAAATCGCTTCAGACAGATTCCAACAGCAGCGCTTTCCGAACATACATTACCCGGGTTGGGCTGGTTGAATCTGACTGGGAATCCTTTAGTTCGTATTCATGACATTTCATCATCACATCGATATCCTTCATTAGAAGAAATCCATATTAGCTCGACCAACTTAACAATAGTAACAAGTAAAGATTTCGAAGCTTTTCCCGCGTTGCTTCATGTGTTTCTGGGTCAGAATCGCATTTCGCGGATTTCTCCAGGTGCATTCGGCAGCTTACCGCATCTGATCACGTTAGACTTGGGAATCAATGAACTAGAATTGCTTCCGCAAGAGCGATTGCAAGGCTTGGCGCATCTGCGGGTCTTAAATCTAACGCACAACCGTCTTAAAGACCTCGAAGAATTTCCGGCAGACTTGAAATCACTGCAAGTACTTGACATATCCTTCAATCAGATCGGAAGGATTGCGAAAGGCACGTTTCAGCATTTAGATAACCTAGTTGAGTTGCATCTGTACGGGAACTGGATTTCAGCGGTGTCTGTTGACGCCTTCCGACCATTGAAAAAGCTGAGGCTTCTGGATTTAAGCCGAAATTACTTAGAAAACATTCCGTTGAGTGCTTTCCGGCCTCTTGAAACACAAATTCGCAGCTTGCGGACAGAAGGTAAGATTTATAATATAATAATATTACATACCGAGCCGCGAAATGCTCTATTACAGCGTGTATACTATTTTATTCACAATCAGTTAGTAATTGAATTTTAAATATTAACTTTATTAATATTTTTAACAGTTTTATTATATTTTGTTTAGTCTGATTTATTAGCCGAAAGATCTATGGTAGTATTTCCAAATAACATGACAAAATGTTTATTCATTTTGGATATTTTTTATTACAAATTGACTTGCCAAAATGGTAGGCATTTACAGGTTGGCAAGTGGCATTTAGCTAGATAGAATAGTGAATTAAAAGATAAATTGCAGACAGCAACCTATTCTAAGCATGTGTCAGAAATTCGAACACGAGCGCGTATCGTAGATTTATAATTTTTATTCTGTTATTCGCCTACAATTTTGTATACAGGCTGTTCAAAAAATAGAGGTCACGGATTTAAAGTTGGATAATACATCTCAAAACAATAAAAAAGTTCATATAAACATATATCCGGAAATGCCTAGTTTCAGAGCTATAGCTATTTTAATATTTTATTTCTGTCACATACAACTCATACTTTTAACCAGGGCATCGAACCCGCCAAAAACTGGGTTCAGTTTAGGTTCAGGTTAATTTGTTTCTTGAAAGATGGGTTCGGGTACGGTTCTGGATCAAGCATTAATAAAATTTGCGGTTTTGTTCGCAGTACAGGTTCGAAATAATGTAAAATTAGAGCCAGAATTTACGCAAAACGCAACAAGAAACGAACATAATTTTCACGAAAAGTCAGCCCAGACAGCAATGCAGACGCCTAAGACGTCGATTATCGGCTGCATTTACTTTTCGAACTAAATATTAACTTGAACCGGAGTTGAACCCCGAACCTGAATTTCAATACTCGGTTCAGTTTAGACTCAGGTTCAATTAAAAATATATCTGAGGTTCGGTTCTCAGTTTGGGTTCCCTAAAATGTTACGGTTTGGTTCCGGTTTTGGTTCGGTTCAGGTTCGGGTTCGATGCCCTGCTTTTAACAATACAATAAAATCATAGTGGCGTTTACAATGCAAAACAATTGAAGATAATCTTTTGTTTTTCCTTATTTGCAATAATTATTGTTATTGTTTGTTACAAACACAATTTTGTTATGAATAATTTCACTTTTTCCGAATTAGCAGATAAGCATTTAATGTTCTGTCGTGCTCACGGTGATTTGGTAGAAGCTAAACGTTTGTACGAGAATTTTCCAAATCGGAAAATACCAAATAGAAGATTCTTCGGGTCACTTGATCGTCGCCTAACCGAATTTGGGAACTTCAAGAATCATTCAGGTGACAGAGGAAGACCTAGAAGTGTTTTAACATTCCAGATGGAAGAAGATATTTTGAATGACAGAAATAAATTATTAAAATCACTATAGCTCTGAAACTAGGCATTTCCGGATATATGTTTATATGAACTTTTTTATTGTTTTGAGATGTATTATCCACCCTTAAATCCGTGACCTATATTTTTTGAACAGCTTGTATTTAATGCAGTCATATTAATCTCAAACAACAAAATGTTACCAAAAATCGTCTATGAATGAAGCTCCTTCTATTGAGCACACTTATGGGTATATTCTAAACACAATCCGTTACATGTAAACGGACCGTTAAAAAAATGAGCGAATTAAGTATATTGACATATAACAAAATCCAAGTTTTTGTTTATATGTCAATCTACTTGATTCGCTAAATTTTTTAACGGTCCGTATTGTGTTTAGAATACACCCATTATTCTTGAACGTATTTTAGTGACATTTTAATATTTGAGATTGGTATGTCTGCATGAAATGCGTACGAGTACTATATACTTTGAATATACATATCTACTAACGTAGATGGAAGTAGCGTACACTATATGTTCCTTAAGACTTTGTTGGCTCAAAGTAGATTGAGAAGGATAGAATTATGTATAAGCATTAGTTGGACAAAGATCTCCTGCTAATTGATACTCCCGTTTTCAACGAGGCGGAACGGAAAACCACGAGCACCACACGAGCACGCCTGTAAAAGAGTGCGAAGGTTATTTTTCTAAGGGGAAAATGTATTGGTCTCAATTGTATCTCCATCCTTGTCAATCTTCTTTGGTACACGATTTTTGTTGGTAGCTACTTCCAGATGTATATATTCAAAGACTATATATAGACAGCACAAAAAACACAAATCAGTCACCAATCTATTATACAAAAAAAAACGCTTAATAGAAATTGTCAACTATTTTTATAAATAAATATTTTAAATGAAAAACTAAACAGAGAAAATAGCATAAAACACTCGTTACTGAACTGAACTTAACAATGACTCACTTCTCAACTGTTTTGAAGGATAGAAATGCACGTATAGTAAAAATTTTTAGGCAGAGTAGTCACGTCATCAAAGTTTGTAACTAGATAATGACGTCACGAAATTAGTAGGTTTACATGGTACACTAATTTAATTTTAGAAAATAATTGTATTTACCTGCGATGCTAATTTATGTGATCAAGTTAATTTATTTAATAGTCGAATAATAATTGAATATTATTGTAAAATGTAATATATTTCCAATTTATGGTATTGAAAATTCGGTGTAGGATACACCGAGTCGGGTGTCAGAAGGAATACGGGGAGTGAATGAAGCACTTGATGAAAAATAAGAAAATTAATGTTAAATGACATTGAATATATTAAAAGTAGAAGTAAAATTGATTTGATTTTATTTAGATTTACAATTCTGTAGTGTTATAGAAAAGTAAAGAGTAGCACTATAAATTCGATTTATTGAAAATATAATTAAAATAACATTTAAAAAATATATTATATTTGATTGAAAATACTCCAATAATACAATTTACAATTATTGAAATTAACACAAACTAAAAACAGAAAAGCTCAAGATCAATCTCAAAGTAACTAACTAATGACAGCAGACGCTTGACAATTCCGGGAGAAACATGTCATGTAAACGTTTAAATATTGAAATCCAATAGTACCAACATGTGGTGAAAAAATGAACTACAATTATTTTAAATAAATTAAAACTCATTAAAAACATTATGTTCGACTTTAAAATAATTGTAAAATTAATTAAAATGTACTTTACTTATAGTAGGCAAAAAATAGTATTTATTTTCTTCGTTTTCCTAAACATATACATTACTACAGTGTTTTTTCATTTTGTAATGAAATGATGACGTGACTACTCTGCCTAAAAATTTTTACTATACTAACCTATTGTAAATAAAATAATTTTCCTCACTCCCTCTAATTTTAATTGTGAAAACATTTTTATTTAGAAAACCCTCTCTATTGTGGGTGTGAGTCCCAAGAGTTATGGGAGTGGCTCCGAGACCATCAGAAGCTTGTTCAACCTGAAACTCGCGGTTTGAGATGCGAGCAACCTCCGGAATTGCGTGGGCGGATTTTCCTAGAATTAGAGCCTGAGCAGTTCTGCAGCGTGCCACTAGTTATGAAGCTTGCAATTCAGGACATCCAACCCTATTCTGTGTTGGTATCCTGGCAGAGTCGAAATCACTCGGGGTTACATGGATATCAAGTAGCGTATCGGTCACTCGATCATTATGATGAGGTAAGATTTGGCATTCGGTCTATTCATTATTTTAATTATTCGACCGAATTCCGAATAGTAAAGCATTATTCGGCCGAATACCGAGTAGTTTTGATTATTAAGATAAGAAGATATTTGGAGTATTTTTTTAATTGGTCAATTTTTGACTACAATAAAACATGAATATCGGTTTTGTTAATTGCTGTTGCAACAGTTCTGCTTGTTGTTGATCAGTATATATTTTATTTAAATGTGTTACTATTGTTTTAAGTAGGTTTTCATGAGTCGAAATAAATTTAAATTTAGAAAAATTACACACACATTGTTCATAAAAGTCACTTTTATTTTCTGCATCTATGTATTGTAAGTATCTGTTCGTGTAATACCGCGAATACTACACCGCTCTTCATAATCACTATATTTTAGAATCTTTTTTTAAATATAATATTGATATTAAGTTCATTTTCAATATCATTGATCACTTTATATTGACTGTCACTCATTGTTAGTAAGTAGTATAAATTGTAGAGCTCGAGCACACGTGTTTCGATGTAATTTTTACCTAAAGAATTGTGTCGTACCGCCACGGGACTAATTTGTACTAACATGAGACTGTGTCGTACTGATATTGGATTGACTGGGACTGACTCGTACTGATATGGGACTGACACGTGACTGAATCGTACTGACAAGGACTAATATGGGACTGAGTGTACTGACAAGAGACTGAGTCGTACTGACAAGAATTTTGCTGTACTGACTTTTGTACTGTATTGTTAGTGTACACCGTACTGTCATATTGATTAACCCCTCGATAAATATATTAGTAGTTATTTAACTATCAAGAATGATAATGAAGGCGATTAATAACTGAAACAGTTTAAGGGTTCTTTAGATCATTAAACGCCAATTAACGCACGTGTTAGTTACAATATTTTTCCGTTGACTATTAAATAATAATTAAATTATCAAGTATGGTGACGTTGACATAAAAAAATTGAAATCATTTTGACATATTTATAAATATTATGTTTTTATTTTAGTACAACTGATGATTGCTTTGCACTCGAAATTTACATATTGAAATAAAAATATTTTGTGAAGAAAAGTTTATTATTGTTGATACTATGAATTATTCATAGGTAATTTATAATGCTTGAAATGTTTTTAAAACTTTTTAAGGTATCTATTTTGTATACCGACCTCTTACCTACCTACCTACATATATATTTATTTTAATTATTTTTTATGTTTTTGTTTTCATATTAAACAAATTACAACCTACATTTAATTTCACGCACTATCAAAATTATATTTTAGAATAATGAATAATAAGTTTCACCATGTAAGAGCTGAAATAATTAAAGACATTATTGAAGCAAGTGTAGCAGAACAAGCTGGTCTTTATTTCAACTAAAACTAAAACAAACGAATAGTAAGTCAAAATACGTTGATCTGAAGATGATATTGTAGTAGCGAAATTAGTTATCAGTCAATAAATTTTGTGAAACTAAAAAACCGAATATTTCAATATATTATAATTAGAATAATTACTTTTAATTAATTATAAAGAGCTGCGTAAAATCATTTTTAACCAGAGCGGTGGAAGAACTAGATCGGACCCTGCTCGTACAATAAATTTTTCAAGAATTAAATATTTGCAAAATAAAAACCATTAAAAGTAAGTAAATATTGAAGTGAAATGAATGCTACTGTCATATTTCATTTTATAAATGGGCAAAACGTGTACCTACTAACAATAGTCTAGTCATTTCTTATTTTTAATTTAAAAGCTGTGTACATGCATATTTTTCTTTCATACAATTTTGTTCCCGTAATTAAAATAGATGTGTACAGGCCGGAACAAATTCGAGTTCCATATATGAAAAACTTTCTTATTAAGCACGCTACCGAAAATTGATGTAGGTTGGTCAACTTTTTGAGGTAACTTTAATAGATACCACAGAAATTTTCGATCGTCTTTTGTTCTTGAGCTACATGCTAAAACATGAATTATTAATTTTTGGGATGAAAAAACTAAAATTTCTTAAGAAATAGTTGAAAAAATCAATTACAGGTCATCATTTGTTTATTTTTAATGTTATTTTCATTATTTCTATTCATTTTTGTAATATATAAACTTAGTAAGAATATTATACCACATATTTCGAATTGTGTTGAAGCCAACTACAACGCCGAAAAAAAATTAATCAACTAATCCAAAAATAATTGACTTCAAAGAAATTTGAGAATTTAATTAATGGATATATAAACAAAATAAACAAATAATAATTTGTAATTCATTTTTTTAATTGTTTCTTCCGAAAAAAATTAATGGGGAAGTTTAGCGACTTTTTTTTATTTTTTTTATTCCATGGGAAATGACTTGAAAAATGATCTAACATGTTTTATTTTTTTTTTCAAAAATGCCTAGATTTTCCAGAAAAGCCGATTTGAAGCTGTGATGACGTCGGTAGAGGCTTGGCGCAACGTATGTCGACTTATAGACTGACGCACGCGGTTGCGATTACCAGTGAAGCGCTTTTACGCTTTGTTACGACCTACGTTCAAATGGTTCGATTTCACCGTTCTGTCTGAGTTTGCGCATAACTAACTTGTTACGTACTTAGAGTTTACCCAAAAAATATTAATTATAAATAAATGGAGCAATAATTTTAAATTTTAATTTCAATTTCAGCAGTCATTTATGTTATATTTGTGAGAAAATAGTAAGTTATGTAGAAATTTTACCATGCTAAACTTCCCCATTATACGTGTTTCACTAATGTTTAAAACAAAAGAATGTAGACCTGTTATACATCGTTGAAAAGCTTTTAAAATAAGGAAAAATATGAGACTTTTCAATTCCTATTTAAAAAATATTATGTTTGTGTTATATCTCAAGAATTATTAAGTTTTAAAAAAGTCTAATTACATCACGGTATTCTACGTAAAAAATAGTATAAAAATTATCTAACATTTTTTTTATCTCTTATAATATACGAGTTATGCAATATTTTCAAAAGACGCGAAAAACAAGTTTTAACCTGTAGCTCAAAAACAAAAGATGACCGAAAATTCCTGTGGTGCCTATTAAAGTTGTGCCAAAAAGTTGGCCATAAAGACCTACATCAATTTTCTGTTGCGTGCATAATACGAAAGTTTTTCATATACGGAACTCGAATTTATCCAACCCTGTACATTTATTTATTATTAAAAATGTGAGCAGTTTTTTCAGTAAACATAGCTTGCAATAAATATCAAATTAGCGTTTGAAAAATACACCAATTCAGTTTGCACGCCAGCAAATAAATCCTCACCTCGTAAATTATTTCAGGTCCGCGGTAAACTGCTGGCGAGTTCCGTTCGTAGCACCAAACTAGCCAAGCTGTTACCAACAACACAGTATTTAATCTGCGTGCTTGCTCTCGGAAACTGGGTTTCTCGACGCGGCGAACTCGCCGAATCTCGGCTGGCATCCCGCCGGCCAGAGAACGACACCGAGAGAGAAGACGGCGTTGAAATCTTCGGTGACGCAATGCTCCCTCTTCTTGTGGACTCCCTCACGACCAAATGCACGGAGGTCCGAACCCTAGAAGCCCCCGATATCATCCCCGGTGGGTTCGGAGTCGAACATGGGGTTGATGTGCCATCGATCCTAACCAGGAGGTTAGGGTTAATTGTTGGATGTTGTATGGGGTTTGTGGTGTTTATAGTTTTGGTGTCAGTGTTGGGGTATTTGAAAGTTAAGAAACAAAGGAACGCTGTGAAACGTGATCAACCCATACCACCGGAATATTTAAGTTATAGACACTTTTCTATTCAAAGTGGAGACGCCGGAGCACATGGTGGACATCCGCAGTTTATTACGAATATGGGGACTTCCTCTCTCAATTCTTAATGCTCTTAGTTCGGCCGTATTCGTTCCAAATGGTGCGAAGTGGACAATGCATAGTGTATAAAGTAATTGTAATGGATACGGCCTATAATTGTTATATGTAATGATACGACAAGTCGAAGGTAATGTTTAGAGTTTATTTTTGTTATGAAATTTTTAAAAAATTCTGTTCTTTATTCCAGGACAAGAACCAATTTTTAAAACTTATAGCAGAGACAGACGTCAAATATTAATGATCATTAGTATAATTAGTAATTTACCTTAAATCTTCACTATCAAAATACCTGACAAACGATATATTACAATTAATTTCGTGCGCATGTGCACTACGCAGATTGACATCAAATGTCAGTTGATGTTTCGCAATATTACAATTTTCTTGTTTTCTTTCACTTTATCATTAATAAAAAAAAATTATACTAGCGTTTTATAACAACAACTTTTTGATTGTCATTTTCTTTGCTAAATGAAATACTTTCAAGCACTAGTGCTTAAAAATGACAGTTTAATGCTTAAAAGTGACAGTTTAATGCGTCAATTGACAGTGCTTAAAAGTATTTCATTTATACCCAAATCAGTCAAGCAGCCAATGCACGTCATCACTTAGTGTAAAAAACTTAATGCATTAAAATCACTAATAGTGAAAAATTAAATAAAATTTCAATCATTTTTAACCGTCAAAAAGTGTATAGCCTTATATAATTATTATTAAGATGAATAGTAGAGTTCATTACTTATCGTATATGACATGAATAATATATAAATAATGTACGTCAACGTCATATTACTCGTTTAATTTTCACTATAGTTGGTAACATTGATAATTTGTATGTTCATACTGTCAAAATTATTATTTGAAAAATATTTGTATCGTGTTTGAAACATATTTGTGCGTTGTAAAGGGCTATTTATAATAAAGTAATGTTAAACGCAACGTAACGACGCAACGTGACCGTTAATTCAAACACAAAATCTGTGAATTCGGTATATTTCTTTGAAATTCGGCTCACTTTTATTTATTGTCTTTATATGGCATACATAACTATAAATAAGGTTAATATTATAAAATAATTTAAATAGAAATGGACAGTGACGAAAATATAGTAATTATTTTGTAGATGTGACAGTTCAGGACCATGTCGATAATACAGATTGCAATCTGTATAACTCCTTTCATAAAGATTCTAAAACCTCTGCAAACGTACCAGTACATGACGTCACACATCTAGTTACTTTTATTCAATTTTTATTAATGACGTGCATTGGCTGCTTGAATGATTTTGGTATAGCAACAAATAGATGAACCTGACGTCTGCCTACTTTTTAATTTTGAAAAATTCAAAATGTTGATATTTGAGAATAAATGATCTGTTTTAAAACGCTATTATAAAAAAAATCTTGTACGTAATACATTGCGAAATGAGTGTTTTAGACACTTGACGTGTTGTAGCGTACAAAGTTAACGTCGTGTGCCTAAAACACTATCATTTCGTAACTTATTACATAAATAGTTATTTCGTTGACTTGAAACATAACTATTGTAGTAAATATAACAATTTTGTTTGGTTTAACAAAACCATCAAATTTAGAACGTTGTTAATTTGTGACATTTTTGAGGTTAAAATTACAATTAAAATCATGATGAGATTTTGAGAGTATCAGTGTGGCTATTATTAACGAATATTCACTATTATGTTCTCAAAAGATCATCGTGCCTTAATTATCATTACAATTTTATTACGCTTATAATGATCATTAATATAATTTACATAATGACATACGAAATGTTAAATTAGGAAATAGAGTTTAATTATCATTAGCTGTCGTCTGTCTCGGCTATTATTTGAAAAACCGGTTAACCGATATTTCAATTTTTAACCGAAATCGATAATTTTACAAAAAAAACTGATAAAAATTACCTGAAATTAATTAAAAGCAGTTTATTTAAACCGGTTCTAAAAAGTTGGAAAAAGTACACTTTTTAATTTTTTTAATAAAACCCGTTAAGAATTACGTCCCATTTCGGTTAACCATTTACTGGTATTTTTCGGTTTCTTGCCCTGTTTTGTTTTCATTATTTCCCCATTTTTACAGAATATACACTGCCAACAAAAAATCTAGTTTCTCTGCAACGTTTTGAAATGTTCTTAAAATTTACTTTGAAAATAATTAAAACGCCAATCAAGAACCGCCGGGAACAAAATTCAGCTCGCTCTATTTTATCGAAACACCATTTCATAATTAACTCCTGATCCAGGTTAGTGAAAATTTCTTTTATTTTCATTTTCATTGGATTTATTGTGGAAATTTTCCATCGTTTCGTCTTGTCGATCGTGACTATTTCATACTTATAAATATTTTATTTCTAGTAGAAGCATATCAGTACAATCAAACATGAAGTAAATTAACGAAATATTCCGTGTTACCTCTTTAACGTATTAAATATATAAACTGTACATAATTACGTACGTGTTTGTTGAAGTTAACAATTTTTTGTTGCCGTTTTATGACACACAGTTTAAAGTTTTCATTTACACGCACATAATTTTTCATTTTCATCTAATTGTTTTATCAAAATGGCTAAATGTCCGCCGGCAAAGCAAGAATTCCGAAGAAGACCGAAATCACATAATATACAAAAATATGTACCTACATTAATTTAATCAGTGATAGAATTCATTGAGAGCAACATTATTTCGTATTAACTTATTTTCGAAATCTCAATTTATTTTTGGAAAAAAATACTTTCAATTTCAAGACACACTGTAACCGAAATAAGTATTTTTTAGGCAGGTAATGAAATAGGGCTGTTGCAAGAATTTTTATATGCCTTCTAAGCAGGGGTGTAGTCGAGGGTATACGCGGGTATACGCCGTATACCCTCAGGATTTTTTAGGTGCCCGAGCGTGTACCCTCTGCTTTTAAATATTTGAGACAAAAATTATAAAAATTAAATCAACTAATGAAAATTTTATCCCACAATTACTATCATTTTTTTAGAAATTATATTGAAATTATCTTTATGTTTATAAAATGTACTCTTTGATACGTAAGGCAGTATTTAATTATTTTATTTTTTTCTTTGTGTTTATAGTTTTTGTATTTTGAATTTTAGTTGAAAATTTAAAAGATGACATTAACTTCGTATTAAGTCACAATGTATAATAGTCGCGCGCATGTTGTGTTGTTGTGTTTCGATTTTAGACAGTTTATCCAGATAAATATATTCTCTTTTGTAAAATGTTCTGTGATCTGGCAATTTATTTTTATACATGAAAGGGAAAAAACATGCAACTTCACATCCCTTGAAAAATGTAATTTTCAATTATAAGGCATTTGACCTTGAATGAAAATTTTTTTTTTATTTTTGCTCCCTCCCTGCATATTTTTTTCTTCTTAATTATTGCTCCCCCCCCCCCCCCCCCCTGCGTATACCCTATGTTTACAAATATATTTTCAGCGTATACCCTCTGCTAATTTTACGACTACAGCACTGCTTCTAAGTAAAAATAATGTTCTTTATATTTTACAATGAGGTCGTGCACGATAGACTAGTGAAAAATAATAGACCCGTATTTTTTATTTTTCCTCAAATCGATTTTTAATCATGAAAAAATTGTAAATGAAAATGACATTCTTTAAAATGCGGCTGCTAGACCCCCGCTTCAACCCTCGCCCAGTGACGTCACAGGTTCGGAGGTTGATTTTCACACTGTTTTAAACGTCAAAGTGACATTTACAGGTAACCTAAAATTTATGAAAGTAAACATGTCGATGAAACGTTGTTTCGTGTCAAAATAAAGAATAAAATAATATTCTGCAATGTATTCAATGTCTCACGTGCGTTTATAACCTTCTAGTGTCTAATCTCAAATCAAAAGTGAAAGAAACAACTTATGTAACGTGCGGGTAAGTTAACGCCAAATGAAAATTATATTTATAAAAATGAATAGAACGATTTTATATTAATATTTTATATTATATTTAGATATGTAACCCTCAATTTATAGTCTATATATATATTTTTTTTCTTTTAGAAATTTTGCGTCCATATAAAATGTCTGTTTCAAATTAATCTGAACTTAGGTTCAGAACCTGTGACATCACAACATGACTGGTTTTTGCAAGTTTTTAAAAATATACTTTAAAATGATTTTATACAACAAAAAATGTAAATAAAAAATATTTTGATCATACTGAACGATAAATTAGACTATCCTTCTTCGATTTAAACAGAAAAAAGGTACAATTATTGAAATTTGTCTATTTTGAAAAGGTCACGTGATCTGTAACAGAATGTGACGTCGAAGTTTATAAAGCTACTATTTGCTATTGCTAAATCGCTGAATACGTCACACAACACTTACAAAAAAAAACACAATGACCGCTTACATGTTGTATTTCCAAGGATCACGCTTTGATCCAAAAGGGTGTCCAGTAAAGACACCTAGCGAGAGAAGTTCGAACTAGCGCCCTACATTCGTAAAAATTCCTCCGGTCCAGGGAATTAAATGTGTGTATGGTACAGCCGGCAGCCATTTAACCATTATCTTGTTTTATTATTAAAATGCACACGTTGTTATTGAAATTTTAGAATCAAATGAAAAATGAAGTGCTGCACTATTGTGCAAGCCGAAGTACTAGCAATACCAGTGGACAACATTAGGTGCATGCTAATATAACCAAATATAGACGAATTAAATTGAATTAGCAACAATGCTATGTAAATATAAGTTTCTAGAAAATTTTTATAACAAATTTATAGTTAAGAAATGTTGAAACCAAATGAACGCTGGTATTACAGTAATTTCGGATCAAATCGAAAATCTTACAAAGTGAAATGCACTTAGGTGTAGATAATGAAAATATAATCAAAGAATTTTAAATAGTCTAAACCCCTAAAAGTGAGTAGCAATAACAGAATTTTGTAAGACTTTCGAAATATTTTATGTGTATTATTTCAATAACCTGGCGCAATCGTTAAGGACTATTTTGTGTGCCAAAGGTTAAGAGTTAAGTCCAGCTTAGCCATAATACAAACCTAACCTAAAAATAGTTCATGAATAAGTAATCAAACATCATTTCTGGCCAAATGGACATGTACACGTGGTTAATGGCCATTAGTGTGACAGCCATCATAGACTAACAAAAACTCTGTGAATTCATTTCCAATTTCCCGAGACGGTGAATTTCTATGTAAGATTTCACTGTCATATAAATGTGATTTCTGTATTGTATGTTTATGAAATGAAACACGAATGTATTGAAAGTTATTTGAATAAACTTTTATTTCAATTTTAATACTTCTTGTAACTACTTTTAATTAATTCGTTTCATTTTATTTGATATATTGTAATATATTTTTGTTAAAATAAAATATCAAAATGAATATGAACAATAAAAATATCTAACATTTTATTTGTTTTCACAATTTTTAATTTTCTTTTTATTATGAGAGAAAATATAGTTTGGCAAAAATATATTTTTCCTGAATATTTGAAAATATTTATTTTAAAATATATATCTGCATACCTATTACTTTTTTTTCAGTATATTTGTTTTTAATTTTATATAGTCCTTGCGGCTATGGGAATTTAAATATTAACATATAAATTCACAATATTTTTACGTTAACATACACAAACTGTCATTTAAATACGTATGTTTTCAGAAATAGAAGCAGAATAAATTAACACATACTTTTGTTTTATTGATTAATAATACTCGTGATTTTTATTGATCAATATCCGTAATATTTTGTCCCATTATATCAACTACTTGACTGCATAATAGATACAGCAAATGCAGTTAATAGTTAATTAATTAGCAATTATTTTATTTGCTACTTCTTTAAAAACTACGATATACACCTATAAAAACCTATTATTTTACAGAACCATCCGTAATACCAAAACGTCTTTATAAAAATGTATACAATAATTTGAAACAGAAGACGTAACAAAAATATCAAAATTTTTATACAAATTTTAGATTAAAATTTGAAATAATTAAGTAAATAGCACACATCTTTACAAACTTAATTACTATAATTACATTTAAAATTTATTTTATATTTATATTTTATTTCACGTAAACGAAATAAGAATTTTAGTGCAAACGCGACTTAAAAATTTTACGTAATAAGTAAGAAATAAATAAAATAAGCATTTTTTTTCCTAAAAAATTATAGAACATTGAAACAGTTTGACAGCGTGGCAGTTCATAATATTTTAAAGGTGACCGCAGAAGACGCGCGAATCTCCTTTTTAAAATCAGGCGACCAATCAACTCCAATCGCTTGTAGTTTGCTACCTTATCAATATTTAAACAAAAATTAATTTATGTATATTTTCGTATTATTATTTAATATAGTTAAAATTTGATTACGGTATCCCTATTTTTGATTAAAAATTGAAATAATTAAGTAAATGGCATATATCTTTACAAACTGAATTACTTGGGTTAATTACATTTAAAATTTATTATATATTTATATTTTATTTTCCGTAAAATACTTCATTTTAATTTTACATTCTTTTAATATTGCAAAATTTTATTTATTCTAGCAGTGGCAACACTTTTAACACAAAGAAATAAAGAACATAGTTGTACAAACCTGTTCATTCCATCAACCGCTATACTACGTTGTGTTTATTTATTTATTGCTTCATTCATATATTTGAAGACAATTTCTAGCGTTTTATGTGCATTTATTTGTGAATCAAACTCAAATGTTTTATTTAACTATCATCATCAATAGGGTTAGTGTGAATATCTCCCTGCAACATTCAACATTTAAGCAGTAAATGGTAAGTCTCATGTCTCATATAATACTTTTCTGTGAATGCATGCTTTAATATAAGTAAAGCTATGAAGCTGTATCTAAAACATGTGAAAATAAAAGAAAATTTTTATGTTGCTAACAAAATTAAGGATATGAGAAGAATACCAGACTAAAATTTAATTACACAAATTCTCATTCTCTTGTACAGGAATTCATTCAAGTACGTTTTGTTAACCGCAAATGAATTTTAGTTGCAAATTCCATTGAAAGGCTTAAATTGTAATAGGGCTAATATTTAAATTTAATTTGATCTGTTTATTTTGTGCAACATTTCACATGTAATTTATGGATGTTTATAAACTGTTATTTCAGTATCTGGAACTAATTGAATATGTTTATTATTTTTATTTTGGTTCAATGTACGTGTAGGTAGCTTACGTATAATACAATGATATTTAAATGAAAAATCTGATGTGGCCGACACAAAACCTCCTGCTATTTAATTTTTATTCATATAAATACATACCTACGTATTTACTAATACTGCAAACCATAATATGTTCCATTGCATATAACTATTCTTTATTTACTATATTTTTTAAAATGTCACCGTTATTAGTTTGAAGTGATTAGTTTTTTGACAGTGACATTTACCTGTCAGTTACATACATTTGAAATATTAACTGTAACACAGGAATTGTGTTTATCTTAGACTTCGGGATTTATAAAAAATATTGTTTTTTTACCTTCCGTCACCTTTAGGTAAGGAAGGTATTGTCTTTGGTCAAAAAATTCGGTGGTGAGTTTTTAATGAATGAGCACGTTTTAGGGTCCCTACAATACGAATTTACTATTTTTAAAATGATGTCTGTATGTATGTGTGTGTGTGTGTGTGTGTCCGTGTGTGTGTGCGTGTGTATGTGTGTCCGTGTGTGACAAATTTTTCTCCGACGATGACTCCAATACTATAATTCTAAAAATTATAATTCTTTCGTATTCCTCTTCTGTACATCCATATGAAGAGTTGATTAGATTTTGGTTATAATTGATCCACCGGAAGTACCCTTATTTGAAGTTTTTAACAGTTTTTCTTAAAAAAACGCAATTAAATATTATTTTTTGACATTTTGTTTTTATATTTATTAAAGAAAATACTCTTCTCTATATGGTTTGATTATACATTTTCCTTCATATTCAATAGATGCAGAGTTAAAGCATTATAAAGAAATTAATTTTCAAAAATTAGTCAGCTTTGTTATTTATCATGGAAACAGCTGACATAATTATTCAAAAAAATTTAATTGACAGATGTCAGTTGCAAGTGCAAAACCAAATATGGTAAAAAGTATAGGATCTAAAATTGTTATGTCATAGTGTTGCTCGCAAGTGACACGCAGAGAAAGGCCAAAGAGAAGATGGAAAGACATTACTTTGTGTAGTTTATGTTATAATTTTATTGGATTTATAGAACCTTTTCAAATGAACTTTTGGTATGGAATTTGTAAAAAATAGTATGTATTCGTGTTCGATTTTACATGATATTATATAGAATCTGTTCCAAGGACCTTTTGGTATGGGATTTGTACAAAATACATGGAATTGACGGAAGGTCTTGTGCTGGCCACAACAGATTTTTTTTTAATTTATCTAAAATATATAGAAAAAATATTAATGTATACGTGTAGAAAATTCAATAATCTCTAATTTTCATAATGACATAAAATACGAAAAAATGGCATTTAATGGTATTTTTTGAAGCAAAACTATTATGAGCTTCAAGCAAAGTACCGTTTCCGGTTATCCGATTTACACTAAAATCTAATGGTTTCTTTCTATATTAGTATAGGCAGTATAGGGTCGAAATACAAGGTTTCATGGTTTTCTGAATCACAGTATCGACTTAAAGCGTGGACAAAATCCATACACATACATACACACACACACACACACACACACTAACACACATACGCCTACACACACACACACTAACACACATACGCCTACACACACACATGCAGACATCATTGTGAAAATGTTAAAATTGGATTCTAGGGACCTAAGACGTGGTCATTTACTAAAATCTCAATATGCGGTTTTTAGCACGATCCCTATACCTTTCTTACCAAGGGTAGCGGGAGGTAAAAATACTGCAATGCAGTAGATTTTGTTTATACGAAAAGTATATAAAGTTCATGGCCTTGTACAAATAAATGCATTAATGATAACGATCATCGATTTTTTAGTCATTTTTTAATTATTAATCAACTTTTTAAATATTCATGCAGTAAACAAAAGCTTTTATTTTTTCAGAAATTGTATGTAGATATTTTCTTGTTTTTTGTTAAAAAGAATGTATCTTTTATTTTTCATGTGAGCAAGATTGACAAAATGGCGCCAATATGTCTGCGAAGAACAGTAAGACAAGTTCAAGTATATCGCGTCTTAAAAATAGCTAGATATTAATTTTGTTTTGTTGAACACGGGGTAACATTCTTCCGGACTACTTACAAATTGTTTCTCTTTGTGAGTCACAACAAACCAATTACATACGGATATATCAGCCAATACGTTTTATGCTACGTGTCTCAATTACCCGAATAAGCGTGCTCTCAGTTTAAGCCATAAGTTTCTGAAATGGTTCCTCGGCAGTCTTACAAACTAACAAAGAAAACAAATCACTTCTCGTTTGCCATTTTTGTTCATTTTATTTTAATAAAATACTCCTTCAGTGTTCGAGAAGAGGTTAATCTCTGGTGTTAGTAGTCCTGAAACAGTGAAAACGGGCTCGCAAATGGAATTGCGGAGAGAAAATTGTGTGCAAATTAGGTAATTTGTCTTCCCAAACCTTGATTATTTTCTTATCTTTTTGTGTGAATGTACAACAAATTAAATTCATTACGTGGCATCAGGGAATTTTTATGTTTAATTATATTTATTCTACAATTCTCAAATGGAATTAAATTTTTCTCAAGATAAAATATCATAGCAGATACAGTACATGAGAAAATTACACAAACATTACTAGAACTCGAAATCGCTATAGGTTACGATCTCGATTACGATAGATTTAATTTTATTATATGGTCATAAAAGCCGACAATACGGCAGTGTGGTTAGAGTGTCAGCTCTGTGATCGGCAAGTCCAAGCAGGCTACACAGCAGCGGTATGTTGGATGGGTGAACGCTCAGCAACAAAATTTATCACACTAGCGAAGCAGTGCGAATGGATGCATACATTTAAATGTAGGTGTTTACATTGAAGCAGCGCGCAAAGCTACGCTTAGGAGCTGAGCAGTGATAAGAGCGTCGAGAACGAATTGAATGTATTTCTACGCTCTCATCGAGGCAAGACAAGTGACGCAGCGATATCTCGATTTTTTTTTTATATTACATAAATATTATACAAAATATAATATTTGTCGATATAAATAAATATTTTAATTGCCTCTTCATTTACATTCATATTTATTTATTTTCAATTTATTGGGTTTTAGTAAGAAGAAAATGCTATAACATTCAAACACCAGACTTTCTAATTATAAATTCGAGAAATCCGAGACTCTCGAGTCGAGATCAAGAAAAAGTAAGGAAAAATATGACGAGACAAGATGCAGAGAAATCTCGTCCTCGAAAATTCGAGACGAGACGAAAGTGGATTGTTTCTCGCCATATCTCGTTTCGCGGCAACACTAGGCAAGACGCTACGCTAGAGATGGAGGTAGACAAATTAATTAGCGAAGTACTTGTTAGATCTCCATTATGGGATCAAACAAATAAAAACCATCACAACAGATATTACAGTACATTTTGTCAAAAATTATATGTCATTTACAATAGAATTGTGACACAAGTAAGTTTTAAATAAATCAAGAATATTTTGTGCAACCAGGGTTGGTCTACCATTATTAGTGGTGGTATTTCATTGTTTTGGAATATTTAATGTATCTTCTAAATGATGTTCAATACCTTCCATATCAATGATTGTGTTATGTAGGACACAAATAGCTTTAAAAATATTGTCAGCAACATTTATATCAGTTTCTATCGCTGCTGTTATCGTCGCTCTTATAGCTTTTATCGCAGCTCCAACATAAACACATCAAAGAAAGATAGATTTGATTCGCTTTTATCGCTGCTCTTATCGTCGCTTTTATAGCTTTTATCGCAGCTCCAACACATTCACACCCTTCACCGAAAGGTTCAACAAGGGTTACAGATTATATATTATATATATGGTCATAAAATAGCTAAATACAAAAATATCTTGGTAAAAATTTACATATGTGTACGAATCCAGGATCATAATATGTGGAGTAATCAGACAAAAGCAGATAAATTCGTTTTTCAGTAAAAAATAGATTATATGACTTGTTAGTAATAGGGGTCAGATAAATCAAACGGTGCTGTCAAAATCTAGTAAAATAAGAAAATTCCTATTGAAAATCAAACTTAAAACCTAGGCAATCAAGCAAAAGTAAATAAATCCGCTAGATTTCGTATTTAGTTGTTCAATAATTTGTGTCTAGATGTGTATTTATTATTTATTTAGCATACCTGCTGCATGTTGAAATCTTTCTGATAAGTAAATGATGAATAATTTTTGATGTTTAAGTTTAGAATATATTTTAAGCTGTAAAAGAAATGCTAATTAAAATTTGTTCGTTTTGGCCAAATAAACATATTTAATTATCAGCTGGTTTATAATTTACATTTTAAGAATGTATTTAAGACGATGAAAACTAACAACCCCTCTTTTATTTCAAACAAAAGTAGATACATCCATTACAATCAAACAAAACTAGATAAATCCATTTTATTTTTGTAAATAACGAAAATTATAGTTTTCATGTCAGACAGCTGCACCTTACATAATGCAAGTTCTTTACCTCTCGCTAAGAGAGGTATTGGAATCATGCTAAAAATAGCATATCCAGATTTTAGTGGATAAGCACGTTTTAAGATCCCTATAATCCAATTATAACATTTTTACAATGATGCCCGTGTGTGTATGTGTGTGTGTGTGTTGATATGTGGATGTTGGAACCATGATTTCTCAAATACTATAAGACTTAAAAAATATTTAACTGACATTCCTGGGAAGAGCTGATTTTGGTAACAATTGGAAGTAATAGTTTCTTTAAAAAATCTAAATATTATTTTTTGAAAATTTCTGTTATTACTAATATTAAAGATTATAAAAATCTTTATCCGATACATTTAAAATTTTGATTATATCATCCATGGAGTTAAAGATAGAGAGATATAAATATATAAAATAATAAGTTGTACATGTATGAATTAATTAATGAATTGGAAGAATCTCGAACATTAGAAGAATAAGAGTGAATAGAACGAATTAAAAAAATATAAAAATATTTAAAGAAGATATATGTTTTTGCGTTTACCAGAAATGTCAAATATGTACAATACTTATATAGCCTAATACAGAAATGGCGAGAGGTCTTGTGCTAGCCACAACAGATTTTTATATATGTTTGAAGATAAATTAAAAAAATTATCTTTTTTATAAATCACAAAGCCTATGATTTAAAGATTACTTTGTTACACAGTTTCATATTATTTCAAATGCATGGAATTCACAGAGAAATGTCAGTGTCAAAAACAAATCACTTCAAATTAGTAATGGTGACATTTTAAAAAGAAAATAGTAAATAAAGCAATAGTTTTATGCAAAGGAACTTAATATAGTTCCCGGCATTAAATAAATAAAAAAAATTAAATAGTGGAAGATTTTGTGTTCGCCACATCAGATTTTTTGACTATGAAGCTAATACATAAATCAAAATCTACTTTTAATAAAATTGTTAGTTCAAAGAAAACACCCTGGCAGTACGATGAAAGTGTTACAATTGGCCGGTTAAAAGCTCCAACGAAAACTTACCTTTACATCTATGTGGTAAATTACGACTGGCCGAAATGTTCTACTGTCATCACCATATTGCGGAAAACACTGCTATAATAGATTGACATATTGGTATTACTCTTACACGTGGCTGGAATGCAAATAATATTGTTACAATGTAATCTATTAATAAGCTTTACTCATTAATCTGCGTTGTGTTTGAACTTTGAATTCAAGGGATTTCATTTGAAATTTACCTACCTGCCAATATATTAATTTCAACTGTGCTTCAGTACAAAGCTGTTAATAATATTTTATCGATCGAAATTTACCTATTGTTCATATTAAAATATTTAGGCTGGTAGCACAAGCCTTGTTTTAACTAAAACGCTATTATAAAAAAATGTCAAATTTCATTATTTACTAATAATAATAATAAATAATATCAAATTTATGAAAATATGATTTTAAAACAGAACACAGATTGTATTCAGACAAATATTTTTTTAAAATATATTACTTAAGCATACGGGTGAAATTAAGTATTAAAATTTGAATTTGACTTTTTTACCTCTCGCGAAGAGAGGTATTGGAATCATGCTAAATATCGCATATCCAGATTTTAGTGAATAGGCGCGTTTTAATCCGATTTTCCCATTTTTACAATGTGTGTGTTTGTGTGTGTGTGTGTGTGTGTGTGTGTGTGTGTGTGTGTGTTTGTGTGTGTGTGTGTGTGTGTGTGTGTGTGTGTGTGTGTGGATGTGTGACTGTTGTAGACACGGTTTCTCAAATTCAAGACTAAAAATCAATTTAACTACTTATTCCTTAATCTGACATTAGTGGGAAGAGCTGAAAAGGTTTTAGTAACAATTGGTCTACCGGAAGTAGTAGTTTCTTAAAAAAAAACTTCTGAATATTATTTTTTGGAAATTTGTCGCCTCGCCTGGCCACTGTGCTGTTTTGGTGAAAATATGAAATATTTGTAGATGTAGAAATGAACAAATCACTATTTTTTGTATTTGTAGGTAAATACATTTCAATAGATTTATTTAAAAATAATAATAAACTATAAGGCTGCTGACTGTAACAGCACAAAGTGTTTTTATTAAATAATTAAATCAAATACAAATCAAGGCCCATAAGTGAGGTTATCAAACCACCGAAATGAGCAAAACGTCAGATAAAAACAAATGCAGCCTACTTTGTTTTTGTGAATATTAACAAATAAGTAACGTTATTATTCATGTCAAAATTATTGTTATTATCAATAAAAAAAAATTCAAAGAGAATTTATGTGCTAGTAGTGAAAAAGCCGCCTTATAATAGGCGCTGGGTCAATAATAATTATCTTCTCAACCTTAGCGTATAATATACTATTATAGTAAATCATAGAGAAATATGAAAAATAATATGAGAAAGACAAGGGCCATTATAATACTTATCTTTCAATGTTTCACTATACTATTTTATATATCGATTTTCTATAAAATTAAATTTAATGTAAATGATCAGAATTTCAGGCAATTCTTCTTCTTCTCCCTATTAATTTTCCAAATGGAGAGTGGATTGTATATTTGAATATTTGATGGACGCTTTTAATCAGTGGATGTCACTTTTTTATAAATAAAAATATTAGAGTCATCATTCGTAGACTCTTTTTTAATGTAAATTAAATATTCCGCAAACCGTAAATTTATTTATGAACTGCAGATTGAATTTTCATGTAGATTGTAGAGCCAAACGCTGCAATAAATATCGATACAGACAAAAAACTTTTTGAAAAAAGATTATTTCAGCATCTAAATCACGCTTAAAACAACAAAGCAAAGTGCTGCGGTGCATTTTGCGGTACTTACAACGGCTCCGCAATAAGAGAACCAAGAGCTGGAAAAACTCCGCTACAAGCAGATTTATATAGGTGCAGGCTGAAAGACCCGTGTTTAAATCAATTACGTGCCGGCGAAATACGCTTCCTGGGGCCTTTTCTTACATCCACCTCGCCATTCTTGTTCTTTAATTACAAAAGAAAAATAAATCTATAGGTATATAAGTTAAGGATACTGTACAAGTGTACTCATAAAACATATTTTAGAAAGAAATTCCTTTTTTTCAATGTTTTGATTCATGATCACAAAATAATATTGGGTTCTATTTATTTCAGGAATCTTTCAGTTTTATTTATTGTTTCAAAACCAATTTTGTGCTTTATTTTTTAAATATGTTACATACTTTTCTACTCAATGATACATTTTATAATTTGATAAAGTTAGTTCCTACAAAAGTATATTAATCAGATTCCTAATGTCATTGGGTGGAATTCAGTGGGTTGTATTAAGGTCTGTATTAAATCCTGTATTAAGTATATGGCAACATTGTAATATTTTCCGCATGTATCAATGAGATTCAATTGTGATTTAAAAATTTTACCATATGGAAAAGTAATACAGATATCCTTTAGTCAAATGAAGAAGTATTTTTGTAAATGGAAGGTGTAAAAGGAAACTCATTTTTGCAAAATTAGGTTAGAAATATGTCAAATTTTATGTGTCAAATATTTCATACCTGAATGTTAATGAATTTTAAAATATCTCAACTCCCGTTTTGATCAGTTTTGACATTTGTCCTTTTTTCTTACTTCTGTTAATAATATTTTTTTCTTTATTTGATCCTTTGGTCTCTCACTTTTTTCTGACAGGTATTACAAACTTGCCAAAATATTTTTGACAAAGGACTGTTTTAGCTTAAAACACGCTAATACAACCCACTGAATCTCACCCATTAAGTTAAAAGTAAAATTGTTGTAACTAGATTTGTTAAAATTAAATATTTCAGTTTCATTTAATGGACATTCTCTTTCAAAAATTGTAACTTTGTCTTTTTGGCTTACATTCAATATTTTTGGATAAAATTATTATTATAAATTTATTATTATTTTATAAAGGGCAGAATAAATTTACTTCTGGAGCGAATTTATTTAAATTAACAAATTAACGAATTCGAATCAATTTTTATCATTTTATGGTATTTATAACATTACTGTCATTCGAAGGAATAATAGTATAAGTATTACGTTTCAAGTTAAAAAAGTGGAAGTTTACCAGACGAGTATGGCAAGTTTAAGTACAGTAAAATCACTTTTCTGACGCGGTGCGTGCACTATTTTTTCGTATTTTCTATTAGTAATAAAATTTGTAATTTTTGCGCCATAATATTCTGAATTAAAAACATCTAAAAACATAGTAGTCTCATTCTCAAAACAATATAACTTGACAGCTATTGTTTAAAAAATAAAAATAAACAATTCCTTGTGTCAAAATATATTTCCCGGTAATAATCTCTACAGCTTTATTCTCACTATAATAATGGCAGGATTGCTTAAATCGCTGAAATGTGACAGGTAATGAAACATTCATTGTTTTAAAAAATGTCAAAAAATAATCTACAGATGTCCCAGATTTAAACGGCATAACTTGAACCATGGATTAAACACGTAAAAATAAGGCGACAAGTTCATTTGAAATATCAAATATTATCTTATTACGTTATGACATAACAATTAAATTAATTATTGATAAATGATTTGGCTATTACCTAATTTCGATACAAAATTTAGTTTGCTTGCCTAAGGTTAGCGCAAAAATGAAAATTATCGATGAATTCAAATAAATTTATTATTTATGTACAATAAAATAATAACGATTTTTTATAACATTTGTTCAAAATGTTCACCTATAGCAAGCAAACAGGCACGACAACGATCTGCTACTGCATTGGTCACTGCTTGACAGCGTGACATTGCTCGGGAGATTTAGTTTCGCAAACTTGAATAATTTTTCTGCGTAGTGTCCAAATTATCTATCGGTTCATCATAAACTCTTTGTTTTATGGTACCCCAAGCAAAGAAATCTAAAGATGTTAGATCGGACGAACGGGCTGGCCATGGTACAGGTCCTCTGCGACCAATCCACCGTTGTGGATAGTGTAAATTTAACCACTCTCTTGGTTGTCTCCCATAATGTGCAGGGCAGCCATCTAACTGTAGCCAAGAGTTTCTTCTTATTGCTAATGTAACTTCTTCCATTAAATCATTCAAATCATTATTTAGAAAATTGTAGAACCTCTCTGAATTTAAACAATGTGGCAAAAAGAAAGGGCTTTTTAAAGTATTTTCAATAATACCTAACCAAACATTATACTGAAATTCATAGCGGAAATTTTTCTCTTTAATTGCATGAGGATTTGCATCTAACCTGAGGATTTTCATGTAACCAAATATGAAAATTTCTTTGCTTCAAAACCATATCTCCCGAGCAATGTCACGCAGCGACCAATGCAGTGGCAGATCGTTTTCGTGCCTGTTTGCTTGCTACAGGTGAACATTTTGAATACATTTACAAAAAATAGTTATTATTTTATTGTACATAAATAATAAATTTGTTTGAATTCATCGATAATTTTCTTTTTTCCTGACCTCGGTGCAAGCAAACTACATTTTGTATTGAAATTAGGCAATAGCCAAATCATTTACCTATAATTAATTTAATTATTATGTCACAACTTAATAAGTTAATATTTGATATTATTATGTCACAACTTAATAAGTTAATATTTGATATCTCGTTATAAAGTTGATTATTTAAAGTAGCGCTGCTCCAATAAAAAAAAACATGAATATCTCTGAAACAAAGCATTTGCGGACATTTGCTTAAATGAACTTGTCACCTTATTTTTATGTGTTTAATCCATGGTTCAAGTTATGCCGTTTAAATCTGGGACACCTGTATAAAACAGCTTGTCTATAGTAATTTATTTTTGTACAAATCCATCTTTTTATGGAATCCTAATATAGAACGCAGTAAATTTTAGCCATTAATATTTTTTGTTTTTAATTGTTGTCCGTTGCGGACTTTGAACCCCTGACCTATTATTTCTAAAGCGTGTATATTTGTTTATTTTTCGGCTGAATTAATTAGCTGAAGGCGCAAAAGAAATTAGAATATTTTAATAAAAAATTCCACAAAGTAATATTTCAAAGATTTCTTGAATTTATACAAAAGGTTATGTTAAAATTGTGCCCGTATCTTAAAAGAGAGATGTAATTTTATAAAGATTGTAATTAAAATATATCTCAGTCTCTGTATTAAATTTTTAATAATAACTTTCACGGTGAAAATACCAAGAGAAAACAAATAAGGCTTTTCTCTTTTGTGAAGCGTTTTTCTATACCTGTAAGAAAATTTAATACGCATTTATTTTCTCTTCATTTTATATAAAAATATACTCCGATAATGTAAAATCAATTTTCGCATCTAGATTGCTTTGAAAGTTGATTAGGTACAAGAAAATATACGCATGAAATTTGTTTTCAGTACATTATATTAACTTCTGTTATTTTTATAAAAATACATGAGAATTTTATTCCAGCGAAAATTTTTATACTCATTTTTAGATTATTAAAATTTCTGACTTAATGTAGATATAAAATAATTTAAAACAATGAAATGAATAGAATACGATTTTTTTTATTAAAATTTTACATAAAAAATACTGAAAGTATTTATCAAAAATTTTGGAGTAGGAGTATATTACACTGATTTTATGGATCTGGTTGAGTGGGCTAGTGTTTGATAAATGACCGAGAAGTTGATTTAGAGACTGAAATCTTATGAAACGTGTCAAATTTTGACGTTTTAAACTGTCATTATTAACTCCATAGCAACAACTATAAGTAACACTTTTTCACAAGTGAATTAAATTTTTTTAAATCACTCTCACATTTTTTTTAATTCACTCTGCAACAAATAATACATTTAAAATAATATCAGGTACCAAAATAACACTTACCATAATATTTATCAGACATTATCAGCCATTTTCATTATTTTTCACGGCACAAATGACAGACAATACAGTATTTTAAATACATGATTTGACATATATCAGCGACGATTCTCATGCTCAGACTACTAACTGATCAGTTTTTTAATTTTCAAAATTAAATATTATAATGGTTTTTATTATTATTTCGTCAAAATTGAATAAAATATTGTAAAAACCATGTGAGCTAAGAATGTTTATTCACTCGAAGAAATTAACTCTTCTCATGAACAAACATTACCTTAGCTCACTTGGCATGTAAATATCTATTAAATTTTACTTAAATATCATTAGAAACTGTCTTAATTGCTTCCATGTTAGAACCATCTTAAATAAACGAAGATTTGACAATCTGCCCATGTTTTGTAAAATGAGTGGTCTGTTACCAAATTCAAAATTGTCTTCTTTATTAAAAGCATAGAAGATTTTTTTACTTTCTTTCCGTCTAATTTTATTATTAGTTATTTTATTCACATAATGCCCGATTGCCCCAATAGTTTAATTATTCTTTACTGCCAATATAGATAATGTTGCAACCGGCCATTTCAATTAAATTAATAATTAAGTAAATAAATCTAGCTCTAAATTATATTATTTTTTCACAATCTTCGAGCATTTACTGATTAGAGGCCGCCTTACGATGTTTGTTGTGATCGGAAAATATGCCGTAGGGGAGATTTGCGGGGATGGAAACCATGGTGTATTATGGGCTGCTTATTATCATAATAATAGGGTTATGTTGAAAGTAGATAAGATAAAATCATGATTGAGACGATAAAAGTATTTTTTAAAAAATGTTAGTTTTTGAAATATTAGTGATTTTAAACATCTCTACATCTACGTCACAACGATTGCTATCTTTCTCGCGCAGCCTACTACAAAAACTAGTGTGAGAAAGATAGTTAAAGGTTTCTTTAAAAATCAAATGCAGTTGAACTAAAAACAATTATGACTTTTTAATACTACAAATTGCTTCAAAATTAAATAAACTTTCATTTAAAATAATAAAAAAAATTAGAGTGGATGACCCTATTATACGACCTTTTGACGAAGTAATGCCTAGTTGTTGCTTTTGAAATACATATGTAAATTATATTTATTTTCAATAAATTTCAGTCTTTTCTCTGACTTCATTATTAGCAGGATACCTAAAAGTTACACATTGTTTATTATATTAATGTAAAAAAAATAAAACCATATTGCAATTTGAAAAAAGATAAACAAAATCACAAAATAAATATATATTTTAAGATACATTCACAAACTACACGCAAAAATAGGTTCGGTTACAGTAAAATGGCAAGTACTGACACAAAACGCATGCCGCAATACACCATGACTTCCATCCCCGCAAATCCCCCCTATCGCATATCTTCCGATCACAACATGCTATGCGTTGGCATGGGGAATTACTACTAATATTCGCCAGTTTTTCAACAGAAATCCAACACATGAACAAAATAACCCCCATATCATATCCCTCTGCACAATAGTTGTCCAGCGAGTAATTCTCTTTGTGATTGAGCCATCTAGAAGTTCGATTGAGACAGTCGTACGTTACGAGTCCCTATTGCAATTGCTTTCCCGTAACATGTGCCTCAAGTCAAATTTGCGGGTTTTACACCCTTTCTCAAGGGCTTGAGAGACAATAAGTTCAACCTGTGATTCCCCCTTGACTTGTAACGAGAAAAGACCTGGAACCGACGTCACGATTACCTTTGTAAACACCGGAATGAGATAGAATTTAGAAGAGATTACTTATTTACGCTAAGAATAAGAATTTTGACTTAATATTTAGTAACTCTTAATTAAACCTTATTCTCATATCGAAATTAGTTCTTGTTTTACGAGTTTCGTTTTGGTTGTAACAAGTTTGTAGCATGTCTTTATAATGTAACAGTTCACAAAACTGTGTTTGGTGTTTGTTTTAACACAAAAGTTTGCAAACTACAAATTTATGTTTTAGTTTTACGCTTTTACGTTTTATATTTAGGAATCGCCCAATAGGAGGAAGCGTAAAACGATGTAGCAATATTATTTATGTGTCTCTTTCTATCAGCTAGTCAATCCAACATGACGTCATAAGCAGAGGGCAGGTGTGATTTTAACCTCACTTTTGAATATTTTTTAAAATTATTTAATTATGTATCTTATGATGACAGATCGAGAAATTTTGATTTTGATACAATTAATTTATAAAATTAAACCATAATTTTTAAAGATACCTAATACTAATACTAATAATTTTAAAACAAACTTATCTGGCAGTTACATAAAATCATCGACCTTTAAACTAATGGACCAAGTGTCTCCTATTCATTTATTGTTAGAATATTGCTCCAAAATAAAATGATAGAGATATATATTCTGTCCTTCAACAGTACGGAAGTTCTCAGTTAAAGTATACTTCGCATGCCTTCGTACTCATTATACATCTTTCTCAGCCATCAGCCATATGTAAACCTCTATACATCGCTCTCTATCATTGATCACTAATTAGTTGTCAAAAGCTACATTTGACGTTTCGTGACTGTTTGTGTATTATTTACTTTTTTTGGAGAACATGTACAATTATTTCTGACAATATATACGTATATGTGTTGTGAGGTGTGTATGCGACAAAATAATGGGGAAACGGTGTATTTCGTACAGTGAGCAGTACGTACGCGGTTCAGCTGTGTCATTTCATATGTAAGTTCTTATTAATTATTACTTGTCCCCTATAATATAATATGTATATAATATTTTGTATTAAAAATATATAATAAAACTAATTATGCACTAAAAAATAAAATCTATACTCTTAGCGATTATGTACCAAGTATAACAAGTTAGGGACAAATCAAATTTTTTATTTTGCCGCGTTTTCTTAACTTCCGTACTGTTGAAGGATAGAGATATTGTGTCTGCACCGTTATGGCGGGACAAGCGTTTTGCTCGTACGCTGCATCTATTAGTTTAAAGATCGATGCATAAAATGGACCGAATTCAGCACTCTTCTTTAAGTTAGTGAACGTCTCTAGTAACCATGGAAACAGCCTGCATTTTTTTCTTATTAATGTATCGTTGTAGATGTCTCCCTTTGTTTTGTTATTTTTAGATAAGCTTCTTTAGTTAAAGAAGAGTGCTGAATTCGGTCCAATATAATTCATTGGTTAAAGTAAATATGTACTCGCTTATTACACGAGAAATTATTAATTCAGATTTCATGTGTAAAACTATTAATCATAAAATAGGGTTATGTTTGCGCGGTTCAACTTTAATTATAAATTGAAAATCTGTTACAGATAATGTGAAGTATTTTAATTAAATTTACAATATGTAAATTAAATCATCTGAACTTATAACAGTTCTCTAAAATTTCGACAAACTTTTTAAATGCAGCTATATAGTAAGCTTCGCAAACATGAAATAGAAATTAATTTTCTCTGTATATTCCTATGGATTATTATTAGCAGTGAGTATAAAAATATAAATTATACACTCATTTAAGAGGGCATCAAAAATAATATGTCATAGTGCTTTCATAAATAAACATATTCTTATATTAATTTTATTACGTTTAAAAATTATATTAATCATACAGTCCTTTTGTACTATTATTTAGCATTTCAAAGCATGTATTTATTTCATCGTTTTATTTTATTAAAAATATGCATTTATGAAATACATAAAAAGGAAATAATATTTTTTGCCGATTGACATTAAAAGTGCGATTTTTGACAGGTAATGCTGGATTTATACAGCGTGTTGTAACGTAACGTAAAGAATAAAACAATACAAACAGATGTGATAATTTATACGGCCTTATTACTTGACGTAACGTACTGTGCCGCAACATGTCAAAAACTCAAAGATTGCCATTTTTTATCTTTCTACGTTACGGCACGTTACTGTACTTTTTACAAGAAATCAGAATAATCACACCTTACGATACGTCACAATACGCCACGGCACTGTATGTTACGTTACGGCCAACGCTGTATAAGTCTGCAAAATATCACTTTTACTGTCTGTTGTTGCTATTTACATAACAACCTAACCTTCAAAATAGATATTAAAAATAATCACTAAATTAATATTAAGTAATTATAAAATCGAAAATAATCACTAAATTAATATTAAATATAAAATCGGCAAAAAAATAATGTGTTCAACACGGCACTAAACACACATAATTGGTGCCTATTATAAAGAAAAAAATTACAAATTTTTTAATACCAAACACCTTACATTTTTGTTTCATATAAAGCCAGAAATTAAATTTGAAAGTTTGTACAATTAAGAAAAAATATCATTAGCCATGAAACTGACAGTAACAAAACATTTCATTTTTTACTAACATGATAGGGGACGATTAAAGATTAAAGTTATTAATTTATGAACTAATACAAAATAATACAAAATAAAGTAAGCACTATGATATTAATTTATGAAACAATTATTATTTATTGTAATAGGTATTTACAAATTAAAGATGATCTACATGTAATAAGTTATAAGAAACGAGAAAAACTGTAAACTACAAGGGAACAATTAAAACCATTTAATAATTTGTAATTTTTCTTCATGAGACAAATTATCCATGATTTCTTCTTAATAAAACGAAAATAATAATAATTTAACAAATAATGTGTATGAAACGTTTATTAATGAGCGTCTCAATTCAACAATTGTTTTGTTTTGTTTCTGTCAGTTTCACGGCTAATGATATTTTTTCTTAATTGTGCAAATTTTTAAATTTATTTTTTGGCTTTATATGAAACAGAAATGTAATGTGTTTGGTATCAAAAAATTCGTAATTTTTTCTTTATAATATGCACTATTTCTTTTTTCAATAAATTAATATCGAAACTTTTGGCATCTACAAAACTGTTTTTCTACGTTATAGCCCTATGACCCGTTTTAAAATTTACACCCTGTATATATATTCTCGTGTCAGAAACATACACAGGAATATACATAAAATAAGTAAAAGTCTATAAACAATTTTATACTATTTTACTCCAAAATTTTGCTACGTCGAGGGCATTCTTAGTTGCGTGGAAGAGTTCATTGTCTGAACAAGAAAATGGGCACAACTGGCATTGAAGCATATGCTTCATTGTTTGATCTTCTCTACATTCATATTTTGTCTGATCAGCATCGATAAAACCCCATCTTGCTAAATTAATTTTGCACCTGCCCACTCCAGATCTTAACATTCTTAACCACTGCCCAGATTTCTTGGTGGCCGGGTGGTAAGCTTTTGGCTACTATCATCTGTCCAAGAATGTTGGAAATCCGTGTTCTCCAAAGACGTAACCTTGCACTTTCAGCTGACGTATTTAGTTCCTGAGATGTTGGCAGGAAACTGTTTCTCGACTTGAGTCTTTGAGCTGGCGGAACAACTCAAAATAATATATACATAACGGTCGGGTATGTTTTTAATTTTTACTTTTTGTCTACATTTTTGTTTTAGTAATTTAATGTCCCGGGGATATGAAGTTAAGCTAAATATTTTTCATATAATAACAAAAACTGTTTTAATTTTTCACTCTGATCTTTAAATTATGACAAAAAATATACATTTTCCATAATAATTTTATCTCCGTACCTTAAATTATTTATAACAAGATTATTTTATATTTTGTTTTTAAATTTAAATTATAATACTTTGAATTTAATTAATATAATATATACATAGGGCCGTGATATCCATCTACGAATAAACTACCTTATAAGTAAGATAAATTATTTATGAGCTGAATAAATTTATTACGTAGTTCGATGTGAATTTTTCTCTCTTCAACTATTATGTACCTTATAAAATTTACGTTGTTGCCAAGTAATAAAGGAAGTTCGACAGAGATAGTTTAATTATGAATGTAGTTTGATGGAGTGAGTCCCGGTATTATAAAACTTTTTGATCGTAGATTTATGGCCAGTTTGCTGCCCCGCTTTAAATTTTAATTTTTGATTAAATTGACAATATCTTATCGAAACGAAATGTTAAATGAGCTAGTAAATATTACTGTCCAAATGTTGATATGCATATTTTTGTTAACCTGTAGCCTGTAGTTAGGGCTTATTAAATAAATAAAATACATCATCACGGCTTATTACCTACCCATTGTTGGATGTGCCAATCTGCTTAGTACACAGATTTTGGTAATAATGATTACATAATATTATGAATTTAAAAAATCTGTTGTGGCCAACACAAAACCTCCCGCTATTTAATTTTTACATACATACGTAAAATCACGCGTTTCCCACTTAGTGGGTTAGCAAAAACCCGGAAACAATAATAACAATAAGAAAAGGGATAAGAATAAGAGCTCAGCTGACTCACTTCACTCTTTAACATTCTTCTTTCGCCTTGTCCACAATCATCATAGCATTCATACATAAGAATATATTAAAGTGACCGTTTTTCGGTAGCGAATAACCGCATCCGGCTCACAATAATAGTTACGCAACAATCATCCTTCGCCACACATTCCTAGCCTATTTTTATTAATTTAAATACATACTTACGTATTTACTAACGCTGCAAACTGTTCCGTTGCATAAAACTATTGTTTTATTTACTATTTTCTTTTTAAAATGTCACTATTATTAATTTGAAGTGATTAGTTTTTTGACAGTGACATTTACTGTCAGTTACATTCATTTGAAATATGAACTGTGTAACAAAGGAATTGTGTTTATCTTCGGCTTCGCGACTAATAAAAAAAATTATTTTTAAATTTATCTGCAAAATATATAGAAAAAGTATTAATGTATTCCTGTAGAAAATTCAATAATCTTTAATTTTTATAAGACATAAAATGCGAAAAAATGGCATTTAATGATATTTTTTGAAGAAAAACCATTATGAGCTTCAGGTAAAGTGCCATTTCCGGTTATCCGATTTACACCAAAATCTAATGGCTTCTTTTCATACTAGAATAGGATAGAAATACAAAGTTTCAGAATTTTCTGAATGATAGTATTTGAGTTAGAGCGAAGACAAAATCCCTACACATACACACATACATACATACATACACACACATACATACATACACACATACATACACACATACATACACACACACATACACACATACAGACATCATCGTGAAAATATTAATATTGGATTCTAGGGACCTTAAAACGTGGTCATTTACTAAAATCTCGATATGTGATTTTTAGCACGATCCTTATACCTTCCTTAACAAGGGTAGCGGGAGGTAAAAATGAATATTTAGCTTATTATATACAAAATTTAATCTAATTAATAATAATAATAATAAATATTTTGTTACTAAGGAAATTTTGAAATTACCCATCACTTTTGCAAACGTGAAACTACTTTTTTTAATTTTTAGTACAACGCGCACGTATGTTTATGGTATCTGTGTAGCAGACATGTGTCATCTATAAAAATATAACAAAAATTAAAACAGAAAAAACTTAATTTGTCTCACTGTAAATATAAGGTCAATTTTCACAAATATTTAAATTTACGTCAGTAAATTTTTCTCTGTAAGTTAAAACGTACACTATTTTCCCTATTTCTAAAAAAGTAGATCTAGGATAAAACATTCCTCCTGTCAGTTTGTCTTGCTCCGGGCAAACAATGACAAGATCACAACGAATTCGTGTTGCGTTCACCGTATCCCAAACCAGGTCGCTTTCCAGTCCTCCCGGACTCCTACGGGAACCCTTCCACGTACGTAAATTTAAATACGGGTCTCCAGAGACGGAGTCAGCCCGGAACCACATAATTAAACTCTCATCACCAGATAAGTCATTTACACATCATACAAATTATTCATTAGCAAGTCCCAAACGGTGGAATGTTTTTTTCACACGTCATAATTATTTGTTAATAAGACTACTTGTGTAGTTAAGGTTTTTAGTTATTATTTTATTAGTCTACTGCGAACCCTATCATACTCGTATATGTATAATTAAATTAATTTCACAAATTTATAAAATAACCCAGTAAATTTAGCAAACTTTATTATTAATAACTTATTATACTTTTTACCTTAGACCAGGAGTAGAGGGGAGACAGGGCATATTCACGCGTATATTTCCAAATCATCTCTGCGATTTTGACCCATATTGAATCAGCTGGAATAGCTAGTCGTCCAGTTAAATATTGTTATGTTACAGTTGACCAAATCTAAATAAATACTTGATTATCCATAACATAAATAAAACAATTTAAAACTAAGAAAACTATGAATCAAACTAAAGACGTATGTATTCAAGAACGTCAGAAGTTAAAATAATGATTGATAACGTCGGGTGACGCTTGTTGATTTTGAAAACTTATTCGTTCGACTGCACACGTATGTAACACATCTGGTCGATTGGGCTATTGCAGCTGACTTTGACGTTTCAATAAGGTCGAAAGTCGCTATGATGATTTGGAAAGTCTTCTTACGGCGAAATACATAGCATGCCATGTCTCCCCTCAATTCCTGGTCTAAGCTTTTTACCTTCCGTCCCCGGCCATTAGGTAAGGAAGGTTGTCTTTGGTCAAAAAATTCGATGGTGAGTTTTTAATGAATAAGCACGTTTTACGAATACGATTTTACTAGTTTTACGATGATGTCTGTATGTATGTGTGTGAGTGTGTGTGTGTGTAGCAAATTTTTCTCCGACGATAACTCCAAAATTACAATAATTCTAAAAAGTATGATTCTTTCGTATTCCTCTTCTTTACATCTCTATGAAGAGCTGATTAGATTTTGGTTATAGTTGGTCAACCGGAAGTTCCCTTATTTTAAGTATTTAACAGTTTTTCTTGAAGAAAACGTAGTTAAATATCATTTTTCGACATTTATGTGATTATCAATATGAGAGAATATCTTATTCTCTATACGGTTTGATTATTTTCCTTCATATTCAGTAGATATAAAGTTATAGAATTATAAAGAGATTAACTTTTAAAAATTAGTCAGCTTTGCTAAAATCATGGAAACAGCTGATATATTAAAAAAAAATTAATTAACAGATGTCAGTGTCAAGTGAAAAATTAAAGATAGAAAGTTTAGGATCAGAAAGTGGTATAGGTCATAATGGTCCGCGCAAGTAATATGCAGTTGCAGCCTCGCCTCAGGATTGGAACTTTCAATGGCGGGAGTACGAGAAAGGCCAAGGAGAAGAAGAAAGGACTATGTCGCAGAAGACGAGAGAGGAAGAACAGTGTGAAGAAAATGCATTGGAGAGGAATGAGTGGAAGAGAAGAATAAGAAACAGCAACCCCTAATAAAATAGGGAAAAGCTGAAGAAGAAAGAAGGGAGTGTCAAGTGGAATTTACTTAGTGTATGTTCGTGTTATAATTTTATTGGATTTATAGAATCTTCAAAGAACATTCTGTACGGAATTTGTAAAAAATAGTGCGTGTTTGTGTTACAATTTTACAGGATATACAGAATCTTTTTCAAGGAACTTTTGGTATGGGATATGTACAAAATACATCGAATTGACGGATGGACTTGTGCTGGCCACAACAGATATTTTCTTATAATATAATAAATAAAATTGTACAAAAAAAATTATTATTAATATATACGGATATGAATAATATTTACGTTAGTATAGACAAATATAGCTATGTTTTCACTTATTTCCACGAACCGATTACACAAACCCAATATTAAATTTAAATAAAAAAATCTGTTGTGGCCAGTACAAAACCTTCCGTCAATTCGATGTATTTTGTACAAATCCCATACCAAAAGGTCCTTGGAACAGATTCTATATAATATTATGTAAAATCAAACACGAACACATACTATTTCTATTCTATAAATCCAATAAAATTATAACATAAACATACACTAAATAAATGCACTTGACACTTCTTCTTATTCTTCAGCGTCCCCTATTTTATTAGAGGTAGCTCTTTTCTTCCACTCATTCCTGTCCAACACATCTTCTTGACACAGACATTCCTTTCAGTCTTTTGCGATACAGTCCTTCCATCTTCTCTTTGGCCTTTCTCTGCGTGTCACTTGCGACCTTGCGAGGAGCACTATGACATACCAATTTTGTGATCCTACACTTTCCATATTTGGTTTTGCACTTGCAACTGACATCTGTCAATTAGAATTTTTTTAATATATCAGCATCAGCTGTTTCCATGATAAATAGCAAAGCTGACTAATTTTTGAAATGTAACAAGGTAGGAATAGTGAAATAACAAGTAAATAACTTTAATATAAACTCTTCTAAATTATAGTTTCAATATCAACATTTTAACTCTGTCATCTTTGTAAGTCAAAATTCTGTTTAGAAATAATAATCATTATTTTCTCATATATCTGTTTAGTCTAGATGTCACCGCGTAGACATTTATTTGTTGACAATTAACTGTATAAGTTATTGGCTAGACTACGTCTTGTTATTTTGCTATGGAGGCTACACCCTCGCACCCTTCTTTAGAGATACGTTGAAGAGATAACACTTTGTTTTAAGGCAGTCGCGTTTTAAGATTGAAACGAGTCAGGTCAGACATGTAGTCTGTGTTAGTTTTTGGGCGTTTACGCCATGACTCGTAATTAAGGTTTATATCAGTTTAGTTTAGTATTAATTAGTATTGTGTAATTATGTAAAAATATTTGTAAATAAAGTTTAGTAGCTTAATATATTGTGTGTGCCATCTTCCAAAATATGTTCATAACTCTATCATCAAGTGTTCAGTGTTGGTGATAGTGTGAGTGTAAGAGCGTGTTCTCCTCAGGAAAGCAGTAGTCGTTCGGTGAAGTGTCCACCAGTTAGATAAAGTCACCGTTCGACAAAAGAGATTAAGTCATCGTTGGAATAAAAGAAAGTAAGAACAAAGAAGCATCTTATACCCCCCCCCCCCCCCCCCCCCCCCCCCCTGTTACATTGGCGCAGTCTCGGGTAGGATAATATAGAGTGCTGTTTAACTCTATTTATCCGAAAAGTTCCTACATCAATTAGAAATTATCAGTTTGTGACCGTGGAGAGGGAAGTCAGCGAAGATGTATCCGTATTCGACCACGACGCCAACGATGACACAGCCGTATCAGCCGTCACCAAATATGCTTGACGTATTATTGTCAATAAATACGTTTTCGGGTGATGGCAGAGTGGAAGAATACATCCACAACATGGTTTCAGCGAGCAGAAGATACGGCTGGGATGAAGTTTTTCTCGGCAGCGCAATGGTGTTTAGGCTCAGTGGTAAGGCAAGGGAATTATATTTTGCAATTCCATTGTATAAGCAGCCTTCCACTGGAACAGAGATGGTGCGTTGGTTAGAAATAACCTATGCAGGTCGCACCATATTACCGCCATCGTTTTTCCCGTCTTGTATGCCAAGATTTTATGGGTCAGCGTGGACGCACCAGCAGGTCTACGCACCGTGTGCAGCATCAGAGTCTCCAAGATATGCGTCGCTGGCAAGTGGCCACGCTTCGGTTGGACTTGGAGAACCAGCGCTGCCTGTGGCGAAGATCAGTTTAGCTGAAATTGAGTCGCTACTTGCAGCAGAGGATAGGCATGCGGTGGTAGATATTCCGCGTCCACAAGGTCGACAAAGTGCGACAACAGCCGTCACAGCGAGTGACGATGAGGGCGTACAGGAAGGGAAAATAACTGAAGAGGATTGCCTGCCGGAGAAAACGACTGATTATGAGGCTGAGGACGAACACCAAGACGACGTAGCTGAAGGACACAGCTACGTGGAGGATGAACATATGGATGGCACAATATATGACAACAATCTGCACGCTAAGGACCTGCAAACGGACTATGAAGAGGACATCGTGGATGGCGTCATGGACACGGTTTCCGACGAGGAAAACGTGCAAGATTTACGCCGCAACCCTGGGAAGCACGCCACTGGTTATGCCTTAAGTTCCCCCGATGTCACACGCATCCCGGTTAAGTTTTTTGCTTTGCCGAGTCAGAGACCCCTGTGGTGCGAGGAGCCGCCACCCGCTACCCTCAGTGATAATGCAGTGTCCCTTGTTTTTTATGACAACTGTGTGATGATTTTGCTAGTGTTTAGTTTGTGTCGGTAGATAAGGTTTTAGGAACATTAAGTAGCATGTTAGAATAGTAATGTTCATTAGTTAAGGAAATAAAATATACCCTTTTCCTTTTTAGCAATAATTATCTGTAGAAGATAATTATTTTGTGTTTGATATTTGTTGGAATATCTCAGTTTTTATGTTTTTGTGTACGTTAGCCATACGTTTCATGTTTTTGCAATTTCATGTTTTGTATTTTGAGTATTTGCAATTTGTTTTATTAGTCATTGATATTATGTTTATGTGTTTTATGTTTCATATGTTTGCAACATATGTTTTATGTGGCATTGATATGTATTTTATGCTTTTGTGCATTATGTTAACGTATTTGCAGAATATGTTTTATGTTTAGTTTATCATTGATTCATGCTTTTGTACAATATGTTTTATGTATTTGCGACATATGTTTAATTTATCATTTGTTTATGTATGTGCTTTGTTTCGTGCATTATGTTTTATGCTTTCAGGAGTTGGTTATCCTTCAGTGAGCAGGTATTAGGAATAAATATATCAATTTTGGGATATATTTATGTCTTAAGGAAGGGAGAGTGTAACAAGGTAGGAATAGTGAAATAACAAGTAAATAACTTTAATATAAACTCTTCTAAATTATAGTTTCAATATCAACATTTTAACTCTGTCATCTTTGTAAGTCAAAATTCTGTTTAGAAATAATAATCATTATTTTCTCATATATCTGTTTAGTCTAGATGTCACCGCGTAGACATTTATTTGTTGACAATTAACTGTATAAGTTATTGGCTAGACTACGTCTTGTTATTTTGCTATGGAGGCTACACCCTCGCACCCTTCTTTAGAGATACGTTGAAGAGATAACACTTTGTTTTAAGGCAGTCGCGTTTTAAGATTGAAACGAGTCAGGTCAGACATGTAGTCTGTGTTAGTTTTTGGGCGTTTACGCCATGACTCGTAATTAAGGTTTATATCAGTTTAGTTTAGTATTAATTAGTATTGTGTAATTATGTAAATAAAAGTAAAGTTAAATTAGTATAAAATATTGTGTGTGCCATCCATCCATTTAAGATGTGTTCATCATCTATCATCTAGTGTTGAGTGTTTAGTGATAGTGGTGAGTGTATGAGCGTGTTCCTCCTCGGAAATGTGTCATCGGTTAGTAAGAACAAAGAATCATCTGATCTTCCTGAACGACCCCCCCCCCCCCCTGTTACAGAAAATTAATTTCTTTATAATGCTTTAAATCTACATCTATTGAATATGAAGGAAAATGTATAATCAAACTGTATAGAGAGGAATATTTTCTTTAATATGTAATGTCAAAAAACAATATTTAACTGCGTTTTTTTAAGAAAAACTGTTAAAACTTCAAATAAGGGTACTTCCGGTTGATCAATTATAACCAAAATCTAATCAACTCTTCATATGGATGTACAGAAGAGGAATACGAAAGAATTATAATTTTTAGAATAGTAGTATTGGAGTTATCGTCGGAGAAAAATTTGTCACACACGGACATACATACACACACACGGACACACACACAGACACACACACAGACACACACACAGACACACACACACACACACACACATACATACAGACATCATCTTAAAAATAGTAAATTCGTATTGTAGGGACCCTAAAACATGCTGATTCATTAAAAACTCACCACCGAATTTTCTGACCAAAGACAATACCTTCCTTACCTAAAGGTGACGGAAGGTAAAAATTTAAATACATTTAGTTAGCTGTCTGTATGTATTGGTCTAAGCCGATTATAACAAAGAACATCCCTGCTTTGCCGGCGCAAATTAACCAGGATGTTCCGACTCACAACCACTTTTCCGTAACCATAACCTGACCATGTGAACCACAATCGTTGCGGAACATACTATTAGTATAGGCTGGAGACAAAATAAAAACCACATTGTGTATTTTCATTAAATAAAATAAAATACTTTACCTGCAGGTATCATGTACGAGTATAAATCGACAGTCGTTTCTTTTTTACTTGTTCCTGCGGAGTATCCCGCTTCCCATTCTACTGTTTCCTGCTTCTGCCACAAACGCGTGTTTGGTTTTTGTTCGTGATTACAGCACAGCTCTGCCGTAATCATCGATTGCACAGTTACTGGAACACTCACCAACATTTCATTTTAACTTCACTAACATTATGCATTCTAATTGTATTCTACTCCTATGTATATTGTGTATTGCGTCATTGGTTCTGATGGAATTCACTAACAAAAGGGCTTACCCATGATTTAATGACATTTAAATTGAAAACTGAACTACTAGCTTAGTTATATTGGAAACTATTTGTAATAGACACGCTTATGCTTATATGTACGTGGAAATCAAACTGATTTCTAACTTGCTATTCACAAGCAAAACAGATATTGAAACTTTCAACAACTATTATATTGTGTAATATGTATTGTATTCGTATTTGAGTGATTTTAGTATTATAGAACATAGAAACTGCTAGATTTAGTGAGCTTTTATTGCGTACCAGTTTTCACATACGAGGGTTATACAGAATTCCCTTTGAAAAGTGAATATTGTTTCATAATAACAGCAATTGTTTATCGAAGGGCCAGATTTGATTATTCTAGTAAATAATAATTGATAATTTACAAGACTTCATAAGGTGTCGGCGAGATGGGTACCCCGAATGTTAACGTCCGAACAAAAGCGAGATAGAGTCACCTTTTCATTAGCTAATTTGGCGTTGTTTGATCAAAAGCCAAACAGATTTTTGGCTTGCTTTGTTACAGTTGATGAATCATAGTTTCATCGCTTTGATCTCGAGTTGAAATTTTAAAGAAAGCTATCAGAATGTCACTAAAACTGTTGATTTTTGACACTGACATATCGTCGTTGGTTCTGAAAAACCTGCTATATGCATTATTAGTGATGTTTAGGTTTTTATATTGTTATGTTCATTATTTTTTTCTCTAGCGGCTGGTAATATCATGCTGATATTGTCTTTATAAGTATATAACGAAAAACATACTTAAGGAGCAGCGGTCAAAAACGGACACCTAATTTTTTAAATAGTTTTTTGACATTCCTGTAAAAGTACCTTTTTTCACATAGCAGGTTTTTCAGAATCATGGACGATATGTCATTTACAAACTATGTTATAAACATTGGAATTTGTCAACTGGTTTCCTTAGTGCCTTAGCCTCTGCGATTAGATTACTCTATAAATTATATAAATCTATACAAGATGTAATAAAAATTTTAAGTGTATTAGATGGAGAATTTTATGTTCTTCAATATTTAATAAAAAAAAAAAACTCCCAAAAAATTATATTTAGAAGAATTTTTCTAAGTAACTACTACTTTCGGTTGTTCAATTGTTACCAAAACTTTTTCAGCTCTTCCCAGGAATGTCAGATTGAGGAATCCATAGTTAAACAGTTCTTAAGTCTTACAATTTTTGAGGAATCGTATCTACAACATCCAGACATACACACATCCAAACACACACACACACACAGACATCATTTTAAAAATGTTATAATCGAATTCTAGGGACCTTAAATTGTGCTTATTCACTAAAATCTGGATATGCGAATTTTAGTATGAATCCAATACCTCTCTTAGCGAGAGTAAAAATTGTAAATATACCCTTCGTAGTACATTAAAGCAAACCCTGTATTTTGAACAAATATAAAAATTATAATGTCAGGAACTTGATAAAGATGCGGAAAAAATTATAATTTGCCACAGAACCTTATCGAGGTTTGCGTTTCCACTCTGTTTCGTCAATATACATCCGGAATATGTATAAATAATTCATGGGCTTTATATTTTTCGGATTAAACCGCATTTATATATAACAAAGTTTTGGAAGAGAAGCCAACATGTATTTTGTTGAAAACTTCGAACAATACCTATCAGAAAACTTAGCTATGATAATTTTCGCATGTTCTTTGCAAATCCCACGTGTATTTTCTTTCATGCGTGTAGATGATAAACGTACACACATTCGTACCACAAAAGGAAAAAATGAAAAAAGCGGAAAATAAAAAACCTGTCTAACACATAAATCTGACCGAGTATATCCGTTCGAATCCAGAAAAAGTTGACAAAGTAAACACTGCATTGAATTTGTAGCCCGGTTCGCGGGGTTTACCTGAGCGGATGAGACAGCCTAGCGACATCGCGAAACGCGAAACCTTTCAGAAAGGATAAGACGCTAAAACTAATTTCGTACATATGCGTAAGAAAGTGAAAAATGTAATACTTCATATAATATGCAAGTATTACCTTAGTAGTATTTTTACCTCCCGCTACCCTAGGTAAGGGAGGTATAGGGATCATGCTAAAAATCGCATATAGGGATTTTAGGGAATAAGCACGTTTTGATGATTTTGTAAAATAACACCTACCACATGTATAATGTAAACAGTGGCGGATTTACGCATAAGCACAGTAGGCACGTGCCTAGGGCGGCAAATTTTCGGGGACGGCAATTTTTTTTAATCAGAAATCTATAATTCTATAAAAAATTGCCGATCAAAAGACGTGACGAAAACATATACATCTCTGATCTCTGAACCAAAACTTTTTTGTAGGCATATTATTATTAATCCAGTCAATTTGTAATTATCGTCTGTTTTTCTGGTACTTACGTAATGGAATATGTGCTCTATTTTCAACAAATGTTAATGTAATTATTAGTTGCCAATATTCTTGAATACCAACTCTTCTAGAAATTCCATTTTTTTGTTGTAATATCTTCTTCTAGCTAAAATAAATAAACACAAAATTAAAGTGCGGAATCAGATATTTAACAGTATCTTGCAAAAATAAAATTAGATTTTACCTATTCTATAGGCTGTACCCCTCTGAAAATTATGATTTCTTCTCTTACAAATTTTCAAAAAATACTTTAATGTAACGGTAACCTAACGCACAGAACTTAATTTCACATAAGTCGGATAGTTACATTCATTTTATGGGAACTTAACAGTTAAAAATCTATTTTAATATTATGAAAAGGCGGCAAATTTCTGAAAAAGGCGACAATTTTCTGGGTGCCTATGGGCGGCAAAACTATTAATCCGCCCCTGAATGTAAATAACTATTACGTGAATAACTACTTGTGTAAAAACTTGTGAAAGATAACATATTTAAATTTAATTTCAATCTGTCGTAAACGCTTCCTTGATAGAACCTGATTAACACTTTGTTGAGGTTACTCTACTAAGTACATATTAGAGATAAAATAACTGGTGTTGGTTTTACCACAAGTGCATGATAATATTCTACCAAAGTGTTTGAAACGAAAAAACTTTCCACATAGTTCATAGTCCACAGAGATCGTGTAATTGCACTCAGAAAAGTTAATAAATCTGAAAAAACTGTTTAATCGTAATGAACAATTTCATTTAAACTTTTAATGAATTTTTCAGATTGTTGGCAGATATTTTTATTTGTTTTGTATGAGTAATAAATCAGCAATTTTGAAATGAATATCTAAACAGCATACACAAGACAATATACCAGCATTGTTCATAAGGCAATATTTATAGTACATATATTACAGTACATTTAAATGGCTAATATTCAGAAAATATCTATAAAATATAAGGACTAAATATATGAAATTCGGTATGTACATATCACATTCTAATATTATCATGACTATCCGTCGCATATCACAGATAATATAGTATATTACATCCGAGGTGGGAGATGTTTCATTACTGCCGAGGGTTTATGTATATTACCGAGAGGCGAAGCCTCGAGGTGAGATAATGCGCGAGGCTGTTATGAAACTTCCACCGAGGTTATGTATACTATTTTATTCACAATCATCCTCATTTTAAATCAATAATTTTCAAAATCAATGAATTATAACCTTTAATTTTATTAATATTTTGACAGCTGTCTTAAAATTTGTGTTATTACAGATAGTATTAAAGAATATAAAAATGCCTATCCGATACATTTAATTTTTTTATTATATCTTCTATAGAGTTAGAGAGAGATAGAGAAATACAAATATATAAAATAATATGTTGTAATGAAATGTTTCTAATTGACACATAAATGTCAGTGTCAATAAACATTACTGAATACTTTTTCTTAGAAGTACATTTCATATTTCTTAGTTTGTTATTAATTAAATATTTATAATTATAGGTACATATATTACATATGCCTTTCAGAAATACCGCCAATCTCATCAACGAATTGGAAGAATCTTGAACATTTAGAAGAATAAGAGGAAACTTGTTCTTATATATATATATATATATATATATATATATATATATATATATATATATATATAAAGAAGATATGTGTTTTTGTGTGTATACCAGAAATGTTAAATATGTTTAATTGTTATATAGCCTAATATGTAAATTGCGAGAGGTCTTGTGCTGGCCACAACATATTTATTTAGCAGGCGCCGGTTGCAGATATGGGAAGTGCCAAACTTGTGCAGTACTTATAATTTAATATTTTTCGGCCACAAAATAAACCGGATATTCGGTATAGGTATCCGGCTATAGTTTTCTATTTATTGCATCACTAATATTCATACCCTCTGGTTAGTGTTACAAACAAAAATGAATCAACAAGAGGTTCATAAAGCCCATAAAGCTAAATTTAAACTTTGAATTTAAAAATTTATATACGAAATATAGCAGCAAAATTTTTCTTTAGGAACTAATCCAATTTTCACCACCCACTATTACCTAGCACTTTGCTCTATTCATTTATCTTCCTTTAATAATCCATTATGTTGAGAGTGATTAGTGTTTTAGCTTAAAAATTCTGGCGGCCTGCACACTTTTAAAACGGATTCCGTGTAGAAAAGTTTGTGCATAAGATGCCTCGACGCGAATTGTAATTCCCGGGCAGAGAAGGCGCATCGCCGTAGCATCAGCTTCAGCGTACTGCACGCTCATACATATTTCATGACTAGCTAAACCGACCACAGACGGGCACAAGAAAATTGGGAAACGTATATGAAATTAGAAAATTTACTGTCATCTCTTCCTATCGTAGTTATATATGTATCCAATGCAACTTTGAAACATTTAAAACATCCAGATTAAAATGCTGACAAAAACCTTAATTTCCTACTTACAAACAAATAAGAACAATATTAAAAAAATCTGTTGTGGCCAGCACAATACCTCTCACCATTTTCATATTAGATTATATAAGTATTGTAATTAACATTTCTGGTACACACAAAAAATTCTAATTACATCTATCCTTTTATTTTTCATTTCATTCTATGAACAAGTTTTCTCCTACTCTTCCAAATGTTCGTGATTCTTCCAATTCATTGACGAGATTAGCGGTATTTCTGAAGGGTATATGATGAAATATATGTATAGCAAGCGCTTGTTTAGTTGACACTGATACTGTACATACTTTAGCTTATAAATGAATCTTTTTATACTAATTTCAGATATTGGCGGAGTCTTTTCCTCGTTGTAACAATAACATAACATTATAATTAATATTAAATCTCGACTTACCCAAGTACGAATTTTAGGTTTTCCGCATTCAAGAACTACCACTAACGTGCAGGAGCTATGTCTATAATTTTAAATACATATTTAATTAATGATAAAATAAGATATATGAAATGTACTTCCCAGGCAAAGCCTTCAGTAATATAAAAAAATTGTTTTAAATTTCCTATAACAGTTATTTAAAAACAATAGTAACATTGTAATAAATATAGAGAAAATAATTCATAATAACTGATTACAATAAACGAAATATTGATATATTAACAATGCATTGAATTATAATAAATTTGTGTAGGTATATACACTAGTATTTATAAAAAAAAAAAACAGTTTATTTTTTTTTTGTCTGTGCCCCTGGCCTTTGATACGATGCCGATTGGCCAATGACAATTTATTATTAGAGTGTGTAATTTACGACATACACAAACATCCAAGCCCCTGGTGGGAATCGAACCCACGATCCCAGAACCGAGCGGTGAAGGTAGCTTGAGCGCTATCTATAACCGCTCGACCACCGAGGCGGCTAAAACAGTTTATTAATATCAAAATACAATGCATTGTTATATCAATGTTTTGATTACTGTAATCAATTATTGTCAATTATTTTCACTTTATTTATTACAATTTTACTACTATTTTTAAATGACTGTAATAGGAAATATGAAACAGATTTTTAAAAGTTCAACAATTTTTATGTAAAGAAAATAATTACGCTAATGGAGAATCAAACCCCAAACTAAAATTTCAAAGGCAACAATGTTAACCAATATGCCACATAGGTTATAAAAAAGTGAAGCAGTTATTTATTTGAAAATGTTTATGATTTATTACAATTTATGCAAAAATAATAAAGACCGGTAGTATTTACTCTTAAACAGGGGTGATTAAGCGTTGACTAAAGTAACAAATTCAGTTGTTTTTTAATCACCCCAATGTAATTCTAAATGGTAGTCATGGTTATTAGTTAGTCAGAGTGACTAAAATTTTGAGTAAATACTACCGGTCAAAGTGATTAATATTAAGATTATGCACAGGATGTAATGTACTATTATCATGTTCAATATAATGGCTTAATTTTCTCCCTACGTCAACGTTTGCTTGGGACATCCAGACATCCAGTATACGTGTTACATGTATTTTTTTTTTATTTTTTTTAGTGTAAAAGAACATGCAACTATAAAATATACGAAATTGATAATTAGAGAAAAGTTAAAATTAAGTTAAACAAACCATTTCTTTAGGCATATATTTTTTCCACAAGAAAAACTATACGAATCATTCACTAGATATTCTGCATATCCAGGAAAGCATCCAACGTCGGGAGATATTATAGTGGTGTATTGTTTATCGGGAAAAATGCATAGGTCACTAGATGTAGACGAAAATGTTATTTTTACAGTTTTTTTATTGTCATAAATAACTCCAAAGTATGAAAAAATACTAAATTTTAGAATGAACTCCTTTAGGGCACATTTTTATTCTCTTTCGAATAACAAAGCTAAATTTTTTATCACTGTTGTGTTTCGAGTTCTGACGTTAAAGTTACAATTATTTTACGGGCGCTATGATAAAAAGTTGTACCATTGAAAAAAAAAAATTATTTTGCTTTCCTGATGTATAATTTTTCCATTTTCATTTGTTTCAAACTGCGAAAATACAACCTCACTATTATTCTTGTTATTCTTTCGTCTAAGAAGTAATATGATATTTAAGTTGTCTGTCAGTAGCAATATATAATTTTTGTTCTCATTGTTATAATTTATAATGTTTTCCTCCTTTATACATTATCTCTCTATTTATATCCAGAATATACATTTCTCTCATAATAAGCTTTCTTTTGTAGAAAAAAATCATTCACTGAGAAATTTTTGTACCAAAATATAATTTGCAAAATCGAGGATGATATGTTATTTTTTAATAAAAAAAAACCATTAACCGAAATTAATAGAATTCTATTTTATTAAACGTTTATAAAGAGAGTAAGAAACATATATACGTATAGTTTAAATGAGCAATATTTGTAGAGTTTCAATTTAGATTTTACAAGTTATCAAACTTGCAAAATTAAAATTATTAATCGTAGAATATAATTATCTACAATATTTATTTGAAACATTTTTGAAAAGTTATACAGAAAAGTTATTTGATACAACCTGGTCCATAATTTAGCATAAACAATTTTTTTGCAAGGCCTACCAATTTTCCAGAAAAATATTTAACTTTGATTTTTTAAATAGAACACCCTGTATATTTTTACGGAATAAAATTCTAAATAAATTTCTCTTTACAATGATGTGTAAGATGTAAGGGTTTACTTTAAATTATGTCTAATAAAGCAAATAGAAATACGATAGAAGTAGGCTGTGATATTCTATTGTTTATACCAGTAACATACGTCACAGATTGCTACTTGATATTTAAATAAAAGTATTAATAATTTTGTAAATCATCAATGCTAGTAATTCTATTACTTGCTTTATTAGACATAATTTTATTCAAAGGAAAACCCCTACGTAGCCAATGTTCATGTGTGACAGAAGTTACAGGTATAAACAATAGAATATCATAGCCTACTTTTATCATATTTCTATTTGCTTTATAGGACATAATTTAAAGGTAAATCCTTACTTGTTGCACATCATTGTAAAGAGAAATTTATTAAGAATCTTATTCTGTCGAAATATACAGGGTGTTCCATTTAAAAAATTAAAGTTAAACATTTTTCCAAAAAATTGGTAGGTTCATGCTAAATTATAGATCAAGTTGTATTAAACAACTTTTGTATATAACTTTTTTTTGTATCTTTAATATTTCAGAAGATATAAGCTGGACAATGAAAAATCAACCACCCTGTATATATGTGACAGTTCAAACGATATGCATTTCTTTGTAATTTTGTTTAAATTCCATGGCTATCACAAATGAGAAATATTTATAAAATTTCAAATTGTAGGTATTTTACAGATTACTATACATGCAAAATAAAATCTTATTAGCGATTTAGGCTTAAAATTAAATTCTCTACCACATTTAATTGAAACATTTTTGTCTAAAATTAAATGGGAAGTTTTGCACAAGGAAAAACTGGTTTCCCATATTAAATGTTTAAGGCCCGCTTTTTAATTAATACCCTGTATAATGTGCCTGAGTGTCTGGTCGCGAACCTGGGGGAACCGGGTTCGATCCCGACCGGCGCCAAATATTTCAAATTTTAAAATGGCACAAAAGTGACCCCTGTGGTGCACTCTCCACGCCAGCAATGAGTGCCCGTGAGGTGACGCCTGGTAAACGCCCGCACGGTACAAATATGTCATCATCATTACCGATATCTGCGATAAAGCAGATTGGCACACCCAGAAATGGGTAATATGCCGTGATGATATATTTATTTTATTTATTTATGTTAATTAGAATATTTGTTTCTCGTCGTTTTCGAGAAGAAGATCAATGTTGCCAAACTTTTGTATTTTGCTGAAAATAGCTTTAAATGAAAGACTGTGTCCGTGTACTCATTTATAATTAATCGTATAATCGATAAAAACAAATTCGTCAAACAATTTTCCGCTTTGTAAATCAGAAAGGCGCAGACGACGCCACTGGTTGATCGCTGTCAAATAGGTAAATTCTTTTAGAGGGAAAACGCGTCTCCATCTTTCACAAAGAAGACAATGAATTTACAAGTTCTTTTGATGAAACGACTGACGAAAACGCCGCCAATAGGTATAAACGTCGCGAGTGTTGTACAAAACAATCTGTCCGAATAAATCAGCCGTGGAAATGCTACTGACGACGACGATTCCAACACAGAACGAGAATAAACGATCGAAATAAATCTATGAAAAATAAAACAATCGTGCCAGAAACACAAAGGCTTTCAAACTTTTTTCATAATACCTCAATTTCCTTCAGTGAAACTGACTTGTACGCGCGTTTAGCTTTTATCAATAATTAAAACTACTTTGACATACCGACATATACTATCATTCGGAACTTCCTTAATGAACTTAATTACAAATCGTTAATCACCACGAGTTATGAGGAACATATTTTTTCTGTCTTAATGAGCAAAATGAGGTTAATGTTAAAAAATCTGAATAAAACTCGATTTCTGGACTGACCTTATCTTTATTGAAAACACAAAATTGTTTCACAACGTTTCGGATCTGCTTCCGTCATCAGATGAACTGATACTAATTTACATCTGTGTAAGAGGAAGAATTTAAAAAATCTGCTTTGGCCAGCACAAGACCTTCCGTTAATTTGATGTATTTTGTACAAATCCCATACCAAAAGTTCATTGTAAAGATTCTATATATCCAGTAAAATTGTAACACGAACATAATACAATTTTTTACAAATTCCATACAGAAAGTTCCTTGGAAAATATTCTATAAATCCAATAAAATTATCTCATGAATATACATTATGTATACTCATATACAAATATTCTAAAAATGCGTACACTTATGTAACATTCTCTTTACAATCAAATAATATTACTACCAAGTTTATATCTCTACCCATTTTTCAATTATTGCCCAAAAAGTCAATATACCCCACATTTAGATAAAAACTTCAAAATTTTCAAAAATCTAATTTTTATGTATCTAGATACTTCTCAATGTGCTGATTCCAAATTTTGAAATTTTCAGTTATTTTTCTTTAAAGATTGTATGCTGTGTTCAAAAATTCTGAAAATTGGTGTACTTATGTAATTTTGCCCGTAGAATCGAATGGTGATATCGCCAAAATCATATCTGGATCCATTTTTGGGTTAATACCCAAAAATGGGCAGTTTTGAGCAAAACTTTGAATCTAAATATCTCGAGAACGAAAAAGATATCAACCTGCTGTTTCAAAATTTGGAATCAGCGCACTGAGAAGTATCTATATACATATAAATTAATGTGGGGTATATTGATTTTTTGGGCAATAATTGAAAAATGGGTAGAGATATAAACTTGGTAGTAATATTATTTGATTGTAAAGAGAATGTTGAATGTTACGTAAGTGTACGCATTTTTAGAGTATTTATATATGAGTATACATAAGGAACTTTCTGTATGGAATTTGTAAAAAATTGTATTATGGCCGTCTTACAATTTTACTGGATATATAGAATCTTTTCCAATGATCTTTTGGTATGGGATTTGTACAAAATACATCAAATTAACGGAAGGTCTTATGCTGACCACAACAGATTTTTTTATATAGGTTTCCGGATCTGATATGAAATTTTTTTAAGTAAATTAATTTGGTAACTTTTGTGCAAAGGAAAACTTATTGTGACAAACGCCAATTGTCCACTTTTCGATTCACACCACCACACCTGTACTGCCATATACATATTATATTGTCATTATGTTAAACAAAATGTTCTTATTTTTATATCATCTGTACCGTTTAGTAAGGGAGGCTAAATTTTTGCGCCCCCTCATGACTTGCGTCCTAAGCGATTGCCTCGGCCCTGTTTAAAAGATTCAATATTACTATATTGGTCGTTTATGCGTTTATCTTGCTAAAATAAATTTAAAACTTTTGTTTCCAAAGTATCAAGTCAATAACTCCAGTTTAAAAGCAGAGTAAACTTTCCCCGTAAAAAAATGTCAAGTTTCAGTATAACTTATGCTGAAAAATAATTCTCGTGAAACAAAATGCGAGAAAGGTTAATATAATTCGTCGCTAACATGTCAACAAACTAGGTTTGCGGATGCCTTGGAACCATTAGTCTTTCGAGAGACGGATAAACGGATTGCAGAACACGCGGAACTTCGGTAATTTGTAAATGTACTGGGCATCATCTTCTGCCGGAGCTGGCTTGCTTAGCCTCAGGCAGCCAGCGGCGTCCGTGCGCGGCGGGCGCGGGGTAATTAGCTAGTGATGGATGGTCCAGGTGCCGAGATGCCTCCCCTGATTCTGACGTCCTTGGCCCGCAATCGATACAGAATGGATGCTGAGGATTCAATGATTTGACTCGAAAACTGAGATTTGTAGCAAAGGGAAATAATCTCGAGTTTTATAATCCTATTCGGTTATAAATATGCATAATTTTATTTGACACATCCCTTCAAATTATTAGCAGTTTTTATATGCAGAGAATTAACATTTGCATTCAATTACTATTGTGGCCAGCACAAGACCTCTCGCCGCCATTTCCATATTAAGCTATATAAGTATTGTCATATTTAACATTTCTGGGTACACGCAAAAACACTTATGTTTTTTATTGAATTTTGACGTTTTAAACTGTCATTATTAACTCCATAGCAACAACTGTAAGTAACACTTTTTTCACATGTGAATTAAAAAAAAATTAAATCACTCTCACAAAATTTTAACTCACTCTGCAACAAATAATGCATTTTAAATAACGTCAGGTACGAAAATAACACTCACCATAAAATTTATTAGATATTATCAGCCATTTTCATTATTTTTCACGGCACAAATGACAGACAATAAAGCATTTAATGTACATGACTTGACGTCTATCAGCGACGATTGTCATGCTCAGCCTACTAACTGATCAGTTTTTTATTTTGTCAAAATTAAATATTATAATGGTTTTTATTAGTATTTCGTCAAAATTGAATAAAATATTGTACAAACCACGTGAGCTAAGAATGTTTATTCACTCGAAGAAATTAACTCACTCGCCCTTACGGGCTGTGAGCTAAACTTTCTTCTCATGAATAAACATTACCTTAGCTCACTTGGTGTGTAAATATCTATTATATATTTTTTTTAATTCATTTTATGAGCAATTTTCCTCTTATTCTTCTAAATATTCTTCCAATTCATTGCTAATATTGGCGGTATTTCTGAAGAGTATATGTAATTATAAAAAATTAATTAATAATAAAATAAGAAATATTAAATGTACTTCCCAGAAAAAGTCTTCAGTCTTCTCTGGATTTTTGACACTAACATTTATCTGTCAATTTCAAACATTTGAATTTTTCAACTGGTTTCCATAGACTGTGGGATTCATTACAATATATTATTTTATATATTTATTTTTCTCTATCTCTAACTCTATAGAAGATATAATAAAAATTTAAAATGTATCAGATAGAGATTTTCATATTCTTTAATATTTGATATAACATAAATTTTAAAAAAATAATATTTAATTTTTTTTTCAAGAAACTAGTACTTCCGGTTGTCCAATTGTTACCCAAATCTAATCAGCTCTTCCCGGAATGTCAAGTTTTAATTAAGTCTTATAGTATTTAAGAAACCGTGGTTCCAACATCCACATACAAACACACACACACACACACACACACACACACACACACACACAAACGGACATCATCATGTTATAATCGGATTCTAGGGACCTTAAAACATGCTTATCCACTAACATCTGAATATGTAATTTTTAACATGATTCCAATACCTCTTTTAGCGAGAGGTAAAACACTGATGTGGCCAGCACAATATCTGTCGCTATTTAATTTTTACCTTCCGTCACCTTTTAGGTAAGGAAGGTATTGTCATTGGTCAAAAAAATCAATGGTGAGTTTTTAATGAATAAGCATGTTTTAGGGTCCCTACAATACGAATTTACTATTTTTAAGATGATGTCTATATGTATGTGTGTGTGTGTGTGTGTGTGTGTGTGTATGTGTGTGTGTGTGACAAATTTTTCTCCGACGATAACTTCAAAAACAACAATTCCAAAATTTTTGATTCTTTCGTATTCCTCTTTTTTACATCCATATGAAGAGAAATAGTTGTCTCAAATGTTTTAAAACATAGAATTAATGAATAGTATCAGATTTTAACTATTTCTATGGTATATATAATAACTTTTTAAAAAGTAAGTAATGATTAAAATTCATTCAAATGTCATTTTTTTTCTGTTACGCATATATTTTAAAAACCTTTCACCAAACACATAAAACAAAAACAACAAACTTTATATAAATTGATACACTCCATGTTTAAAACTCTGCCCTCTGCTGAGTAATGAGTTTATTTCTATCAATCATCTATTATGAAGGACGTTTTATTTACAAATTTTTAATTAAATAAGTTATGATTGCCGTGTCACCAAAACTTCATGCACAAACAAAAGCTTTTAATAGAGCCAGCATTGAATTTATTTTGTATGAAATGGCTATATTGTTTGATTAAAAACTTCAATAGCACAGACAACAAATTAAATTGAATAGATTAAAAAAATCCATTGCACAGTGTATAGATTATTTGACGTGACACATTCAGAAATTAAAAATAAATTGATTTTAGTTGGCCTAATAAAAACAGAACGTCTAATAATTTATTTTGTTTTTTTTTTATGACATATTTGGAATTGTCAGTAAATCTTTGTGGAAATGAATTACTTTGGAAAATTAAAAACAGTATACATTATTCCAAAATAAAAGAAATTTTATCGTTCTTATTTTTTTGTTCCATCTTCTTGAATTAATAATTGATGTATTATTCTTGTTCAAATCATATTTGCTTATTTGTATTTCAAAGTTTAATGGTGATAATAAAGTTGATAATTCTCATACCACAGTATTAAAATTTTACAAAATTCGTATTTTTCCACATACATACTAGTACTTTTTTCCAAATTAACCGCCTTTTTAACCAAATCCAAAACTAATGTTTTTCATTATTTTTAACATTTTTAACTGGGATGAAAGTAAATACTTTTTACAATAAAATTAGTGAAAAAAATCTGATGTGCCAGTACACTACCTTCCGTTAATTCTATGTATTTTGTACAAATCCCATATCAAAAGTTCCTTGGAAAAGATTCTATCCAGTAAAATTGTAAAACGAGCATATGTTATTTTCTACAAATTCCATACCGAAAGTTCCTGAAAAAAGATCTATAAATCCAATAAAATTATAACACGAACATACATTATGTAAATTGCACTTGCCACTGATATCTGTCAATTAGAATTATTTGAATACATCAGCTGTTCCCGTGATTATAGCAAAGCTGGCTGATTTATGATAGGTAATCTCTTTATAATTCTTTAACTCTATATCTTTTGAATATGAAAGAAAATGAATAATCAAACCGTATATAGCCAATAAGAAATTATTTTATATTACAAATTACTGATTGGTAAGTGATGTTCTAGCGTAGCACAACATAATGTTTATTAATAATCATAAAATTGACAATTCTAATATACAATTATTAAAACATGTTAACATAAATTGATGAACGCGGATCTAGGTCCCATCCCAAATTAATGAAATAATATAAGCCAGTTACTTTGGTTAATCTTAGTTACCCAATTAGGTACCCATTCACCTATGACTCCTCTTCATATATAATCCGAGTTCTCTCTCTTATTGCTCAGAGTTGTTTTGACCTCTGGCATAGTTTACATGACTAAACTTAACTTCTGTCTTATTATTTTGAAGTTTCTACTGATGATGAGAACATAGTTTTCGAAATACCTACATAATTATTTTTTTTTAATTATTGTTAAGGTAAGAGCATTGCCGGTCGCTCAGCGAAATCAGTTTTGTAGCTAGTATGACACTAGTGCAGACAAACTTCTTACGTTCCCCCACTACTTTTAAGATTGCTAAGTTTATTTCTCTCTGTCTGCTTGTATATGTTTGTCCTTGTTTAAAGCACAAGGGGAAAACGTGGGGAAAACTCAGCCCGTGTTGTGAAGCAAATTATTGGAGTGAGAGAGGAGATGTGTGTAGTAGAGGGGGAACATATTCTCCTAACACTTTCTCCTCCATAGTCTATCGTTCCGATTTCTGAAATAAGCGGCAAAAAGGGGTTTAGTAGAAATCAAATCACAGCTAAACTAAAAGAGATAATTTAGATTTTTTTTCACAGACTTACTACTAAAGGTGGGCGCTATGGGGGTGACCCAAACATTTTTTATATAAAGTACAGTTTTCGTGTTAAAAATAAATTTTAAAATAGCCATTTTTATGATGTTTTTTGAACTAAATTTAAATGCAATAGAAATTAATAATTATGCAAAATAATTGGTCATAATTGGTCAAATTTGAAGTTATAACTTAATATTTACGAGTGTAGTTTGATTTCTACTAAAGTGCTGTTTAGCGTAGCACCGGCAATCGCCTTAAGGGATTTTTCTTTTTTATTCATATTTACTGATCATTTATTCACAAATTACTAAATCAAATAAATATAACACTGTTCAATAAAATATAAACTTAATAGGTAATTTATATAAAATGAGAGAATTTTTGTTTCCTGGAATATTTTTAAAAAATCGATTAAACCGAAACACGAATTTAATAAATTGGATTCGAGCATGAATTCTTAAATTTATATTCTCGTTTTTATAAATTTGAAAAAATTATATACTCATATAATTAGTGGTTTTCCTTTTGTATTTTTCGGTAGATAATTTCCCGTAAAAAGGTTTCTGAAATAGTCGCAGAATTTGGAGTGCTGTTGGTTAACGTCACAGTTTATGAGTGGTAACTTTCACAAATTAGTTTTCAAATTATGAAAGGCTTTTATGCAAGTGCAAACTTTATCCAACGACGATTATGGTGTAAAACCGCGGGCACGTCAACGGCCATCTGCTTAGTCTTAATTAATGGGGATTTACCGACTGAGCTGCCGACAAGAACAATAATATCCATCAACGGCGGTTTGCTAGATTATCCGAACTGTCTAAATATATTTGCACGCACCCATGTGCTGTCCATTTAACATCCGAATTACCGCAATGACGTCGACAAATCGCTGCCTTCTCTGATTATTATCTAAAACCACGACGCAAAATGTGCACGAAACTTGGATTCTATTGTTTTTCTTTGTACATGGAACTTTATATTTTATTTTCTATAAATTTTGCTAATAATACAATGCAATTAAAGTATTTATTTCTACATTCTTAAATTTGAAATTTTACATAATTTCATTTAAAATAAATAAATGTGTTTTATAAAAGAAATGATAACTTGACTTAATGATTTTAACGGAGAAAAAAAATCTGTTGTGGCCAGCATAATACCTATCACCATTTTCATATTAGGCTATACAGTGTGTCCCATTTAGAGGTGCCACCATTGGGATCTCGAGAACTATAAGAGATACGATGTCCGTTAAATGGAACTTTTTGTGCGCGTTTGGGAGGCCATCTCAGATGTGCTTTTGTTTTTCCAAAAATTCTCATAGGGCACTATATAATGACGAAAAACTGAATATTGTTGATTTTTTCTTTTTCAAATAACGTCTAAACTATTAGTAATTAAGAAAAACGTTTCAAATATAAAAGATAGATACTTTTATTAGCTAACCAGTGGCGTATGAAACAAATTTTTATATCCGTAAATTTTCGAGATATAACACAAACTTATATTTTTTTAAATGGAACCCATATTTGATTTCAGTCTCAAAAAAATCATTATTTTTTTCTTTTTTCAATGATGTAAGGGTTATTGTATTTTATATTTGTTTTGCTCCTAAAATTTAATTTTTCTCTTTATTTTCCTGAACTTTCTTATTATTTCCCAAAAAAACATTATTATTTTTATTAATTACATTGTATTTGATCGAAATAATTTGTTTTATGCCTTTATTACTTAATATTTTCATTCTAGACTCATAATTACAAATTACACTAATGTGCCAAGGGCGACCAGATACAAAATATTATAAAAATTAGTTTGATACGAGTTTCGAGCAAATTTTTTTAACGAAATAAATTATTTAAATACAAGGAGTATTTCTAAATAGAAATCTACCAATATTTTCAAAATAATTATAAATTTAATACAAAATAAGTAAAAAAATAATAAATTTGAAGGCAAAACAAATATAAAACATAATAACACTTACATCGTTGAAAAGAGAAAAAAATAATGATTTTTTTGAGACTAAAATTAGATATGGGTTCTATTTAAAAAAATATAAGTTTGTATTATATCTCGAAAATTTACGGATATAAAAATTTATTTCGTGCGCCACTGGTTAGTTAATAAAAATATCTATCTTTTGTATTTGAAACGTTTTTCTCAATTACTAATAGTTTAGAAGTTATTTGAAAAAGAAAAAATGAACAATATTCAGTTTTTCGTCATTATCTAGTGCCCTATGAGGATTTCTGGAAAAACAACAGCACATCTGAGATGGCCTCCCAAAGTCGCTCAAAAAGTTCCATTTAACCGACATCGTATCTCTTATAGTTCTCGAGATCCCAATGGTGGCACCTCTAAATGGGACACACTGTATAATTATTGTATTTAACATTAATTTCAAATATTTCAACGCCTGACAACACAGTTTCACGAATACGACAGTCGAGCTCTACCGGTTCAATTTGGAATTGTGATTGTTTGGTTTAGTGTTTATTGAAATAAATGGTTTATTTAGATATCTTATACTGCACTAGTACTTTCAAAAAAATAGAAAGTAATAAAGTAATCTTCTCTCTTGTATATTTTGCTGTCAGCTGTCACAATTTTAGGTTAGATTACTGTTTCATGTTGTGAAGCGTAAATGTGTATACCTTGAGTATTTTATAACGTGAAATATTGGATTTGTCATATCCATGGTTACGACTTGACAGCAATGTATTTGCCTGTCCCATTTAAATGAAACATAGGGAACGAATTTGACATTTGACAAGACGTCTATAGAGGTTAATTTTGTTTAAATAATTATACCTGTTTTCTAAAAATTAAATTTAGTTGTAGAAAAAATATTGTATGCACCTTGTGCCCGACCTATGTTTAGTGCGCTCAAGTGGTTTTCTCACTTAAATAGCTATTTTTTTTACAATATTTAAATATAATACTTCTGTCTAATTTGTTCCCTGTTTTACTTTAAATGAAATAGGTAAATGCATTGCTGTCAATCAAATGTCAAGTCGTAACCATGAATATGACAAACCCAATGTTTCACGTTAAAAAATCTGTTGTGGCCAGTACAAGACCTCTCGCCATTTCCATATTAGGCTATTATGTATTGTATTGCACTTCGCTTTCGAACCGTCGTTTTATAACAAAAAATTACAGAACTTTACTCAAATATTGTTTTTTATTGTATTTAACATGTCTTCTGCACACATATAATTCTAATTATATCTATTTTTCATTCTATGAGGAAGTTTCTAATTGTTACCAAAACCTTTTCAGCTCTTTCCAGGAATGTCAGATTGAAGAAACTGCAGTTAAATATTTTTTAATTCTTATAGTTTTTGAGGAATCGTCCCTCCAACTTCCATACATACACACACACACACACACACACACACACACACACACACATATATATATATATATATATATATATATACATACACACATACACACACACACATCATTTTAAAAATGTTATAATCGGATTCTAGGGACCATAAATCGTGCTTATTCAATAAAATCTGGATATGCGAATTTTAGCATGAATCCAATACCTCTCTTAGCGAGTCCGTGTTTAAAATCGCAAATTTATGAATGAAAAGTCGCATATTTCAAATTATGTTCTATTATTATATTTATTAAATGAGACGGACTTCATGATTTTATAAATAAAATCAACAATTTTTTTTTTAAATAACCCCATCATTATTTGTTTTTTGTTGTATTGTGTACGAGGCGTGTAAATTTTTTATGATATACATATAAAAACTCCACCAAAAATTTAAGTTAATGACCGCATTAATGAAGATAAATTTTGTGATGCAAAATTTTAAATTCATGAACATGACGTTCTGTGTTGACGCATAAAATTTTATTATTCGCACATCACAGAAATTTGTATAACAAACATGGCACATTTATATGTTGTACGGGCAGATAACCCTGTTGTTAGTAAAGAAATAAAATAAGAGATGTGCTCTCAACATAACAGTATTTTGCCGCACAAACGCGGAAGGGGCTTTGCCCATTCAGATTTATATATCCCCACATGAGGAAAATACTTCACTACCAACCACTTATTGTAATCCACAGACATGCGTACAACGTACGCAACGATCGGAGAGCTATAGTTCGTTCGTCGGCCGTTATTTTTATCTTTTCTCTTTTATATTTACCTCTCGCTAAGAGAGGTATTGGATTCATGCATATCCAGATTTTACTGAATAAGCACGATTTAAGGTCCCTAGAATCCGATTATAACATTTTTAAATAAAATAAAATAAATAAATATATCATCACGGCATATTACCCATTTCTGGGTGTGCCAGTATCTACAACACATGTAGACATCGGTAATGATGACAATATATTTTACCGTGTGGGCGCTTACCAGGCGTCACCTCAGGGGCACTCATAGCTGATGTGGAGAGTGCACCACAGGGGTCACTTTAGTGCCATTTAAAATTGGAAATATTTGGCGTCTGTCGGGATCGAACCCGGTTCCCCTGGGTTTCGCGACCAGACACTTAGGCACGCGGCCACGGGGACCCCATTTTTAAAATGATGTGTATGTGTGTGTGTGTGTGTGTGTGGTGTGTGTGTGTGTAAGTCTGGATGTTGGAGGGACGATTCCTGAAAAAACTATAAGACGTAAGACCTGTTTATCTATGAATTCCTCAATCTGACATTCCTGGGAAGAGCTGAAAAGGTTTTGGTAATAATTGGACAACCGGAAGTAGTAGTTTCTTTAAAAAAATCTTCTAAAAAAAATTTTTTGAAAATTTCTGTTATTACTATTATTGAAGAACATAAAATTCTCCATCAAGTACACTTGAAAATTTTATTATATCTTGTATAGATTTAGAGATAAAGGAACTGTAATATGGAATAATCTAATTGCAAAGGCTAAGGCACTAAGGAAACCACTTGACAAATACAAATGTTTATTGTAAATGACAGATGTCAGTGTTAAAAATCAACAGTTTTAGTAACAATTTGATAGCTTTTTATGGGAAGCACATTTAATCTTTCTTATTGTTTTATTAATTAAATATTTGTAATTACAGGTAAAATACATATATCCATCAGAAATATCGCCAATGTGGTTAATGAATTGGAAGAATCTCTGACATTTAAGAACTTCCTCATACAATGAAAAATAGATATAATTAGAATTGTATGTGTACAGAAGACATGTTAAATACAATAAAAAACAATATTTGGGTAAAGTTCTGTATTTTTTTTTGTTATAATACGTCGGTTCGATAGTGAAGTGCAATACAATACTTATATAGTGTTGTAAACCGGATTGAACTATATGTTCTAATGTAAATAGGAATGAACTATATATTCCAAGTCTTTGTATGGAAAGTGTGATCCTTGCACTCTGTAATCAAACAATGTAGTGGGAGAGATGCAAAAGGGTTTTTTCTGCTCCGTTACCGGACAGTGAGTTGAAGTTAGTCAGTAGTGAGTAGTAAGAAGTTACTTGTAAATAGTCAAGTTAATAAGTAGACAGCAATATTCGATATTCAGTATTCAAATTCACAATTGTATTATTTCAACATTAATAAACTAATAGGTAATACAAGATACACTTAATAATTTAACAACCCTTAAAACACAACCCGACGTGAGAACCCCACGTTACAACAATAGCCTAATATGGAAATGGCGAGAGGTCTTGTGCTGGCCACACCAGATTTTTAGTCCTGTTATATCATAGTAACAGTATGGTATTACGAAAATTTATTTATGAGATTTATGAAATGTCTTATTTCAGCTCACCGAAATGACCAAAATTTCATTTTGACAATGAAATTTCTCGGTTTGGTAGGAATGTTTATAATCAAAGCAAGTGAGAATCAAATACTTAGCGGAACTCCAACGAAACGTTTTTCGCATTGTGAGTTATTATTAGCCTGCAAATAAGTTTCTCGTCATTTTGGTATTATCCTTGGAGCATAAATAATAGGGTTGTCTCTTCTTCGACCACAGCGCCGCAGTCACAGGACGGCGGATCAGAGAAATAATTAAAAAAGGATTTGTGGTTGTCAAATTATAATTTGTTTTTCATTTATCTCAGCTTTGGTTTGCAACTTTTAATGGAATTAATTTCATAATATCAGGATTTTTTCCACTTTTGCGATCGAAAAATAAAAAACGTATGTCTCTTTTTTATGTAATCTAATCATGAAATTTTTAATTTTGTCATTTCATGTTTGTATTTTACAAAAAAATTCTCTCGTGATAAAAATTTTTTGTAATATTAAAAGTACGCAAGCATGATATACATACCTAATTTTTCGTACAGCAACACGATTTAAATAAAATGAGTAAAGTGAAATATAAATTTACGTTCGCACTAAATACAAAATTACAATGTCAGCAATAATGCTATACAATATCTTTCATTATTATTAGTTTATAGTACACAATGAACAATGAAATTTCATACTATACATTGAATAGAACGTTTAATTGCTTTACTTGTATATATAGTGAGTTGCCTAAATTGGTATACACAAGCCGATTCATGAAGAATATACCAAAATAAAACTATATATTGGGCGAGTCATTTTGAGTAAAAAATGTTGTATGAAGGTATGTCCGGAAACTTTTTTATAATATTTTTTACATAAGGGCTCCAGTTTTGCAGGTTTTGCGATAACTTTGGATTGGATATTTCATTATTATGGTTATATTTTCATTATTTTAACATCCTAGTATATAGTTTAATTTAGTTATATATTTTGTTGGCAACCGTGTTCTAGTGTCATTTTTACAGGGAGATGTAGGGATCGTACTAAATAAATAAATAAATAAATAAATATATCATCATGGCATATTACCCATTACTGGGTTGTGCCAGTATCTACAGCACATGTAGACATCGGTAATGATGACGATATATTTTACCGTGTGGGGCGTTTACCAGGCGTCACCTCACGGTCACTCATAGTCATAGCTGGTGTGGAGAGTGCACCACAGGAGTCAATTTTGTGCCATTTAAAATTGGAAATATTTGGATCGTAATAAAAATCGCATATAGAGATTTTAGTGAATAAGCACGTTTTGATGTTCCCAGAATCCGATTTTAACATTTTACAATGATGTCTGTGGGTATGAATGTGAGTGTGTGTGTGTGTATATCTGTGTGTCTGTGTGGATCGTGTGGATACGATTACTCAAATACTATCAATCAGAAAATTTTGAAATTTTGTATACTCATTCCATACTAATGTGGGAAGAGCTCATTAGTTTTTAGTGTATATCGGATAACCGGAAGTATCACTTATAGAACTTATAACAGTTTTTCTTGTAAAAAATTCATTGAATATAATTTTTCAGCAACTTTTACTAATAAATGAATATATAATGGTACAATCTTCAATTCTACGATAATAACATTTAGTAAATAACTTTAAATAATTTTAAATATTAAATTATAAAATAATTTATTTTGTACGTCATTTTGCCTATGCGTCAAACATAATATTTTAAGAACAATTTTGACATATTTAAATAAATGTCAGTGTCAGGAAGCAATTACTTTAAAATTAATAATGAAACCGTGTTGAGGAGTTTGTATTAATTCTAATGAAATTAAGGTTTTGTAAAAACAATATATTTTCCATCATATATAAATATTGGAAATACAGGATGATCAGATTTAAGTTTGCTATGTTTGCAGCCGCACTATAAATCAAACAGTTATCAATAAGCACGAAATGGATCATATAAAATAAAAATTAATTAGCGGCAGGTATTATGTTGACCACGTTAAATTTTTTAATTTACATACGACGAGTAAATAGTTTAATTACTGTTTTTAATAATTTTAAATTTGAAGCATTATTTTGAACGAGGCGGATATAAAACAAATTTATTTTCAAAATTTTCTGGCTTTTTGACTCATCATAGCATTATGACATACATAGCTAGGGCGGTTATGTAATTTAATTTGTAAACTGTTTCCATAATTTACTTACAATATATTATTAAATCTGATAACTGTTGACTTATTTTCTTTGAAAGTTTTACAAAGAAAAATATGAATTGATCATCCAAGCTATAGTTGTAAACTTAATATAAATTGGAAATGAAATTACAGATTAAGTCTTTGTGAGTTTCCAATTCATTTTAATTATGGAAACAAATGCTTCTGAATTGAAAAAGTAGATAATTCAGTTGTAAACACAGCATGGAACACCAAAACACATAAGTGCACTAAAGCTGCATGTTGAACAGGATACGGCGACAAATCGGCTGTTGGATAGAGATGCGAGCATTGTGAGAGAAGGAACAACACACGTATATATTATGCAAATTGAAGCAGTCGTGCTACCATGTGTCGGTGTGTTGCCTGCATTATCTTCTCTCTCTTACCATCCAGACGAATTTTATTACTTCTCCGCATATTCTAATTCTCGCTTCTCCACTTCTAATTCTCAAATTTACAAAGGAAATTTATAAACATCATTTTCTTCTACAAATCGAAAATTGCACGTTACATAAATGGATTATGAATCAACCCCTACGTTGATCGATATCAAAATTTTTATTCACATTCACACAACTGTATTTTTACCTCTCGCTAAGAGAGGTATTGGAATCATGCTAAAAATCGCTATGTCCAGATTTTAGAGAATAAACACGATTTAAGGTCACTAAAAACATTTTTACAATTTAACTAGGTATTCTTTAATCTGACATTAAGGCTGCGCGCCAGTCAAAATCATGATTTAGCGATAAGTTCTCAATTTTTTTCCTCAAAACTGTGAAAACATTTCAAAATGCAAATAATAGGAGTAAATAAGGAGAGATCAATGATTTCAAAATCACATTTCAAAAATTGTATATAGTATTATTGATGAGAAAAAAAATGTTGAATTCATTAAAATCTGAAATTATTATTTTTTACATAAATGAATCCAAGTCATATATGGAGCAGCTTTATGTTAAAAAGTTGATATCACAGGAATCACAAGAAAACACTGAATATAGCTAGATACATAGAATTTGTATAATATGATTGAATTCTGAGAAAATAAGCCAACATTTGAACAATGCTAAATCTGTACCTTTAAAAACATTTTTTAAATAGATTGTGAGGTAATTTATAGGGTAATTATTATACTCACTATATAGAACTTTTGCTCAAGAATCACATGAATTTTTTTCATTTTTTTAAGATGAAAATTACAGCGCCTGGACTCTCTGAAATGTTCTTCCAATGTTAATTATAGGCAAATTTAGTTTACTCTTTCGCCACCACGTGCCGCATGAAATTTGAGCTGTCGAAATAGAACATAAGGAGGAGTTAGGGAGGGGCTTAAGTTGTTAGATTACGTAGAGGGGAAAAATATTGAAATAGTGAAATAAACTGCATTCGCTTCTGCAGCCTATTCAGCCTTTTAGGAAAATCGGCATTGCGTGAATTTATATTGTTTTTATTTGAGTTGTGAAAAATGGGTTTTCAATTTGGAAAACGCAAAAGAAGTAAAAGAGCTAAAATAGCAAAGAAAATTATTTTGGAAAGGTAAAATACAAGTATGTATATTTTTATCAAAGCACTGCAACTTCAACCTATTTCAGAAATGAAGCTCGAAATAAGGTGTCTTCTTCTTTGGAGAAACAAAACAGTAGTACATATCGCATATAGAAATAGGAATATATTAAATGCAAATAATGTAAACTATAATACTAACAAATCAGTTACATAATTTTTTGTAAAAAATAGTAAAAATATAAAAAAAACGAAGATTTAATTCTGCTCAAACTTTGTATTTATAATTTATGTAAAAATACTTTTCCAACCAATGATAATAAAACATTTTCTAGTTATCGTATAGCAATCGTATCATATAATATAAAAATTTGGAAAATATGTACTTCAAAAGATAAAAGTTTATGTATTTATTATGTGATGTATAATGAAAGCAAAACTTTATCTGAACAAAGTGAAATGTACCTAAGGGACATTGTTAAAATATGTATTTACAGGTATAACAATTTGGGATAATTGGTATCAGACATTCTAAGAAACTGGTAGATATTAAATATTTCTTATAAGAACACGTGCAAAATGCAGGTACACTTCCCTCGCCCGGTGTCATTGATCATAAAGGCCTTTGTTTTCTTTTCGGCGTATTTTAATCTAAAGTTCAGTTCAACTGGGTTTTATAAAAAAAACTAAATTAGGGATATCTTTGTACAGGGATTGTAATTCATAATTAGTATACGATACTGAACAAGCTAATAGACTAACATCGTCAATTTTTGGCCGCGTATGTAAAAGAAGATGTTTAGGTACGAGATTGTTTATTTAAAAACCACATAATAACAAAATACATAAAATACGGTTTGGATAACGAATACATAGCTATTCGTATATTTGAAAATCAAACTAATAAGAAAGTTATTCCTTCGGGTTTATTTATTGATGAAGAAAATGGATATCTAGCAGCAAGCCCCGATGGTAAATGTTATGTAATACCGGGTTTCCACTTTTCTATTACAGTTTTAAATGGAGATTAACTACTATCAAATTTAATTATGTTTTTTTTTTGTTATAAAAAAAGTAGACACCCGGTATACAGAATGTCACAGGACAAGCTTACGCTATTATTATTTTAAAAACTATTCAATATTTTTTTTATGAAATTTAGTACCTAGTAGGTTTCCGATATGCCAGTTTCAACTAAAATATTTTCAAAGCACAGTTGAAGTACAAGAAATTTAAAAACACTGTTTTTTAAATGGAACACTCCATTTTTTATTATTTAAATGAATTCTTCTTTAGAAAATAGAATTAGTTTGTGTTGCATATCCCATGTTGAAAGTTGATAATTTTTAATTAGAAAAACTTAAGTTTTTTGTAATTTAATTTTACGTTGACGTAGAAATTAAATTTTTCAAAAATTATCGGTTGCTAATTTATATTAGTGTAAACAAAAGCTTTCTTTTTAAAACTGTTTTTACAGATTATAGAAATTCGATTCCATTCTCGAGATATAGAGTGATAAAGAAGTGGCCGTTTTTAGAGAAAAAATAAAAAAAAGTTGAATTACGACGGAAATTGTTAATCGTGTGTAAAATGTTTTTACTGTTTCATATGTAAAATTTTCTGCTGGTAAAATAAAAAATATAGCATTCTATTTAAAATAATAAAGTTAGGGGCTACTTCCGGTTAAACCGGAAGTGCTACTGCTTTGAAAATATTTTAGTTGAAACGGTCATATCAAAAAACCCCTAGATACCAAATTTAGCAAAAAAAAATATTGAATAGTTTTTAAAATAATAATAGCGTAGGCTCGTCTAGAAATAAACAAATTTCATTTCAGATACAAGGCCAATTACACATTTCATCATTTTTATTAACAAAGATACTCCTGTTTTCATTTTGAAAATCGAAAAAAGTGATTTATTTTGGGAAAAGCATAAGAAGTGCATACTACCAGAAATTGTTTTGCGAAGAATTCAGAAGGGCTTTAAATGCAGAGAACCTCAGTAGAATTTATTCCTCTCAATTGTTCAAAATAATGGACAATTACTTTATTTTTAAATATTAATTTCAAAATATAAACAAGGATAATTCCATTTTTAATCACAAATAAATGTTTGAATTATAATAATTGTTTTATTTTTCCTTGTCACTTGATACGTATTTCATTGATATTATACAATTTGTTTTCCTCGGTCGAAACACGCACCCTGGCCATCCCGGCTTTCTTTTCAAGTAATTTACAACTCGTAAGGTACACTGTTCTGATTGGCTGTAGCTACAGCCTGCACTTATACAACCTAGACATCAACCCAGATGCACAAATTTTCTACTGTGCTGCCATCAGTCGGCTTAGAAACAAAATAACACTCCTATCCCGCGACGTTAATGGGAAGAGCTGAAAAGGTTCTGGACAACCGGAAGTAGTAGTTTTAAAAAATATGTATAATTTATTTTTTTTGAAATTTATGTTACTACAAATATTAAACAATATACAATTCTCTATCCAATACATTGAATATTTTTATTATATCTTCTATAGATTTAGTGATAAAGAATTATAAATATATAAAATAATATATTGTATAATGTATTAAACAGCCCATGGAAACCAGTTAAAAAATTAAAATGTTTATAATTGGCATAAATGTCAATAACATTACTGAAGACTTTTTCTGGGAAATACATTTAATATTTCTTATTTTATCATTGATTAAATATTTATAATTATAATTGCAATAACACTACTTTTTTAGTTTAAGTTCTGTATTTTTATATTAATAAAAACCCAACGTTTTATGTCAATTTTCCCTGAAGAAGGCACCAGTTTATGGTGCCGAAACGTTGGGTTTTTATTAATAAAAAAATACAGAACTTAAACTAAAAAGGTAGTATTTTTCCAATTATTAATATGAGTTCTGAAAGATATTTTAATAATTTATAATTATTGTAGATATAGCTGCCACACGTTAAATTGACACTGTCCTTGAGTGCGATAAGTCGAGATGTAATAATAATGGGGGATTCCAGCTCAATCGAATTAAAGGAAAATAGTAAAAAAATACGAATGTATATGCTGAATAACGAATATTAATAAAAAAATGAAATGGTATAATTGAGATATTTCGGAAATAAGGGGTTTTTTATTATAGCGTTTCGACACGTATATGAAATCTATATATAATATTTTGATTGGCGACCAAAAGACCGCCTATACATGCATAACAAATAGCGTGTTAGGAGGTGGGGGTTACTACCAATGGAAGTAAAGAAATTCAAATTCGAAAGGAGGGGCTAACATTCCTGTACGGCAGTTTTCGAACAGTTTTTATTTTAACATAAATTTCTTGCATTAAACTTAATCATTTAAATACACCTGTAATTGTAAAGTATGTAACTTATACAGTGTTGTAATATTCATTTATTTTATGTAAATATAACTTAAAATAGCATATATTTCAAGAACATTTAGGTCCATGATGAAAACAGTTTGATATAAAAACACATAAATGTGACGTCACGTCTTTTCAAAATTCGGGAGACAATAACTCGCTTATTAATAGGAATTTTTTCACCGGATTTTCATCAATAGTCTTAGTTTTCCTAATATTTTCAGATGAAATTATAAAAAAAAATTATGGAATCCCCCAACCTCCATTATAATATAAATAAATAAATATATCATCACGGCATATTACCCATTTCTGAGCGTGCCAATGCCAATCTGCTTTGTACACATATTTCAGTAATGATGACATATTTGAACCGTGCGGGCGTTTACCAGGCGTCACTTCACGGGCACTTATTGCAGGCGTGGAGGGGGTCACTTTCGTGCCATTTAAAATTCGAAATATTTGGCGTCGGTCGGGATCGAACCCGGTTCCCCAGGTTCGTGAGCAGACACTCAGGCACGCGACCACGAAACCCCATAATTATAATATGCTATTGTTATAACGAGGAAAAGATATAGGGGAATCATTCCATCATCATCAAGCCAAAGTGTGTACAGTATCAGTGTCAACCAAACACCCTTCAGAAATACCGCCAATCTCGTCAAGAAGAACATTTAGAAGAGTAGGAGTAAACCTGTTCAAAGAATGAATTGAAGAATAGATGTAATTAGAATTTTGAAATGTTAAATATTTACAATACTTATATAACCTAATATAATAGCGAGAGGTATTGTGCTGGCCACAACAGATTTTTTTCAAAATAACTGTTGTTAATTGCAGAATTTAAATATAGAATCGTTATGTTTTACCAGAAATAAAAAAACTGTATAGCTATTTAATATATAAATTTCCCAGAATACGTAAGTTTCTTGTATAAAAAAAATTACAACACGTTTATCCGAATGTGAAAATGTAATCCATTTTTGAAAGGTTTATTTTTACTCTAATCCTAAGATTTTACTTTTAATTAAACATTCATCAATTTAAAAATCCTTTGTGAATGTCGTTAATCACATAATCCTAATGAAGAATAATGTTTTTTTTTTTATTTTTATTTTTATCGGGAATAACATTTTCATTCGAAATTTGTCGTAATTAATAAAGAGTTTTTGAAACCTGTTATTATTAACTTTATACTTTGAAAGCTTTATAGGCAATTTTTTCATTAAGGTTTAATAGGAAGTTTTCAATTTATTTACAAAAAACACTAGATTTTTTTTCGTAATAAATGCATCATCATTTCATAGATAAACAATTTTTAATTGACATGAATATATCGAGTGTTTATTTTTTCATGAACTACTGAAAATAAAATGGTGTAAAAACAAAGGTATTCGGAATTAAAAACTGCATCGAATGAGCCTAAATTTATATACAAGGTGTTCATTTTTAAATGGTCAGCATTGCGAGATACGAAGTTTGTTAAATTAGCAAACAATTTGTATTTTACATACCAACTTTTTTATTACATTCCGTCACCTTTAGGTAAGGAAGGTATTGTCTTTGGTCAATATTTTTAAGATGATGTCTGTATGTGTGTGTATGTGTGTGTGTCCGTGTGTGTGTATGTGTGTCCGTGTGTGACAAATTTTTCTCCGGCGATAACTCCAATACTACAATTCTAAAAATTATAATTCTTTCGTATTCTTTACATCCATATGAAGAGCTGATTAAATTTTGGTTATAATTGATCCACCAGAAGTACCCTTATTTGAAGTTTTTAACAGTTTTTCTTAAAAAAAACGCAGTTAAATATTATTTTTTGACATTTTATGTTTTATAAATATAAAAGAAAATGCTCTTCTCTATATGGTTTGGTTATACATTTTCCTTCATATTCAATAGATATAGAGTCAAAGCATTATAAAGAGATCAATTTTCAAAATCAGTTAGCTTTGCAAAAAATTCTAATTGACAGATGTCTGTGCCAAGTGCAAAATCAAATATGGCAAGTATAGGATCAGAATGTCAGGAGTACGAGGAAGGCGAAAGAGAAGATGGAAGAACTGTATCGCAGAAGACTTGAGAGAGGAAGAACTGTGTGAAGAAGATGCGTTGGATAGGAATGAGTGAAAGAGAAGAGTAAGAAACAATGACCCTTAATAATATTGGAGAAAGCTAAAGAAGAAAGAAGGAATTGCAATTTACATAGTATACCTATATATCGAGAACGAAAAGAGATATCGACCTGCGGTTTCAAAATTTGGAATCAGCGCATTGAGAAGTATCCAAATACATAAAAATTAGATTTTTGAAAATTTTGAAGTTTTTATCTAAATGTGGGGTATATTGAGTTTTGGGGAAATAATTCAAAAATGGGTAGAGATATAAACTTGGTAGTAATATTATTTGATTGTAAAGAGAATGTTACGTATGTAAGGGTACGCATTTTTAGAGTATTTATATATGAGTATACATAATGTATATTCATGTGATAATTTTATTGGATTTTTAGAATATTTTCCAAGAAACTTTCTGTATGGAATTTGTAAAGAATTGTATTATGTTCGTGTTACAATTTTACTGGATATATATAGAATCTTTTCCAATGAACTTTTGGTATAGGATTTGTACAAAATACATCAAATTAACGGAAGGTCTTGTGCTGGCCACAACAGATTTTTTTAAATGAGATCATATAAGAATTTAATTTTGAATTCAGTGATACCGTGAACTAGAATTCGATTTTAACATTTTTACGATGATATCTGTGTGAGTGTGTGTGCATGTATGGATATTGTAAACACGGTTTCTCAAATTCTATAACTACGTATTCCTTAATCTGACATTAATGAGAAGAGCTGAATAGGTTTTGGTAACAATTGGACAACCGGAAGTAGTAGTTTCTTAAAATGTTAAAAACTTCAAATAGGGGTACTTCCGGTGGATCAATTATAACCGAAATTTAAACACCTCTTCATATGGATGTAAAGAAGAGGAATACGAAAGAATTATAACTTTTAGAATTGTAGAATTGGAGTTATTGTCGGAGAAAAATTTGTCACATACGGACACACAAACACATACAGGCATCATCTTAAAAATAGACCAAAGACCTTCCTTACTTAAAGGTGACTGAATGTAAAAAGAGAACCTTTTTAAATTTTATAATAAATAATGAAATCTAATTCTAGTCAATTTGTCTATTCTGTAACAAGTTGAGAATAGTGAAATAACAAGTAATAACTTTAATATAAACTCTTCTAAATTATAGTTTCAATATCAACATTTTAATTCTGTTATCTTTGTAAGTCAAAATTCTGTTTAGAAATAATAATCATTATTCTCTCATATATCTGTTTAGTCTAGATGTCAACCGCGTAGACATTTATTGTTTTGTCAATTATCTATATAATTTATTGCCTAGACTACGTGAGATCTTGTTATTTTGCTATGGATGCTACACCCTCGCACCCTTCATTAGATATACGTTGGAGAGATAACCCTTTGTTTTAAAGCAGTCGAGATTTAGGGCTCATACAGTTCAGACATGTAGTCTGTGTTTAGTTTTTGGGCGTTTTACGCCATGACTCGTAATTAGAGATTATAACAGTTTAGTTTAGTATTAATTCATATAACAGCAGTTAAATCATTTTTGAATATCGTATAAGGCCTTACCCTACAATTTACATGTAGGTAATATTGCACTACATTCCAAATCAATGCAATCCTAAATTTGTAATTTAATAACCGAAGTGAACTCGAAACACAGTTCAAAGTGAGAATTGATTTATGTCCAAATTGCACCCTGCATTAAGTACGAGAGAAGAGCCAGTAAATGGGATATCATTGGTATTCAGGTGAACGAAACTACTCTGAACATCACAGGCACACCGGGGCCAATGAAGAAGCCATTATGCTTCACGAAAAGAATCGCCAAAGCTTAGCGTTTGCCGTGCGACATACGATGCTCCCATGGTTATAAAATGTCATTGAAAAGTTTGTCGATTACTACATCTGCATTTCAATAGCTAAAAAAGAAGAATATACCTAGGATTTATTACTTTTTAGCTATACTATGTAGGTAATCTCATTCAGAAATTACTAATTTATTTTTCTCTTTCGGTGTTCTTATAAGTCTATAAAAGCACTGTTAACACGTCGTAAAGATCTATAAGCGCACTGTTTGATACAATATACTAACATATACAATCAGACAAAATTCATAACATACAATACACAAACTGCCAAAATATGAAATATCAATTGTTAGCGGGAAGCAATAAAGCAATCATTATCTTCAAATATTTTTATATTCACTCATAACAAACTTTATTTTACATTTTAACAAATATATCATGCACAAAATAAATTTCACAAATTGACAAAACTAATAGAAAAACTTAACAAATATTCAAAATAGTACTCGTATCTTTACACAAATCTTTTCAGAGCCATTCCCTGAAAGACAATGAAGCAAATAATACATATAATATTTATGTATGTTGGAAAATATTATTATATTATTTTTACAAAGCTTAATTTCCTAAGAATCAAATAAATTACTATTATATTCTCCTTAACACGATTAGATTATTAATTTTAATGTAATTGTTTCCTGACAGTGACATGTTTAAATGTCATTTAAATCATTTAAAGTCATTTAAATGTCAATGTTATTTACTAAATGTTATTATTGTAGAATTTTAGCATTATATCGAATTTTTATTACTAAAAGTTACTAAAAAAAATATATTCAATTAATTTTTTACAAGAAAAATTGTTAAAAGCTTGTATAAATGATACTTTCGGTTATCCGATATACACTAAAAACTAATGACCTCTTTCCGCATTAGTATAGAATGGGCATACAAAATTTCAAAATTTTCTGATTGATAGTATTTGAGTAGTCGTATCCACGGGATCCACACACACATCCATTACACACACAAACACATACCCACAGACATCATTTTAAAAATGTTAAAATCGGATTCTGGGGCATGAAAACGTGCTAATTCACTAAAATCTCTATATGCGATTTTTAGCACGTTCCCTATACCTCCCTTACCTAGGATAGCGGGAGGTAAAAACACCTAGTTCTATTTTTGAAGTCTCATTTTTTAAAAATCTCGTAAAATTACCTCTCGGAGGATAAAATAGTACAAAAACATGTTTCATGAGGCCTGTTAACGTACTAGTGGCACTTAATTTGAAGCTCATAACAGATTTTTGAGGAAAAACACGATAAAATATAATCCAAAACTTTGGATTACGAACTTTTCTATTAAATGCAACATCAAATTAGATTTTGTTTACAAAACGATCAACCGGAAGTGATAGTTTACTTAAAGCTATTTTAAACATGGAAATGGTGGAAGGTCATGTGATGGCCACAGCAGATCTTTTAATACAGTATTAAATTACTTTTGATATAAATCATGAAATATTTTTTTTACGCAAAAAATAGTTTTATTAACATATTATTACAGCATATTATAGAGATTATTACATATTGCATCTTACAATTTGTAAATAACTTATTTAACGCCTCTTTTTGCCTTTTCCCTTGCCGCCACCAGTAGACTGCTGTTGCTGTTCAGGTTTTGCTTGCCTAGTCTTTAATCTGGGAATCATATCAGATAAATGGAACATAATACTTTCGCGACTACTAAAATTTGGATTACAAAACGATCCATCATCGTTTCTTAACTGAATTCTAATACGACCTCTCGCAGACATCTCTTTACTTTTTTCTCTGCTGTATAACTTGTTTTCTACGCCGATTTTAAAACCACCTGCTACTAAAACATCTCTCATTTCTTGAGGCGTTGGATTCTCGATACATTTTTCTTTAGGGATCCTACGGCCTTCTGCTAAAGTTTTCTTTTTGTTTATATAAGCAGGATAGAGGCATATCCATCTAAAATTAATAAAACATATGGATTATTGTTGTTATATTAGGGTTATGTTATTACCTTTCTCTATCACTGTGATTTTTGGTCGGATGGAATGATCCAATGGGTTGAGCCATTACTGGAATTTGCTTATTAAATTAAAAATTTATTTATTTTTATGTTGTATGCCAATTTAACGTAAAATAGCAACACGATATTGACAAATATCAGATAAAGTTTTGTATTCTACTTTACCGATACTGACTTGCGTTACGTGGCGGTGGCGCTAGTTGGTGAAATAGATGAATAATTTGGGACTTGCTCCGCCATCTAGTGAGATAGATGTGCACTATATACAGTGAGTAATTGCAACAATGATCCGAAAAATAGCCAGGTGCGTCACTAGGAATTTTTAACAGCGAGCGCGTAATGGGGCGCACTTTTAGAACGAAATAATTAAAAATGACAACATTTAATAAATTAATATATAATTTATTTATAACCAGAAAAACCAGAACATAAAATATGATAAAGTAATATATTATAAATAAATATATCATCACGGCATATTACCCATTTCTGAGTATGCCACAATCTACTTTATCGCAGATATCGGTAATGATGATGACATATTTGTACCGTGCGGGCACTTACCAGGCGTCACCATTTTCGTAAAATAAACAGAAATTGTAATTAATTTTAGTCTCATATTGTGCAAATCTTAATTCTGAACAAAAAACCTGTTGTGACCAGTACAAGACCTTCCGTCAATTTGAGGTATTTTGTATAAATCCCATACTAGCAGTTCTTTGAAAAAGATTCTATATATGTACAGTAAAATTGTAATACGAATATGTACTATTTTTTACAGATCCCATACCAAAAATTCCTTGGAAAAGATTCTATAAATCCAATAAAATTATAACACGAATATACACTATGTAAATTGCACTTACACAGACATCTGTCAATTAGATTTTTTTAAATATATCAGTTGTTTCCAAGTTTATAGCAAAGCTGGCTAATTTATGAAAGTTAATCTCTTTACAATTCTTTAACTATATATCTGTTGAATATGAAGGAAAATGTATAATCAAACCCTATAGAGAATAAGATATTCTTTCATATTGATAATAACATAAAATGTCAAAAAATGATATCTAATTGCGTTTTCTCAAGAAAAACTGTTAAGAACTTGAAATATGGGAAGCGGTTGACCAATTATAACCAAAATCTAATCAGCTCTTCATATGGATGTAGAGAAGAGAAATACGGAAGTGTCATAATTTTTAGAAATGTAGTATTGGAGTTATCGTCGAAGAAAAATTTGTCACACACACACACATACAATAATAAAATTAGTAAAATCATATTCTAGGGACCCTAAAACGTCCTTATTGATTAAAAATTCACCATCGAATTTTTTGACCAAAGACAATACCTACCTTCCTTGCCTAAAGGTAACGGAAGGTAAAAATAACATTTGTTTTCCCTATATAACGGATTCCGAGTACACATCGAGTAAAATACATGATTTACAACGAAATGACATATTTTGATAAATATATATTTATTTAGCAATCATTATTGTAAACCACAACCAATTTACAAATTATAATACATTGTAATTATAATGGAAAATGGTCTTCATATTCTCGAATCAGTGGGTTTTCCAACATTTTTATTCCTTGCTAAACCAACAAAATAAATTAAATATTGAAATTCTGTCAAAAAATCATTCTTACCCAAGACAATACTCCATAAACAATTCCAGAGAACACTAAAACAATTAATAGCGCAACAGTTGGCGGTTTGTTAATTGTTAGACACATTATTGCAGTGTGTATGTATATGCGTGACTGCAAGCAAATCACACTTTGGAAAATGTTGCGAAATTCTAAATTGCATCAATAAATATCCTTCAGAACCGGAAGTGCATTATGAGTTATCGAAATATCAGTAAAAAGTGCAGCATCAGTGACACACATGCAGGTACTGTGCAATTTTATTGACAATGATAAATATTTTGAAATATTCACAATTTTCAAGAATTATTTACATGAAGTAATCTGCTTCAGTACAGTCATAATATTCTTTGTAATATGTACTTGGAATTGTAAATTTCCTGAACTTATAGAATAATGTAATAAAATTAATAATAAATTGTAGGTACTAATTGAAAATTGAAAATAATATTAAAACTATACCTTAAAACTGTATCAAAGTTTAAATATTTATTAGTTTTTAAATTTTCGGGAACATATTTACTATATTCCAAATTTATACCATTTTTTAATCTACATCTGCTTTTTACCTCTCGCTACCCTAGCACCCTAGGTAAAGGAAGTATAGTGATCGTGCTAAAAATTGCATAGAAATTTTAGTGAATAAGCACGTTTTTATGTCCCCAGAATCCGATTTTTACATTTGTACAATTATATCTGTAGGTGTGTGTGTGCCTGTGTGTGTGTTCTATGTGGATCGTGTGGACACAATTACTCAAATACTATCAATCAGAAAATTTTGAAATTTTGTGTACTCATTCTATACTAATGTGGGAAGAGCTCATTAGTTTTTAGTGTATATCGGATAACCAGAAGTATCATTTATATAAACTTTTAACAGTTTTTCTTGTAAAAAAAAATCATTAAATATAATTTTTTAGCAACTTTTACTAATAAAAATTGAATATAATGGTACAATCTTCAATTCTACGATAATAGCATTTAGTAAATAACTAGAAATAACTTTCAATATTAGATTATAAAATAATTTATTTTTCCTACGACCACTGTTAAAAGTAGTCTTTTTAACAGTTGCTTAGCGAGTTAAAAATAACAGTTTATAACACAGTGAATACTTTTAATTCGTTGTCATTGACAACGGATTAAAAGTAAAAAACAAATTTACTTTTAACACTAGTGTTAAAAAAGAACTAAATCTAGTTACATTTAGCGTTAAAAATATAACTAAATCTAGTTATATTTAGTGTTCATAAGTAAATATAGTTTTATTTTATATTTATATTTGTACTGAAATTATTTATATAGGTATTTTATTAGAAGTACTCATTATTTTGAAACTTATTGTTATAGTACAATTATTAGAATTGTTTATAATAATTCCTTGCAAGGCGCTTGAAGAATTGGAATTTAAAACAGTATTGTTGGAAGTAGAGGTTAGAACAAACAATTTTCAGTTGTTCATAGCAAATACATCATGACCTGTCATAAATGTCATTCTATAATTTTTAGTTTTTTCTAATACATAACTAGGGTCGTAGGAAAAATAGTGTATGATATTCGTGTTAAAAGTGATTTTATTTCGTTCGTGGGGTTTGTTTTACTCGGCTTCGCCTCGTTTCACAAACTTCCCCACTCCCTCATAAAATGTCACTTTTGACACTTATATCATAAATAACTATTTGTACATCAACTTGCCTATGCGTCAAACTAAAGTATATTTTAATAACAATTTTGACATATTTAAACAAATGTCACTGTCAGGAAGCAATTATATATTAAAATTTGTAATGAAACCGTGGCAAGAAAATTGTATTGAGTATAATGAAATTAAGGTTTGTTAAAATAGTATATTTTCCTTTATACATAAATATTAGATGTACAGGATGATCCGATATAAATTTGCAGCACTAAAAATCAAACAGCTGTCTATAAACGCGTGTTATCAAAGTGTCAAATATTAGTTTACAACTACACAAACGGATCATGTAAAGCGATATATGCAAAAGGAACTTAAAGCCTATGGCACACTTATTGATGAGTTCATCGATGAAACAACAGTACGCATCCGTCATCGATAATTTTGTTTCATCAATGACAAATACATAAATTTTTTCTCTGACGAAAAACAGAAAAGTTGGTAATATTACCAGTGAAATGTTCCTACACCGTCGGTTTTTAAATTAATATTTCCCTAGTTTATTGTTGTTTGACACAAGTCAAAGTGACGTGAGGCACAAAAGATACGTGTGAAATGAGATACGTTCGTTTCATTGATGATCTTCGATGAAAATAGCAGCGCCGCTATTTTTCGTCGATGACGGGTGCGTTCTGTTGTTTCATCAATGAGCTCATCAATGCTCTCTGATGCTCATCGATAAGTGTGCCATAGGCTTAATGTAGTTTGCAGGATTAGTAAATATGTATGTATGTATTTAAATTAATAAAAATTAAATAGCGGAAGGTATTGTGTTGTCTACAATAGATTTTTAATTCTACGAATTGCTTCATAATGAAAAATGTACTTTAATTTAAAATAATAAAGAAATAAGAGTGGAGGACCGCATTATAAATATTAATTTTAAAAAGCCCCTAAGCAGCCGTAAAACCATTTAGTAACAGTAATACGAGTAGACACTAAAATTTTATTGAAAATATAAAATATCACAAATAATTTTGATACATCCACTTCCACAAACTACAAAATTTATTTACAATCACTGATCACTAGTGTAATAGAAAACTTCTCTGCTGTTGAGACATTGGATCGGTCTTGTGTTTGACAGCATTCTACCATCTTGCCTGGTAACTAGCTTACGAAACTTTCTCACCTGCAATAAAAAGTGTTTAGAACTTTTGTTAAAACTTCTAAGTTGATTTTACTTGTCGAGGGGAGATTGCCAGTGGTTCGGGCTGCACAATCCATTGCACCCCTTCAGTGCAGGGCGGGTGGGTGAGTGACCCGGAGTACATGTAGTAGTCGGAGACAAATGTGGGCATCAACCAGCACATAGGGAACGAAGAGATTGTGGTGGAACATCCGGGGTATTTAATGTGGTCTAACTTTGTAATCAGAGGGTCCAAGTAAGGGTTGTCGATTGTAGTCACCTGAAAGAAAATTGTTTTAGAAATTAATAGGGTCCTATACCATTTATTATTATTTTTTTTCGGTAGGAACAGTATGAATTTTAGTGCAAACGCGACTTAAAAAATTTACGTAATAACCGAGATATGAATTTTTAAAGTTTAAGAATGTGGTGCGTGACGTAGCAGGTACTGACCGACAAACTGTTAGTTATAGAGGGGACAATTTTTTTCATGTTTGCATAGCTGAAATATTTTTATATAAAAACTTATACGTTATATTCACGAAGAAATTATTATTAAACATAAATAACATATATAATAACCATTTTTTTTACCTAATAAATAATAGAACATTGAAACAGTTTGACAATATTATGAGTCAAAGTATGACGGCCGATGGCGCTAGTGTTTGTTTGTCTTGAAGTTTCAATGTTTTAAATTTATGACATTATTATTAATTTAATCAATATTACAAATTGATTTAAACAAATTCATCAAACACAAAATTGTTAATTTTTTTGCTAGGTTATACATCAACGTGACATTTCATAATCTTTTACAGCCCGATTCACAAAAAAGTTTAAGCTAATCCTCATTTTTGGTTTAGTGAATTCTATTCTATTCCGGTATTTAAAATTTAATTTTCATGATATTATCAATAAAGGTAGATACTAAAAATAGATTAGACTATATTTTAAGATTTAAACTTTTAAAAATTAGAGTAGAATTCGCTAATCCAAAAATGAGGATTAGCTTAAACTTTTTTGTGAATCGGGCTGTTAAAGGTGACGCAGCAGAGCGCAAATCACCTTTTTTTAAAATCAGGCGACCAATCAAATTCTTAAGGCTAGTTAGCTTAAGAATTTACCTTAGCATTAGCATTATGACTTTGCATTAATAATTCAAGTATTGGGCTTCCAAAATTACAATGCGCCACTGGTGGCAGATTTCTGAACTGAGTGAAGTGTACATGTATATAGGAGGTTGTTTTATTCAGGGATTGTATTTACTTGTATACGAATTTTAATACGCTTTTATGTTCGGATATTATTGTTTTATTCTTAGTAGGATCTGAATTACTGCTAATATAACAGGTAAGTTTTTGATTTTTAAAAAATTAATGAACAAATTAGGAGATATGCAATTTATAGGTTAAAGTTACGATGGAGTTTTCTCCGAAAATATTTACCACATAATATTATGTGGCCACTATTTATTACTTGCTGGCCTAATCTAAGCAAAGAAAATTGTTCATTATGAAAGAAAAACAATTAAATAAAAGTAAAGCTATGTACATAGAAATTAATATATGTACAACTATGGCAATGAAATACAATCTAAATAAAGGAAATCAAATGTTTTTTTATTAACAAACTAATATATTGTTAATTAAAATATGACTAAAATACTTTTAACCTACAAATACTTACTAAAATTAACCCTATTAACTAAAATATTATTAAAATTGTTACTACAAGAAAGATCAAACTCAATTCTACCGAAATTAACAAAAAAAAAACACTATACTAAATCCGAAATTAAATTAAAAACTACGAAAATTAGTCTCATACTCTTATGGAAGCCAGCGAAAAATGTACAATTCGTTTAAATTATTATTAGTATTAATTTTTTTCTGAAATCGTATAAGAATTCAAAATTACCGAATAGTGCACATAACCTATTTTCATTTAAAAGGTAAATCACATTGAAAACTTAAGGAACTCTACTAAAATTGTACAAGAATTTAAATCTGTATTCTAGATATCATTTATTTTAATTTTATAATTGTATTTCATATTAAAACGTAAAATGTGTTTGTGAAAATAAATATGGCAACTTTGCATTTTACTTCCCCTACTTAGAATGCATAATCTATTTAATTATAATAGTTTTCGGAAGTACATCGTTACAATTTACACTGAGTATGTAAAATGTATATTTGCATGACATAACAAATGTATTTATTGAAAACTAATATTCTGAGAATTATAACACATTATTCACAATATTTTCTCTTTCATACATCATATTTGTACCATTAGTCAGTTTATTTGTACATTTAATGATTATTTTACGCTCTAGCTAGAATTTTTAGTACTGCGTCATATAAGTTAATTACCTAATTTGCTTGCAATAAACGTTTCAAATTTTTTGACAACAAAAGTTAACCTCAAATGTCAAAATAATAACCACGATCTTATCTTATCAAAACTAGTGAATCATGCAATTTTAAAAACAATTAAGTAAATCTTACGTGAAAGACGTAGCTCAATACAACAACGATATCTTTGGGAATTGAACGAGAACTACGAGAAGTTTTCGCAGTCAAATTGTCGCTTTTAACGTGTACAGCCTGCATTTCCATTGCGAAACGTTTATAGTCAATGGTATGTTCGGAGCCTTCATCGTCTGTGGGGCCCCAGCGGAAGCGAATGACGTATAAGTCATAGTTGCCTTTAAGGGGCCCACCACAAAGCGAAGGGCGCATGCCGGAGAAGCGGACTTGGAGCGTCACTAGAAATAGAAAGAAATTAAAACAAAAATGGGAACAAAAACATTATGAACCTGTTTTATTATTGCCAATAATATGATTGATGTTAGTCATCATCATAATATATTTCCGCATAATCAGATAAGTAAATATACCGTATTATCTTTATATACATACCACAATGTCCATCATTTATCATTTTAATTTTACTGGGTACAAAAGTGTATTCACATGACCAATGTAAGGGTTGTATAGGGCACACGATTGCATTATTACAAGTAATGTTTATAGGACTTTGTCTTTCTCCCATAGCCTCCGGGTACTTGCACTTCCACATTGCAGGACCTTAAAAAGATTATACAATGAGGCGATTTTACATTTTTCAAAATAGTTATTTACTTATCACGTCAAGGAAGTTCATCTTTTTATGACGAATATGAAGATTGTTTGCCGAGGCGTAGCCGAGACAAACAACCATAATGAGTCACGAAAAGGAACTTCAATGAGGAGATAGAGTATTCATTTTTTTCTGAAATCGTATAAAAATAAGAATTCAAACTTACTGAATGGTACATATAACCTCTTAAATACATATAACCTATTTTCATTTAACAAGTAAATCACATTGAAAACTCGTGGCCTCGTGCCTGAGAGTCTGGTCGCAAATCTGGGGGACCGGGTCCCACCAAATATTTCGAATTTTAAATGGCACAATAGTGACCCCTGTAGAGCACTCTTCATTCCAGTAATGAGTGCCCGTGAGACGACGTCTGGTAAACACGGCACAAATATATCATCATAACCAGGGTTGGAAAAAATCATGATTTATTTAAAAAAATCAAAAATCATTGATTTTTTTAAAAATCTAATAGTGTTATTGTACTTTTTTAATTGTTTTAAAAGCAATATAAATATTTTATTTGATAAACGAAAACGAAATCTGTAATAAACCCCAAAAGATGCATTTGAATTTTTGCATAAATTTAGTATATAACGTACCCACGCGCGCGCGTCTTTTCAAACAATACATATCTAAATAAAATAGGTCAAAATATGTATTGAGTAATCTGTTAGAATTCGAATACAGTCCATATTTTTGTTGTTATTTATACTTTTGTAGTAAATAAATTCATTTTTATTACAATTTGAATCTTTTTTTTTTTTCATCTGTGATAAAAATCAATGATTTTTTTTAAAAAATCAGTTGATTTAAATCAGGCCAACCCTGATCATAACCGACATTTGTGATAAAGCAGATGGGCACACTCAAAATGGATAATATGCCGTGATGATATATTTATATTTCATATTAAAACGTAAAATGTGTTTGTGAATATGAATATGGAAACGTTACATTTTACTTCCCTGCGGATTTTGCTGCAGGGAAGAACCAGATTACATGACGATTTCAGGAAAAGTATTTTAATGGACCTATTGCACAAAATGACAGAGATAGTAAAAAGTAAGATGTTTTCATTGTGCAGTTGATTTTCTACGCAAAATATTTATGTTTTAATTTAAAAAATACATCATGTCAGTTTTAAATATTTGAAAATGAGAAATCTTTAGAAAATATCACTAAAATAACAAACTTAATGAGTTTCATAGTAATGAAAAAAGAATAATTTATTTTCGTATGTGTGCGACGTCAAATTACATACAGCACGTCATTTATAGCCATTAGGAACACAGTTTGACCATCACTTAAATTATTTATATAAATAAAAAAGACGCTTGTTTGTCAAATGTTGAACTTTGATGACACGCTACACAAATTTCTATAATTAAGTAGGTAATTATAAAATATGTTTTTAATGGATATTTTGAGTCTATTTAAAGAATAATAGAAGTCATATATTTATTTTTGCAACAACCCTATTAAGTTTGTCAAAAGAAAAATAAATTATTTCATACCATTGTAATCCTCGTAGCCATATTCAAATTTGTCCATTATTGTGGAGGTGGAAGGAAAGGCTATAGGCACACTGGGCAATGGTTGAGGTTTGTTCTTAGGTTTGGGTAAAATTGGGAACACGAATAGACCAGTAAAATCAAAGAATTCTGACAAAAGGATGATTATGAGGAGTGCAGTTCCGAAAAGTAAGACCATTTCATTCGCCGAGCAGCTAAAATATTTTAATAAAATAATACAATAAGTAAATTCTCAATCTCTGTTTGAAGGTTGTAGACAATGTTAAATTACTATTAAAAAGAAAAGGTTGGACTTTCATTGCCTTTATTTAATATATTTCAAAAATATTACAACATTTCGACTGTAACAAATCATCAGTCGTCTTCTGTAAACCTAGCGTGGAAATAAGTAACTTTTGGAAAACATTAATATGTCAAATAGAAGATGTCAAACTTCATATTTAATTTTATGATTGTATAGTTTTTTGAAACCCTTTTTACAATATTTATATATTTATTATTTATTCTATGTTTTTGGGGTCCCGTGGTCGCGAACCTGGGAGAACAAAAAGTACAAAAGTGACCCCTGTGGTGCACTCTCCACACCAGCTATAAGTGCCCGTGAGCGCCCACACGGTAAAATATTTCGTCATCATTACCGATGACTACATGTGTTGTAGATATTGACACACTCAGAAATGGGTTTTATGCCGTGATGATATATTAATTTATTTATGTTTTTATAAGTATATAGGCTGTGTCCGATGTCACATTTTGGCACTTAGTATTTAGGATTTAGGTCTTCTTCACATAAATACAACTCCGAATGGCACACTAGTGATATCTATTGGTTTGTATGGAAACACTTTAAAACAACAAAAATGAATTATACAATTCGGCCAAATTTGATGCTTGAGAGTAAATGTTAATATTATATTTTACAAAATAGAATGTAAGAAGCTATTTGTTGACAGTAAATTTGACGTTTTGTACAAATTATAGCAACGAACATGATTTGTTTAATTAGTGCGCGTCAACTTCAAGGCATAGTGTGCTCCTGCAAAACCCTAAAATCTAATTCCTAAATCCTAAATAATCACTAGATTTAGGGCATATAAATTTAAGATTTAGATATTAGGGTGATAAAAGTGCAACATCGGACACAGCCATAACCTGAAGACTACTGATGATTTGTTACAGTCGAAAAGTTGTAATATTTTTGAAATATATTAAATAAATGCAATGAAAGTCCAACCTTTTCTTTTTAATAATAAATTCTTAATACTAATGCCGGTGTGGCACTTGAAAATAAAAACTTCATCGTCCAATCCACGCTTTGCAATGACTTTTCAAGTCACTTGAAAATAAAAACTTAATCGTGTAATGCACTGGCAACTGGCCATTACACACAAATAAAAATGGGTGGAATTCAGTGGGTTGTATTAAGGTCTGTATTAAATCTTGTATTAAGTATATGGCAACATTGTAATATTTTCCACATGTATCAATGAGATTCAATTGTGATTTAGAAATTTTACCACAGGGAAAAGTTATACAGATATCCTTTAGTCAAATGAGGAAGTATTATTGTAAATGGAAGGTGTAAAAGGAAACTAATTATTGCAAAATTAGGTTAGAAATATGTCAAATTTTATGTGTCAAATATTTCATACCTGAATGTTAATGAATTTTAAAATATTTCAACTCCCGTTTCGATCAGTTTTGACATTTGTTCTTTTTTTCTTACTTCTGTTATGCCCGGTTTTTCAGTCACGGCTTAAACCAGAAATTTGGTTCAAGTTCAGGTTCAGGGTTTAAAGTGTTTTTCAGTCTGGATTAAACCTTGAACTCAGCTCAAATTTGACATAAATTTGAACCGCCAACGTTTCTAGCTTAAGTATCAAATTTTTGGTTCAGTGGAATATTTTGACAGTAATTTTGTAATACAATTATTTATTTTGACATTGTTGACTGATGAATTGATATCCCGTCCATTTTTATTGAGATTACGGATAACGATCCGTATACATTACAATAAAGTTTTAAAAATGGAATCATCAGACGATGAAGATATTGTTAATTTTGTTGAATACTTGGGTCGAGAACGGAGACCTAAAATAATTAGAGTTAGAACTAATCATTTTAATCAGTGGGATGATTTTGAATTTTTTGTAAGATTTCGAATGAGGAAGTTAACAGTTATGCGAATATTACAAGAAATTGAGCCAAATATTCGGACCCGTACAAACTGGTTGGTAAAAAATATATAAAATAGAGGAATATATTAATAATATTATAATACATTTTTAGGAATTCAGCGGTTACAGTTGAACAAATGCTTCTTCTAACGTTAAGGTTTTTTGCTACGGGAAGTTTTTTAGTTGTGGTAGCCGATTTTTCTGGCATACACAAATCAACTGCCAGCAAAATTGTTAAAAAAGTATCACGAGCTATTGCTGCATTATCTTCAATTTACATAAAAATGCCGGAAACAGAGGCAGAAATTCGAAATACCCAAAATGGTTTTTTTAATATAGCTCAATTTCCGAGGGTTTTAGGAACGATAGATTGTACGCACGTGAAAATTCAATCACCAGGTTCGTATTATATGCTGGATGCAAGCTACAAAAATATTTTTTCGTGTTATTATTTTAATAGGTGGTGAAGATCCAGAAATTTTTAGAAATAGAAAAAACTTTTTCTCTCTTAACATTCAAACAGTTAGCGACTCCGAACTGAAAATTAGGGACATAGTTTGTAGGTGGCCGGGATGCACGCATGACTCGCAAATTTTTAATAATTCCTCTTTACGAAGAAAATTTGAAACTGGATTAATGGGAAACAATTTACTTTTGGGCGATAGTGGCTATAAAAATAGAAATTTTTTACTAACTCCTCTTTTAAATCCGCAAACACCAGCCGAAACTACCTACAATGAAAGACATATTAGAACCCGAAATACAGTAGAAAGACAATATGGAGTATGGAAACGAAGATTTCCCGTTCTTGCTACTGGTATACGGTTAAAATTAAATACAGCCAGAAATGTCGTTGTAGCTACAGCTGTACTACACAATATTGCGTGTAATGAGAAAGATGATGTCCCACCTATAAACGCAAATGAACAAGCTGCTATTAATATTATAAATGCAGTACAGGCCAATAATTACAGATATCGTGCTGGGCCTGACAATAGAACACGAAATAGTATTATACGTTATTTTGGAACAATGTTAAATTAATTAAAAAATTACAGTTATAATAAAAAATTAATATTTAATACTAATAATAATGTATTTCCGTAATAATTAAACTGAAACTATAATATTAACTATTTACATATTATTATTTAATAAATTTAATTGTTTTTTCTTTAATTCTATTTCTAATTGTAAATTTTCTAGTTGTAATTTTTTAATTTCCATGTTAATTTCAAATTCTTGTTTCTTTAAATTTTGTTCCTCAATTATGCCGGCCATTTTTAAATCATGTTCTTTCTTTTTGTATATCTCTTCTTCCTTTAACGTTTTAATTTGTAAACTAACGTATAGTTCTTTTTTCTCTGCCAATTTACACCATTTGCTGTTCGTATCCGTACCAGTTAATTTTCTTTTATTTTTATTGCTTCTAGAAGCAGAAGTGCTAGCTTCTCCTTCATATGAAGGCAGTAAATTAAATGTAGAAATATGCTGTGACTCGAGTTCCTGCATTACTACATTCGATGATTCTGTTTCCCTTTCCACAAAACTATTGTTTATCTGGACTATTAAATAAAATAAAGAGTAAGATAACAGACTTGTAGAAATGTATATTTATGTAGTACCTGAATCGCTATCGTTTAAGGGTTCTAAACCCTCAATTCTAATACCTAATATATCTCTTATTTCACTGTCAACAATGTTTGTTGGTGAAACAGAAGCAGGAGGACCGCCACCAGTGGTTTTCAAAAAACATTTTTCATTTGCAAATTTTAATTTTGATCTCTTTTTCAAATTTTCGTATTTCTTTTTTAATACACCAGAATTTCGATACACCCTGCCACTTAAATTATTAAATTCATTTGCTATATTTTCCCAACATTTTTCTTTTTCTTTCCAAAATATTTTATCTGTTTTCTTACATTCTATAATATTTTTATTTCTTTTGACTAGTTCCATTAATATGTCTATCTCCTCCGGTGAAAAATTTGTTGCTCTCTTATGATTTTCCATTTTTATGTGAAGAAAAAGGTTTAATAATTTTCGGAGATGTCAACGTGGAGTGACAAGTTGTCAAACTGATATTATTAATAATGAAAAAATTGAATAAAGTGCAAATTACACAGTACATTTTTAATATTATGACATCTGGTTTCAGTTCTACTGAACTAGTTCAAATATACACATCATAAACAAAAAAAAGTTCAGGTTCAAGTTCAAGGTTCAACTGAGCTGAGGTTTAAGCCGCGACTGAAAAACCGGGCATTAATATTTTTTCTTTATTTGATCCTTTGGTCTTTCAATTTTTTCTGACAGGTATTACAAAGTTGCCAAAATATTTTTGACAAAGGACTGTTTTAGCTTAAAACACGCTAATACAACCCACTGAATCTCACCCAATATGATTAGTATAACTTTCGTGGTCAATAATTAGAAATATGCTTGGATAATAATATCTTTCATTTTTATAAAAACGCTTGTTTGTAATTAGGCGTGGCATTATAAATTCAATCAAGTATTATTTGATTTACATGCATTTCTGGATTTCAAAAAGCGCCACACGAATATTTTTAAAAACCAATAGCTCTTATTAAACTTTGATAGACCCCATCATATACTTTAAAGGTCTAGTTTTTTTTTTTTTGCCGAATTGACATGGTAGGCAATTCTGAAGCTCTAGGTCGCCGGCTTAAATATTGAAATATAAAATAAATATAAATATTGATATTTTCCACAAAGTGACTTGACATATGAATTGTCATCTCATTCTTCATTCACATTCATAAAACTTGTCAAATATGCACCTTATTTCATGAAAGTTATCCACTATTATGGTGCATTATTTTAATAGCTTTAAGACTTTTTGAATAAAAATACAAATATGAATTTAAAGAATATTCATCTGTTACATCCACGTAGAGTAAGGTACCTATAACGCTGATGTATTTATTATTTCAATATTCAATACACGAATCCTTTTGTAACAAATTTTCCGTTTCAATTGTAGATGAAATCTTTCTATATTTATTAATTTTTATAGATAAATTATTCGAATATTATAAATACCTGTAGGTTATCGGCTTGTCAAATATATTTTCTGAATCCATTTTTATACCAGAATTTAAATGAATCTTTTAGCGGTTTTCTGTCAAAATTTAAATTGTTTTAATTTATTTGGTTTTTAAACACCATTTGTTTCAATGCGCAGTAAACTATGAAAAAGAGAAATTCATGATGTGTTGATCTTAAAATAGCTCATGAATAAAAAGTTTTCCAATTAATCAAATTTACGTTCTTCAATTTAATTATGGCTTTTTTCATTGTTGGTAAACATAGTTAAATGCATTATGAACGAGTATTTATTAGTCAGGCGTCACAGGTCGATCGGTTAATTTTTTATGAGAAGAACAATTACATATATATTGATTATATTCGTACTCCTCAAGCAGTAATAGAAGAAAACTTTTACGAAGCAGTCCACTTGTTGTCAGGTAAAATAAAATAGAAAAATTTGTTATTTATATGACAAATAATCGATTTAATATTTTATGTTCCACGTGTAATGTTTATCTGTAGATCAACAACAACGGTACAGTGTGTTAAAAAAATTTACTCGGAGTAGGCTATGAACAGACAAAGGTATGTCTTAATTTCAAAATATTTAATTAAATGTCAGTTTGACACGAGATAACAAAAATTTTATCTAAAAAAACAAATTTGTTGTGGGCAGCACAATACCCCTCGCAATTTCCATTTTATGTTATATAAATATGGTATTGCACTTCGCTGTTGAACCGTCGTTTTATAACAAAAACAGAAATTTACCCAAATATTGTATTTTTGTTGTATTTAACATGTCTTCTGCACACATATAATTCTAATTATATCTGCTTTTCATTGTATGAGGAAGTTCCTAAATGTCAGAGATTCTTCTAATTCATTAACAAAATTGGCGGTATTTCTGATGGATATATGCATTTTACCTATAATTTTAAATATTTAATTAATAAGAATAAGAAAGATTAAATGTACTTCCTAGAAAAAGATTTCAGAATGACACTAAAACTGTTGATTTTTGACAATGACATCTGTCATTTACAAGCTATGTTATAAACATTTGAATTAGTCAATTGGTTTCCTTAGTGTCTTTATTTTTAAATCTAGAGAAGATATAATAAAATTTTTATGTGTATTAGATGGAGAATTTTATATTCTTTAATATTTGTAATAACAAAATTTCCAAAAATGTTGTCCATTTGTTACCAAAACCTTTTTAGCTCTTCCCATGAATGTAAGATTGAGGAATCTTAAGTATTATAGTTTTTGAGGAAACGTCCTTCAACATACACACACACACACAAATACACACACACACAAACACACACAAATACACACACAAACACACACACACAGACATCATCGTAAAAATTCAAATTCGGAATGTAGTGATATTGAAAGGGGCTTATTCACTAAAATCTGGTTATGCGATTTTTAGCATGAATTCAATATCTATTTTAGAGAGAGATCAAAATCAAAGCTTCTTAAATCTTATTTTAGAAATGGAAATAAATTAGAAAACTGCGAATGGCAATATTATTTTGATGCCTGTTACAATGAATTTCGGGAAAATTGCACTTCATGATCATTTTTGGCAAGTTGACTTTTGAATTGAATAATCGAAGCTTTTTTTTGAGTCTTATTTTAGAAATAGAAATAAATTAGAAAACGGCGAATGGCAACTTTCTTTTAATGCCTGATTGCCTGTTACAATGAATTTCATGAAAATTACATTTCATGATTATTTTTGACAAGTTGACTTTTGATTTGAATAATAATCAGACATTTCTCTGTTCATATCCTACTCCGAGTTAGGTAGTTACGATATTATTTGAACTTTAACACGCAGTATGTATGGGTAAATGGAGTTTGTTGATTGTTTATATCCACAACGCAACTGGTAGTATTGTTAGGTATTGCATTGCGCATAGAAATAAGGCGCATTGATTACTAAATCGATATAAAATGCATTTTTGTTTATTCAAATAATAACTTTGAACAGACTCTGTCGCAACTTTCATCTTCCGTTTGCTTTTTGCTTTATGATGAGTAATGTAAGTATGTTCTTTGCAGAATGAGTAAAAAAACAAAAAATGTTTATATCGCTATAATTTTCATTGCAAAGCTGATGAGAACATCAAAAGGTGGTAATTACACAAGGAAACAACGCAAAATCATAGGAAGAAAAGCAGAAAGACCGGCGAAACGAGTGCGAATTGGACGTCAGAGACGTAAGCTAGAATTATATTTGCTTCTTTCACGATAATCACTTCCTAGTTTGCATTGCATGGTGCAATTACATACAGTACAAGTCAAAAGTTTCCCCACGCTAAATATTTATTTTTTTTTATTCCAAGGCCACACCGATTTCAAAAATTATTATTCTATATAAGTTTTAGCCTAAAATAAGTTATAACAAAAAGAAAATATAGTTTGGTTGTATAATATAAAAATATTTATATTTGAGAATGGGTAACGTTATGAGACGAACACTCGACAACTTCATGTGCGTCTTTTATCTTATACTGATGCGTATTTCAATTTGTTATGAGCCGATTTCACATTTAAAAAAAATCTGATGTGGCCAATACAAAACCTCCCGCTATTTAATTTTTATTAATTTAAATACATATCTACCTACGTATTTACTAACGCTGCAAACTGTTCCATTGCAAAAAACTATTGCTTTATTTACTATTTTCTTTTTAAAATGATACTATTATTAATTTGAAGTGATAAGTTTTCTGACAGTGACATACTGTCAGTTACATTCATTTGAAAAATGAACTGTGTAACAAGGGGATAGTTTTTATCTTAGGCTTCGCGACTAATAGAAAAAGTATTAATGTATTCCTGTAGAAAATTCAATAATCTTTAATTTTCATAAGACATAAAATTCGAAAAAATGGCATTTAATGGTATTTTTTGAAGAAAAACCATTATGAGCATCAAGTAAAGTACCATTTCCGTTTATCCGATTTACACCAAAATCTAATGGCTTCTATTCCCATTAGAATAGGGTAAAAATACAAGGTTTCAGAATTTTCTGAATGATGGTATTTGAGTTAGAGTGCAAACAAAATTCGTACACATACACACATACACACACACACACACACACACACACACACACACACACACACATACATACATACATACATACATACATACATACATACAGACATCACCGTGAAAATGTTAAAAATGGATTCTAGGGACCTTAAAACGTGGTCATTTACTAAAATCTCGATATTAGATTTTTAGCACGATCCCTATACCTCCCTTACCAAAGGTAGCGGGAGGTAAAAAGTATTTTAAATGCAAGTTTATGTAATATTTTTTATAGTAATAACAAAAATAGTAATAATTTGTTGTTATTTTCGTAAATGATTAAATATTTGTCCGAAAAGTAGTCATGAAAAACAACCTCTCCGTTCTGTGACGTCACAGTACATACAGCACGTCATTCATACATAGCCAGTAGGAAAACAGTTGGCCAATCACCTACCTTATAGGTGCCCACAATTTTCTCATCATTTCATTAGTTTTTGGGGCGCTCCGCAGCCTAAGCGCACGACAACCTAAACCAGGCCCTGTTTATGTAAATAAAAGTACGCGATAATGGGGTATTCCACTATAACAAAATTTAAAAAAAAATCAATTTATCTTTAAGTATAGCTCAATAAATAATAGTTCAAACAATGAAAACATTTTTTAAATAATTACTTTACGAGATATTTCACTTTTGCTAAAAGGGGAAATTGACGTCATACAATAAATTATTATCTTTCTCTCGTAGCGTACTCAGTGTAGTGTGTGTGAGAAAGACAAGTATAGAGGGAATGTGACGTTACACTGATTTCTCGAAAATAAAATACTGTTAAACTTTAAACTAGGAACAATTAAGATTTTGTAATATTATGAATTGCTTTAAAACTGAATGAAGTTCTATTTAAAATAATAAAAAAAATTGAGTGGAATACCCCATTTGTCACATGTTTGTTAAGCTGTATGAACTTTTACGTTACATTCTCTTTCGGATCAAGAGACTTTTTCAAAATAGTTAAAATGCTAAAGTAAGATTTGTAAATTATACTAAATTATTAGCCATATTGCCTAATAATTAATAAAATAATATCTAAATATAATTAGACAAAATTTCAATTACCTATTTTTTCTGTGTGCTAAATAATAATATGACATTCTGAAAATCAAGATTAAATTTTAGTACGAAAGGGGAGACTAATTTAAAATATAAATATATGTATCATCTCAAATTATTAATATCACGATTGCCCATTTCTAGGTGTGCCAACATGCTTTTTAATGGGTGATTTCTATTATAATGATGTACGAGTGTACCAGAAGTCACTTTACAGACGTAAGCGCGTAAGCTGTCGTGAAGATAGCACTAAATGGGTTACTTTTTTGTGCTATTTAAAAATTGGATATTATTTTCATTGACATTGATTGGATTTGTATAATATTGAAAATAATATAAAGAGATGAATTAAATCATTATGAAAATTATTAAAACAATAATATTAACTTTATATTTAATAAAATTAAGATCTAGCTAATAGCTTCCCAAATATCATTGCTTTGTTCTCATTTTACATAATTTAAACTTGTAGTACATTATATACTTTTAACCAGTATTCTGTAATGTATTCTCTATTGGTTTTTCTATCGTTCACAAGATCAATGACCCTGAAACTAGAAAACGCGATTCAAATTAGCAGTTTTAGATCACGCTGCTGTCTACCTTTTGTGTTAAATAACAAACCAAACATACGTCTCTAAATATGTTTTGACCATATTTTAAGTTTTTTTGGCGTCTAGAAGAAATGTTTACTTTTACGTTACGTGAATGGTGAATGTAATCTTGTTAATTTACTATCTTTTCCTAACTACGCGATAAAATCTGTTGTAATTGCATAGCTATTTACTTTTAAGTAAAAATCCTTGTATGTTGATAAAAATTGTCTGGAGTAAAATCAAGAATACTTTCTTATGTCACGAAACAATGAGCGATAAATTTTGTTTTCTACACTTTGGCGGATATGTTTCATTAGTTGAAGAAAAATAATGATTTAAATTCTGTTTGAAGGTCAAAGTCAAGGCTGGGAATTAATCTATACTACCAATCATAAATTTTTAATTCCTATCTACGCCTTACACGTAATGGACATTATTTATGCATTTACTCAAGCAAAAGTCGTTGCCATTCATTTTAATAATAAATGCTATTAAAAATCGATAATTTTAATTACTTTAAATATTTTCAACAATAATAACTAAATTAAGTTGAACCGCAAACCTTTCTACGAAATTATTTAATATTATTTAACCTTGAAGAAAAGGAAAAGTATTTAGGTAATTCCAAAATTCAAAAATCTGTGGTGTAGCTAGCACGTTACTACCCGCCATTTTAATTTTTTATTATTTTAATTTCAATGCGTATTATTGCGGGATAGCAGGAAAAATTATTTCATAGTACTTAGTAATATCTTAAATGTTTTTCTTAAAAAAGTGCAATAAATATCATCAAGAAATAAAAACAAAATTGAAAATAATATTAAAACAAAATCATTTCCCAAATAAAATGACAAATAAAATTCTAAACAATTTAGAGGTTAGAAATGCCATGCCATACGAAACAAAATGAAGTTTCCTTACATAAAAAATCTTGCATCAAAAATAAAAATAAAAAAACTGATAAAAAATAAACTAGACATTGATGTTGCTTTCAAACAATATAAAACAATAAATAAATTATTCACTAACACTAAAGATAAATTAATTTTTTTTTTCACAGGGAAACCGCTCATAGCAGCTTGTGACACGCTATGAGCGGTTTCCCTGCGAAAAAAAAAAATTAAAATTTTGACAGCTTCACGCTCGTTTATAAAAATCTATCACTAAAGATAAAACTAAACATGAACAAAAATCAAATTTGATGTATAGAATTCCTTGTAAAACTTGTAACAAAAATTATATAGGCCAAACAAAACGTTATTTAAATAATATAAAACAAAATCATTTCCCAAATAAAATGACAAAATTCTAAACAATTTGGAGGTTAGAAATGCCATACGAAACAAAATGAAGTTTCCTTACATAAAAAATCTTGCACCAAAAATAAAAATAAAAAACTGATAAAAAATAAACTAGACATTGATGTTGCTTTCAAACAATATAAAACAATAAATAAATTATTCACTAACACTAAAGATAAATTTAATTTTTTTTTTCACAGGGAAACCGCTCATAGCAGCTTGTGACACGCTATGAGCGGTTTCCCTGCGAAAAAAAAAAATTAAAATTTTGACAGCTTCACGCTCGTTTATAAAAATCTTTCACTAAAGATAAAACTAAACATGAACAAAAATCAAATTTGATGTATAGAATTCCTTGTAAAACTTGTAACAAAAATTATATAGGCCAAACAAAACGTTATTTAAAAACAAGGATAAACAGCCATAAGAGAAACTCCACCAATCAAAATAAAACAGTAAAATGTACCTTAGTAGATCACGTGAAGACAAATCAACATGAAATGGACTTTAAAAATACAAAAATTTTACTACAAAAAAGACACACTAGAAATGCTGCACATAGAGACAAAAATATTATCAAAGTGCAAATTAACATTAACAATCTAAGTACAATTTACTATAACATCATTAGTTACAAAATAAATAATAAAACATGAAAATTAATATAAAAAATAACATTTTAAATATTTTTGAAGTAAATTACTATGATTTAACAAGTATTACTATGTTACTCCTATATCACAACAAAACAAATTACATATAAGTACAACTGTATGCCTATTATTTAATTCACTAGTTTATAAAATGACATGTGTCGTTCTATGATTGGTTGGAACCGTGGATGTGATACATGATACCAACACCGCGAATACGACGGGCCTACTGTATTTAGGCAGTTTATATATAAAAAAAGACCACGACGTATGCTCCTCAGTACCTAAACCCAAATTCGGCACAGAATAGCTAAATAAAAAATCTGTTGTGGCCAGCACAAGACCTCTCGCTATTTCCATATTAGGCTATATAAGTATTGAATTGCACTTCCCTTTTGAACCGTCGTTTTATAACAAAAATATACAGAACTTTATCCAAATACTGTTTTTTATTGTATTTAATATATCTTCTGCACACATATAATTCTAATTATATGTATTTTTCATTGTATGAGGAAGTTTCTAAATGTCAAAGATTCTTCCAATTCATTAACCAGATTGGCGGTATTTCTGATGGATATAAGCATTTTACCTATAATTTCAAATATTTAATTAATAAAACAATAAGAAAGATTAAATATACCAGAAAAAGCTATCAGAATGTCACTAAAACTTTTGATTTTTGACACTGACATGTGTCATTTAAAAACTATGTTATAAACATTGGAATTTGTCAACTGGTTTGCCTCTGCGATTAAATTACTCTATATATTATAGTGCCTTTATCTCTAAATCTATACAAGATATAATAAAATTTTTAAGTGTATTAGATGGAGAATTTTATATTTAATATTTAATAACAAAAATTAAAAAATTATATTTAGAAGAATTTTTCTCAGAAACTACTACTTCCGGTTGTTCAATTGTTACTTTTTCAGCTCTTCCCAGGTATGTCAGATTGAGAAATCCATAGTTAAACAATTCTTAAGTCTTATGGTTTTTGAGGAATCGTGTCTACAACATCCACACATACATACACACATACACACACACACACACACACACACACACACACACACAGACATCATTTTAAAAACGTAATAATCGGATTCCAGGGACCTTAAATCGTGCTTATTCATTGAAATCTGGATAAGCGAATTTTAGAATGAATCCAATACCTCTCTTAGCGAGAGGTAAAAATCCATACTGAAAAAAATTGATTGCTTGTAATTGGGTACCATTTTCACATTAAAATTTTTAAGAATATAATACCCTACTTATTGTGTCTATTGTTTTGACATAATTTGAGAACATTACTCTTGTTATCAGTTAATTAAAATCAGCACGAACTGTCACCAAATACGCCGGAGTCGGCTTTACGTAAAAATCACGTGGATACGCTTAATCGCTATATCATATAATAATCTCAAACTCGTAGCTCGTACGTTCTCTGAGGTTTGAGAGGAGTACTGGCACGTGACCCTATCATTTCCGAATTGATAATGCGTCAGCGTCATCTGCCTAACATCGCACAGCCGACACAACGCCTATAATTAATCGACGAGAATTGATTTTCATTGTCAGTAAACCGTGCAAATCACATGCATTGTTGTGTTCATTCATCAAGGCACCCACAATGAAAAAGAGTTTTGACCCTTCGGCCTACGTCCAAGGCCTAGGGCACTGAAAAATATCGATTGTCTGGACAAGTCATCAATTTTATTCATATTGTCGGATTATTTTGGATTGTATATCCTTTTATTGTTATACAGGGTGTTTACTTGAAATCCGTAAGGGAGTACAATTACAAAGTTATTTTTTTCATTTTTTTGGAGTTTCTGACTTATTAATTTTAAAGAAAAGTTGTAAATAAAAAAGTTGTTCAGAATTAAAAACTACACAATATGGGACTAAAATTAATCATAATTTATTTTTATTTTACGAAAAAACGCAAATTAAAATCCGCATTTTACAGCGTATTTCAGAATGCCATTGAATTACTAATGTTTTATTTGTTTTTATTTGACTTTCAATTAAATTATTAATATAATTTTATGAAAAAAAAAAAAAATAACAATAGGTGATGTATCTCTATCTCATTTAATCTTCTGTTCGAAGGTAAAATACTAAAAAGCATGTCAAATAATAGGAAATTTATTATTTCCCTTGATCCATATAAAAGTTATTGGATCTACAATCTATTATATAAAGTCAACAATATGATTTAATTTTATTAGCTCGTTCTATAAATGATTAGTATTTAAATAATTATTCCATTTGCGTTCCTTGAACATTTTAATTGTATAAATTATTTTAATTAGTTTTTCATTTTATTTTTTTGTTTAATAAGAAAATATATGTGCTACAAAAAAGTCTCCGCACGACAATAATTTCTATCTATTTTAGGAAAAATAGCTGTTTAAAACTCAATATATTTAATATTTTTTTAATTCAAAACGAAATTATATGTATATAAAATTAAAACAAATAATATAGTTATTTTATTTATTTTATAGAGTAAACATTAAATGTATTCATAATTTCATGACAATAAAATCTCCGTACGATAACCAAAACATTTAAATAATAAACCACTTATTTATGATTTATAAAGAAATATATTTCGATAGATTTCCTTTGGTTTCTCCACCAATAACTGAACGACATGCCATTGAATCTACTAAATTTTTAGACACCGATGGCGTTTTATTCTGGCATTCTTCTTGAAATTTGTTGGGGACGGATATTGCGGAAAATTCTTGAAAGAAACATGAATATGAATCAAAAAAGAATATAACAATAAATTACAAGAATAATGGCAAACTAATGCCATCGGTGATTAAAAATTTGGTAGATTCTATGGCTCGTCGCTCAGTTACGTGGAAAAACCAAAGGAAACCCATCAAAATATTATGTTTCTTTATAAAACATAAAAAAATGGTTTATTGTTTAAATGTTTGGTTATCGTACGGAGAATTATTGTCATAAAATTATGAATACCTTCAGTGTTTACCGCATAAAATAATATAACATAATACTTTTCATTTTGGATTTAATATAGTAGGTATATTAAAGAATAAATGGCATAATTGTCATTTTTTTATGAGAAGGAAGTTTCGATCACGACGCGCAGCGGAGTGATACAACCCTTCGAACACAATAATCGACAACTATAACATGAGCTCTTTATACCATTTTTTCTATTTTGCACTTCTTGTCTTTTTACCTCCCGCTACCCTTGGTAAGGGAGGTATAGGGATCGTGCTAAAAAATCATTTTCTGTCTGTATGTGTGTGTGTATGTATGTATGTGTGTGTGTATGTATGTGTGTATGTGTATGAATTTTGTCTCCGCTCAAATACTATCATTCAGAAAATTCTGAAATCTTGTATTTCTACCCTATTCTAATACGAAAAGAAGCCATTAGATTTTGGTGTAAATCGGATAAACGGAAATGGCACTTTACTTGAAGCTCATAATGGTTTTTCTTCAAAAATTACCATTAAATGCCAATTTTTCGCATTTTATGTCATTGGAAAATTATAGATTATTGAATTTTGTACAGGTATACATTAATACTTTTTCTATATATTTTACAGATAAACTTAATAATTTTTCTTTTTTTAATCCCGAAGCCTAAGATAAACAAAATTCCTTTGTTACACAGTTTATCTTTCAAATGAATGTAACTGACAGGTAAACGTCATTGTCAAAAAATTAATCACTTCAAATTAATAATAGTGACATATTAAATAATAAAGAAAATCGTAAATAAAGTAATAGTTATATGCAATAGAACATAATATAGTTTGCAGCATTAGTAACGTAGGTATGCATTTAAATTAATAAAAATTAAATAGCGGGAGGTTTTGTGTTGGCCACATCAGATTTTTTAAATGAAAAATAGTAATGTCAAAATTTACGGAATTTTGTCAGTTGGCGGTATTAATATGACGTTTGATAATTCATATGACAACTCTAACCTTATTTTTGTAACACCATACGATATTTTGTATTTCATGCTAAATTTACTACTTTATGTCTTCTCTTCTTCTTCTTCTTAGTTTTAAATTCAATATTATATAAAAATAAAATTCTTAACAATCGTTTGTGTTCGTTTATTTAACGAAATTTGACATATGATATTTTTCAAATTCTTAGCCACCAACCTTATAAGAATAAATTGTACTGGACTATTACATCACTCAAATGAGCTATTAACGACCTCCTTTGGGTGCTGTAATATCTTTGTTACAGATGCAAAATATATTGGGTTGAATTCTACACTCTTCTTTAACTAAAGAAGCTTCTCTAAAAATAACAAAATAAAGAGAGACATTTGACATATGCATTGATATATTAATACGAGAAAGATGCAAGTTGTTTTCATAGTTACTAGAGACGATCACTACACTAGTGAAGAGTGCTGAATTCGGGCCATTGGGTTTTAGACAGCTATTTTTCCTAAGACAGATTAAAGTTATTGTCGTACACTTTTTTGTATGACTGTATGTATAACAACCAGTTTTACACTTGAACTTGAGTAAATACGATATTAGATTACATGTCAAATAAATAAGTTTAAATTCAAATCATTAACTTCTAACATTCCTTGAAATGTATTCATAATTTCCACATAAGAATGTATGCATTTAGAACGTCTGCATCTAATCATTATTCAAGGTCAAACATCTCATTTTCTATTTCAAATTTCAAGTGAGTTGACAGTTTAAAGTTGCCACTCCAGAAATAAAACGCATCAGAACACTTGTTTATTTATTTATTGATTTACAGTATTTGTTATGTCGGTTCATTTACTAAATTGCTTCAATATTTGAAAAGTAAAACAATTAACACGATAATGAGTCACATTGTTATGTAGTTTGGCTGCGACTGATCACATGCTTTTTATTATGATAGTAAATAAATGTATGTGAACTTAAACTCAATGTAAATATGCTTTAAATGAATTAAATGATTCATTACTACATTACATATGATTGAATAAGTAGTAGCAAAGCGTTTGTCATTATGTGAATGCACCGTTAGATATTTTTTTCGTATTTTGTACAGTAATGTACTATTTTAATATACTCAAAATCGTACAGTAATGGGTTACTTTACAACATAGCAACCGTTACTGCATAGCAACGAAGTACATTTTCATACAAAGAATTGTTTATTTTTATTATTTATCTTTTAAATCGTTTTCCATGCTCTTTTTATCATCTAGAACCATCGTTTTGTAAATCGATCTGCAAAAAAATTTTTTTGGAGGTTGGTATTATTATTATGTTTTTTTAGATGTATTTAATTCATTATGCCGCAAAAAAATCAAATTTTAATACTAATATAAAATACGAAAAACAGTGTACACGTTCTTATTCGAATTCATCTTCTTTACATTCATATGAAGAGCTAATTAAATTTATACCCCACATTTAGATAAAAACTTCTAAAAATCTAATTTAACAATCAAATAATATTATTACCAAGTTATATCTCTACCCATTTTTGAATTATTGCCCCAAAAGTCAATATACCCTACATTTAGATAAAAACTTCAAAATTTTCAAAAATCTAATTTTATGTATCTAATTCTTAATGCACTGATTCCAAATTTTGAAACCGCAGGTCGATATCACGTTTCGGCTCAAAACTGCCCATTTTTAGGTATTAACCCAAAAATGGGTCGAGATATGAATTTGGCGACATCACCATTCGATTCTACGGACAAAAATACATAAGTATAGCAATTTTCATCATTTTTGTCCAACCAGTTCATTTTTTATGAATAAAATCTTGAAAACCCCTGAAATGGCCAAAATCTGAAAAAATCGTTGCGATTTTTGGCCATTTTCAGTTATTTTGCTTTAGAGATTGTATGCGATATTCAAAAATTATGAAAATTGCTATACTTCTGTATTTTTGTCCGTAGAATCGAATGGTGTTGTCTCCAAATTCATATCTCGACCCATTTTTGGGTTTTGAGCAAAACTTTGAATCTAAATATCTCGGGATATCGATCTGCGGTTTCAAAATTTGGAATAAACGCATAAAGAAGTATCTAGATACATACAAATTAGATTTTTGAAAATTTGAAGTTTTTATCTAAATGTGGGGTATATTGACTTTTGGGGCAATAATTCAAAAATGGATAGAGATATAAACTTGGTAGTAATATTATTTGATTATAAAGAGAATGTTACGTAAGTGTACGCATTTTTAGAGTATTTATGAGTATACATAATGTAATTTCATGTGATAATTTTATTGGATTTATAGAATATTTTCCAATAAACTTTCTGTACGGAATTTGTAAAAAATTATATTATGTTCGTGTTACAATTTTACTGGATATATAGAATCTTTTCCAATGAACTTTTGGTATGGGATTTGTACAAAATACTTCAAATTAACGGAAGGTCTTGTGGTGGCCACAACAGATTTTTTTAAATAACCCCATTCCAAAAATTTCAATCCGTTTTAGTATTTTTCGTTTTTACATTAGTATGAAGAGCTAATTTGTTGTTATTTAATTCTTAACAGTTTTGACAAATGTAGTTAAATATCATTTTTTAACTTTTGGTGTTATTATAAATATTAAACAATAGTTTATTCTCTATACGGTTTGATTACATTTTTATTCTTATTCAATGTACAATTTAAAGCTACAAAATTACAATTTCATAAATATATGTTTCACATTGAAAACAGTTACTATATTCAAATATTACTAATTGACAAATGACAATAACAAGTACAATTAATTTGCACATGTTCGTGAAATAATTTTACTTGAGATATATGCTCTTTTGCAATAAACTTTCTGTAAGGAATTTATACAAAATACATGAAATTGACGTAAGGTAATATGTTGGTCACATTATATTTTTATCGATGTATTTAATCAATTATATTCGAATGTTGTTAATTATAAAAATTATTTTTCCAGAGAAAATATGAATAATTTATAGGTACATTAAAATAATTATTATTACTTTCTTGTCTGTCAATAACATTGTATACAAATATTAAAGTCGAAATACGACAACACAAAATATATATTCTGTTTACAATCTAACTAAAATTTAGGTCTTTCAATGACCTTACTCAAGATGTTTTTATTTAACGATTGCATAATAAAAATAAAACAAATTAAATGGAAATCGTACCTCAACCGTAAAACAAAACAATTGAAACAAAAAAAAACAACACTAGAAACAATTAACTACAGTGGCAATTCGATAAAATGCACTTTGTTCTATTAAGTATTCGAGTAAGTATAACGAATCAAGTTAAAGAATTTGTTTAAATTGAAATTCCATCAACTAATTTCATTTTTTACGTTGTTCTTGCGCAGTAGCGGTTTCACATATTTAGTGCCCTGAAGCTGCAAAAAACTTTAATTATCAACGTACGAACTTACCTTACATATTATCAATAAATACTACCTAAATATTCAAAGTGAAATTTTATACCTTTCCCTCGTTCTCATGATACATAGGTATATAAATTCAAAATTTGTTTTAGATGAGATATGTTTGAAATCTATTGTAGGTAAAGAAAACATTTTTTTATTATTGTTATTAATTTTGCTATGTAGGTAAAAAAATCTGTTGTGGCCAGCACAATGCGTCTCGCCATTTTCATATTAGGCTATATAAGTATTTAACATTTCTGGTACACATCTAAAATTATAATTACTTCTATTCTTTATTTTTCAATTCATTCTATGAACAAGTTTCCTCCTACTCTTCTAAATGTTCGAGTTTCTTCCAATTCATTGACGAGTTTGGCGGTATTTCTGTTAGGTATGATGAATTATATATAGTAAACGTCTGTTTAGTTGACACTACTGTACATACATATGTATCTATAATTTTTAATATTTAATTAATGATAAAATAAGGAATATTAAATGTACTTCCCAGAAAAAGTCTTCAGTAATGTCTGGATTTTTCACACTGACATTTATGTCAATTACATTTTAATTTTTCAACTGGTTTCCATAGGCAGATTGATTAATTTATGCAATGGATTATTTTATATATTTATAATTCAGTCTAAGATATAATAAAAATGTTCAATGTATTGGACAGAGAATTTTATATCCTTTAATATTTGTAATAATATAAACTTCCAAAAAATAATATTTAAAAGATTTTTTTAAAGAAACTACTACTTCCGGTTGTCCAATTGTTACCAAAACCTTTTCAGCTCTTCCCATTAATGTCAGATTAAGGAATACGTAGTTAAATTGGTCTTTAGTCTTATAGAATTTGAGAAACCGTGTCTACAATATCCACACATACGCACACACCCACACACACACACATCACCTTAAAACTTGCTTATTCACTAAAATCTGGATAATTTTTGCTACATACAACTTAAAATAAATAATTCATTTGTTGCATAATGAACAATGAACATAATGTAAAACTAACCTTCCAAATTAAAATGGCGGTAAATAATGGTCTGCCCCTTTGAATATATACATCTACGTTAGTAGATATGTATATTCAAAGGTCTGCCCACAATTTATGGCGGGAAACTTGAACAATTAAATTGAACCAATTTTGAGTTATAAGAAAGTTCCATACAAGAAAATTATTTTTTAATTTTATTAATAAAAATTTAACACAAATACATTTCAAATTAGTCTAATAGCCCGCGCCCGAAGCTATTGATAGCATCATCAAATTGTTGGTAAACCCGTCCCTGTTATGTAAACTAAACACATGCAAAACGCATACACAGAAAGTAGGGGAACCGGCGACTTGTCATCGTGTCATCCACCTCTGCGCATGCGCACACCATTCGCTCAACACGAGTACTAAAGTCACACATGCGCAACCATTAGAAGAAGTTCTGATCCGAACGCCGCGATAGACTATTGTTGATTTGAACTGTTTCTGTGCTTTGCTAAATTGTAACGACAACATTCAATATGACTGATATTCTTGCAGGAATCTCGAGAAATGAGTGTATTTGTGATGACTTGTCGCCATCGATCAATGAGAACGGTGAGTGTTTTTTGTTTATCTCTATTAGATGTAAACACAACCATGTGCGAGGTGCGACTCGGGCGACTTTATCGCAGCCGGATTTGTTGTAAGTTTTAAATTCCTGCGATGATTTTGCACAAATATACATTATTGCATTATAAAAAACTCATTTTTTATTCATTATTGCGTATTACAGTATACAATAGTAACGGTACCTATAATATACTTCATTTCACGTAATAAAATAGCGTTGGTTCAGATAGGGATATAAATTTTGTCCTTTCATTGGTCAGAATGCTAAACTTGTTCTCAAAAGAGAAAAAATATCACTAGTCAGGTGTCATTTAGGTATCAAATAAAATCAACAGAGTTAAGTAATATTTATCCGTGTTTTGATGTCATTTTTAATATTAAGGACTCGTACATTTTACAGATAAAATATTTTTATTATTAACTTTGCTTTCACGAATTTAAATTATTTATTTAATGCATGTAAAAACAAAAAACGGTCGGCTATCAAACGCCATCTACTATTTTCTTACGTGAAATGAAATATAATTATTAATATTTTTGAATCAAATTTTATTCTTTATTTATTTAAATCTAGTTTAATATAATTTTTAAAATTTTCAAATATATATATATATATATATATATATATATATATATATATATATATATATATATATATCAATAACTTAAAATCTATAAATTTATAATACCTTAAGCCTGTTTGACACACTCATAAATAAATTTGATAACAAATTGTTTCATTGAAAACGAATGATATGCCAAATAGGATATTTTATTTATCTACAGACAAAATATATAATATTGCTTTATAATTATTCATAATATTTAGTTTCAACGTCTTAAATTCTTCATTTTTTTTTACTTATTATTATTAGAAATAATAATTCATGAAATTAAATTTTTAAAGATTTCTGTTTACAAAATTAAATATCACATTATTCAAATTTTTGCAAATACACAGAAGAAAAAAAGAAATAAAATTTTGTCTAATTATATTTAGATATTATTTTATTAGCAATATGTCTAATAATTTAGTATAATTTATAAATCTTAGTTTCGCATTTTAACTAATGTGGAATATATAATAAATATTTTGTAAAAAAATCGTTAATTTAATTAAGCAAATGGTTACTTTAATCACTTATTTTATTATATTTTACTATATTTTGGCTTCATTATTTGTCCTGCAATTTTCGGCAATTTATCTAATGAATTAGGTAAATTAAATAGGAAATTTAAATACATATTTAGTTAATTACTTTATTTATATTTAGTTCAATCTTATTACGATATAAATGGAGTCATTTCATCTAATTTTGTATTAAATTTTACTATAATTTCTTATTACAAATTTAGAAAATTTAACTAAATCAACTTAGATATTTTAATGAAACATATTAGTGGGCTGAAAAATAAGGAATTTAATTAGTTAATTTAACTACAATTTAGATAGTTTTTTTTTTCTACGTATAAAGTTGATTCAATTATTGTTATTACCATTATAAATAAGATCTGTGACATAGATATTATATTATATTACATGTTTTTGTAAAATTTTTCTATAAATTTTTGTAATAATTAAAAATATAAATATATTTTTATATTCCATATTATAACTTTTTCTTTAAAATTAATTGGTAATAAAATCTAACTGTTTTTTGACAATAAATTTTTATTATTGTTAAACACACTATAAATGACATAAAAAAATATTTTTCTTCTTAACTGGTGGTAGAGATAAAATAAACGTGACTTGGTGATGTCATAGTCACATGATGGTGTTACAAATCTAATAAAATTCTTTCATCCCAAACCGCAAATATAATTTGCTAGGAAAGTAAATATGTACTGCAATGTCAGATTATTTTTACTGAAAAATTTTTTCTCGGTCACAACAGCCTTTGATTAGTCATGTAGATAATGAAATAATATTGGAAAAAATATTTTTTGATCGGATAATAGCACCCGGAACTTTCCCTAACAAATTAACTCTAGGATATTTTTAAAAATGTTGATAAATAAAATAAATGCATAAAAATGCCGACAAACCAATTACCCATTACTGGGTGTGGCAGTTCATTGGACGTTTACTTTATGTGAACTTTTTGCTTGTAACATGGTTATATATTCACAACAAATTATAATAAAATTAGCAACAAATTGGAGTAATGTATTTGGGTAGGTATTACTCATGACTTTACTAATCATGAAAATAATTATAATATAGTAAAAGTGATAACATTATATTTAAAAATATGTATACTTAAAAGGTTTTATAAACAGTCATAAATATTTCAAAAACGTTCATTATACAGGGTGTTATGTAAGTAAGTGTACAACGCTTAACCCTTGGTAGAACTGACCTCATAGATATTAATATAGCAATAATTTTTGTTTTACATGCTTTCTACAAGAACTAGAGGCCTTTAAAACCGACCAATCACGTCATAGTTCAAAATTTTGAAAAGTAAAAGTCAATTATTTCTCTGGAAAAAAAAATGTCACACATGTCACAAATAACATATAAAATCATTGACGTCTATTTGGAAATAACTCTCTGTGCCGTCTTGCAGCAGCACGACTATTTTGTAATGTCTCGCCATAAACCATATGCATGTCTGCATACTCTTGATTGGTGAAGATAAATGGCATTTTGAGAATTTAAAAACAATTTAAATTGTATGTCTATGCAAAAAACGTTTAACGTCAGTTTTGACAATCAATAGTTTTTCCAGAGAAAACATTGATTTTTACTAGTGATGGAACGGATCGCTCTTTGGCCGGATTACCGGATCCCGGAATTCCGGCCTCTTATTTAGCCGGATCGCCGGAATTCCGGCGGCCGAATCGTTCGTAATTTGTCGGTGAAAATCGCAACGACTTCGGTCCCTTTTCCCCGGCTTTATCCCGAATTAAATTTAAATGTCCGACGATATTTATCTAGTCCTGCAAGTTCTGTATATAGCGAGAGAACTTTTTCGGAGGCCAAAAATATCAAGATAAGAGATCTCGAATTACACCAGCTAATGCGCAGAAATTATTATTCATTTGTTTTATTGGTTTAAAATTTATATAACTGTTAATTTTGTATATCAATTTGGGTGCTTTGTTATGTTTTATTTCAATTAATATAATAAATATGTTTTTGTTACCTAGATATAACAAAATAAAATGAATAGATAATATTTAATAAAATGATCCGGCCGAAACCGGAATTCCGGCTAAGAGGCCGGATCGACCGGATTTGGTATTAAAGCCGGATTCTCATTTCATCACTAATTTTTACTTTTTTTACAAAATTATGAACTATTGCGTGATTGGTCGGTTTTAAAGGCCTCCAGTTCTTGTAGGAAGCATATTAAACAAAAATTCTACCATAGGTTAAGCGTTGTACACTTATATAACACCCTGTATATACAGGACAACAATATATTCATGCACGTGTGCATTAAAAACTGATATAATGCACTTTATCTTTAACGCTGATAAATAAATAAATAAATAAATAATAGTTATTTACTTATCAAGGCAGGGAAGTTCGTCTTTTCATGACGAATAGCCGAGGCAAATAACCATAATGAGTCATGAAAAGGAACTTCAATGACGAGATAAGTATTAATTTTTTCTGTAAATGGTACCTATATCCTATTTTCATTTTACAAGTAAATCACATTGAAAACTTAAGGAAATCTATTTAAAATTGTAAAAAAATTTAAAACTGTATCCTAGACATCATTTATTTTATTTTTATAATTGTATTTCATATTAAAACGTAAAATGTGTTAGTAAAAATAAATATGGCAACCTTGCATTTCACTTCCCTGCCATGGCAATACCTCTTTACCTGTTAATTTTAGGAAAAAAAAGTGTAATGAAGAAAAATGTTCAGAATGAAAAATTACATCCAGTACGAAGTTTGTTATTCAATTGTTTTTATGTATGAGTTAGAAGCAAAAGAAAATACACGCTTTTAAAGCAATTATTAAAGTGCCATGAAAAAAAAACAATTATTTGTTTCTTGTTTCTGGCATATGTGACTGATTTGACATTTCTTTTTATTTTATTATTATTAGAATAATAGGAAGAGTTATGCCCATATTCATAAACACTCGTAAAGTTTCAAAACGGTTCGTTATAATAATAATAGAATCAAACTTGACAAATAAAATTTCCATTTTGTTTTTAATGTCAACTGTTTTTATTGGATAAAAATTATAACGAACCGTTTAAAATTTTTACGAGTGTTTCTGAATACGGGCATAAATCTAGAAGAAAAAATAATCACAAATTCTAATAAGAATGGTTAAATGTGCAGTTATAAGATTTTAAAATAAATATGCTTGTACATATACGATAATTAATTAATAACAAAACGTTTTTTTATGATCAAATTTATAACGTGTGAAAATTGCTTTTTTACGAGTTTATTGTAATAAATCCTTATTCATAAATTTATTAACTTTTTTAAATCATTAAACAAAAAAAAAATTAAAGTGCATTCAGAAATTTCACCTTGCACTGTAAATTTTCTGGCCCCGTATCAAAATTAAATATAGGTACAAGATATTTATTTATAGTACACGTGAGTAAAAATATATTTTATCCATAAGCAGAAAGTTTAATCGGGTGTTCTAATTATCGCGAGTGGATGAAATGTCTTTACCTAAATTTAAATTTGACAATAATTTGTTGGTTACTTTGAATATGTATTTACTTTAAGGTTTAAGGAAAGTGATTAAAAAACTTTTGTGCATCCTCATAATTAAAGTGTTATTGTAGTAATGTTACTATTGGTGCACATTTTGTTTTCTCCTGCTTTTCTCATTTATTATTTTATTCTTGCAAATGATTTTTTGTTTTGGCCCTGTAACAGAATGAGGTCATGCACGACTTTTTTCATAACTTTAATCAATAGAGTAGTGAAAAATAATAGACCCGTATTTTTTATATTACCTCAAATCGATCATTAATCATGAAAAAATTGTAATTAAAAATGGCATTCTTTAAATTCGGCTGCTAGACCCCCGCTTCGGCCCTTACCCAGTGACGTCACAGGTTCAGAGCAACGACCATTTTGATTTTCACACTGTTTTAAACGTCAAAGTGACATAAAGATAACCTGAAATTTATGAAAGTAAACATGTTGATGAAATAAGTTTGCCAGTAAATATATTGTATGTTATTAAATTACCAAAATAAAGAATAAAATAATATTCTACAATATATTCAATGTCTCACGTGCGTTTATAACCTTCTAACGTCTATCCCAAATCAAAAGTGAAACAGCTGATATTTAACGTGTAGATAAGTTCACACCAAATAAAAAAATATATTTATAAAAATGAATAGAACGATGTTATATTAATATATTATAGCATATTCAGATATGTAAACCTCAATTTATAATTTATATATATTTTTCATTTATAAATTCTGTGTCCATATAAAATGTCTGTTTGAAATAAATCTGAACTTAGGTTCGGAACCTGTGACGTCACAACATGGCTGGTTTTTACAACTTTTTAAAAATATACTTTAAAACGATTGTATACATTAAAAATGTAAATAAAATATCTGATGTGGACACCACATGACTTCCTTGTACGTCTGTTACACTATACATATTTTGTTAATAATTAAAATATCTATTATAACAGACCCAATCATAAAATTGCACGTATTTGACATATTTTGACATTGACATTAAATTCTTTATTTTTTTGTTATTTTTTGTCCTAATTCATGGAAAACTTAATTACAGAAACCAAAAAATATATAATTTTTAAATTTACATATCTCGCTTATACAAAGAGCTAATTTAATCGTACTTGATGTTTTCGACGCAGAATTCAATTCTCTATAACTTTTATTTGAAGCATTTATTATTAAAATCTTAATAACACCATTTTTTTCAAGAAAAACTGATAACAGCTTCAAGTAAAGTATCACTTCCGGTTAGACTATTTTAACCAAAATCTATTTTGTTATTCCCATTGATATAAGAGTATTATATACCAAATTTGAAAAGTTTTGGATTATATTTTGATATAGTTTTTCATTAAAATCTATTATAGGCTTCAAGTAAAGTACCACTTCCGGGTAGACTATTTTAACTAAAATCTATTATGTTGTTCCCATTGATATAATAGTCTTATATACCAAATTTGAAAAGTTTTGGATTACATTTTAATATAGTTTTTCATTAAAATCTATTATAGGCTTCAAGTAAAGTACCACTTTTGAAAGTTATGTAATGACCAAAAAGAGAGGTGCACAACTAGATGTTATAACAGTGCTAAATACAAAATTTTAACTTTCTACGGCTTCCCGTTTTTCAGTTATGCGAGATACGTACGTACAGACGTCACGACGAAATTAGTCAAAATGGATTCAGGGATGGTCAAAATGGATATCGAATTTTTTCAATACTTCCTTTACTTCGTACAAGGAAGTAAAAATAATTTAATCACACTGAACGATAAATTAGACTATCCTTCTTCGATTTAAACAGGAAAAGGGTACTATTATTTTTTTTTGCATGACCTCAGTAAATGAAATGAAATACAAAACAATACTTTTTTAACCTTCTATAAATTTATAGGAACTGTTTTTGTTTTTATCATTCATGCGATAAATAACGTACTTAAGGTAAAAGGTTTTTTGTCCTTTAATGCTGACCCTGAACTAGTAACTTGTATGCAACTGCCAATTGTGAATTGTGTGATACACTTACGAAAATATATGTCAAGGAACCAAGAAAAATAAAACAACCTATGTTAATGAGAAAGCTAAATATATAACCGCTTCAAATTGAGCACTTGTTTGCCTTAAATGTACAAGTAGTTCTTGAAACATAAGACGATCTCTCATATTAAGTTGTCTTGGTTACCATATTGTATGTAAATCAAATAATGACGAACTGATGAAGAGTGACTTGTCAATGTACCGAATAAATAAATACCAAACCGACTAATTTATTATTCGCGTAATAGCATAATAAGTATAAGCAATGAATACAAAAAAGATTGACTAATATAAGTCGAGGGTCACGTTAGAATTATTGAGAATAAACTCATGGTTCATATTTTTAGTACTTTAGTACAGAATTTCACCATTCTTTTCTTCCACATCTTAAAATCTCCGGCCCAATCTTCTTTTGGAATGCTTTGAAAGTAATTTCTAGGAGACTTAAAAACTGTCAAAGCTGTGAAATTTATTCCCGGTAACTTAAAAACTACCAAAGCTGTCAAATAATTAACGGGGGCCCTAGACACTATCAAAGCTGTCAAATTATAAATTTATGATTCAAAAATGTTCTCCGATTAATTCCATACAAAATTTTATCTAATATGTACAGAACACTAAAGTAAACTATCCAGGGTGTTAATTAATAATTTGGCCATAGGCGTTTAACATGGGAAAACAGTTTTTCTTTGCGCAAAAGTCCCCAATTAATTTTAGACAAAAATGTTTCCAATAAAAGTTATAAATAATTATATTCTATGCCTAAATCACTAAACAGATTTAATTTTGCATGTTTGGTAACCTGTAAAATAAAATTTGAAATTGTAGAAATATTGCTCATATGTAGCGACAGCAGTGGAATTGAAACAAAATTACAAAGAAATGCAAATCGTCTGAACAGTCAAAAATTTAATTTTATAGGTTACAAAATGTCAAAATATAATACTAATTAATAGTTATTTAAGAGTTATATTTTAAAAAATAATATCTGTGTAGTGATTTAGGTGAAGAATTGAATTATCTGTATCTTGTATTTGAAAACCAAATTTCTGACATTTCAAACGATACGCATTTATTTGAAACTTCGTTTTAATTCTGTGTTCCGTGACTATCGCTACAAATGACCAAATGTGCAATATTTATACAATTTCAAATTTGATTTTACAAATTACCAAACGTGCAAAATTAAATCTGTTCAGTGATTTAGGCGTAAAATATAATTATTTGAAACATTTGTCTAAAATTAATTGGGGACTTTTGCTCAGAGAAAAACTGTTTTCCCATGTTAAACGCTGATGGCTCTATTCTGTAACTCAGTGGTTAATTTTTAGCAAGTCGTTAATTAAATATTTTCACCAATCAAGTACTTACCTCCATCCTTAAATAATAAAAAAAATTAACCAGTTGCTAAAAATTATTCACTTTGTTATGAATAGGCTAGTGAAGTAAATGAGTTATGAACAACATTATTTATTTAAAACCACCGTACCATAGTTTTGATGTTATGATTAGGTGTTGAGTAAAGAAAAAAATATGTAATTTATCAGGAGTAGATAAAGTACCTATCATAATTTATATGCCACGTTTTCTTTTTCTTCTTTTTTAACGAATATAATAAAAAAGCAGAATTTTCTAGAACTAAAATTAGTATTTACTTTATAATTAAGCTTCATTAAGTATCATTCACATATTTTTTCTCATGATTAGCTTGTCTGTTGTTTCTTTTAAAAATTATACCTAATTTATTTTTATTAACAAAGATGAAAGATGAATCTTTATGCTAATCACAGAAGTCTTTATATAGACATATTTCTGTATAAAAGAAAAATATTTATATTCGAGACTAAAAATTTACAAGGCCAGATATATGAAATATGTGCGTTGTATTTTTAGAACCATAGCACTATCAGTGTGACTTATTGTTTTCACGATTTGTTAATTGTTACATATTAGAATTTAAATTTGTAAGCATGATATGGAATTGCATTTTATGTGTAAAATAATTACATACAGCAACTCAATAACGGTGCAATTAATTATTAAAACCGAGAAAGTCGCAACTTTTTCAATTTTACTTGTCATCACCCCCTTGGGGTTAGAGAGGATGCCGGATTACAAACTTCGTGTGCGATCGTCTATTAAGGCTGTAATGTAGCTATTCTCAACAAAACACTAAAAATCGCAGTTTTTTGGCAAGATTTTCTCACTTACTATACATTGTAGGTACATTTTTTTTTAAAATTCAGATAGTGCTAGCGATTCTTAACAAAGTTACGCATAGTATTTTGTATTTTTTTCCCTAGTTTATTGTTAAAATTAAACTGAAAATTGTTCATCTCGCAAAGTATGCTTTCTTTATATCAAAATCGTATCTACACTGCAATGCAGACAAACTCAAAATTAATATGAAATGAAAGATAAAACTTTAATTTAAGTAGTAACGCATCAATTATTTAAATTTTCTTTATAGTAAAGTCAGAAAAAAATAGACAAAACGTAACAAATTCAAGATTTTTCATTGCGTTTATTTACCACTGCAAGTATGAATTTAAATGTAAATTTCATGCATGATGAAAAAGAGACTTTAATTTACCATTATTTTGTAATAATGTATTTTAAAATCGCGCGACTCAAAGATGTTCGATCCCAAAGTGTGTAGAACGGCAAGATTTACTATTAAAATTACTGCACATTTGTTCCGAAATTATAATATTTAATATTTTTAACTGCAAGAATGTCGAATGTTTAATTACATTTATGAAAAAAAAATCTCTATTTGTTACTGTATCCTTCTTTTTAATCATTTATTTTTATTTCATAATAAATAAGCATTTTTTTCACTTATTTAATGTGAAGTATAATAATAAATTTATTAAATAGCAATAGAATGAATAATGCCGAAATACAGATTTGCCGCTTTGCTGTGCGCAGAATCGTATTAGCTCAGCCGAAGGCAGAAACACGTTGAAATTGTAATGTTTCTATTCTAGAATTATATCATTTGTTTTTTATTTATTTTGTAACAAATACGCTTAAAATATTACTAAAATTACTGAATATCGAAACAAAATTTCTTAAAAAATAATATTAATCAAGATACTCTTCTGGCACTTTTTAGTTAATTTATAGAAAACAACAAAGTAGACATACTTCATATTATAGTTTTTTAAAATTTTAAAGTCCAGTCTACATTGTGTCAGAAGCATGATTTTTTTGTTGAATAATTTCTGATTAATTCAGTGTAGAATATGTGTTAACGAGGAAAACATGGAAATTTCATGCTCCTAATTTACATTTTATTTATTTATACAAAACTGTGTTCTGTAACATATACTAATTTTATGATATATTACAAAAATATGTTGTAGCTTTAGTAAAAAAAATTAATTCATTATATTTTATCCATTATAATGAAAGTTATTACATTTCAAACCCAGGGGACTTTACTTTTGAAACCGATAATAGTAATTGTTTTACTAAAGTAACTATGTTTTGTATTTATTCTAATACTGAGGGTGAAGTTCAAATTATTTATTCACTTACCGCCCGCAGGCTTTTTGTACGATTTACTGCCGTTGTTATCTTAGTAACCAAATCTTGATCAGAAAATAAAACCTACTGCCTTTGAAACTCTATCAGTAAACATTTAAAAAAAAAAGATCGTGCAGAGAATATAATATGAACAATGAGTACCTACCTACGCCTTTTTTTAATTTAATTGTTCTAAGTTCATAATTGGCCCGTCAAGATAACATTGCATATGGATTATAATAAATAAAATGCAATAAAAATTTGTAATGGCCATTTGCACCAACACGGCATTTTGACAGCAATATATTATAATTCATTTGACATTTGATTTCGATGCAATATTGTCAATTTAAGCCAAGTTTAATATTTAAGTTACGTTGGTGCAACTGGCCATAAATTATTTATATGGTCCGGGACACGAAAGATGAACTACGGAAAATATGTTAGCATAAATCACTGTTTAATATATGCGCTCCGTTTAAATCCACGCGAAATACAATTAATTTACTTTCTATTTTTTATTTTTTTAACAGAATATAAAATAAATCAAAAAACTTGGACGGGTATTATGATTACGAACTAATAGAATAATACATTTTACATTGATATTTTTACTTTTCTTGTGTCGTCTGCAGTTTTTTTTTATGTATATACTGTAGATATATTATTGAGTGCTCTTGAATTTGTGTCTCGTTAATCTTTTGATCGAAATTTTGATATTATTACGCATTCCTATAATTCTTCTTTCTACCAGTCACAAGTTTTAATGAAGAAATAAGTTTTTTTTTTAAGTTTCAATTAAGTTGTTTGGAAGTCTTAATCTGGCGTTTAGCGGATATTACTTGTGCGAAAATGTGTTTGTGCGGAAAATTTTTGATGGCAATAATGAATGAAAAATAACGTCAGAATGTTTATCATGAAATAGCTGAAAAATTTATACGTCATGGTGACAAAATTGTCATTTATTAGCCATTTAAATTTGTATTTAAATAATGAAGGCAATTATGTAGAAAAATAAAGAAATGTGTGTACATATTTGTAGGAATTTTCCTTAAGCGTTTCGAAACTAAATGTTGAAAAAAAAAGATTTATTTTTAATTTACCGGTAAGCTTCTTAGAATTATACTTGATTTATTTGTAATTTATATTTCTAAGAATGTATTATAAATTTCTGTAACCATATACTACATGAAATGCATTATTTTTTGTGTAAATTACACATAAAACATGTTAAATTAGACTTAGTCATATATAATTTGCAATTAAATGTGCATTTTTATTTTATTGCGGCGTATAATGCAATTTAATGGTATTAACTGTCCAACTTCCTTATTCAAACAGAAAAGATTTAATATGACAGCAGACAGCATTTTAGAGCGTAAGTAGATGATCTTATTTTGACAATATTTTTTTAGGCAATATTTAAAAAATTACATCCATTTACTTACTGCCATAATAAATTTAATTAAATGAACAACTGCAACGCGATTTAGCTAAGATTTAAAAGTCATAGAAACATGAAAATTCATTCCAAATTCAAAATTTTATATCTAAATATTACATAGAAAATATTAAACACTTTTACATTTGGCCACAGATTAGTACATTAATTTGTGCTCTGTGATTTGGCCTATCTCACAATGGGGTCCCGCACTCTTATTTTTTACCTCCCGCTACCCTAGGTAAGGATCGTATTAAAAATCGCATATAGAGATTTTAGTGATAAGCACGTTTTGATGTCCTCAGAAACCGATTTTAACATTTTTACAATGATGTCTGTAGTTATGTACATATATATATGTGTGTGTGTGTGTGTATGTGTATGTGTGGATCGTGTGTACACGATTATTCAAATACTATCAATCAGAAAATTTTGAAATTTTGTATACCTATTCTATACTAATGGGGGAAGAGCTCATTAATTTTTAGTGTATATCGGATAAACGGAAGTATCACTTATACAAGCTTTTAACAGTTTTTCTTCTAAAAAATTCATTGAATATAATAAAAATTGAATATAATATTACAATCTTCAATTCTACGATAATAGTATTTAGTAAATAACGTTAAATAACTTTAAATACATTAATTAAAAAATAATTTATTTTTGTACATCATCTTGTCTAAGCGTCAAACAAAAACATATTTTAATAACATTTTTGACATATTTAAACAAATGTCACTGCCAGGAAGCAATTACATTATAATTAATAATACAACCGTGTTAAGAAGATTGTATTTATTCTATTGAAATTAAGGTTTGTAAAAATAATTTATATCATACATAAATATTAGAAGTACAGGATGATCCGATTTAAGTTTACTATGTTTGTAGTACCTACTATGAATTAAACAGCTGTCAATAAGCAAAGTGTCAAATATTAGTTTATAACTGCACATTAACGAAATGAATCATATAAAGCAATAGATATATGAAAGAGACTTAATTTATAAATATAAAAATATATAGGTATGTATTTAAATTAATAAAAATTAAATAACGGGAGGTATTGTGTTGATCACATCAGATTTTTTATTTTAATTGAGAGTTCGTTTAATTTTGAAGCATTTCATAGTATTAAAGTCTTAATTTCTTTTAGTTTAACTGCATTTAATTTTTAATGTCAATATGATGTCATAACTCTAGCACCAATCTCTTAATCTTTATTTATTTAATAAGACTAAGTATAAATTTTACATTTTATTATATTTTGTTATGGAGGAGGACCCCATTTAGTTGGATCACTTGGATGCTTGTAAAGTTTGGGCGGCATGAAATTTAGACGCTATGAAATTTGGGTGTTACGGCATTTAGTGCTCATGAAATAATAAAACTCGGAGTGCTTCGATTTTATTGGATATATACAGAGAACATTCGCAGGAACTCAGGAGTAGAGGACATGTTATAATAAACAGCAACAATTTGATTATATTTTTGGACAAAAATATTTCATCGCATTTGGCCTGTCTTCATTTGTTATTGGATACCTACCTCAACATTGTAAACAATTTAGGCACATCTAATTTTATTTCCTGGTTAGAATTTGGACGCAGAAGCCGCAATATATATGCAGCTGAACTTTCAGATTGTTTAGTACTTCGTAATTAGCATTGAAACGTGGCATTACACTACTGAGGAGTGTTAATTTCTGTGACTATAAAAAACTCTGGATTGTGCATTGCAGCTTTGAAGAAATGAGTAAAACAAGTATTAATTTTTGTGTATTATTATTTACTGCATCGCATGTTTTGTTTTCCATGTGTTTGCAATATTGTCTAGTATCTTTTTTTGTATCATTTTACACAATATGAAAATGAAAACTAAGTTATAAAATTCTTTATAGCAGAATGTTCTTTTTGCTAAATCATTTTAATTACTTTTTAAAACAAGATTGTTATAAGTTCTATTTCAGTTTTTTGTATGGTTATGGAAATTTTATTTTAATTTTAGCCATAACACAAAGGATGTAAAAAAACATGAGCACGTCTTATTGTTACCATACCATATTTGTGCTAATATGTTAACTGTATATAACCAGATCTTAGCAGGTAATTTATTTTGGCCTTGTACTAATTAAATTACCAACATAACACGTATTATCTAATACATAAGTAATATCAAATGTACATCACACAAAAAAAAATTCTAATTAATATTCACGTTTAAGAATTATAACTGTTATAACAGCTCGGTTTTTAAACCTCTTATTCGAATACTATACTTACACCGTGAAATAATGTAGGTACAGGTGGTGTACTCTACACCTCCACAACACTTTTAAAAGTCCATGAAATGACTTAAGGGTAAATGCCAAATTCGACAACAAAATCCGATTAAAAATACTTTTATTGCATTGTAGGTAAAACGTGGGTGTTAATTTAATAACAATAGAACGTGAAATCGTAATGGTAAATTTAAATACAGAATACAAGTTTTGATTCATGAACATGCCTAAATACGAGTATTTTATGAATAATACATAAGTAAATATATCGGCGTTTATGGGTATATCAGAGTTTATTTAGAGTAAAGCAGACTATTTTGCTGTTTGTACAATATAGTGTCAACATATTTAAATATGTACTACGTATATGATATAGAAAAATATCTGGTGAAAATACGTCTTTAAGATTTTATTACAACGAAAAAAAAGCTTAATTACAACAAAAAAAATTGATTACAATAATGAAAAGGACTAATCATACAAAAAACTTATTATATAATTATTATTGCTACGCACCTATGTAAAACCTAATCCGGCCATACATACATACTTTATCCCAAGGCTGTAATCTGGTGAGTTCTCTGCTACATTACAATAAATATAATTTTATTACATTATGACCAATTGTACAAAAAATGATTATATTAATTATTACTGATTGAATCTTGTAAAAATAAAAAATGTTAGTTGTAGTGGCATGTGTCATTAGAAAAGTTGACAGTGACAATGTCACATGTCATTGCAGTTTGGACATTTGACTTATGTCAATATAACTAGTTAAATCAAGTGGCCAATACCCTTCTCTAACAACCATTGTTAGTGTTATGTTAAAGTTTACCTAGTAACGTATTGTGTATAAATAATTATTCGAGTTTTGGTTTTGATAGAATAAACATCTAAATCATATTTTCTATATAAGTGTTGCATTTTTATTTTTTATGTTTTACAATTTCATTTCTATTAAGTATTTTTAAGCCTCATTTCCACCGAATGTCTTAATGCTTAATACATAAGGCTTAATGAATTATAACAATTTACTAGGATACCATTTCCAGCTATTTTGTTTAGTGACAATTCAACAGAAATGTCATATCTTTTTTCCGAATTACTTGTTGTTTAGTAAACAGCCATTGCAGCAGCAATTCTTCTTTTTTTAATATGTTATACCTATACACAATTTTCTGTATTTATATCGATACCGAAAAATGAATTAAAAGTTAATAATTATAAAATAGACTGAGAGTTGACAGTTCAGGTTAGAATTTTTCAATCATTTGTTTTTACGCATTGCTCTTAGTTCTTAAGCATTAAGCCTTATGCAAAGCTGGAAATGGTAGTAAACGTTGTCATATGATAAACATTTTTACGCATTGCGCTTAGTTATTAATTATTGCTCTTACGCATTAAGACAATCGGTGGAAATGAGGCTTTACATCTTGTAGCGGCTGATCCCGCTACATAGTATTGGTTGAGATCTGAATTCACAACCGATGAATAAAACTTATGTTTGTAAACAGCACGGAAGACCGTCGCGACTGTAGTACCTACATATTTTAATTTTCAATTATTGTCGCCCTTCTGTATTTACTGCCCCTCCCTAGAAAATGCGTTGCCGTGGTTTTTTTTATTGTTAAACATTTTTTTTTTTTTTTTGTTAAACATTTATTTTTTTATTGCTTCCACACTATTGTTTATGTCATTATTTGTCGGCGAATAATATTTTAACGTATTTCACAATTAAAGTATTCATTAATCTAATTTTTATCCATATATATGTCTATATTTATATTTGGTTTATAATAATCTCTGAAATCAAAATTTTAGCTGTTGTAGGTATACGATCCATAATACTACTTTTGCACAACTGTACCATCTGTATATAACATCAATAACTATGAATATTTTACATGTTCATAAACATCTGTTTTCACAAATTGTAATCATAAAGTATCCTCCCACTATTTTTCATCATTGCAGCAGCCAGAAATTGAGTTAAATTGATAAGAACTCATTTAATATTTAATTTCCTTCCTGTATCGTCCATTAGGGAAATGCTTCTATTGAAACAGAAAAAAGTTTCGGGGTTCTTGCTCCTACGTTTATTAGGAGATATTTAAATTAAAAGAGGATGTGAATTATATGTACCTATTTAAAAAAAAAATAGTTGTATATAGCAATAAGTTCATAATATTTACTCAAAGATATAATTATAGGTACTGAAATAACATCGTTGTTATTGTTAAAAGTCGTGATTTTATAAATCCATTACCTTCATCAAAAAGTTGGAAACTTGAACTATTTCCAAACAAAATATAATTTAAGAATTTTGTTATTTTATGCAAAAGAAGAAAATATTAGGGTAATATTTACGCGTCAAGTCAAAGCAGACTGCATTCTCGCTTAGTTGAAAACATTTATTTTCATGAATTATTTTATATTTTCAAAATAACCTTGCAAAGTTGCAAGCCGTTTAAAACGTATGATAGGAAATATATTGAGTAGTAGTACTTAACTGAAATAAACTAGTTCGTGCTTGTACATTAAACATATATGAATAGAAATAGATTGGAATAACGCAGCAATTACTATGAAAAATATTTTTATACCGGGTGGTAGCGGTTAGGGGTGAACATGGGTTTTTAGTTTTATGGAATTTCCTGCTCTCCTGTTCATTTTTCGGTAAACTATAGAGTGAAAAGTTGTACAAAATTAAAAGTTCCATACAAAACTGTTTTTCAAATTTTATTATGTATTTGGTTTCTTCACAATTTTAAAATAATTATTTACATTAAACGTGCGATAGGTGTTATTTTGTTCTACAAATACCAAACGCACACATTATGTATTAATTTTTTTGGCCGGGATATCTATTAAAATATGTATTTTCTATAAATTGTTGTCATCAAACTAGCTGCATTAAGATTCACACTATTAAATACATTGTTCAATTAATTAACGACTTTGAGAGATTGGGACCTAGACTAAGAATTTGCACTTTGATTATTTGATTTGTTTAAGAATATACTGAAAAAAAAATAAGATTGGGTAGATTAGTTTCTACATTCATCTAGTTCTAGTTCCTAAACAAACTACATGAATGATTCTAATGTTATGTGCCCTTTTCGGCATTCTTTATTAAAATGAGTTTCATACATTTGAATTAAAATAAATAAACAATTCTCATCAATCATTCAACAAAGTTTATACATTGATATTGCCGACTGAGAATTATTATTTGCTAATGCTAACAGATGGCAATGGCAAATTTATTTAAAAGAACTAGAGTTTTTGTAGGTACTCTTTACTATTACAAAGTAGCTTTATTTATTAATGGTCTCTTAAAACTTAAAAATGTGGGTATTTATTATTTTATTCGGTGCGATAAAGTCAGTTCCATCAATTAGTAGAAACCTTCATACCGGGTGTCTACTTGGAATTATATATATAGGCTCTCTGAAATATGCTGTGGATTGAGAATTTTAATTTACTTTTTTTTTTTTCGTAAAATAAAAGTAATTGTGATTAATTTTAGTCCCATAATAATGTATAGTTTTTAATTTTGAACAACTTTTTTATTTACAACTTTTCTCTAAAATTAATAGGTCAGAAACTACATCAAAATGGAAACAACGTTGTATTCCCTATACAGGTGCCCATTTTATAAGTTCCCGCCTTAGCATTTTTAAAATTTTATTTTGCTCTTATAGCTACTGTGATTATTCGATTTAAAGTACTAATATTTATCAGGTGGCTGGCTTATGAAATGTTTTCTGTTTTGACTATTTTTAACAGGGCATCGAACCCGCGAAAACTGGGTTCGGTTCAGGTTCAGGTTAATTTGTTTTTGAGAGGTGCGGTTATGGATCAGACATTAGTATAATTTGCTGTTTTCTTCCAGGTTCAGGTATAGGTCCGGTTCGACTTAATGAAATTTGAACTAATGTTTTATCTTTATGTTGGTTCCGGCTTTGGTTCGGTTCGGATTCGATGCCCTGATTTTTAAACTTTAAGGCGGGAACTTATAAAATGGGAGATTCCAAGTAGTAATATAAACTAAATAGTTCCTTCCTTCCTTGCAATCCATGAGTTTAATCTTTCAAAAAAGTGTAAGAATTCCTTAATAATATTTATATATTATTTGTTGTAGAGCCCGACGCGCATATCGTCGCCGTGCCAGAATGGCGCCTGCAAAAAGTTCAGAGTCCCATCCAGTTGAAACACGAAGACAGCAACGAGTACGACCACTTTGAACCCTTGGAATTCCACGGTCACTGGGACAACGAAGGTTCTGCGACGTTTACTAACAACGGATACACAGGTGAATAACCACTACGTACACAAAACCGGCTTGCAAAGTGTGTAAATAAACCAGTGGGGATCGATTTGTAAATGCCAATCATATAACTTATAATTTCAGCAGGAGAACTGGAGGGAAAACTATTTATAATTGATAAGTTTCCATATATGGAATTTCGTAGTGAAGTGAATATAATCTGATTTTTTATTGTTTCTACGTATAAAGTAAACATTAATACAGGTTTTCCTTATGTTGAAAGTTGAAATTATGCAGGAATTTATCTTACACACTTTGAAAAATGGTTCAATAATTTACAAACATACTTCAGAATACATATAACCTTATCAATATAATGACAATATTTATATTTTGCAATGTCTATATAACCAGTTATTCACGAAAATGTTCATTAATGTGCTTTTATGCAGGGTGCCCATTTTATAAGTTCCCGCCTTAAAGTTTAAAAATAGGCAAAACAATACATTTCATAAGCCACTTGGTAAATATTAGTACTTTAGATCGAATTATCACAGTAGGTACAAGGAGCAAAACAAAATTTTAAAAAACCAAGTCACTTATGAAACGTAACATGGGTTGCCTATTTTTAAACTTTAAGACGGGAACTTATAAAATGTAATTAATTGAGGTAATAGTTATTAAATTATCACAAAATTATTTAGTAATATATGATTATTGTTCAATTCACATGTAAATTGTTATTTTTGTAACAAGAGCAGAAAATTAGTGAATGGGGTAGTCCACCATAACAAAAAAATTTAAAAAAATTCAATTTAACATAAAGTATGGCTCAATAAATAATAGTTAAAACAATGAAAACATTTTTTAAATAATTACTTTACGAGATATTTCACATTTGCTAAAAGGGAAAATTGACGTCATACAATTGTTATCTTTCTCTCGCAGCGTACTCAGAGCAGTGTGTGTGTGTGAGAAAGACAAGTATAGGGGAATTGTGATGTTACACAGATTTCTCGAAAATAAAATACTGTTAAACTAGGAACAATTAAAAAAATTTAATACTATGAATTGCTTCAAAACTGAATGAAGTTTTATTTAAAATAATAACAAAATTTGAGTGGAATACCCCATTTCCCAATGTGTTACAAACAATTTTTTATCTGATTTTTTTTTACAAAGCTTCTATGAATTACTTGGGCGGTTACTTATCCATAGTATTTTTAAGCAAGGATGACAATTCTTTTATTTTAAGTATTTTCATACTAGTGCGGAAATTAGCTATTTGCTGCATTCATTAAAAGTTTGAAAATACATATTTCCCACCCTCATTTCAATTTTTAATATACTTATTTCCCGCCGATTGTAAAAAAATATTAATTAAAAATACAATGGGGTGTAAGATTCAGAACGAATTTTAAGAAAAATATTAATTATATATTTCTGAAGTACGAGTTACTTATACGTAAGGATGGCTGTTTTCGTTGCAATTTGGTTCACTATTTACAAATTTAATATTACATCAAAATGAAATGTCAAACGAATTATACGTTGCTGTCAAAATTTCGATTTGCATTTATTTGCTTAAACCTAGCTTAAAATTTAAGCCTTGTTGGTGCAATTGGCCATAAGACTTATAGTTTTCACCAGATTACGGCAATAAATATTTAAATTCAGTATCAAAATTTCGTTGCTATCAATTAAAACCACAAATTTATCATTTGTTAACTATTTAAAAATAAACGTGCCACAGTCAAAATATTAGATCAAATAAATATAATATATACAATCATAATTACATATTTAATTTAATATAATATGTGAGTTCGACAAATATACAACCAAACATGAAAGATATAGAAAATATAAATATTTGTGTCTAGAACAGAATATATTGATATATTTTTAATTATTTAACTGATTGTCTTACTGTATTATGTCTATAAATAAAATATAAACATAGTATTTCGGTAACAGATTAAATGTCAGTATCAGTGAAACGCAGAATAAAAAGTAGAGCTAGATACGGAAAATTTGAATTGACGTCAGCCCTTTCTACTTATTTCCAACCGCTTGAATCCCAAACCAATTCTACGTAATAATTATGTAAATTGCAGGTTGTATAGGTGTGATCTCAACTATAAAGTTGTGTACAAATATCTCTTTGTTTGATAAATAAATACGAACTATTCTTTTACTCTTCAATCATTTCGAAAAAGTAGCCCAATTACACATATTATCTGGTTTTTAGATAACCAAACCATTAAATTTTACTTTTTTGTCCAGAAAAACCGCAACAACTTTTTTGTCAATTTTAAAAATAGATTTGCTGTGGTTAAAATAACTGAACAATTAAACATTATTTACTACAATTAAACTACAATAACTGATAAGATATGTTTCAGGGAAATAAATGTAAAATATTTATTCCTGTAATCTTTTAAGCAGATATAAGGAAAGCCGTTAATTATAATTTTTATCATTATTGTCAGTACTTCACGTATATAAACAATTTCATCATTTATCATTATTTTTAATAGACTTCAAATACAGAGTGTTTTACACTACAACTTATGCACCAAACATTAACGGGAAATATAATTTAATATACTATACTCCATTCACGCTAGCGAGAGAATTTTGTTTTGTACTACAGACAAGTCATTTTGGTTCGGCTCCAAAATTAAGCTATTATTGTGGCCAGTAGAATGACTTACCCATTCAAGAATTTGTTTCAAATTCTTATCTTCCAACTTTATCACTGTTATCATTCACAGCGAAAGGCAATATGTCTGCAAAAAATTGATTTCACGTTTAAATCTCCTTTTTGCACTTTGAAAAAATTCTGATATGGCCAGCACATTACGTTTCGTCTATTTGATGTATTTTGTACAAATTCCATACCAAAAGTGGCAAAGATTCTATAAATCCAATAAACTCATAACACGAACATACACTATGTAAATTGCACTTGACACTGGACATCTGTCAATAAAAATATTTAAATATATCACCAATTTCCATGGTTAAAAAATAGCTGGGTGATTTATGAAAGTTGATCTCTTTAAAATTCTTTAACTATTGAATATATGAAGGAAAATGTGTAATCAAACCGTATAGACAATAAGATGTTCTTTCACATTAATGTCAAAAAATGATATTTAACTGTGTTTTTCTGAAGAAAAACTGTTCCGGATGACGTATTATAACCAAAATCTAATCAGCTCTTCATATGGATGTAAAGAAGAGGAATAAGAATTATAATATTATAGAATTGTAGTATTGGAGATATCGTCGGAGAAATTTCTGTCACACAAACACACACAGACACACACGTACATACATCATCTTAAAAATAGTAAAATCGTATTCTAGGGAACCTAAAACTCACCACTGAATTTTTTGACCAAACTAAAGGTAGCGGAAGGTAAAATAATACCCAGTATAATAGAATATTATAATTATATTTTACACCTAAGTCCCTAATTTTTTTTTTTCATAATCTTCATCTAAATCTACAAAGATTTTATTTATTTTTATTTTGTAACCTTGAAAATCGAAATTCTGATAATTCAAACGAAATGATATTTCTTTGTAATTTTGTTTAAATTCCATGGCTTTCACTACAAATGAGCAATATTTATTAAATTTCAAATTAAATTTTACAGCTTATTAAATATATAAAATAAAATCTGATTAATTAAAGAAAAACTGATTTCCCATGTTAAACGCCTATGGCCAGCTTTTTAGTTAACACCTTGTATATTTGGACGTAAATAATTTTCCAATACATTCATCAGGTGTTACTTTATATGTACGTAGTACATATTGGGTGCTAATTGGCGAATAGATAATTAACATATGTATAAGTGTTTATAACAACAATCAGTATCCTTGACAACGACTTAACGGATGATAATTTAAGACCACACGTGCGTTTATTATGCAATAGATGATTTGTTCAAGAGTATTAAATCGTTAAGCTTAATGAACGAACATACTTTCTTATTTTTATTAGATAGAAGTACATAAATAGTTGTAATTTCAAACCTGAACAAATGTTTTAAACGCGATATATCTTTCAAACATTTCATAACATTTAAAACAAATATTAAATATTTTTCAAATTATTTTTCTTTTTACCTCTCGCTAAGAGAGGCATTGGATTCATGTTAAAAATCGCATATCTAGTTTTTTAGTGAATAAACTAAGGTTAACATTTTTACGATGATGTCTGTGTGTGTGTGTGTGTGTGTGTGTGTGTGTGTGTGTGTTATGTGTGTTGTGTGTGTTGTGTGTGTTGTGTGTGTGTGTGTTGTGTGTGTATTGTGTGTGTGTGTGTGGATGTGTGTGTGGATGTGTGTGTGTGTGTGGATGTGTGTGTGTGTGTGTGTGGGTGTGTATGTGTGTGAGTGTATATTGGAGGAACGATTCCTCAAAAACTATAAGACTAAAGACCAATTTAACTACGTATTCCTTAATCTGACATTAATGGGAAGAGCTTAAAAGATTTTGGTAACAATTGGACAACCGGCAGTAGTAGTTTCTTAAAAAAAAAATTCTAAATATTATTTTTTGAAAATTTATGTTACTACAAATATTTAAAAAAAAATCTCTATCCAATACAGTGAACATTTTTATTATATCTTCTCTATAGATTTAGAGATAGAGAATTATAAATATATAAAATAATCATTTGTATAATGAATCAAATAGCCCATGGAAACCAGTCGAAAAATTAAAATATTTGTAATTGACATAAATGTCAGTGTCAAAAATTCAGTGACGTTACTGAAGACTTTTGCTGGAAAGTACATTTAATATTTCTTATTTTATCATTAATTAAATATCTATTTAAAATCATAGATATAGCTGCTGCACGTTAAATTGACACTGTCCTTGAATGCGAAAAACCTAAAATTCGTATTAGGACAAGTCGAGATTTAATAGTAATTATAATATGCTATTGTCATAACAAGGAAAAGACTCCGTCAACATCTAAAATTGGTATAAAAAAAGGGAATTCATTTATAAGAGAAAGTATGTATGTACAGTATCAGTGTCATAGGTATATTTCATCATATACCCTTCAGAAATACCGCCAATCTCGTCAATGAATTGGAAAAATTTCGAACATTTAGAAGAGTAGGAGGAAAATTGTTCATAGAATGAATTGAAAAATAAAGAATAGGTAGATGTAATTTGTGTGTACCAAAAATGTTAAATACAATACTTATATTACCTAATATGAAAGTGGCGAGAGGTATTGTGCTGGCCACAACATATTTTTTTTTTGTAATATTGTTTATCAACAAAAAATATAAATACTATAAGATTTAGAGAAAGGTGTTTATCATTTTTAGATTAATTAATCTTAAGGTTGCAAAGTAATTAATGCGTTTGTCCTCTGAACGTATATAATCATTTTGCTTGTACGGAAATAATTATAAACAATTCTTGACCATCCTTATTAAAAACAGACAGAATTAGATGACTCATGACCCTTGCAAAAACCATCTATATCACGCATGATTCAACTCTTTTACAGCTTTACAGTCTTTATAAACTCATTCAAAAAATTACTTTTTTGTTATGTAAGTAATGATATTTTTATATGTCGTAATTTTGTTATTATGTAATTACCTTATATAAAAAGTTGTTTATATTAACTAATATTATATTGATAATGGAATGTCATGATATATTTTATTTTGCGCATTTAAATAAAAAAAAAAAACACTTTTCGTTTAAAAGATTTGAAGTATTAAATGTAAACAATATTGTGTTTCAAGAAAACTTTTTGGATTTGTAATTAATTTCTGTAGAATTATATTTGAATTATGTATATTGTACTTGATGTTCACGTGCCAAGAACATTGCGAATAGGCAATAATAAATTGCGAACCACTTGCATGCAATATTTTTAGTCGCCTATGCAACAATTTCCTTTGTTTAAATTGGAAAACATGTTTACCACTTGCAAATGTCAGATAAAAGTAACTGCAATTTTTACCTCCCGCTACACTTAGTAAGGGAGGTATAGGGATCGTGCTAAAAATCACATATCGAGATTTTAGTAAATGACCACGTGTTAAGGTCCATAGAATCCAATTTTAACATTTTCACGATGATGTCTGTATGCGTGTATGTGTGTGTGTGTATGTATGTATGTGTGTATGTAAGTATGTGTGTGTATGTATGTATGTATGTGTGTATGTGTAGGGATTTTGTCTTCGCTCTAACTCAAATACTATCGTTCAGAAAATTCTGAAACCTTGTATTTCTATCCTATTCTAATATGAAAAGAAGCCATTAGATTTTGGTGTAAATCGGATAACCGGAAATGGCACTTTACCTGAAGCTCATAATGGTTTTTCTTCAAAAAATACCATTAAATGCCATTTTTTCGCATTTTATGTCTTATGAAAATTAAAGATTATTGAATTTTCTACAGGAATGCATTAATACTTTTTCTATATATTTTACAGATAAATTTAAAAATAATTATTTTATTAGTCGCGAAGCCTAAGATAAACACAATAATTCCTTTGTTACACAGTTCATATTTCAAATGAATGTAACTGACAGTAAATGTCACTGTCAAAAAACTAATCACTTCAAATTAATAATAGTGACATTTTAAAAAGAAAATAGTAAATAAATCAATAGTTTTATGCAGTGGAACAGATTGCAGCGTTAGTAAATAAGTATGTATTTAAATTAATAAAAATGGATAGGGATGTGTGTGGAAGGATGATTGTTGCGTAACTATTATTGTGGTCCAGATACGGTTATTCGCTACCGAAAATCAGTCACTTTAATATGTTCTTATGTATGAATGCTATGATGATTGTGGACAAGGCGAAAGAAGAATGTTGTTAAAGAGTGAAGTGAGTTAGCTGAGCTCTTACTCTTATCCCTTTTCTTATTGTTACTATTGTTTCCGGGTTTTTGCTAACCCACTAAGTGGGAAACGCGTAATTTTATGTATGTATGTAAAAATTAAATAGCGGGAGGTTTTGTGTTGGTCACATCAGATTTTTATTTAACGTTACGAATTCATGCACAATTATTTTGTAATTTTTTCTACGACCACTATAGAAAATTGCACTTTTCTCATGCTTTACAAAGCCCGAAAGTTATTCATTTCCCACAGTCGTGGATTAAAATGTGAGAAATTATTTCTCACAGAAGTTGCCAACTGTAATATACATACATAATGTTAATATTTAAATAGGTATTTTTGATTTATAAATTACGAAATATTAGCTAATGACTTATCCATGTATATATTTCCATTTATAGTAAAAGTAACTATTGTAATTATTTTAAAGTTCTATTAATTATTGAGAAAAAACGTATGCTTGATTAAAAATATGAATTATTTATATTTTACCAAAAAATGTTGTTGTAGAAAAAGTATCGTGTGCAGAAACACCTATTTCCCACTTGTGTGATTCCAGCCCTCGACTTCAGCTTGTGCTGAAACTCTCACACTTCGTGGGCAACAGGAGCTTTTCCGCACTTGTTGCGTAATATATGTACTATTGTTTACTATCTATCTATTTATTATAAAAATAGTGCCATATATGTATGTTGTTTTCTTAACAGAAAGTGTTTCAAATGTAATAGATTACTCACTAAAAAATTCAATATTTTAATTTGTTGTAAAAAAATACGTAATGTAAGTTTAATTACATTATAGTAAAAAAACTGTTGTAATGACCGAGTGATGTATGTTATTATGTTTAGAAAAACGAAGAAACCAGACACTATATTTTGCATAATATAAGAAAAATACATTTTAATTATTTTACAATTATTTGAAAATCGAACATAATGTTTTTAATGCATTCAAGAGGATAAAAAAAATCAATTAAACATATGCCTCTAATTGGAGCCTGAAAGTATAGTTCGACTATCTAATGAAAGTTGACGATTAAATTATTTTATAGATGTGGTTTCTTTTCATAACTTTGTCTCATTATTTGATTTGAGAGGAAACTGACCTTTAGAGAAGATTAGAATTGTATTCAATACCATTGAAATATAAGAGGGCATTTAAAATGACCTAAGCAACAGAATTAACGGATGTGTTTAAAAAAATTAATACCGCGAATTACGGTTTGTTCGTCTCAAGCAGAGTTCAATTTTTTTACGAATTTATATAATTTTGTACAAAATTGGTGTAAAAAACTGTAATTTACATGTAGAAAATATAAAAAAAAAACGCAAAAAAAAACATCAAAACGTAGAATATTCAACTGCGCTTGCGCAGTATAGCTCTATCTGTCATCACTGCTGTCAAGGAGCACTGTCAGATTTACATTTCTCATAAAAATAAATGCCTACCAAAAATATACAGTCCTCTTTGTAGAGGCTGTGAGATGGATGACGAAACAGTGGAACACATTCTTCTCGAGTGTCCCGCTCTAGCGTTGAAGAGAGGATCCATGTTAGGGGAATTCTGGCCTTCCATGGCCGCACTAAGCTCAACTTCCCCCGCTAACTTGTTAGCCTTCTTCCTGAGCGTAGAATGGCTTCAAGATCGGTAGGTCGGAAGCTGTGCTATAGGAGGTAGTACAATGGGCCCATTTGTGAGGCCTAAGTGCGCGTGCAGTTTCTTTCTTCACCCTCCACCTCAAATCCAGAATCCAGAACCAAAAATATAAACAATAAATAATAATAAAAGTATACATTTAATAATAGAAATTGTGAAATATTGGTATTATTTGAGTTTTTTACATGTAAAAAACTAAGTAAATTACTCGATGTAAATAACTTGCACAACTCTGGTCTCAAGTGTAAGCAACCCTCGAGATGGAACTAATGTCAGAGAAAATTAAAAGTAATCTTATTTCATAAAATTGTCAAAATAAATAGTCTAAAAGCCGAAATATTTTGTTATAATCAAAATAAACAAATAATGTTTCAAATATTTTAAATGCATCCCTGTTTTGTTATTCTGCTAATATGCAGGTATCGCAATGATCCATCTATTTTAAGCTAGACATAGTAATGTATTTCTAGGATTACCTAGCCCAATATTTAAATGGTACATAAAAAATTCTTACACCTGAATATTTCGTACAATTCTATTCTTCACGAAGTTATGAAAAGAAACCACGTCTGTAATAGTTATTTGTGTATCAAGAGCGTAAAGTGGATCTTTATTGCTCGTGCTCGATACTTTACGCTAGAGATGCATACATATTTTTTTCTACGACTTTACTAACCAAAATAGAAAAAAATAATAAAATCTATTTAATAAGTTCAATTCAACCTCAACCAATTTCTGTTTTGTGTTGTGTGTAACCATGACGATGTGAGTATCCAAGTAAATAAATACAAAATTCTGTCAGTAAAAGATAGTGATTTTTCCTGCACTCCTCCAGATATATTTGAAACAGCGCAAAATACTTCCTTGAATTTATTATCTGCAAAATCAAAAGCATTATACGAAAAGAATTATAACCTCTCCATTGAATGGTATAAGTTTAAAAAATCAAGAATTACAGTGAAAATGTCTTACTAGCTTACTTTTTGTAAAAATCTAATGAAATCGTCTTCTCTTTGGTCCATTTATTCCATGCTAAAATCAACACTAGCAGTTAAGAACTGAAAACTCTAGTGAGTGTCACAGTCACAGAGTCTAATTTATCAATAAATATACAAAAGTGCATATTCAATTTTAACATTATCCGCCAATAATTAAATCCAATAAGTTTGTTAATTATGAAATGTGTGTTATTAAATATTTAAAGTTGTAATACAATGTACATTCACCAGTAGAGTTGTTGTTATATATAATTAAATACCTAACCTAACTAAATTGGTAATGTAGTTAACTTCAGGTATATTGTTTGTAGCACGTTTCTAGTGTAAAAATGAACCTAACCTATATTTTAGATTTTGTAAGTATTATTTTAATAAATTAAGATTACAGCAAAAATATGTATTTATCTAAGCGAGCAAATTGAGCACTTTACCGCGCGTTGCTATGGGAGACGCGCGGTAAAGTTTTTTTTTGCTCGTTCCTTAGTAACCATCAACTCTACGATGACAAAATAGAGCACAAATGTCAACTTTTCATGGTGGTCGTAGAAAAAATAATTAAAAGTCAACTTTCAGTCGGTAGTCGTACCGTAATAGGTATACATTATTGGTTTGTTGCATATTAGCATATTTCGTAAGGCGTGTTTACGCACTCGTTTGCCAAACTTGGACTCTTACGTGAACAGCTTGCCTTATGAGACTCATTTTTGCCTCTAGCTAACAGAGGTATTGGATTCATGCTAAAAATCACATATCCAGATTTAAGTGATTAAGTACGATTTAAGGTCCATATAAACCAATTTTAACAATTGTACGATGAAGTCTCTGTGTGTGTGTGTGGATTGTGGATGTGTGGATGTTCGAGGAACAATTACTCAAAAACTATACGACATAAGACCAGTTTATCTATGAATTTCTCAATCTGACATTCCTGGGAAGAGCTGAAAAGCTTTTGGTAACAATTGGACAACCGGAAGTAGAAGTTTCTTAAAAATATCTTCTAAATATTCTTTTTTTAATGAAGAACATAAAATTCTACATCTAATACACTTAAAATTTTTATTATATCTTCTATAGATTGAGAGATAAAGACACAATAATATATAGAATAATCGGATGTAATACACTGCAAAAGCTTGAAGCTTAATTATACTAAGGAAACTAGGTGACAAATTCAAATATTAGAACATAGTTTGTAAATGACAAAGGCTTTTTCTGAGAAGTACATTTAATCTTTCTTATTGTTTTATTAATTAATATTTAAAATTATAGGTAAAATGCATATATCCATTAGATATACCGCCAATCTTGTTAATGAATTGGAAGAATCTCTGATATTTAGGAACTTCCTCATACAATGAAAAATAGATATAATTAGAATTGTATGTGTGCAGAAGACATGTTAAATGCAATAAAAACAATATGTGGGTAAAGTTCTGTAATTTTTTTGTTATAAAACGCCGGGTCGATAGCGAAGTGCAATAATATAACATAAAATGGAAATGGCGAGAGGTCTTGTGCTGGCCAGGATGTTAAAAACGAGTGTAACAATTTTTGAGGAAATATGGTACTGATCAAAATGAGTAAAAAAAACCTAATCAACAAATGGTCCTATCTTCAACAGTTTCCGAGATAAGGCAGTGAAAAATGAATTTTTACGGGGTTTACATTTGCTATATATAAATGAGACTTTTTGTTTACCTTACTATATTCAATATTGAATTTGTTGAATATTAAACGTTAATGATACTTATTTTAATTTAAAATTTAGACATTAAAACAGGGGTTCGTATTATCATTATTTTTATTATACTGGAAATTAATACATAAATTAAATTAATTTTAATAAATTTATAGTATACGATTAATATTTTATCAAATTTTACATATCATAGTTATCATATAATTTTTTTTTATCAAACATATAAATTTATGTTACATATTTATTGTGCAAACTAAAAATATGATTGTTTCAAATTTACAGCTAATTATAATATTTTTAGGAACTCTCCGCTTCGTGGACCGGGAACTCCCGGTGCTGAAAGGCGGCCCTCTTCATGACGACAGCTTCGTATTTGAGCAGCTTCACTTCCACTGGAGTGAGGACGACCACAGTGGTTGTGAGCACATCTTCGAGGACCAATCGTAAGTCACTTTCAAGAATCTCGTCAGCTTCTTGTCGCTGCTCTGTTATTTACTACAATTAGGGAGTCTTATCTCACACCACAAGGATCCTGCTAATGAAACTGAGCACGTTATCGCACGAGAACAGTTTTTACAGCGAGGACGTCGAGGATTAGTAGAGAGATTGCAAATAAATAGTGTATTTACATTACAAATTAGACAGACAAACGATAAAAGAAAAAAAATTAGTATACCTTGTTACCAGTCAGTGGTGTTTTATCAGGAAGTATCTGAAAGTTCACTGATAATTTTTTCTTTTTACCTCTCGCTAAGAGAGGTATTGGAATCATGCTAAAAATCGTATATCCAGACTTTAGTGGATAAGCACGTTTTAAGGTCCCTATAATCCGATTATAACATATTTACGATGATGTCCGTGTGTATGTGTGTGTGTGTGTGTGTGTGTGCGCATGTGTGTGTGTGGATGTCGGAACCACGGTTTCTCAAATACTTTATACTATCCTCAATCTGACATTCCTGGGAAGAGCTGATTAGATTTTGGTAACAATTGGACAACCGGAAGTAATAGTTTCTTTAAACAAAAATTGTTATTACAAATATTGAAGAACATAAAATTCTCCATCTAATACACTTAAAAATTTTATTTTATCTTCTATACAGGGTGTCTCAATAAGCTTGCTCACTATTGGTAACTTTTTTATTTGAAGAGGTACGAGGTTGGTTAAATAAACAAAATTGTGCCATTTTATATTAGAAAATTGGTCATGTAGACAAAATAAAATTTGTGTTAGCGGTTCTCAAAATTTGGGACAATATATATATATTTTAAATGGAACCATATATTTTTTATTATCTTATTGGAAACATGGAAACAATTGATTCTTTGTTTGTTTGACGTTTAATAATTTCTCCCGTAAAGTTCTCTACGTTTAATAAAGTTTAATAACTTTACAAATGAAGAAAAGTTAGATATGATCGTGCTATATGGAAAGTTATATCTAGACACCAATTACGTAGAACGGTCGGCTCTCTTTCCAAAAGAGTTTAAATGTGTGAAAGAAATAATAGCATTCAATTTGAATATTTTCTTTGTTTTGTTATTACTGTAAAATAAATTAATAAAATAATAATTTTATAAAAAACAATTGTTTCCATAGTTTACTTGACAAGATAATTTTTATCTTTAAACATAAATAACTCGTTTATTTGAAAAAAATGTACATAAACAACATTACCTTATTGGAAAGAGAAAAAAATATTCTTTCTAATAAGATAATAAAAAATATATAGTTCCATTTGAAAAATATTTATTCTGTCCCAAATTTTGGGAACCGCTGACACAATTTTTATTTTGTCTACATGCCCAATTTTCTAATATAAAATGGCACAATTTTGCTAATTTAACCAACCTCGTATCTCCTCAAATAAAAAAGTTACCAATAGTGAGCAAGCTTATTGAGACACCCTGTAGATTTAGAGATAAAGACACTATAATATATAGAATAATCTAATGTAATACATTGCAGAGGCTAAGGCACTAAGGAAACCAGTTGACAAATTCAAATGTTTATGACATAGTAATCGCATATCTTCCGATCACAACATGCTAAGCGTTGGCATAGGGATAGGAAATTACTTCTCTAGTCAGTGTATGCTCGAAGAGATGAACTGTATGTAGAATTTTTGATATTGAGGTACAATTCCAATTCATACAGTTTATACAGAATGTTAATATAGAGAGCTTTAAATTATTGAAAATTAAAGTCCGCACAGTTTGTCATTATGTGCGAATGAATTCACATATTTAATCAGCTATATTTTACATACAAACTGTTAAACCAAATTTTATACAATATAACTTCTTGCTTTTATTCTATTTAGCATAAAATATTTGAAAAAATCTGTTAGTCATTACGATTTATTTCTATCCTATCCTAATCTGAATACAATACCACAAAAATAGTTCTGTTTACACTAGAACTGAATAGATGATTTAATTTTACATATTATATCACTGATACTAATTGGTAATGACGGAACTGCGGAAAATTTTAAGTTACTTTTAGCTATTTCTAGGCATTTATTTCACACTGTAATTACTTAAATAGATAATTGATTGAATTACATATAATTGAAGTAAAAAAATGATACATTGTGCAGTGCAGTTCTGCACAAATGATCTTAATGCAGGATATAATTTTATTGTGGAAAATACGTCTTATTGTGAGAAAAGTTATGTGAATTTTTATGGAGCAGGAAACAAATAAGGCAGCATAACCGTTCCGGTTGGTCGTTTGTAAACAAAATCTAATTTGTTGTTCTAATAAATAGAAGTCTGTAATACGAAATTAATTTCGTGCCAAAAATAATCGATTATCATGTGCTTATAGCGCTCACCATCAACTATAACAGTTCGACCTTCATCATTTTCGAAAAAGTAAGTTCCAATGACGCCACCTGACCATAGTGCGCACCAAACAGTCTCATTTGGGCATGTAATGGTATCTCGTAAATCACATAAAGATTTTCCTCTGTCCATATGTGGCAATTTTGCGTATTAACATACCCAGAGACGTGAAAATGCGCCTCATCAAAGGAAAAGATAAAACTCGAAAATCAGCATCAACTTCCTGGTGCTCTAAAACGCAATCTGTGTAAATTATTTGCTGTACATGATCCATTTCGTAGTGTAGTTGTAAAACAATATTTGACACTTTGAAAACACGTACTTACACTGACAGCTTTATATTTACAAATCAAATATATTTCTACTAAATTCTCCTTAATACGGTTTCATTATTAATGTAAATTTGACAGTGACATTTGTTTAAATACCTCAAAATTGTTATTAAAATATTATGTTTTTGTTTGATGCATATATTTAAAGATATATTATCGTAGAATTGAAGATTGTACCATTATATTCAATGCATTTTTTTCAAGGAAACTTGTAAAGCTTGTATAAGTGATACTTCCGGTTATCTGATATACACTAAAAAGTAAAAACTTATCAGCTCTTCCCACATTAGTATAGAATCGGTATACAAAATTTTCTGATTGATAGTATTTGAGTAATCGTGTCCACGGGATCCACTCCCACACACATACACACATTCATACATACATACCGGGTTCGATCCCGACCGGCGCCAAATATTTTTATTATTATTATTATTATTATTATTATTATTATTATACATACACACATACATACATACATACATACATACATACATACATACACACATACATACATACATACATACATACATACATACACACATACATACATACATACATACATACAGACATCATTGTAAAAATGTTAAAATCGGATTCTGCGGACATTAAAACCTAAAACGTGCTTATTCACTAAAATCTCTATATGCAATTTTTAGCACGATACTTATACCTGCCGTACCTAGGGTAGCGGGAGGTAAATAGACAGAAGTTTTAGATTTTTATGGTTTGGTCCCAGTGTACTTAATAAATATTTACATATTTTGTTTGTTGTTTCTTAAAGTAAACAAAGTTTTTGTTTACAGATTTTCTATGGAAGCACATGCAGTGCATTTTAATACCAAATACTCAAGTTTCGAAGAGGCCGCTGATAAACACGACGGACTTGCAGTTGTAGCATTTTTCTTGAAGGTAATACACTTAGAAGTATGTGTAAATTTACATAAATAACTCTTATTAAAATTTAAATTTATTTACATTAATTTACAAGAATAGGTTATAAGGCTACAACTACAATTATATTTAACATTTCAGGCAACTGACGATGAGTGTAATCCTTGTTTCAAAAAACTAAGCGATGCTGTTAAAGATATCGCAAAGATTGATACCACAACAACAGTTCCTGCAGGTATGTAAAAATAATGTAGTACTGAGTGGTCGAAAAGAAATGATGAAGTTGGCAATGCAATTCTGGGGATCTTTTTATTCCACAGTTTGCACAACAGTTGAAGGCGGAAATACTATTTGACATGTCATTTTGACAATAAATACAAATAGGTTATGTTGATAGAATTAAAAGTACGTGGGTAAGGAAAATAACCATTTTAATAAAAAAAAAATGTCACTGTCAACCATATACCTATTAACTAATATATTGCTAATGCTCGTATCTTTCCCATAAGAGTAGGTGAAGGAAACACTGTGAAATGGAAATATCATTTCTACATAAGTCTATCTCTCACAAACACCCAACAGGCAATAATTATGCGCATGCTCGGAAATCTTAACTACTATTGGCTAACGCTGACAGCGTCGCTGGCTGGGCTGCGTTCCAAAATCCTACTCTTAGAGTACGAAATTATTCAAAGTCGTTTCAAAACTAATAACCTTACTCTCAGAGTTTACTCAACCTGTTCCAAAACAGCCAGAGTTTACTCCAAAGTGATGTTCTACTTACTCTACTAACGAGGAGGGTATAGAAATTACTCCACAATATTTTCAAACGTAGATGCTCACGATTCTCAACATATGAAAGTAATTTGCCTTCTTGAGGAAGAAAACATGCTTTTGGTTGTAAATAAACATAAGTAAGTACGTTGGCGTGTATTACGAGCATACTTTTTTTATGGAGCGTACTTTCATATTATATTGAGGAGAGTGCTCCATAAAAGCGCTTTTATTACGGGCTTGACATTAATGTTGTAATTATAAGTAGTTTTGTTAGTTTTATAAAATAATTTTTAATTTAGTTTCAATTTTGTACTTCAACAAAACTCTCATTCGTTCCATAACACAACACATTATACTCTACGCCAAAATTCGGTATTCTTGGTTTTGGAACACTGCCCTGGTGATGCAGCGAGCACATGGTTTGACTTTGACGTTTGATTTCATTTCTGTTTGTAGTTGCACTTCGAAAGCATTTGCTTTGTGTTTCATACAGCAATTTATTGTCACCTAAATAAATTAATCCTGACCGGATTGTATTCCTATTATTTTTACAGTACAACAAAGTAAATTATTTAATTCAAATTTAGCATTAGAATATGTCAATGTTTTTTATTATTACTAATATTTATATTCAAGAATTTACATACAAAATAAATAGTAGGTACATTGTGTAATTTCTCAAATTTAAATTAAAAATTTCTCGCGCTAGTCGTTAATAAACAGAACTCTGTGATTCGCAAAAAATGATCATGATTTCCTCGTTAGCCAATAGTAGTCAAGGTTTCCAAGCATGCGCATAATTCGCGGTTGGGTGTTTGTGTGAGATAGACTTATGCAGAAATGATATTTCCATTTCACAGGAAATAAATTTTTGTATCAGTCTTACCAATTTCTAGTATTGCCAATTGAATCAGTTATTTTTGATCACTCTGTAAAAGAAAAGCATGCGTGTTATATAATAGCAATAGGAACTTTTCAAGGTTCAGGTAATTTTATTGCATCTTTTATAGACGTCCAGAGTTAAACAAAATAACACGTTTACATGATATAAATTACCTGTTTTCTTTTTTCTTTTAAGTTGGCTTTGTAATGTCAACAATTGCTTGGCAATAAACGATGCATTTGTTGTGAGTTATATGTTACATACTTTATAAAATTATAGTTCTTGAAACATGAAGTGCATCGTGTTCAATAATAATTGCATTACTAAGTTCATAACTTATTATTAAGTTTTTTTACTGTTAATCTAAATTTTAAAATAACTGCCTTGCAGTTTTGTATCACATTGAAATAATATTTGTATATTTATAATCACAATCTGCACATCTTTAAATATTTACCAAAAATTAAGAATCTGGGTGGCTAACTATCAGAGAAAATCAGAATTCAAAAATAGTTGTTTATTCGACTTTTTCCACGAGAATTATTAAGTTTTGAAAAAATCTAATTACATTACAATTATGACATTCGTTCTTTAATATACTATTTTAATATTCTTCGTATTGTTTAATAATTTTTCTTCATAATAACTTTCTTTAAAAAAAACTGCACTTATTAATTTGATGAATATGTAATTTCAAGCTATCTTTTATTTCTAGATTGCCTGACATGGTTCTGGGATGCTGCTCATTGTAAAGGCTACTACACCTACCAGGGCTCTTTGACAACAACGCCATACCACGAGAGCGTCACCTGGATTCTGTATCCGACCCCGATCCACATTTCCAGAGAGCAGGTAATGTGTAACATCCGATATTTCATCACGATACCACAATCAAATAGTCGGATACTGTGAATTATCTTTTATTTAACACTTTTCATGTCATTCCCAGTACAATAGAATTAAATGTCATTTAAATATCGTTACGGTGAGTGAATTTAACTTAAAATAACAATAGGTAGTAAATAGGTACAGAATATTCATTAAATACTTTCTAGTTTTTTAATTTAAATTTTTAATTATGTTATAAATATTTAAATATTTTAATAATATATTATGATCTTCGTATAAATATCCCTATTTATTTAGGAAACTATGAATGAATAGATAAATGTGGATTTGAAATAAATAAGAAATCAATCATAACTAAAAAATCTGATGTGGCCAGCGTATTACCTATTGTCATACAGCAAATTTAAAATTCGGACCTTAATATCTCGGGAGGAATTTTTAATTCGGACTTTCCCATGTTGTCTTATTTTTATGTACTTCAAGAAAAGTAATTTAAAAAATATCGTGGAAAAAATAGTCTATTTTCTGCACTACAGAATACTTTTATTACATTTTTGGTTTCTTCACAATTAAAAAATAATTCTATCTTTTTATTAATAGCAATATCCATGACTTATGGATTAACATTAATATTTAATTTATTGTCGTTAAAGTATGAAAATACACCAATTTCAAGTAGATTGATATTTATAAATAATTTGTGATAAGAAGAAAAAGAAATGCATATTTATTGCTATAAAATAACAGAAATTTTAAAACCAAAAACATAATAAAAATGTAAAAAATATGATGTGGCCAGTACATTACCTTCCGTCATTTTTATGTATTTTATACAAATCCCATACCAAAAGTTCATTGGAAAAGATTCTATATATCCAGTAAAATTGCAAGAACATACACTATTTTCTAAAAATTCCATACTGAGAATTCCTTAGAAAAAATTTGATAAATCCAATAAAATTATAACACGAACTACACTATGTAAATTACACTTGACTCTGACATCTGTCAATTTGAATTATTTGATTATATTATTAGTTTCCATGGTAATAGCAAAGGTGGCTGATTTATGAAAGTTAATCTCTTTATAATTCTTTAACTCTATATCTATTGAATATGAAGAAAAATGTATAAGCAAACCGTATAGAAATATATTTTTTCATATTGATAATCACCAAAATGTCAAAAAATGATATTTGACTGCGTTTTTTTCAAGAAAAACTGTTAAGAACTTCAAATAAGGGAACTTCCATAAGGACGTGCTTATTCATTAAAAACTCACCAAAGACAATACCTTCCTTACCTATAGGTGATGGAAGGTAAAAACAGTTTTGTATGCAAGATTTAATTTAGAAGAATGTTGCACACAGTTTTTTTCCGCAAAATGAACAGAAAAAATAGAAATGTTAAATCCCTATGTTCTCCTTTAATTGCAATCACCAGGTTTAATTGCACCACAGAACTCGAATTTTTTTCTGTTTACACTAAAAGTGTTAAGAATGTGTTGAGAGTTCCTTATAATAAACGTTTAAACAGTTGAAATCAAGTCAAGTTGAAACGAAATTTGGAACTAAACATTAATTTGTATTTGTTTAATATTGGTATACTTTCGCTATTATGTGTGTACCGTGTACAATATTGTATGATTTTACACATTTTCTTATACCTAATTATATTTTTTACAGGTAAACCAGTTCCGCAATATGAAATCAACCGTGTGTGAGACCCAAACCATTCGGCAAAATGTTCGCCCCGTACAAAAAGTACAAGAAGGAAAACTTGGTCTTATTTATGTAAGATCCCACAAGCAAGGAGATCACTGATTGCCGCAAAGAAGCCGGCGATTGAAGAACATCACAAGCACGAACAGTAGGACAGCAATACTATAGAAAAATAGATCTGAGAAGAAAATATATTTAGCTATAGATAAATTCTTTTAATTACGACAGTATTGCAGTATATTTTATTGACTGTCGACAGATACTATTGACACTAATTAAATAGTTGTAGTATATCAACGACAGAATATGTAACAAAATAGGAGTGTAAATGAGGTTTAATTGAAATGAAAATGCATTTCTAAAGCGCCATACAAATGAATTTACCCCTAACACTTCACAACATTCATTTTGGCAAAATGATGGTACTATGTATCAGTTTGAAGTGTCCTTTTATAAAATTGTTGAATATGAATAAAAATAGAATAGTTTAAAATGTGTATAGACAAAAGTTTAATGAAAATATTTTAAATTTTAAATATTCATATGTTGAAATTGTATTTTTATAAAGCACTGTTATTAATAAATTAGAATTTATATTGTTATAAATTATTTTGCACTGTAATTACATATAAAATTATTGTTCCTCAAATTAGTCATTATTTAATCATTTTTAAGAATGTGTCATAAAATTATGTCCAATAAGTTGAAAGTTTTTCTTTATTTTATGTCGAAGTATATTCCAGTCCAGAGAAGCAATATTTGAATTAATTTGAGCGATAATGGGATCTATTCTGTACCTCAACTGTTAATTTTAACGACTGCTTAAATTTTGTATCCAAGAGTCAGATTTGATAACAAAATTTAAATTTTTGTTATATGAAAATCTACTTGATTCGCTAAATTTTTTAACCATCTATTACAAATTAACGGTTGAGTTACAGAATAAGGCCCAATATTTTCTTTTCTTAATTCTTAAAAGTACGAGCCCTGCGCCAAAAGGCAAGTATACATTATTAATGATGATAACACATTTTATTTAAGCAATAAATTAACTATAAGAGTACAAAAGTAAGTTTAATACAATAGGGTGTACTATACCATAGTCAAATTTTAACTATCTTAAATAAGACATATATAAATTAATGAGTATTAGTGAAAAAATATTGTTTAAATATTGATTAGGTCGCAAACTACAAGCGATTGAAGTTGATTACTAATTGACTATGACGCGTTAGGTACTAAGAATTTGATCGGTCGCCTGATTTCAAAAAGGAGATTTGCGCGTCTGCTACGGACACCTTCAAAAGATTGTGACCTGTCACCTAACCTAACAAAAAAAAATCTGTTGTGGCCAGCACAAGACCTTCCGTCAATTCCATGTATTTTGTACAAATCCCATACCAAAAGGTCCTTGGAACAGATTCTATATAATATCATGTAAAAACACATACTATTTTTTACAAATTCCACACCAAAAGTTCATTTGAAAAGGTTCTATAAATCCAATAAAATTATAACATAAACTACACCAAGTAATGTCCTTCCATCTTCTCTTTGGCCTTTCTCTGTGTGTCACTTGCGAGCAACACTATGACATACCAATTTTAGATCCTATACTTTTTTCCATATTTGGTTTTGCAATTGCAACTGACATCTGTCAATTAAATTTTTTTGAATAATTATGTCAGCTGTTTCCATGATAAATAGCAAGGCAGACTAATTTTTGAAAATTAATTTCTTTATAATGCTTTAAATTTACATTTATTGAATATGAAGGAAAATGTATAATCAAACTGTATAGAGAAGAGTATTTTCTTTAATATATATAATAACAAAATGTCAAAAAATAATATTTAACTGCGTTTTTTTAAGAAAAACTGTTAAAAACTTCAAACAAGGGTATTTCCGGTGGATCAATTATAACCAAAATCTAATCAACTCTTCATATGGATGTACAGAAGAGGAATACGAAAGAATTATAATTTTTAGAATTGTAGTATTGGAGTTATCGTCGGAGAAAAATTTGTCACACACGGACACACATACACACACACGGACACACACATACACATACATACAGACATCATCTTAAAAATAGTAAATTTGTATTGTAGGGACCCTAAAACGTGCTTATTCATTAAAAACTCACCACCGAATTTTTTGACCAAAGACAATACCTTCCTTACCTAAAGGTGACGGAAGGTAATTAACAATTTTGTGTTTGATGAATATATTTAATTATACTATCTAATAATATTTGTAAAATTAATTGAATTAATAATGTCAGAAATTTGAAACATTGAAACTTCAAAACAAACAAACACTCCAATGTGCCTATACTGTGCCGAAAGCGTGACGTCAAAATCGACCGGGAATTACAAAACCTGAAAGTAGGCTTCCGATTTACTGCATCTAGAAAGAGTTTATTGTGAACGACTCGAACTAGCACCAAATTTAAATAGCTGTCATTTGTCTTATTTGAAAACTAGAAAATTTAATGATGTGATTTTGTTACATATTCCTGTTTTATGTATTTAAAGTAAAAAAATCTGTTGTGGCCAGCACAAAACCTTCCGTCAATTCGATGTATTTTGTACATATCCTATACCAAAAGTTCCTTGAAAAAGATTCTATATATCCTGTATAATTGTAACAAGAACACACTATTTTTTACATATCCATACTGAAAGTTCCTTTGAAAAGATTCTAAAATCTAATAAAATTTTAATACGAATACGAACGTACATTATGTATTGCACTTAACACTTCCTCCTGCTTCAACTTTGCCCTATTTTATTAGAAGTCGCTGTTTCTTACTCTTCTCTTCTACTCATTCCTGTCCAAAGCACATTCGTGACACAGTTCTTCCTCTCTCAAATCTTCTGCTATACAGTCCTTCCATCTTCTCTTCCCACTGGCGAGGGATACTCTGTCACTTATATCACTTTCAGATCATATACTTTCCACTTTGGTTTTGCACTTGCCACTGACATCTGTCAATTAGATTTTTTTGAATATATGTATCTGTTGTTTTCATAATTTTTGCAATGCTGACTGATTTTCGAAAGTTAATCTCTCTTAATCTCTCTATGACTCTATATCTATTGAATATGAAGGAAAATGTATAATCGAACCGTATAGAGAATAAGATATTCTTTCTATTGATAATCACATAAAATGTCGAAAATGATATTTAACTGCGATTTTTCAAGAAAAACTGTTAAGAACTTCAAATAAGGGTACTTCCGGTTGACCAATTATAACCAAAATCTAATCAGCTCTTCATATGGTTGTAAAGAAGAGGAATATGAAAGAATCATAATTTTTAGAATCGTAGTTTTGGAGTTATCGTCGGAGAAAAATTTGTCACACACACACACACACAGACACACACACACACACACACACACACACATACAGACATCATCTTAAAAATAGTACATTCGTATTGTAGGGACCCTAAAACGTGCTTATTCATTAAAAACTCACCACCGATTTTTTTGACCAAAAACAATACATTCCTTTTGACGGAAAGTAAAAATCTTATGTGGCCAACACAAAACCTTCCGCTATTTATTTTTGCTAATTTAAATACATACCTACGTTTTTACTAAAACAAACTTAAAAGCTTTTCATAGTATATATACAAAAAATAAAAACTTTTCTTGGTATAAACATAAAAAGTTAAAGGTTTTCTAGTATATACACAAAAAGTAAAAACTTTTCATGGTATCAAGAGGAATTACTTGGGAATTAGCGGAAATATTGTTGGAATTAGTGAAATTTATATGGCATTAGAGGAATTAGCATAGAATTTGAGGAATTCACTAGGAACTGAAGGAATTACCAAGGAAATAATTATAATTTTAGGGGAATTCACTAAAATATGAATAAGCTAACTATAAATTACAGATATGTTTAATTTGACTACAAACAAGTTTTTTGTAACAAAATTACATGGGGATTTTACAAAAGTTGTAAGAATTGGATAGGAATTACTTGGGAATTAGTGGAATTGTCGAAATTACTTGGGAATTAGTGGAATTATCGAAATTAATTGGGAATTAGCGGATTTATTGGGAATTAGCGGAATTACAGTTGGAATTAGCGATATTTATATGGAATTAGAGGAATTAGCATAGAATTTGAAGACTTCACTAGACACTGAAGGAATTACCCAGGAAATACTTATAATTTTGGGGGATTTTACTAAAATTTGAATAATCTAACAATAAATTACAGATATGTTTAATATGACTAGAAACAAATTTTTCTGTAACGGAAAATTACATGGGGAATTAACAAAAGTTGTAAGATTTGAATAGGAATTACTTGGGAATTAGCGGAATTATTGGGATTTAGCGGATTTACCATTGGAATTAGTGAAATTTATATGGAATTAGAGGAATTAGCATAGAATTTGAGAAATTCACTAGGAACTGAAGAAATTGCCCAGGAAATTATTATAATTTTCGAGGAATTCACTAAAATTTAAATAACCTAACAATAAATTACAGATGTGTTTAATATGACTACAAACAAGTTTTTCTGTAACAAAAAATTACATGGGGAATTAACAAAAGTTGTAAGAATTGGATAGAAATTACTTGGGAATTAGTGGAATTATCGAAATTACTTGGGAATTAGAGGAATTATTGGGTATTAGCGAAATTACCATTGGAATTAGTGAAATTTATATGGAATTAGAGGATATAGCATAGAATTTGAGGAATTCACAAGAAACTGAAGGAATCACCCAGGTAATATTTATAATTTTGGGAGATTTCACTAAAATTTGAAAAATCGAACAATAAATTACAGATATGTTTAATATGACTACAAACAAGTTTTTCTGTAACGGAAAATTACATGGGGAATTAACAAAAATTGTAAGAATTAGATAGGAATTACTTGGGAATTAGCGGAATTATTAGGAATTAGCGGATTTACCGTTGGAATTAGTGAAATTTATATGGAATTAAAGAAATTAGCATAGAATTTGAGTAATTCACTAGCAACTGAAGGAATTATACAGGAAATAATTATAATTTTAGGGGAATTCACTAAATTTTGAATAATCTAACAATGAATTACAGATATGTTTAATATGACTACAAACAAGTTTTCTACAACGGAAAATTACATAGGCAAATAACAAAAGTTGTAAGAATTGAATAGGAATTACTTGGGAATTAGCGGAATTATTGGGAATTAGCGGAATTACCGTTGGAATTAGTAAGATTTATATGGAATTAGAGGAATTAGCATTTGAATTTATTCAAATGCATTTTTATTACAGATTTCGTTTTCGTTTATGAAGTAAAATATTTATATTGCTTTTGAAACAATTAAAAAAGTACAATAACACCACTAGATCTTTAAAAATAATTAAAAAATCAAAAAATCATTATTTATTTGATTTTTTATAAAAAAAAAGTAATTCCAAGTAATTCCGCGAATTCCCAGGTAATCCACTAATTTCCTACTAATTCTTCGAATTCTCCAATGCTGGTAATTTCACTAATTCTCAGGTAATTCCGCTAATTCCCAGGTAATCCACTAATTTCCTACCAATTCCACGAATTCTCCAATTCTGGTAATTTCAGGAATTCTCAGGTAATTCCGCTAATTCCCAGGTAATCCACTAACTTCCTACTAATTCCACGAATTCTCCAATTCTGGTAATTTCACTAATTCTAAAGTAATTCCGCTAATTTCCAGGCAATCCACTAATTTCCTACTAATTCTACGAATTCTCCAATGCTGGTAATTTCACTAATTCTCAGGTAATTCCGCTAATTCCCAGGTAATCCACTAATTTCCTACTAATTCTTCGAATTCTCCAATTCTGTTAATTTCACTAATTCTCAGGTAATTCCGCTAATTCCCAGGTAATCCACTATTTTCCTACTAATTCTACGAATTCTCCAATTCTGGTAATTTCAGGAATTTTCAGGTAATTCCGCTAATTCCCAGGTAATCACTAATTTCCTACTAATTCGTCGAATTCTCCAATTCTGGTAATTTCAGGAATTCTCAGGTAATTCCGCTAATTCCCAGGTAATCACTAATTTCCTACTAATTCTTCGAATTCTCCAATTCTGGTAATTTCACTAATTCTCAGGTAATTCCGCTAATTCCCAGGTAATCCACTAATTTCCTACTAATTCTACGAATTCTCCTATTCTGGTAATTTCACTAATTCTCAGGTAATTCCGCTAATTCCCAGGTAATCCACTAATTTCCTACTAATTCCACGAATTCTCCAATTCTGGTAATTTCACTAATTCTAAAGTAATTCCGCTAATTTCCAGGCAATCCACTATTTTCCTACTAATTCTACGAATTCTCCAATTCTGGTAATTTCAGGAATTTTCAGGTAATTCCGCTAATTCCCAGGTAATCACTAATTTCCTACTAATTCTTCGAATTCTCCAATTCTGGTAATTTCAGGAATTGCCAGGTAATTCCGCTAATTCCTAGGTAATCCACTAATTTCCTACTAATTCCACGAATTCTCCAATTCTGGTAATTTCACTAATTCTCAGGTAATCCCACTAATTCTCAGGTAATCCACTACTACTAATTCTACGAATTCTTCAATTCTGGTAATTCCGCTAATTCTCAGGTAATTCCACTAATTTCCAAACAATTCCGGCAATTTCATGTAATTCCAGTAATTCCTAAGTAATTCCGGTAATTCCTAGGTTAATTCCAGTAATTCCAGGTTAATTCCAAGTAATTCCTGGTTAATTCCAGTAATTCCAAGTAATTCCAGTAATTCCCAAGTAATTCCGGTAATTCCTAGGTTAATTCCAGTAATTCCTAGTAATTCCAGTAATTCCTAGGTTAATTCCTAGTAATTCCAGTAATTCCTGGGTTAATTCCAGTAATTCCTAGTAATTCCAGTAATTCCTAGTAATTCCAAGTAATTCCAGTAATTCCTGGGTTAATTCCAGTAATTCCTAGTAATTCCAAGTAATTCCAGTAATTCTCAAATAATTCCGGTAATTCCTAGGTATTCCGCTAATTCCTAGTAATTTCAGTAATTCCAAGTAATTCCGGTAGTTCCCAGGTAATTACGGTATTCCTAGGTAATTTCACTAATTCCCAAGAAATTCCGGTAATTAAGATTTAAATTGTAATAAAAATGAATTTATTTACTACAAAAGTATAAATAACAACAAAAATATGGACTGTATTTGAATTCTAACAGATTACTGATTACATGTTTTGACCTGTTTTATTTAGGTATGCATTATGCATTGTTTAAAAAAACGCGCGCGTGTGTACGTTATATACTAAATTTATGCAAAAATTCAAATGCATTTTTATTACTGATTTCGTTTTCGTTTATGAAATAAAATATTTATATTGCTTTTGAAACAATTAAAAAAGTACAATAACACCACTAGATCTTTAAAAATAATAAAAAAATCAAAAAATCATGATTTATTTGTTTTTTTTTTAAATTAATGATTTTTGATTTTTTTAAATAAATCATGATTTTATCCAACCCTGTTACTAACCTTTATTTATTTACACAATTTGTGATCAATATAATATAATACGTTAATTATTAATATTAAATACAAGTTCAACTATGTTAAAGTACAAGTACATGATATTATTGATAAGTATTGTTGCAGATTATCATAAATATATAAATAAATAAATAAAATAAATATATCACCACGACATATTACCCATTTCTGGGTGTGCCAGTATTTACAACACAATATCAGTAATGATGACGATATATAAATATATTGTATAAGATAACATAATAATATGTCATAAATAAAGAATAAATATTGTACATTAGGGATATATGGAATATAAAATATAAACAAACAATAAATACAAGTAAAATTTATAAAACTATTATTTAAACATCCTTATTTTTAATTTTTTAGGACAAGGGTAAGTATATTTATATTTATTTATAAAATATAAAGAATAAGAATAAATATAATTTAAGATTTTTATGTAAGATAGAATAATGACAACAATGTATTACAAATAAACAATAAATATTGCTTTAACTAATACAATTTTTATTTAAGAACATCTAATTTATTTCAGGGGAAAATACCACAAGAACGGGACAGAGAAATATGAACGTAAGACTTATAAAAGAAATAAAATTAAAATTTTGTCATAAAATAACTTTAAAAATTCGTCTCTCTTATTACGCAAAATTTTTAAGTCGCGTTTGCCCTAAAATTTTTTTTTTACAGAAAAAAAATAAAAAAATGGTATAGGACCCTATTAAAAAAACGCAAAAATCAGTAATAATTCCTCCGTGACTTTCTAAATATTTTCTTACGGAGTAAATGCTGTACATTAGTCCAAATAACCATAGTAACAAGCATATTATGAGTCAGTGTTGGATAAATAAATTATTATTAATTTATTCTCATAAAAAATCATTTATTATCTTCATCTTTAATAAAATATTTATTAAAATAAATACAATATACTTACATATAAAAAGTAATATGCATTTATAGAGTACAATCTGTACACAGATCAACCTGTGTACTTCTATCTTCTTTTGGTGTTTTTATATACTGAATAGAAGTTGCACTTAGTTCTTTTTCTATTTTTGCAACAAGATCGAATTCTTGTTCAACTAATAATAAATTAAAATATTACTTCAACATTTCAAGCTTTTTAAAAACTGTGTAAATAAATACTTACCTTCTTCAGTTTGTATACTTTCCGCTTTAGTCTTCAGTGGAAACAATTCAACACCGTCTGTTTCAGTCCATGCATCAACCATTTCAAATTCTTCTTTGACAATATTTATTTTACTTGATATAGGTTTCATAAACTCTTCAACACACTCCGAATATGATTTTGAAATATCAGTTAACAGTTTTGTTTTGCTAGATTCTGAAGAAACTGTAAGTGAACTTATAGTATCAGCAGAACCAGATGATAGTAATATCTCATCATAAATTGAATCAAGCATTTTTTTAAATTCATGTTGCGATACTTCTTCTTGTTCACTTGGTGGCAATGTTGGAATTCCGAAATCGATACAGTTTCTCAGAACTTGACGAGATATTGTTTTTATTATTTGACGGTGTTCAAGAATAACCTCAATTTCTTCCACAGTTTTGCGTAATAATAAATAAACGGTCATATATAAATTATATTTGTACAGGTCGGCATTATTTGGTGCAGGTTCTTCTTCTTCTTCTAAATCTAAATAATCAGGAGTTACTTTTACTTGATCTGCTAATAAATCAGCCAAAGATTTTTCTTTCATAATGGATTCTTTACGAACAGGATATTTTTTTGGTTCTTTTTTTGAATCTTTTGTACTTTTGTCCCCTTTTTTCTTTTTGCCTTTTTTACCTTTCTTTTTGTCTTTTTTATCCGACTTTTTGCTTTTCTTGTCTGACTTTTTACTTTTTTTGTCACTTTTTTTACCTTTACCTTTTTTACCTTTACCTTTTTTGCCTTTACCTTTTTTGCTTTTTACAGAAGATACTGCATCAACGTCTATATTATATTTTTCTTTGTAATAAATTTTATATTTCTCATCTATATTCTGAAAAGGTAAAGATTTTAATTGTTCCATGGGAGGTTCTTCAAATTCTTTCACTATGCAGTCTTTAATTCTGTCAAATGCATTTTTAATAGTAACATCAGGACAAAATAAATAACTTCGGCAATTATCATCAAGTTCTTCTTGATTTAAAAGTATTTCTTTTGAAATTTCAGGATATGTTTCAGTGAGTGTTATTTTATAGTGCTTTCTAAGTTTGCAAATTCTTTCTGACATTTTGTCAATCATAATGCATACAAGATCATATATACATTGATATTTTTCTCTTTCGTCATTTATAATCTTATTCGTTTTAAACAATTTATTTACAATTTCATTGAAAGAAAATTTGAAATAATTGTATTCCTTAATAGTTTTACAGTTATCAATCAATCTTCCGATTTCACTAATTTTATAATTCCATTTCGGTGGATCTTTATCTGTTTTTAATTGGCTATACATATATTCTAATTTTTTTACCAAACATTCATCATAATGGTACATTGATGGTAATGTTCCTGGGGGACCAAATTCGGCATTAATTGCTTCAAACATATCTTTTTTTGTGGGAGCTTTTGTAATATAAGCACTAGGATCTACAATATTTTTTTGTACTCGTTTTAAAATATCTACAAGAATGTCATCAACCATAGTATATTTCATTCCTTCTTCTATTCTGTTTAAAATGGCGGCTTCAGATTCTGCAAAGTTGGCTACTTCAGCACATGCATAGAGTAATAAGAAGAATTCTCCTTTAATTATTTCTCCAGCAAAAATTGTTGGTACAGTTCGCAGTTCCCATATTTCTTTATACACACCTGGTTTATCAGTTTTAAATGATATTTTAAACTCTTTGGTTTCATTTGGCATTATCAAGTCTTCATTTTTAGTAAAAATAAATCCAAATCTTGGTAACCTATGCGGCATATTTTCTAAAACTTTTTCTGAAAAATGCCGATACCAAAAGTATTTTAAAACAACATTACCAATATTATGAAATGTAATCGTTTTGTACACAACATCATCCTTTCCTATTTCATACTCTACAAAAAACGTAAATTTTTTAATTTCTTGATTTCCATTGGCTGTAAATACAGCGTCATCAATTTGAAGTGATTTTATTGGAACATTTGCCTCCATGCTTCCAGCGGAATATATGGTTTGAACAGAATCATTGTCCATAAAATGAACACTTCCACTACAAGTATCATCATTAGGAGGAATTGGGCTAACTTGTATAACACTTTCTTCAACTCCATATCCAGTAGCAACGATATCTTCTAATTCAGGAATATGTGGAATTATTTCATTTATACGCTTTTCCAAATGTTTCCTTTTCTCTTTTAAATACTCGTTTTGGAACCATTTTGAGCGTTTTTTTCTAAAACAATTATTTAAAATCAAAACAACAATTAATAGCTATTTTTTGCACGAAACGCAAAAATTTTATTGACGAGCGGCGTCATGAGTGAATTATTTTTCGCCAGTCGATAATTAAATTTTATCAACGTGTATACAATTGTATTTTTTTTCTATAGCAGATTTTAAAAAAATCTTTTGTGGCCAGCACAAGACCTTCCGTCAGTTCATGAACACAAACATACACTATGTAAATTGCACTTGACACTTTCCTTCTTTCTTCTTCAGCTTTTCCTTATTTTATTAGGGGTCGCTGTTTCTTACTCTTCTCTTCTACTCATTCCTGTCCAACGTATCGTTTTCACACAGTTCTTCCTCTCTCAAATCTTCTGCGACACAGGCCTTCCATCTCTTTGGCCTTCCTCGTATATCCGGCATTGAATGTTCCAGCCCTGAGGCGAGGAACACTATGACATACCACTTTCTGATCATATACTTTCCATCTTTGGTTTTGCACTTGACACTGATATCTATCAATTAGAATTTTTTGAATATATCAGGTGTTTCCATGATTATAGCAAAGCTAATTGATTTTTGAAAGTTAATCTCTTTATAATTCTTTAACTCTATATCTATTGAATATGAAAGAAAATGTATAATCAAACCGGATAGATAATAATATATTCTTTCATATTGATAATCACATAAAATGTCGAAAAATGATTTTTAACTGCATTTTTTCAAGAAAAACTGTTAAGAACTTCAAATACGGGAACTTCCGGTTGACCAATTATAACCAAAATCTAATCAGCTCGTCATATGGATGTATAGAGGAGGAATACGAAAGAATTATAATTTTTAAGAATGTAGTATTGGAGTTATTGTCAGAGAAAATTTTGTCACCCACAAAAAGACATTAAAACTAGTAAAATCGTATTCTAGGAACCATAAAACGTGCATATTCATTAAAAACTCACCACCGAATTTTTTGACCCAAGACAATACCTTCCTTACCTGAAGGTGACGGAAGGTTGCATAATAATTGTAATTAATTATAATTAAAGTACTTTACCTAACTCTGCTGTTAAAGTTTTATTTTATCTACCCTTGTGGTTAAAGAGCACACTTTAAAATCTGCTATAGAACAAAATCTAAAAGGTCATACTTACTCATCACTTGTAAGAACATTTTTTTCTCGTAATATTTCAAGAGGTACATTTACGAATTTTATTTCTGGAACTTCATAGTCAAATTGTTTAGTCCTTACAGATATCAAAGAGGGGAATTTTCTAGATGCCGGAGGAAGAAAAAAGAAGCTTGGTTTTCCTCTGAATGGATCCACACACGGAATTTTAGCATATTCATGAAGTAAACGCTCTTCTCTAATTTTACGAAAACCATCGCCTGAATTTAAGCAAAGTTCACTTGGTCGGCGATGCAGGATATTGTACATCCGATCATGGAAATTTTTCCTTATTTCAAGCCATTTTATCCAATTATTTAAACGATTGTCTTCTCCTTTTTCATTAAGATGTGGACAGTTCAAGTCCATTTTGACATAAAACAAATATATTGTTGTTGATAAAAATGTCATATTATAATCAAAATTTGACTTATTTTTGACTTTTTAAATTTTTTGCAATGGCTGAAGAAGAATGTGCCGAGGATGATAAAGGTGTAAAAGTAATATATATTAATTTTCATTTTTATAAAAATTGTTATTTTTAAGATTTTCACAAAAGAATACAAAATATTACTGGATTGACAGATTTTATCTATGAACTTAGAGAAGGTGAATTAAATTTTGAAAGTCCGTTGAATTTAAACATGGCTTGGATGAAAGAAATAAATTTATCAGAGTTAGAATGGCATCATTATGAATTACCTCCAAAGAAAGTAAAATTAACTAATACTGGACATACAGGTACAATACAGCATTAATTAAAATAAAAATTAATTCTTTGTATAAATAATAAATATATATTTTAGCACTTGTAAGTGCAAAATGGTTTCAAGAACGACCTTTTTTAACTGGAGGTCCTCTTCTTGGAAATTACGTTTTCTCACAATTACATTTTCATTGGGGTGCAAATGATATGGAAGGCAGTGAACATATGGTTGATGGTGTCCAGTAAATATTAACTTGTATAAGCTTAATGATTTTATTTTTTTAAATATTAAATTAATCTTTTTTAGATATCCTCTTGAAATGCATGCAGTTCACTTTAAAAGTGCATACTTGACTCAAGAAACGGCTCTTTATGAAAAAGATGGTGTAGCAGTATTGGTATATTTTTTTAAAGTACTAAATATAATTGATTTAATAATAAAATCTATCTGAATCAAATTTAATTTTAGTTGCAAAGTCAAGATAATTCTGCTTTACAAGTATTACTCAATTATTTTATTGAAATTCAAAAATCTTATACATCTATTAAAATTGAGAATGTACCTATAAGTCATTACCTGAGACCATTTTCAAACGATTATTTTATATACTGGGGAAATATAAAAACCACGGCACGTTCGCATTTAATTTTATGGATGATTTCACGAGAACCCTTCGGAATTTCTGCTGAACAAGTAAAATTTCTAAAACGAATATCATGAGCTAGTGTGTTCCTTTTATTAGATGATTAACGCGTTACCTTGAGTTGTAAATGTAAAATGATTTCTACACATTCATATAAAGTTTTTACCTACGATATTTAGGTTACACAAATTTATAAGTGCCTACTGCACAGTCCAGACAGAACCGCAAGAAATTAGTGAACTGTCACACCTGGACCAGACGGAATCTAGCGGTCACTTTTCGAATCTACCTAAAAACCACTGTCTACCAATTAGGAATTGTCAGGTAGGTATTGTTTTGGTTGTTTTTTTTTTTTAAAGAAGACAAACTATAACAATACCTAACTGACAATTCATAATAAGGTCATGCAAAAAAAATAATTGTACCATTTTCTGTTTAAATTGAAGAAGGATAGTCTAATTTATGCTTCATTATGATTAAATTATTTATTTACATTTTTTGTTGTATAAGATCGTTTTAAATATATTTTTAAATAGTTGCAAATACCAGCCATGCTGTGACGTCACAAGTTTCGAACCTAAGTTCAGATTCATTTCAAACAGACATTTTATATGGACAGAATTTCTAAAAGAAAAACATGTATAGAGTATAAATTGAGGATTACATATCTAAATATGTTATAATATATTAATATAACATCGTTCTATTCATTTTTATAAATATAATATTCATTTGGCGTGAACTTCTACACGTTACATATCAGTTATCAAAATCAAAATGGCCGTTGGATGATGATGGACACATTTTGTTATCCTAAACGTTCTATAATGTAAATCATTTAATAAAAGGAACACACGAGCCCGTGATATTTATTTTAAACATTTTCATAAGTTCCCAACCTCATATATTTTGAAGTAAAATTCTGTAAAAAAAAAAGTATAAAATAAGGTATTTTTTAGGTGGAAATGTTTAGAAGTTTACTTGATGAAAATGACGAGCCGTTAATTCGAAATTTTCGTTCAATTGAAACTGTTAAAAAAAATGTTTACCATGTAAATCCTTCAGCTGCAAAATATTCGACATTGTTACCAATTATACAAGAAACTGCAAAATTACCACGGCGAACTACAATCAAAACAGATGTATAATTTATAAGTAAATAAATATCGAAAGTAAACACAATTATTTATTCATGTCATTCATACATATTACATACGTACAGTCATATATATAAATCAGGTAGTGCTTTTTGAGTTAAACAAGACTGGCATTTATACAAATGTCTTATAAATATTATTGATTGTCCTCTTTTATAATTATTTACAAAGTAGCGATAAACACCACTATATGTTGACTTGTTTCAACTTGTTACATTCATAGTCACTGCAGCGTAGCGGTGAATCTAAATATTTCGTTCTATTTACGCGAGAAAATATTTACATCGATAACTATAATCAACTAAACATATATTCGATAGTGCATGTACGAAAACATGTTTAGTTGAATCTATAGATCATAATAAAATACAATGCATTATGTACAACAATAATAGTGCAGCACATTTTCTAAAATATTGCAAATTAATCAAAATGAATATTTAACAAATTGTGGCAAATTATTAAATAAAACTATTTTAAAATGGCACTACTTATAATAACAAATCATTTATACATACTAGATATTTATATTTAAAAATAATTAAAAATATGATAAAATTTTAACAACAAAGAATAGCATGAACTTTGTCCATGTTTAGAAGTAATTGTGAAAATTATACAACTTCATTAACTAATAAATTATATAACAAATATACTTTCGCCAATAATCCCACACACTAAATAAATCCGTTAATTTTAGACAAAATACAAAAATCTATCATTACATTCATAATATTTATTTATATTGGAGATATCCACTACAACTCACGACTGTGGAATCATATTGCACAGTTGTCTATACATTTAACAATAATAATAGTCATATAATAAGATAAATTTTAACAGTCGACATCGTTATGAGTGAGATACGATGATCAAATATTCTAATATGGTGACAACTTGAAGGCTGTGTGAAGGCAAGTCGGTGCACTTCAAATTTGAGGTACACGCGAACAACGATACCATGCTGCATTTTCTGCATTGCATCTCCAATAATGGGAGCTTACGGTGGCGCTAGTGTTCCAGACCTAAAGCAAATTTTTTACCCTCACCATATGTTTGACGTTGAAATGTCAGATACGTATTGGCGGTTGAAAATAACCTATATAAAGTTTTAAAATGCTTGGGATCATCCACCACTGCAAGATTTCTTAATATTTAGGCATAAATTACTTTTTATAACAAATAGTTCTGAAAAAAATATAAACAGTGTTATACGCATTTGAATAAGCTTACTATTAATTTATAAGTAATTCACGCATTTGCCGGTTTTTGGTTACTACGTCACACTCCCTGTAATAGGAAAGTGAGACAAATATAGTACTAAGAAAGAGAGAAATATAGTGGAATCATAGCACCATGGCTGCGTTCCAAAACCCTACTCTAGAGTACGAAATTACTTAAAGTCGTTTCAAAACTAATAACCTTACTCTCAGTAAACTGTTCCACATCAGCCAAAGTTTTCTCTAAAGTGATGTTCTACTTACAGCCAGTTTTACAATCTCTGGTTACAATTTTAACTGTTAGTTAAATAAACAAAATTGAAACGAAATGAACTGTTAAATGACAAACTAATCATTGCTGTCAATAATCCGATTCAATATTGTTTATTTAATTTACAGTTAAAATTCTAACCGGAGATTGTAAAACTGGTCCTTACTCTACTATCGAGGAGGGTATAGAAATTACTCCACAATATTTTCAAACGTGGATGCTCACGATTCTTAATATATGAAAGTAATATGCCTCTTGAGGTAGAAAACGTGCTTTTGGTTGAAAATAAACATAAGTAAACACATTGAGTAAGCGCTTTTATGGAGCGTACTTTCACATTATATTGAGGAGAGTGCTCCATAAAAGCGTTTTTATTATAAAAATGTGCTTTTAATACCGGCTTGACATTAATGTTGTAATTATAAGAATTGTTAATTTTTTAAAATTATTTTTAATTTAGTTTCAATTTTTTACTTCAACAAAACTCTCATTCGTTCCAAAACAGACTACACATCATAACTCTAACTTCTACGCCAAAATTCGGTATTCTTGATTTTGGAACGCAGCTCATGCTAGCTACTTTTGACATTTAGTTTTTGGTTAGAGGTTATGTTTAGTGATTGTGTAAGTTTGTATTGTAATAATATATTTTCAAGTTTACAATATATTCTTTCTATTTTGGTTGTTTAACATGTACTTTATGAAACTCATTTGGATGTCATAAAGTATTTCTTTAAAGAATTCAAACTTAATTTCTGTTAGGTTGGTGATAGAAGACCTACTATTGAAATGAAGATGTGATATAAATAAATGTCAATCACGGTTACCAACAATCATATCAAAAATTAAATATTCCCAATCAATGTTCATAAATTAGAAAATAAAATAACGAATCTTTCTAAATATTCTTTTGACAAAAGGACCAAAATAGAAAAAATAGTATGAAATACACGTTTCATAAGACATTTTAACGCACATGTCCCTCAGAAAACTCGCGGCAAGCCGCTCATTTCTATCAAGGACGCGTGCGCTAAAATCATGTCTTATGAAACTTGTATTTTAATGTACTATTATTAAACTTGCAGAATTATTATGGTTGTGCGCTATGTAAACAAACAAGCGACTATCGCTGCTCGCTTGGAGGCGCTAATGTCTGTAACAGTTTTCTCTCTTTCCCGTCCCCGGCAGAATGACGTTGAACGAAATTTGAATTTTGTATCACATTTAATTATTAATTTCTCATACATTACAAATTATTTTTGAGTGAAACTATGATTTATATACTATAATTCTTCCATACTTCCATAATATAAAATTTAAAAAAATTGGTGGATAGCCCCATAAAAGCAGCAAACAAACCACAAATATTTTGGTATTTGAAACTCACGCGTGAAATGACACAATACGCATGTGCGTCACATGCGCACAACAACAAAAAAACAAACTTTTCTCATAACAATGTCTAGTTTTGCATACACTATGAACTTCTTTCTAAATATTAAAATATTTGGGACCGGAACACTACTGCCATCTACAATAGTTTTGCGTGAAAGCCCCCATTGAAGATGAAATGCAGAAAATGGACGACCTGGTATTATTAACTCACGAATCAAGAAACAACGCATTGCACTAACGAGTATTCAATACGTATGTGAGTATAACAGTCTGTTGACAATATAATGAATAAGCAATCACCAAGGCGGACATCTCACTGGTATAAAAAATATTTGGTTATCTACAAGTTAAAAGTACGCGATCCGATTACTAATATATTGGCAAAAACAGGCAACGCGCTCCAAAACCAACCACCCGAGATCATTCATTAGACTAGATTCTCCTCCAGACAATCTGCAATCGATTGATGTTAGTAACAAAAGAAATGATATGTGAAACCGTGTAGTGTAGTCTAATTCATGATCAATGCTATATTACACAATTCTGAAGCACTCTCTGTACACGGTAACTAAGATATGAATATCTATCAACTAAATGCAATTACATATATGTACACTATTAAATTATCGCAGGGTGGGAACATTATAGTTTAATATAATACAGTGAATTGGTCCCTAACCCTAATCTGTTTAGCCAGCGAACACAAGTTTCTCAATTACTTATCGACTAAAAGGAATGTTGAATGATGAATATTTGCCTCCACGCCGACACTACAAAGTGCACGTTGCACACGCTACATGGCACTTTGAAAGCAGTCTATCTACTAACACATTTAATACGATAAACCATCATTTTAAATGTACAAACATGAGAAAATAGACATTACTAACTCACAACAATTCACTTTGGTGCTACTTTAATACTTTTACAATCTACAAAGATGAATGCGTGATCAGACTTTTCTCGGAAATTAATATAATTACATTATTTCGGAAGTGACCCTTGAGGTAGTATATGGTTCAATTTAGTTCATCCATTTTCGACAATTTGGTGCCCCACACATGCATGAAATCTTGTGTGACTCGTCTTCAATATCAAATTTGTAGTCGTAAGCCAACTATAATAATAATAAATGGACATAAACACAAATACATCACCAACAAAACACAAATACAGGTAGTGCATCGGAAAATGTTAATTTTTAAATATTTTTCCCTGAAATCGTCATGTAATCTACTACTTCCCTGCCGCAAAATCGGCAAGGAAATTGAATTTCCCTGCCTATGCAGAGAAGTAAAATGCAACGAGCCTAAATGTTTAAATTTATTCATTTGCTCCCGAGTAAACTTAATTTTAAGACGCAGTAAAAATGGTTGTACTCATAGTAAACAATAGGATATTCTGGCATTTATTTTTAAATTTCCTTTAGTGTAAAAGATAAACAAATATCAAAGAAACATTAGCGCCGTCTGTGTTTCTAACGTATATATTTAACCTGAAATGAGTAACAACATATCGGAATCTACGTCATAATTTTCAAAAATGTTTTTAAACTTGTAAAGAATTTCAATTTTCTAAGATCAAATTATGAATGAAAAATTTTTCTAAACACGTTTCATTATTATTAAAATATATTTAAGAACTAAAATTAACAATTAGAATAATACAACCTTTTTAGTCTAAGTTTATTACATTTAATTATTATATATTATAATTAAATATTCAGAACTTAAACTAAGGGTTGTATTATTCTAATGTTTCATTATATTTTTCTAATACAGTCAAATCTCTCTAAATCAAACTCTTTTATTTGAATTTTTCTCTAAATCGAATTTTTTAATTCAAACTTTCCTTCAATCGAATTAAATTTTGGGCATTTCAATGAAATTCGTCTCTCTATAAATCGAATTTAGATTTAGATAACTGAAATAGGTTTGTTTGGGATATTTGGTATTATGTTTCAATTTGTATATTTACTAGGAACAGGGTGTAAATCGAAAAACGAGACATAGGCGTTTAACATGCGAATTCAATTTTTCTTTGCGCAAATGTTACCTAATTATTTTATGTAAAAATGCTTCAAGTAAATGTTATAGAGATTTATATTCTGCATCTAAATCATCTGGAACGATTATTCTATCTCTTCAAATAAACGTAAAAATGAATTATAAAGTTACAGTTTTTATGAGTTTTTAGTATAGGAAGCCATGGATTTATGACAAAAAAATAAACAAATGCATTGTTTTTAACTGTCAATTTAAACTAAAACATTTTACATTTCGTTTCTTGTGTTAATTTATTACTCTAATCCAAATTTAGTTTTAAATGACAGTTAAAAACAATGCATTTGTTTATTTTTTGTCATAAATCCATGGCTGCTTAGACTAAAAACTCATAAAAACTGTAACTTTATAATTAATTTTTACGTTTACTTGAAGAGCTAGAATAATCGTTTCACATGATTTAGATGCAGAATTTAAATCTCTATAACTTTTACTTACTTGAAGCATTTTTGCATAAAATAATTAGGTAACGTTTGCGCAAATAAAAACTGAATTCCCACGTTAAACGCCTATGTCTCGTTTTTCGATTAACATCCTGTACATACCTAGTACTACATTTTTATGTTATATTAACTGAATAAACGTTGTTTTCCATTGCATATACATACTCTTGTAATTTATACAAAAAATGTTCATTTAATTTTCTTTTACTCTCTCTAATTCGAACAAATTCAAATTCCCCTTGCGAATTCGATTTATAGAGAGTCGACTGAGTACGAAGTTGTAAACCTTTTATACAGATTGATAACATTGCCTTTATAGATTTTAAAAGATGGTTATAGACTTAGCAAATTATAGAAAGTTACCTACAATATCATTCTCATTCTATTGAATTATATAAAACATGAATTTACAATCTATCCAGAAATTTAGAGAATGCCTAGAATCCCAGTATAAGTTTACTCGGACTTCTTTCTCAACAAAAAAACTATTTAACTGTTTGGTTAATAATTAGGGGAGACAACACTTCAGAATTAACGTTAAAATCGCTATGGAACGTCTTCCGATGCACCACATCCTTTATATTCCCAGTCTAAATGTATTCACTTACCTCTTCACCTCTTGCGATGCGTCGTTTGGCAAAGATGATGATGCGGAGATCACGATCGACTTCGACAATTTCAGCCACACAATTCGGGTTACATGAGTGGTTTATATAGCGAGCTAAGCCGCCACTCAAAGTCGCATCAACCACTCGCTCTTCGTCCAATCGGAACATATAGATTCCGCGATTCTGGAAAATTATTTTCATTTCAACTTAGTACAAAACACTTTCAGAATGTTAAAATAAACCTTTTAGTTAAAGTTTTGTGCATATTTATACAAACCAATAAATGAAAACATTAACAGGAATATATTATATTATAAATTGTATTCCATACATTGAAAATGTACATTTTGATATAAATAAAATATAATAATAATAATTATTATTATGTAATTAAATTTACCTTTGCTTCATATTGCTTTTCTCTGGTTTCAGCCAATTCTGTACGAATTATTTCTCCTATATATTCAATAACCATTGTATGTTTTTCTAAATCTCTTGCAGCATATAAACCCAGACCTTGAATTTTTGATCTATAAACAAATTATAAAATATATGTATGTTTTGTCTATCTGACTATTTAAATATACTTTAATCAAATGACACCATATTTTCCGCGAATCCTATTATCTTCTAATGAGATCATGCAAAAAATAAAATTGTACTTTTTTCTTTTTAAATAGAAGAAGGATAGTCTAATTTATCGTTCAGTATGATTAAATTATTTTTTATTTACATTTTTGTTGTATAAAATCGTTTTAAAATTTAAAGAATATTTTTAAAAAGTTGCAAAAACCAGCGATGTTGTGACGTCACAGGTTCCGAACCTAAATTCAGACTTATTTCAAACAGACATTTTATATGGACACAGAATTTCTAAAAGAAAAATTTATATAAATTATAAATTGAGGATTACATATCTAGATATGTTATAATATATTAATATAACATCGTTCTATTCATTTTTATAAATATAATTTTCATTTGGTGTGAATTTATTCACACGTTACATATCAACTGTGTTTTCATTTTTGATTTGAGATTAGACGCTAGAAGGTTATAAACGTACGTGAGACATTGAATATATTGCAGAATATTATTTTATTCTTTATTTTGATGTTAATAAACATACAATATTTACTGGCAAACTTATTTCATCGACATGTTTACTTTCATAAATTTCATGTTATCTTTAATTGTCACTTTGATGTTTAAAACAATGTGAAAATCAAAATGGTTGTTGCTCCGAACCTGTGATGTCACTGGGCAAGGGACGAAGTGGGGGACTAGTAGCCGCTTTTTAAAGTGTCATTTTCAATTACAATTTTTTCATGATTAAAGATTAATTTTAGGAAAAATAAAAAATACGGGTCTATTATTTTTCACTACTCTATCGATTAAAGTAATAAAAATGTCGTGTATGACCTCATTGAAGGAATGGAATAAACACATTTTCTTACCTTGCTAAATAAACGTTGTTCCGCCATTCCTGTTTCATTTTCTTGTATTGCGAACTTTTCGAATGTACAAACTGTTTGCTATAAGGACAAGCAGCTTCGCCCGCACCACCGACAGTCGGAACAAAAACGGGCCGTGCGGATGATCCAGTTCTTTGAGTATGTGGTCGCTTCCATGGAAACTGATTTCTCAATCGTGGTTCCGAACGTGCTGCTCCACTTGGATTAATCGCAAGAGGTAGTTCAAGCAGAGGATTTCGACCGTACTTAAAACGATAGTCCGATAGAGTTTCAATTCCCGGTAAACTTTCTAAAACTCTCACAACTGCGGGTTCAGTTAATCCAAATAAATCTTCCCCGGTTACATATTGAGGGTACAACTGGACGCAGCGATTATCTTTGCGTAGTTGTGCCAAAGGTTCTAAAATTCTGTTCCATACAGCTCGAGGAGAATTGTCTCGAAGTTCAATATCATCTTGACTAGCTTCTTGTATTAAAACTCTAAATTCTGGTCTTCCAGAGACGTCATGAATTGAACAAATATATCGACATCGCTTATTAATACGCCGCATGCTCCAATAAAAACGAATAATTTTAAAACCAATTGGATAAATATAATTTGCAGTATGAAAATTTTGTAATTGATGCGGAAGAAGTTGCCCCACACTCAAAAAAATTAAACTACCGACTCGCAATAAATGGTTATGATCTGATTGGTGCATAACAGCAGCAACTTGCCGATTTTCATCCCTATGAACATAAACTCGCCTCGATACAGATAACGTTGTTAATTCATTATCTTTCTCGGTTTTAGGAATATGTGTTGGGCAATAAGTTGTTTTATCTTTATAGAACATGCAGCCATCTTTCACGGCACATCCCAAATGGTACATATTTGAACAACGCACTTTAAAGCAGTGAATAGTTGCCCCAGTTTGTTGACAATGAATGCAAGTTGCAACTAAGCTTTGCTGTAAAGCATTTTCCAAATTCATAAGAGCTCCGTTCACTGTTTCATAGACGCCTTCTGACCACAGGGCACAATTTAAATGAACCCATTTGTCAACATCAAAATTTAAAAGTCTTGCGGGGCCGTCTGCAACCGCATCGCCAGTCATGTGGCAAAACATACATTTTCTTGAATCATCGGGAATTTTACTTGGGACTACAGTAACTCCTAATCGGTACATCATTTCCATTATTTCTTTTTCTGAAGGTCTTTTATATTTAATCTTCGGTTGCAAAGCTCCTAGTGCCCAATATTTATACGTAGAACCCTTCCATACTTTAATTGGTGGTTGGCTACTACAAATATCTGCTGTATGTTTCTTTGCCTTTTGTGGTGATATAATAGAATCAGGTACTTCAGATTTAAGTTGGATTTCTGTGAATTCTTTCTTAATTTCTTCGCAAGGGAAATCACTATATTCTTGTTTAATAGTGTTTACTATTTCTTCTACATCCATTTTTTCAAAATCTTCTACAGGTTTTAATTGTTCTACGGATTTCTTATTTTCAGACGGTAAGTTTTTCTTTAACATGGTTTTTTCATGACATAAATGATCCACAATTGCTGCAGCCTATTATAAAGGAAATAATATAATACACAATATAATTATCAATATAAAGTAAATATTACCTTGTCCTGAGTCATTGTTGGCATTCTATTCATTACAGCGAATTGTAAATAACAAGTTGAACTGCAAAAATACAGTTCATCTCCATCGCCCAAAAGATCAGGTTCTTTATATAAAAATGGAAGTTCAGATACTCTTTTTCGAATTAAATTATTTAGAATAACAACATCGCAATGTTTACAGAATTTTGCAGCACCGTTAAGTATACTCTGAATATCAATAGGAGCTTAAAAAAAAAAAACCAATTGATCATCTCATTCTTAAAATCTATTGTTATCGGTTTCAAAAGTAAAGTCCCCTGAGTTTAGAACACAATAACTTCTAGAAAATTAAACAAAAGAAATCGCGGTTTGCAAACTAATGTAATTCTTACATCGTCAAATGTATACATTTCGAAATTTAATATGTGTTAATATACAACTTTATCTACAATTTGAGGTACAAAAGAAAAATATTAATATGTACGGATTGTATGATTATTGAAATGAAAGAAAAACGTAAAAATAATTATGTATAGCAACTCAATAACGTGGAATTAATTGTTTAAACTTCGTGTACGTTCGTCTATTATCGTCCAGAGTGTATAGAGCGGCAAGATTTACTATTAAAATTATTGCACGTTTGTTCCGTAATTACAATATTTAATATTTTTTTGTTACTACAAAAATGTCGAATATTTAATTACATGCAGTAAAGTAACTATGGAAAACAAAGCGATCCTTACTTACCAGATCTTACTTTATCCTTCTTTTTAATCATTTATTTTTATTTCTTAATAAATAAGCAAATTTTTCATGTATTTAACGTGAAGTATAACAAAAAAAATTATTAAATAGCGATAAAGTGAATATTTAAAGTATAACAATTTTTTTCTTTCACTTATGCCGAAATACACGTTTGCCGCTTTGCTGTGCTCAGAATACATATTAGTTCAGCCGAAGGCAGAAAATTGTTGAAAATGTATCTGGCATTATATCCTTTGTTTTTTTATTTATTTTTTAATAAATACGCTTAAATTACTAACAGAATATCGAAATAAAATTTCTTAAAGAATAATGATATTAACCGAGATACTCTTCTGTCACTTTTTATTTAATTCATAAAAAAACAAAGTTTAAAGTCCAGTCTACAATGTGTCAGAAGCATAATGAGGAAAACATGAAAATTTCATGCTCCCAATTTACATTTTATGTATTTATCCAAACTATGTTCTGTATTTTGTTTCATTATAATGAAAGTTATTACATTTCAAACCCAGGGGACTTATGAAACCGATAAAAGAACTATACCTCCTTCTTTTCCATCTTTTCCTTTCGTTCTGTACAATCCTAATTTATGGCTAGGTGGAGTACTAGTGCGCTCTACAATTTGGTAACTTGTTGGCGCGGGGATATGTAAAATATTTGCAAGGTCTCGAAGTACTCCCATTATATCTTCAGCAGCAGCAGACGTTAAAGTCAAAGTAACAGTAACATTTCCAGAATCTTTTAATGGTGTAGTAGGGGTATTGACAAATCGTGATTTAAAACCGAACGAATCACGAGAACCAGCATTTTCTTTATCCTATTTGTTACATAAACATTAAAATATGTTAAAATATAAAAATAATAAAATGTCTTACCACGTCGGCATAATCTTTAAGATACGGTCCACTTGGTTTAAGTCTAATAGGAATAGGTGCAATAATAGGAATTACAGGAGACAATCTTTTCTTTACAATGTCTTCTGTTTCATCATCCTCATCTTCTTGAATAAGTCGCAAACCAGCAAATTCTACAGGCGAATCAGGATAACAGCATTCTGGTGAAGATGAACTAACTATTGAATCTGGAGTATCATTATCTCGACAAAAAAGTTCAAGTCTTCTGTCATCATCTGCATCAAATTTAATAGCAGGAAATTCTTGATCGTAAAATAACCGTTGAGTTGAAACTGGTGGCTTGTCAGGCAATGGATCACTATCACCATAAGGCTTTGTACTATAATAATTTGAGGTGCCAAGATTAATTAAATTACCATAAACTCCTGATAGTTCACCAAGTCTCGTTTCATATCCTTTAGTTCCAATTTTAGAGAGATCTCCTGAACCAAACACTGGGCAAACAGCAAAATTTCGACCAAGGACTGGCTCTAGTACATTCATTGGTGGTAATTGTCGAAGTTGTACCATTAGATTTTCAATGAATGTGTCGTAATCTTCTTCTATTTTAGAGCTTTTTCTTTGTCGTTTCTTTGGCTGACCAGCGAGATCTTTACTCATAATTTGATTCAATCTACGTTTTTGTTGATATTGTCTTCGTTTCAATTTCTTTAATTCCAGAGCAGCGTGATCTTGCATCATTTTATCGTTTCCTATGTCCATAGCATCTGTAGATTCTTCTTTAGCTTGAAGTAAGTCAGGTCTTCCTTGTTCTGAAAGTTCTGAATGTTGGGAACAATCATCTATTAATTCTTTTTTAACTTCCTGTACAATCATTTGTGGCACAGGACTTGGATATGGTACTGTAGTTGTTGCTTCTTTCTTTATAACTAATGGAGGTGTTTGTAAACTTGATTCTTGACTTCCTCCACCACTTGATCTTGGAGTAGGTGGTGAAAGAAGATCATCTCTGCTAGGAGTTCTACTTGGTGGTAAACATTTCTTAATATCTATTTGTAATTGTTGCTGTGTAGCTAAAGGTAAAGAAGTAGCGGTAGGAGATTTTTGTGGTGGTCGAGAAACAAAAGATGTTTCTCTAGACATAATTGTTGTATGTTTAGGAATATTTTTTACTGGTTGTGTTGTTGGTGTATCATTTTGTAACAACGGTGGTAAAAGAGTTGTTGGTGTTGGCGGCACAGGTCGCGCTAATTGGGCTTCTAACGAAGGAACTATTGGAAGACTTGGTGCAGTATGTGTAACTGATGTACTTTGAGCTTGAGTTGATGCACAACCAGTATTTTGTAACAATTGTTTTAACAAGACATTTTGTGAATCTTCGATTCTCGCAGGTGTTTGCATTGCAGAATATTTACATCCGCTACCGCTACTACTTACTTGACTATGACTTTCATCTAAAGATTCAGATCTAACAGGCATTTCTTCCTTTTTTATAAAAAGTGACTGACCACTCGAAGGATCATCAATAGATTTTGAGCGTCTTAAAGGCGCTTTAGTTAACTGAGTATGTAATAAATTAGTTGTTGAAACAATTGGTTTATTAGTTGTACTTGAACTTAATAAATTAGAAGAAGTTGAACTTATCACAATTGATTTATTGTTTTGTGCTGAAGAAACTATTAACTGTTCCCTTGTAACTGCAATGAAACTTGATCGTGAAGGCAAACCAAGTAAACTTGCTGCTGTAATAGTTCCCGGTATACTTTGAGGCACAGTAGCTGCTGGATGAGACTGTAACATTGCATTCAAACTCGGTGTTGTCTTTCTTATTGAAGATGCATTTGAACTGATGGTATTTATAGAAGACGTTGGTGATATTGTCGTAAATGAATTTATTGTCGAATTAATAGATGTAGAAAAGATGGAAGCTGTAGTATTCATTGGTAAGCTAGACGTGATTGGAGTTACAGTAACAGTAGTTACCAAAGGTAATTTCGGATGATCAGGCATTAATTGTATTCCACCGCTGGATGATTTATTCATTGCAGCTTGTAAAATATTATTAATAGTCACAGGAGTAGAGCTATGTGTAATTGGTGTTTGCATTGTAGTACTCATAGTACTAGTAGATGTAACTAAAAGTAAGCTACTTGTACTATTTATATGAGATGTTCCTGTTGTTATATTAGGCTGCGATATTGTCGGACTTCGTCTGGACAATACGGTATTTAAAGAAATAGGAATAGCGCTGCTGACTATTTGTTGTATTTTTTCTGGTTGATGCTGCAATACTTTTGCTGTTGTAATAGAAGTAATATTCGGCGTTGTGATATTAGAACTTATTTTTTCTTTCTCTAAAACACTTTTTGTTATTGTTTCTACGTTTGATGTAGTTGTTACGGTATTAGTATGTAAAGACGACAATAATGTTCGTAGTTGTTGCGAAACATTTTCCATATTTGTTCTTAATTCTGCCGGTTGAGACAACGGAGATAACTGAGGCATAACAGTAGCTTTTGTTGTTGTTGCTACAGTGATTGGTTGAGTTTCAACGGCAGATGTTTTCAATATCTCTTTTATATCTAATTTTATTGGAGTTTCAACTTTTTCAACTTTTTCAATAATAGTTTCTTTTGGTTTTATAATTGGTTCTATTTTAGATTCCATAAGAGACATTGTTATTGATGATATGCACTTTTCTTCTAATTTTTTATCCTCTGCAACTTGAATTTTGTCATCTAAACTTGTTTGCTGCTCTGCTGTGATATTTTCAATCATATTTAGGACATCTTCAATACTTTCAAATTCACTTGGTAATGATTTACCATCACGTCTTCGAGTTTCTACTAATTCTTGCATGGCCATATTATCCAACATTTGTTCTTGCGATGGAGTTGGAGATGGGATTGAAATAACAACAGATTTTGATGTTAAATCATTATTACTGTCGTCCAAATCAGTGTGAGTTATAAATGATGCAGGTATAGTTTCAATTTGACCATCTCTCTGAGCTACACATATATTTCCAATGCTGCATTTTTCTTGACTTTTTGAACTTACATTTTGAATAATTATTTCATTCGCTAATAATTTTGAATTATGAGTTAAATGAGTATCTGTATGTTTCTCAGAGAGTTTTGTAGTCGAACCAGTTACAGGAATATCAACAGCTTTCTTTTGTTCTTGTTTTACAACGTCAATTTTATTTTCAGATATTGCACTTTTTATTTCATCTAATTCATTTTTCTCCAGATCTGTTCGCTTTTCTTCACTTCGAGATAAAATTTCTTTCAGTGGTTCTTTATCAATTTCCATATCAGAATCAGATGGTTTAAAAGGTTCGGCCGTAAATGATTTTCTAATTGGCGAATATAAATCATCTTGGCAAATTGATTCATCTGGAGATGTACATTCATCTTCAAAAATTTTATTTGGTAAACTTGCTATTTGAGTATTTAATAATAAAGGACTACTTTCCATTTTTTTTTCAATAGATACTCTCGACATTATTGGTTCTGGGATAGTCACACATTCGGGCGTAGTTGTAACTATAGTAGATGGCGCTGTAATTGTTTTCGATGTACTCAAAATTACACTTTCTGCTGTTGTTGGATGTACAAGTTTATTTACAATTTTTATGGGCGACGATACAACAGTAGCAGTAACTTTACCTAATTGACTATTTGAAATTAAATCGTTACTAGCTTTAGTTGTATGTATCGATGATAAAATAGGAGACGAAATAGGTGTTGAAACTATTGTAACGATACTATTTTCTTTGGTGCATAATGTTGAATTACTATTGGTATCCGAAGTACTAGAACTCTGAGAATAAAGTGGAGATGATACCGTTTGATGATAACTTGGCGGTGACGTTTTTGGTGTAAAATTAAACACGGTAGATGTGTATTTGTGCATTTCTGCTAATTGTCTCGTAAATACAGAATCGCTTATATGAATTTTTTCCTCTCGTTTTTCTCCATCAATAAGTTCTTCAAAATCTTCCTTAGTTGCAATATGTTCTTCAGGCGATTTCATTGTTGGATCGATAATTACAATTTCTGAATCATCAAAAGATGTAATGAAATCATCGGTTGTAGACACGAATGGTTCTGGAGAAGGATCCACATTTAATTCTTCCTGATCTGGGGATTCCGGAGTGTCAGTTATGACTTGTAAATTTTGCGATCTTTCTGTCCGTAAACCTTGTACTATATTTAAATTTCCTCTCATAATTAATTCTTCATCACTACTTGTTGGACTTTGGATAGCAACTATTTCTACATTTTTGCCGTCAATATTTATCATATCATCGCCGTATTCTTCATCATCTTCACCGTCCTTATCATGGAATTCTTGTTCTTCAAGATTTTCATTGCTGTCCATAGAAATGTCAACAACCATGTCTGTTGGAAAGAGAACATATTCTTCAGCTACTTCAGATTCGAGGGGACTAGTAACAACATCACCTAAATCGTCTTGTGTAAAAGTTTCAATAACTGTTATGTCATCGCTATCTACTTGTTGAGCGACTGAACTTAATGAAACTTCTGTTGTGACAAGTGTTTTATCATTATCATAATCATAATCGACTATTGTATCACATTGGAGTTCTTGTTTTTCATCGGGACTACTATCAATGATCATTACTTCTTCTGATTCTTGTTGTTCCTCCATCATTTTTTTCTCGCTTGCTTTTTGTTGAATGATAATTTTTTTCTCTGCCACAGATAATCCTGAAGAAGATGGAGGTGGTGTTACCGGTGGAGTTGAAGAACTATCATCAAATTCATTGTAATCCGCGCAAACTAAAGAAGCAACTTTTGCAGATATTTGTTGTGCAACTGTAACTTTAACTGGCGTTTTCTTTTTTAATATTGATACTTTATTTATATGTGATTCTTTCTTAACTTTTGCCGTGATAGGTTCACTAGGTCCAGCTTTTTCACCATCTAAATTTTGTGGTAACGTTGGAGGACGTTTTGGTCCACGGCCAAAATTCCACATTGGCGAACCACCTCGTAAACCCAATTTAAAATAACCAAATCTGCCAAAATTTGGACACATTGGAATTGGGTTTTGTGGATTATGAGGATTTCCTCCACCTGTATCATGATCATTATATGGAGTTCGTGGTGTACTTGGATTTTCAACACTTTGTGGTCTGTCTGGAATAGCAGGACTGTTACTGGTGCTTGGTGGTCTTCTCATTCCCATAGGTGATGGCATTTGGTTTAACATTGGACTTCTTGAAAGAGGAGAAGTTGGAGTCTGAATTGAATGTTGATGCAACATTGGACTACTTGGAGGTTGACTTTGTATCATTGGACTACGAGGCATTGGAGAACTTGGTGGTTGGTTTCCGTAACCAAATTGAATTAAAGGACTTTTAGGTGGCATTGGTGATTGTGGTTGTTGAATTACATGATGTGGAGACATCATTTGCTGATTTTGTATCATTGGACTTCTAGGCGGCATTGGTGAATTTGGAGGTTGTTGCATTGGACTCTTGCCACCTTGCTGGTTTTGTTGCATTTGTGCAGCAAGTTGTTGCTGTTGCTTTACTAGTTGCTGTTGTTGCAACATTTGTTGATGATGCAACTGTTGAATATTTTGTTGCTGCTGTGTTTGTTGTTGTAATTGTTGTTGTTGCAACTGCTGCTGTTGCATTTGAGGTTGTTGTTGTTGTTGCTGCTGCAACTGTTGCTGTAATAACTGTTGTCTTTGCTGTTGTAATATTAATTGCCTTTGTTGGATCATATGTAAAGCTCGTTGAGTTTGTATCAAATTTGCATTTTCATTTTGCTGATTCGAATCAGAATTTGATTGTTGCTGTTGTTGTAATAATTGTTGCTGCAGCTGTTGTTGTTGTTGCAACTGTTGCTGTCGCTGCTGAAGCAACTGTTGATGTTGTAGAGGAGTCAAATTAATTTGCTGTTGCCCAGGTTGAGGACTACCCAAAGGAGATGGACCACCAGGTCGCATAACTTGCTGGAAAGCACTTGTTTGTAAAGCCAATCTTGGTCGCTGGTTCTGCATTTGTAATGGGTCACTAACAACAATTGTAGACGGAGGTCTTACAAAACGGTTCTGTTGTACAGTTTGCGTATAACCTAATGGACTTGTAACAAGTCTACGATGTTGTGGCGAGGTCATTCGCGGTGTGGGAGGAGGTGGACAAACTTGTGATGGTGACTGTACAGGACCAGGACTATTTTCTTCTCCCTGTGAGTGAGGTGTACCTATTCTGGGCGACGGTTGCATACCAAGTGGACTCATACTATTGTTGGCTTGATTGCTGGGACTTTGCAGTACGCTAGCTACGGATGCTGGTCCCGGTGATGGTGACACCAACGGTGCGGGGCTATGGAGAGGAGAACTATGTTGTGTAGTCATTGGAGACGAACCAGATGGGGACATGAGCGGCGATTGCGGCGTCGCTGATGGATGGATTGGAGATGAAGCGGGAGGACCCAACGGTGACTGACTCTGTTGTCCCATCATTAAAGGTGATTGTTGCCGCTGTTTGGCTTGTTGTTTATTCCGGTATTCCTTCATATAGACCAACAGCGCAATACAGACATTACATACACGATGACTTTTGCGCTTTTTACAAAAATATAACCGAAAACTACCAAAAATGAAACGAATTCTTTCAATGTGTACATAAATGAATATATTATCTAACTTTTTATTATTAATTATTCTTTTTTTGTTTTTATTATTATTTTTTTAATGTAATAACAAACAAAAAACTAATATTTTCTCTGTCCCAATTTATGGTATACATGTCTATAAAGATGTTTTGATTACGGATAGTTATATAAAATAATAAGTTTTTACAGATACACATTTTTTTTATGAAAAAACCGGGCCTTACGCTGTGTCCGATGTCGCATTTTGTCATTTAGTATTTAGGTCTTCTTCACATAAATACAACTCCGAATGGCACACTAGTGATATTCATTGGTTTGTATGGCAACACTTTAGAATAACAAAAATGAATTATACAATTCTTGAGAGTAAAGCCTCATTTCCACCGATTGTCCTAATGCGTAAGAGCAATAATTAATAACTAAGCGCAATGCGTAAAAATGTTTATCATATGACAACGTTTACTACCATTTCCAGCTTTGCATAAGGCTTAATGCTTAAGAACTAAGAGCAATGCGTAAAAACAAATGATTGAAAAATTCTAACCTGAACTGTCAACTCTCAGTCTATTTTATAATTATTAACTTTTAATTAATTTTTCGGTATCGATATAAATACAGAAAATTGTGTATAGGTATAACATATTAAAAAAAGAAGAATTGCTGCTGCAATGGCAGTCTACTAAACAACAAGTAATTCAGAAAAAAGATATGACATTTCTGTTGAATTGTCACTAAACAAAATAGCTGGAAATGGTATCCTAGTAAATTGTTATAATTCATTAAGCCTTATGTATTAAGCATTAAGACATTCGGTGGAAATGAGGCTTAAATGTTAATATATTTCATAAAATAGAAGCTATTCTTTGACAGTAAATTTGATGTTTTGTACAAATTATAGCAACGAATATGATGAGTGGAATTCAGTGGGTTGTATTAAGGTCTGTATTAAAACTTGTATTAAGTAAATGGCAACATTGTAATATTTTCCACATCTATCCACGAGATTCAATTGTGATTTAGAAATTTTACCACAGGGAAAATTAATATAGGTATCCTTTAGTCAAATGAAAAATTATTATTGTAAATGAAAGGTTTAAAAGTAACCTGATTATTGCAAAATTAGGTTAGAAATATGTCAAATTTTATGTGTCAAATCATACCTGAATGTTAATGTATTTTAAAATATCTCATCTCTCGTTTGACTTTTGACATTTGTCCCTTTTTTTATTGTCGTAATTGTACGGCTTTCTTACTTCTGTTAAATATTTTTTTTCTTTATTAGATCCTTTGGTCTCTGACAGGTATTACAAAGTTGCCAAAATATTTTTGACAAAGGACTGTTTTAGCTTAAAACACGCTAATACAACCCACTGAATCTTACCCAACATGTTTAATTAGTGCGCGTCGACTTCAAGGCAAAACACTAAAATCTAATTCCTAATATCCTAAATAATTCCGTTATTTAGGGAATATAAATTTAGGATTTAAATATTAGGGTGATAAAAATGCAACATCGGATACAGCCTTAGTATGAACAATATATTTTAATACAATATTTAAAAAAAATCAATGATTTCATTGTCAAAAGCCCAACTCTGTCTCCACTAAGCTACCCGAGCCCCTTTTTCAGCGACGCTATGAGAGCGTCCTTTACCTCTCTTGTACTGTGTACCGACCGACTTATTGGCGCCCGTAGAACGGAGAACAGAAGAGAACATCACGTGGAGGATATAGCTCACAATTCAATGCTACAGTTTCGCAAGCGAGCGAAATAATGTTAGAAAATGGCGCCCGAACAGGGACCATTACTGACGAAAAGAAATTGGGTTACAAAATTTAATTCGCTTTCATAAAACCGGGCATAACTTGAGTTTCAATAAAGTTAAAAAAAATCAATTTTAAAGTTTTGTATATCATAATTTAGGATAGAGGGAGTATAAAAAGATAAAGATAGATACCTGTATAAGCATTCCATGTTGTCTGCTTTGCTTTCTGCTTGATTCCAACTGTTTCTGCAAAACTGCTTGCTCAGCTGATATCCGCTTTAGTTCTAGCGCATCCGGTTCTGCAAGCTGGTTACCAGACTTCTTCAACTGCCTTTGTTTACTATTTAATGACTATAAATATTCAAATAAAAAAATGGAATTAACACAAACGGAAAAAATCATAATAGCAGTAATAAAATGTTACACATTTTCTATCTTTAATATAAAAGTGAACTTAATAAAATAAAAAATGCTAAAAAGCGTTGTAACGAACCGAAGAAACTGAATTAAATAACCCAAAGTAAATCAATAATGAATGTATAATACCTTTCTTATTTTACGAAGTTTCTGTACTTCGGTTTCATAAAATTTCAATTGTTGCGTAAGTATTGCATTCTGATGATGCAACCATTGTTCATATTGTTGCTGAGTTTGCCGATCTTGTTCCGTAACAATGTGTTCCGGCGGAAGGGGCGGGGCCGGAAGTAACGAAGCAGTAAATGCGGGAGTTCTAGTAGTTGTTGGTGCTGCTGTTTCCGTTGGAGAAGGAGATGTTACATTTTGTTGAGTAACAGCTACGGTTGGTCTAACAGGTGTTTGTTGCCATTGTTGTTGGTTTGGTGTTTGAGTAGCTGTTCTATTTGGAAAAGATGGACGCACTACAGTAACTCCTGTTACGTTGGAAGCTGGGAGTAAACCTTGAACTATAAAAATGTTATTACTGCGTTAATTATAATCAATTATTTCTTACCAGGCAAACCCTGGGGAGGAGATTCCAGTGAAACTGAACGAAAAACATCTGGTCTCAATTTCTCAAAGTCTTGATCAGTGAGAAGAGAACTACTAGAAGCCGCATGTTGCTGCTCTTGAACAGCGGGTTGTGGCTGATTCTGCATTTGTTTTTCTTGTTCACGTTTCTCTTGTTCTAACAGATCCTCCAACAGCAAAGGCTGTTCCTGTCGACAGGACTACTCTTATTAGTACAACAGCATTATCTAATATCAAATATACTACCATAAAACACCAAAAATGCAACATATAAATTAAACACACAAAAATAAATTAATAAACTGTATACTACCGTTTCGAGCAATCTATCCTACGTATTAGTTTATTAATATGTTAATGTTTTGTAAATGAAGAAGACATGCTAGCTTATTAGAAGAAATCAAGGAACACACTTGACAAATAAAATTTTAGATTTTACTGGGGCTGTTTACAAATGATTGTATAATGATCTGTGTAGTCAGTAAATTGTTGTACGTGAGTGTAACCTGGGTACATTCTCACCTGCAAAAGCAGCGGCCTCCGCTGAATGTGTGGAGAAACCGGTAAGCCTTGAGGGGGCCCCAAGGGATGCATTAAACCCAGCGGAAGTCGAGGCGGCCCCAAAGGATGTACCGCACCTAATCCACGTAGCCCCATCTACCACACCACATGCAACCAACACCATAACCGCAACCAATCAATGTTAGTACCAAAAATTGCATTTCACACTATCATTTCGACGTTTACGAATATTTTTTCATAAAAAATATAAAAAGAAATAAAACCAACATGCAGAAAAATATACAAAGTATACAACAGTTATGAAAGATACAGGGTGTTATGTAAGTAAGTGTACAACACTTAACCTATGATAGAACTAACCCCATAGATAGTAACTGTGGCAATAATTTTTGTTAACATGCTTCCTTCAAGAACTGGAGGCCTTTACAACTGACCAATCACGTCATAGTTCAAAATTTTGTAAAAAAGTAAAAATCAATGTGTTCTCTGGAAAACTATTGATTGTCAAAACTGATGTTAAACTTTTTCTTGCACAGACGTACAATTTACATTGTTCTTTACCTTTTATTTTAGTGGATAAGCACGGTTTAAGATCCCTATAATCCGATTATATATGTGTTTGTGTTGGAACCACGGCTTCTCAAATACTACAAGACTTAAAAAATATTTAACTGCAGTTTCCTTAATCTGATATTCCTGGGAACAGCTGATTAGATTTTGGTAACATTTGGACAACCGGAAATAATAGTTTCTTTAAAAAAATCTTCTAAATATTATTTTTTGAAAATTTCTGTTATTACTAATATTAAAGAATATAAAAAAAAACTCTATCCGATACATATAAAATTTGTATTATATCTATTATGGAATTAAAGATAGAGACATATAAATATATAAAATAATAAGTTGTAAACGAATCTCGCAGCCCATGGAAAACAAGTGGAAAAATTAAAATGTTTGTAACTGACAGATCAATATGAGTGTCAAAAAGCCAGAGACATTATTGAAGACTTTTCCTGGGAGTACATTTAATATTTCTTATTTTATTATTAATTAAATATTTATAATTATAAATACATATATTACATATACCCTTCAGAAATATCGCCAATCTCACCAATGAATTGGAAGAATCTCGAACATTAGAAGAATAAGAGGGAATAGAATGAATTATAAAATAAAAAAATATATAAAGAAGATGTGTTTTTGTGTGTATCAGAAATGTCAAATATGGACAATACTTATATAGCCTAATATGGAAATGGCGAGAGGTCTTGTGCTGGCCACAACACATTTTTTTATATTCTCAAAATGCCATTTACCTTCACCAATTAAGAGTATGCAGACATGCATATGGTTTATGGCGAGGTATTACAAAATAGTCGTGCTGCTACAGAGAGTTATTTCCAAATAGATATCAATGATCTTATATGTCATTTGTGACAGGTGTAACATTTTTTTCCAGAAAACACATTGATTTTTACTTTTTTACAAAATTTTAACTATGACGTGATTGATCAATTTTAAAGGCTTCTAGTTCTTGTAGAGAGCATGTTAAACAAAAATTATTGCCAGATTTACTATCTATGGCGTCAGTTCTACCATGGGTTAAGCGTTGTACACTTACATAACACCCTGTATTTTAAAATAATTTCTTTTTCAATGATTTTTTTTTTTTTTTTGTTGAACTAAAAATAAATACATAAATGCATAAAGTATAATGAAAAACAGATACTAGAAGTCGTGAAAATCACTTCATACGGTTAGAGAGTTTATATAATTAGCAAAACACGTGCAAATATTATATTAATGAGAAAATGAACGTACCTGTGCAGCTGGACCCGGGTAGGGGGGCGGAGGTCCAGGATAAGGCGGTGGCGGCGGTGGTGGCAAATTCATTCTTGGTTGTCCTAACAAAACTGATCCAGGGCCTACTGATACCATGCGAGTTAGTCCTCCAGGACCCATTCGCATTTGAATTCTCTGATTTTGAACTGAATAAAGAATAAGTAAATAAATCAGTAATTATTATGTGGAAGAATTTCTCGAATGTACAGGATGGAATGAAAAACTTTCTTATTATGTACGCTACAGAAAATTGATGTAGGTCTTTATTGGCCAACTTTTTGAGATAACTTTAATAGATACAACAGGAATTTTCGATCGTCTTTTAAAACTTGTTTCTCGCTTATTTTGAAAAATACCCTATATCTCGCTTATTATGAAAGATACAGAAAAATGTTTAGGTAATTTTATACAGTTTTTTACGTAATGTGGTGTAATTAGATTTTTTCAAAACTTAATAATACTCGAGATATAATACAAACATCATATTATTTAAATGGGAACACTTTTCAGCGATGTATAACAAGTTTTTATTCTTTTGTTTTAAACATGAACAAAACATGAATTATTAATTTATTGGATTGAAAAAAAATTTATTTATTAAGAAACACCTCATATCGCGTTTATTATAAGAAATATAGAAAAAAAGTTTAGATAATTTTTATACTGTTTTTTTTTACGTAGAATAACGTGATGTAATTAGATTTTTTTAAAACTTAATATTTCTCGAGATATAACAAACTTCTCATTTCTTTCTTTAGTTTAATATGCTTTTCATCGATATATAACAAGTCTACATTCTTTTGTTTTAAACATGAGCAAAACATGAATTTTTAATTTTTTGGATTCTATATCTATTAATTAAATTCTCAAATTTCTTTTCAGTCAAATATTTTCGGATTAGTTAATTAATTTTTTATCGGCGTTGTAGTTAGCTTTGACACAATTCGAAATATGTTTTTTCAATTGTTTTTTAACAAATTTAATTTTTTTCACCCCAAAAAATTAATAATTCATGTACGCATGTTTAAAACAAAAGAATGTAGACTTGCTACACATTGTTTAAAAGCTTATAAAATAAGGGAAAATGTGGGACTATTTTCAACATATGTTCCCATTTTTAGGTTAATGTTAATAGTAAAAAGGCATTATAAACCTTTCATAATATACTACAAGTCTTCAGTTTTTTTATACTTGAAGACATCCTTCGCGATAATAAGAAAATTTGAAACCATAAAATTGGAAATTAATTTTTACACGAGATTCGCTCCAACTCCTTAAGAAGTGACACCTAAGCAAATTACAAATTCGACTTACGTAAAATTCAAGTTACGTACAAGTTCACGGGACATAACTCGGGGGATGGCTGTAAATTTGTTACTGTGAAATCCATTTGTTGGTTAGGGGATATTATTTTTGATACGTGCATATTATAGAAAAAATATAACTTACGTTGTAATTGAGTTTGTGCCACTCTGAGTGAATAGTTTGGTGGATACGAAACAGTAACTCCATTATTATTAGTAACAACTCCTACAGCGCCATCAGGTGACACCAATCGGGTACCTGGAGCCATAGGACGACCCATTGCTGCAGCCTGCTGCACCTATTACAAAACAACAATAAAATATCTCCAAACAAATAAATAATCAATGAATTACTTGTTGTTGCATATGTTGTTGGATTTGTTGTTGATGTTGATGGGTATTAATTTGCAAGTTAGGCACTTGCTGTTGAGGTGGCTGGACCGCAGGTTGTGTTTCATTTACAGGTAAAGTTGTTGGCTGAACACTACCCAGCGACACAGTTTCACTTGGAAGACTAATTGCGGGGCTGTTTGCCTGAGAGGATCGAGCTAGTATTGCTGCTTGAGCTGTACTAACACTGGCAGGTATGTTACTTATTGTATTTATGGGTTGTTGAGGTGTTTGTTGTTGTGGTTGCTGCAGTTTTTGGGGTTGTGGACATTTTGGTGGCACACTATAACCAAAATATTCAATTATGAATAAAAGATTTAAAATCCAAAGACAAAATGTACAGGGAACAAATTTGAGTTCATTATATGAAAAACTTTCTTATTATGCACGCAACAGGAAATTGATGTAGATCTTTATGGTCCAACTTAATAGGCACCACGGGAATTTTCGGTCGTCTTTTGAGCTACAGGTTAAAAACTTAATTTTCGCTTATTTTAAAAATAACTCATAACTCGTTTATTATAAAAGATAAAGAAAAAATGTTTAGATAATTTTTATACAGTTTTTTACGTAGAATAACGTAGTGTAAAACTTAATCATTCTCGAGATGTAATACAAATATCATATTTTTTTAAATGACAACATATGTTGAAAATAGTCTCATCTTTTTATTTATTTTATAAACTTTTCAACGATGTATAACAAGTCTACATTCTTTTGTTTCAAACATGAATAAAACTTGAATTATTAATTTTTTGAGGTAAAAAAATTGAACAAAAATAATTTATATACTTTAGAGGGCATATTTTCTACATTTTTGGAATCGTGTCAAAGCCAACTACAACGACGATAAAAAATAAATTAACTAATACAAAAATAATTGACTGAAAAGAAATTTAAGACTTTAATTAATAGATATAGAATCAAAATAAACAAATGATTATCTCTAATTGATTTTTTCAATTGTCTTATTAAATTGCATTTTTTTCTTAACCCAAAAAATTAACTACACCGCCGAAAAATAAATAAATTAATCCGAAAATAATTGTCTAAAAGAATTTTTAGAATATAATTATATAGATACATAAACAAAAAAAAAAAACAAATGATGATTTGTAATTGATTTTTTCATTTGTTTCTTAACAAATTTCTTTTTTTTTTTTTCATCCCAAAAAATTATTAATTCATATTTTATTCATGTTTAAAACAAAAAAAATGTAGACTTGTTATACATCGTTGAAAAGCTTATAAAAAGTAAAAAGATGAGACTATTTTCAACTTATGTTCCTATTTAAAAAATATTATGTATGTGTTATATCTCGAGAATTACTAAGTTTTAAAAAAATCTAATTACATCACGTTATTCTACGTAAAAAAAACAGTATAAAAATTAGGGAGTTATTGCAACTTCTAAGATGAAAGAACTTAGATGTTAACCTTATGTAGAAAACACTTTATTTTAGAAATAAAGGACTTTCAATTTCAATGTTTACCGCATTTAATTAGTGCATTCACGCTAACGTTAAAGCTAAAAGCAACACAAACGAGGTTACATCCACACTTTTCACTGAAACATAACCTCAAAAGATACAGAACGTGTGACGTTAAACGCTCGCTATTCCATTGCACATAACATGTCTCCTTATTCATATAACGTGAACCTTATTAGTACGCATGCGCACTCGGGCTGCCCCGTGACTTTAAAGTGCAAGTTATTTTTGCGTTGAAGCTGCAATAACTCTCTAATACCTAAACGTTTTTTCTTTAATTTTTTATAATATACGAGTTATGAGGTGTTTTCAAAATAAGCGAAAAACAAGTTTTAGCCTGTAGCACAAAAACAAAAGACAATCGAAAATTCTTGTGGTGCTTATCAAAATTTTAGCCCATAAAGACCTACATCAATTTTCTGTAGGGTGCATAATAAGAAGTTTTTCATATAAGGAACTCGAATTTATTTCAAATTAATCTCATCTATGAATTTTTGTTTATGTAATCAATATTTTCGATCTAGTTTTTGCCTTGATTTAAAAGATCCTTAAATAAAACTTACATTTGCTTTGTTTCTTTCTTCACTTCTTTAACCGGTTCAGATTCTTCCAAATCTAGACTGTCCAAAATATTCGTTTTCTCTCCACCAGCTAGAGCATCAAGTTCTGGATCAGCATATTCGAGAATGTTAAAATCTGCACCCATTTCAGCTAACAGTTCATCATCATCATCGCCAAGACCCAAAATATCTTCAACCATGCCTCCGTTTTCTTGCTCTAGTTTTTCTAATTCTGCAGTTACATTATCTGGAATTTCTTGAGTTTCTGTTGTATTGCTCGTTAAATTTGTATTTGATGATGACGAAGATGAAACTGCAGTAGTGAGAGGTGATGATACTTGTTGTTGATTTGCTTGTAATCTTTGTTGATCAACATTACTGTTGATATTTTCAAGTTGTGGCTGTGACTGATCTTGCTTATTTTGGAAATTTAATTGTTGTTGCTGCTGTTGCCTCTGAACAATTTGTTCGTATGTATCTTGAGGCCTTGGTGTTCCTGGAGGTCGATTTAATAAATGAGAAGTTGCAAATTGTTGATTAACAGCTACAGGATTTACAGCGCGCTGTTGTAGAATAAGTCTCATTCGAGGATCAAGTCCAATCATTCTAGGGTCTTGACCAGGTAGTCTTAAACCAGGAACACTTGGTTGTCGAACTAAAACACCTCCGCTTTGAGCAACTGGTGTCCTTGGTCGAACAATTCCTGGTGGCAGAGGATGTCTAAATGTAACATCATTTGGATTTTGTGGAGATCCACTAGTAGGTGATTCAAATTGTTGAGGACTGTCATTCTGTGCGCCTTCTGTCGGAGGCCAAACTCTTTGCTTTCCAGGTAACAACTGCTCATCCAATTTCTGAAACTGTTGTCTTTGCAATAAATCACGCAAATGACGATTGATATCAGTAGTTTCAATAGGATTTTGCTGCCGCATTCCCTGCGGGAATCCAGGTTGTTGCGGCCGTGGAGTAACTGAATATTGCGGTCGTGGTGTTGAGGGTGCTTGCGCATACGGATCAGCTGGAAGTCGAGGTTGAAAACCTGGAGCCCGTGTAGCGGAAGGTGACTGTTGTCCTGCGGTAAATTGCGGCCGTGGTGTTTGAGGAGACTGAATATAAGGATCTGATCCCGTTTCTGATGGAGGTCGTTGGAATGGTTCATTTTGCGGCGAAGGCGAAACTGCTGGTGGGAATTCATGTGGTGATTGTACAGACTGCGGCGAGAAAGGTGATGGTGGTTGAGTGGGAACTCGGACCATCGGTCGTTGGATTGGAAGCGAGGCAGGTCGAACAGCAACACTTTCTGTACGTGGAGCGGGTAGACTTGGATGCTGAAATGTGGACGCCTGGCTTGCGACCGGACGTGGTGTTTTCATGGGGGCTATGAATTGGCGGGGAGACGGCGAAGCTGCTGGACTCAATTCTTGGGATGTTGAAACTTGTAGTTGATTTGTAAGGCCGTTGTTTGGATCTGGATTAAATGGTGGATTATTTTCAGTTATTTGCCGTTGAACTCTTTGAATTGCTAGAATACAATCTGTATATAATAATTTTTAGAATACTTAAAATTTATTAAAATAATCAAACCTTGTACTCTCTGATCGTGTATGACTTGCTGTTGATGTTGAGCTTGTTGTTGACGTAAAGCTTGTAACTGTTTCCACTGACGTTCCTGTTCAGCTTCTCGGTGAGATTTTTGTTGCTGGGAAATTTTTTCTTGATCCTATTTATATAAAAGAATAATTAATATTTGAAAAACATACATAACTGATTAAAATTATTAATGAAATAATATTCAAATGTAATAAAAAATATTTCATTAATAATTATTATTTATTATTTTTCTAATTATTAAACATGCTCAATATTGTAAAACTTATTTCCTTTTAATAAAATTACTTATATTTCCTTCAAATTTAATATATTTTAATTTTACTTTAATGAAATATGAAGTTAAAACTATTTGCGAAATTATAAACTGTTAGAAAATATAAAAACCAAGGCGGTACTAAGTTGTCAATTCTACAAAATGTAAAGCTCAACATATAAGTAAAGTGCACGAAATATTGTACATGTACCTACGAAAACATTGAAAATAAATAAAAAGCCCATTAAACCACATTCAAATACAACTACTATGTTAATTAATACATGCTTTTTTCATAGGAATATAAATGATATCACTATGAATTTGTTACGGTGTCCATATACAAATAACTCCAACACCATTAGCAAAGGTTAGAACAAAATTAATTTTTACGCCACTTCAATGAAGTAACATAATAATTAGCAAGGAGTTGGAATTTTTGGAAAAGGTATAAAGGATGTCAGAAACACAGGAAAAAATTGATGTTCTAAAAAAATCATGCGAAAGATTTCGAAAATAATTTAAATTAAAATAAATCCGAAAAATATCTACGATATTCAAATCAGCAACGATTACACTTACTCAATGCAAAATGAAATAAAAAAAATGAAAAATTACACGATCAATTATCTTTCTAAGTACATAATGGGGGATTCCACGATTTTTTGATAGGTTACAGTATTTTTAATTCAAAAATTCCCTAATTTTTCTTTTTTTAAAATTCAGTTTCTTATGAAAGGAAAAAAAAAATGGCAAATAATTGGTATCTAGCGTTTCCCGCCTTACGACCTAACCGAACCTAGTGGTGGAGAGCAATGACATTATATCGTGCTTTCTCTCTAGCAGCTGCTGTCTTGGCTATTATCAGAGGTTCTAAAACATTTTTCAATGTTGTGCAGCTGAGGTTATCGCTTTATATTTGAAAATTTCATTTTGTTCTTATTTTCTTTTACGTATCTTAAATTTCGTATATTCTAGTTATAGTTTAATAGTATTTTTGCACGGACGTGTCATAATTAGACAATTATACACTAATTTCTTTAACATAAACGTTATTTTTAGCCCGCTGGACTATAATGAAAAGTCAAACCAAATTATAACCAATATAAACAACTGATAAACAATTTAAACAGACAACATGAAAAGTTTTTATTACATATCGAAAATTTTTATATTCTTTAATGAAAAATGAAAATTAATTTTGTGATATTTATATGGAAAGCACGGAGATACACAAAATAAAACTCAAATGACAGAACTAATAAACAAAAATAAATTGTTGTTTTCCGCTTTCATAGCAACACTAGATACTGGATGTACGAGGACAAATTCTTTTCGCTACAATTTTTCTAACACTCATAATTTGGAAATTTTCGTCCGTGCATAAAGTTTTGTATGTACCACGAGCGTAACTTGCTTTTATGACCTTTGACGTATTTTCATCCCTCGGCTTACGCCTCGGGCTTTGGTTATAGAATAAATTTATTTTTCGTACCGGTTTTCGGTTTGCATATTTGAAGAAATAAAATATACGTTTAGGTTTTCGGTTACGGTTTCACAAAAAGTCAAATATCGGTGCGGTTTTCAGTTACGGTTCGGGTCCCTATCTGGCAGTCACTGGTTTGATGATGGGAAAGCCTACTTACAGTGTCGGCCAATAAAAGAGAGCCGGGTTTGGTAGCGTCAACAAGCTCGGTAAATCCGCGCGTTGCAAAGTGTGTCACATATTTTAGCATTTATAAAAAGTGATAAACTATATAGAAAAAAAAAAAATTGCGTCAATTACACAGTTATATAGAAAGAAATAATTGTATATGAGATATGAGTGGAATCCCCTATTATCTTTCTAAGTACATAGTTCAATCCAGATAAGTTGAAGCTTAAAATAAATAGGGTTTCAAAACTTTTTACACATGTTCGTTAAAAATTTAAATAAACTAACGAACTGCAAGGAAACGAACATGATAAACCCTATGCAAAATACTTGATACAAAAATAAATAAATTGAAAATTCGGACATCCAGAAGCAACTGAGTGTTGCTGCTCACCATAGGCGGTTGTGAAACAGGTATGTCGTAGGTATCCTGGCAGAGGGAGGGGAGAGTGCGCATGATCTCTGAAGGAGTGAGCACTCGAATCTGCTGGTCAGCCGCAGCAGGCACGGGGACAACAACACGCGTTGGAGGCACAGGACTCGCAGTCCGATCAGGCTGATAGTGAGGATTAACGGTAACATTAGGAGCCGGGCCAGTGTGATTGTGCAAGCCGACGAATTGGCCGTGCACAGTGAACTGCTGCTGGGTAGGGGGAGAAGGGTGCGATTGTGGGCGGGACACGGAAACCGACAACACCGCGGCTACCGCGGCAGCGGCATTAGCCGTGGAAGTTACAGAGGCAGTGGTAGTGGGGATAGGTGCGGTAGCAATTGTTAGTTGTTGTGACGGTAGTTTCGATTGCTGCTCAGTGCACACCTCTACTTGGGCTGGCGCGAGCGAGCCGGGCACCGTGGCTGGAACGAGGGGTTTGTTGTTGCTGACGCTGCTGCTACTGGCTACCGCTACTGTTGCCGTCGGGGACGTCAGTGTCGTAGACACAGACACCGTTGTGGCTGTTCTCAGGGCTCCCGTCGGACTCGATGTGTCCTTGTTCATCTGTTGCAGGGGTCAAGGAAATGATGCACACGCACACACAAACACACAACTAACAATGATTCTAATTCTTAAGATTCTAAGCTTTTGAATTCACGGAGCAGAGGCTACCTTTCTAATACAAGCACAAGCGCCAAGACTAGACACATGTGTTGAATGTGTGTTTGTTTTGTGGCTAACGGGTTTAGGGGCGGGGAATACAACACTAGCACAAAAAACATGTATGATGCACGATGTTAGTACACAATGTGAAATCCCCACTTTCAAATCATTTTCTTGTGCACTTACATAGCTCAGCGTTATTCTCTTTTAAATGTTAATATTAAATTTATTGAAAAAAATCTTCAAAAATAATTTACTACTTTCTTTAAATGTGGTCCATATCTTTTATTAGCCCAAGCAATAGGTAGTTTTGCCTCGAAAAGAATTCAGGACTTTTGTAAATTGGTAGTTTAGTAGTTTCATACTAAATCTTAAGGACGCTGTCGCTCGCACTGCCATATTGAAAAATCTGTTGTGGCCAGCACAATACCTCTCGCCTCGCCATTTTCATATTCACATACAAAATTCTAATTACATCTTTATTTTTCAATTCATTCTATGAACAAGTTTTCTCACACTCTTCTAAATGTTCAAGCTTCTTCCAATTCATTGACGAGATTGGCGATATATGATGAAATATATGTATAACAAGCGCGTGTTTAGTTGACACTGATACTGTACATACTTTGGCTTGTAAATGAATCCCATTTCTTTTTATACCAATTGTAGATGTTGACTGAGCCTTTTCCTCATTATAACAAAAGCATATAATAATTATTATTACATCTCGACTTGTCCACGTACCAATTTAGGTTTTCTGCATTCAAGGACAGTGTCAACTTAACGTGCGGCAAGTATATTTATAATATTAAATATTTAATTAATGATAAAATAAGAAATATTAAATGTACTTCCCAGAAAGTCTTCAGCAATATCTCTGGGGTTGTTTGATTCATTATAAATGGATTATTTTATATATTTATAATTCTCTATCTGTAAATCTATGGAAGATATAATAAAAATGTTCAATGTAATAACATAAATTTCCAAAAAATAATATTTAGAAGATTTTTTTAAGAAACTACTACTTCGGTTGTCCAATTGTTACCAAAACCTTTTCAACTCTTCCCGTTAATGTTAGATTAAAGAATATGTAGTTAAATTGGTCTTTGGTATTATAGAATTTAAGAAACCGTCCCTTCAACATCCACACATACATACATACATACATACATACACATACACATATTGTAAAAATGTTAAAATCGGATTCTAGTGACCTTAAATCGTGCATATTTACTAAAATCCGTATATGCGATTTTTAGCATGAATACAATACCTCTCTGCGAGTGGTAAAAAATGGCAAATTTCAATTTTGTTCTCTTATATATTTTTATTTTCGGCAGCGCCCCAAGATCGCAAATTTAGCATTTTTAGGATGTAAAACTGTACTAAACTGCCAATTTGCAAAACTCCTGCATTTTTTCGGAGCAAGCTCGGCTTCGATTCCCTATTGCTTGGCCTATTTTGCAATATTCAAGAATTGCGTAAAAATATAAAAGTAAAAAAACACTTACTTGTTGAGCCTTTTTCATTCTAAGCGCAGACCTGTTATCCCGAGCTTGTTGTAAGTACGGCGCTTTCTTTTCCGAATTAAGAGCCCTCCATTTCTTCAAAATTTGTTTACATCGTTCACTCCAGTTTGGATATTCTGTTTTCCATTCTGGATGATTTATGTTTGCATACAATACCGCAGAAATGGTAGCACTTGAACCCAGAGCTTCATCAACTTTCATTTTCTCAGATGAACGTTGATTATACGTTGTCGCCACAGAAGGTAGCGAACTTTCAGGATCAACGTTATCTGCTGTTGATACCCAAGGACTAGGTGGTTCGGAAAACGCTGGACTAAATTGTGGACTGCTATAAAAATAACAGAAAAATAAATATCAAGAAAAATGTAAAAAATATATTTAGTTAAGTCATTAGCTAGATTTACCCTGCAAAAGGTCGGTATTTTTGATTTTTGGATATATTATATATTTCAGGGTCCTAATAAAAAATATAAGTTTTTGATCTTGGGGGCTTTGGGAAGCACCGCCAACTTGGGAAAAAAACGCAAAAAAGCGTTTTTTTTTCTAAATATCTCTTCACCTATTTGCATTAGGACAAAAATAGTTATTTTTTAATTTGTTGAGAATAAAATTCCCCTACAACTTTCATCTAATACATTTTTTTTAATAACCAATAGATAGCGAGATACAGCGCTTCAAACAAAACAAATTTTTGAAAATTTCCGTAATGCTTCATTTAGATCATATTTTATAATATAGAAAAGTAGTTTCTTGACTGGATTGGATAGTTAGGAAGTAAAATATTCTGGGATGCACTCAGTAAAAATTTATTTATATCTCTTCAACGTTTCGACCCTACCAGTATCATCGTCAGGAACTACAGAATTTTAATTATAAAGGTTCAACATATTTAAACTTTAACAAATGGATATTACTTACGAAATAAATTAATTTTGAACAATTATAGATGTTTTACATTTATTGCCGTAAAGGACATTCATAATTTAAAATAATTATAAGTCAATGTAAAATTTCTCTGCTGTGCTTTCTGTGAGTGTGCAGACAAATTTTACATTTGACTTAAAATTTAAATTATGAATGCCCTTTACGGCAATAAATGTAAAACATCTATAATTATTCAAAATTAATTTATTTCGTAAGTAATATCTATTTGTTTAAGTTCAAATATGTTGAACCTTTATAATTAAAATTCTGTAGTTCCTGGGGATGATCGTTGACGAGATAATAAACAAATTTTTACTGACTGCATCCCAGAATATTTTACTTCCTAACCAATCCAGTCAAGAAACTACTTTTCTACATAATAAAATATGATCTAAATGAAGCATTACGGATATTTTCAAAAATTTGCTCTGTTTGAAGTACTGTATCTCGCTATATATTGGTTATAGAAAAAAATATATTAGATGAAAGTTGTAGGGAGTTTTATTCTCAACAGATTAAAAAATAACTATTTTTGACCTAATGCAAATGGATGCATTGCACAGTAATTGCCCTCTGACGTCATATTAAGTCTGTCATCAAGCGATATTTTTGTAAAGCTTTGTAGAGATGATGCTCTGTTGCCACATAATTGATATATAATTAAATCAGATTGTATTAATTAAAAATTATTCTAATAATGCCAAAACAAATAAATTATTGCAATTTTGAATTTAAATATGATATGTCCAATAAAGAAAAATGAATTTTGTGTCAAAATTAAGTTTTAAACAATAGTAAAATTTAATAATAAACGCAACTGGCAACAATGGATTATCTGTCATGTAATGAATGTGCTTGTGGAACAAATAGAAGTAAAATGTGTTAAGAAACACAAATTATTTCGAAAATATTGTTCCGTAGCTTCTTGTAATGCGTCATCCCAATTATTATCGTATCATAGATTTCCAAAGAACCCAGAAATAAGAAAAAAGTTGTTAATTTCATTAAAAATTAATACAGAAGCAAAGTAATTCGCATTTGTCTGTTGTAAACATTTTAAGAAATCTGATTTCATACCAAGCTTTTTGAATTTAAAACTGGCAACTATTTCATTTCATCATCTCTATGCGCAGAAATACAACTGCGCTTTGAAAACATCTCATTTTTTACTATCTCTCTCACTTTGTGCAATGCATCCATAGGTGAAGAGATATTTAGAAAAAAACAGCTTTTATGCGTTTTTTTCTCAAGTTGGCGGTGCTCCCCGAATACCCCAAAGGTCGAAAACTTGCATTTTTTATTACAACCCGTAAATACAGTTTGTTCCGAAAAAACCTAATTCGGGATAAGTTTTGAACACAGAAACGTATGTCTGATCATTATTCAATTCAAAGTCAAGTTGTCCGAATTGATCGTGAAATGTAATTTTAAGAAGAAAAGATAATAAAGAAGGATACAAAATATTGACATTTACGGTTTGCTAATTTATTTAAATTCTAAAATAAGGATTCAAAAAGATAGCTTTGATTTCTTTATATAACATATTTGACAATATCTCGTGTCAATCTGACTTTTAATTAAATACTTTCAAATTAGCATACGTTTTTTTATTCATAGCCTACTCAGAGTTGATTTTTTTTTTAACTATATAATATATCCAAATATCAATAACACCCGACCTTTTGTGGAATAAACCCTTATTTTTCTACCTAATAACTGGACTAATTTACGTACTTGCTATACTCAGAATGATACGGCGATTGCGATGGAAAACTCATTGGAGAATTAATATTAGGCTGTCCCACTCCTGGAAGAAGAGTCGGTCTAACAGCGTTTGCAATTGGATGAGCCACATTTGATGCTGGTTGCGAATTATTCGCCGGAAATACATTTGGTGAAGATAACGGAAACATACTCTCCTGTGACTCTTGAGATTCATCCGTTAATACACCCTGTAAAAATAAAAAAATTAATATTATAATTACAAGTTTGCGAAATGAGACTTTTACTTTGAATATTTCTTCCACATCTTTACTATTCATATTAGGAATTGATTCCAAATTGAAATGAGTTCCTAAAATATCAGTAAGCTCATCTTTTGGTCCGGAAGAAACATCAGTATTCGGCAAATTATTCGTTATATCACCATCATCTCCCAAATTTGAATCAGCAAGACTTTCTAAAGTATCTGCATTTTTAGCTGCCATTTCTTCGTTATCTTCATTCATAATAGTGTTGACGAGATCAGTGTCTATTAAATCTCCCGGTAAAGCCAATACATCTTTTAATGCCTCGGTGTCACTACAATCATCTTCCTCTTTTGGTATAATTCCGCCGCAAGATGTTGTACTAGAAACAATAGGATCATTATTGCGTTTGACATCTCCTGATGAAGACACAAGATGTTCATCCTTTTCTTGTTTGGCTTTAACAGCTTCAATAGCTTTGAGCTCTTCGTTCGACAAATGAACAATTTTATCATCAGTAACTGTTTTCGAGTTTCCGTCTTCTTCACTGCCACTTCCACTGTCTGGTTCTTTATCTTTAACTGTATCTAGAAGATCTCGGCCAAAAAATGCTTCTTGTAAATATGATGGATAACTTTCTGCGAGTTTTCCTTTGGGCTTCCTTCTGACAGGTTTCCGTTTTGGTTTGTCTAGATCTCCGGGAGGTATTATACCGCTAGGATCAGCTTGGGTACTTTGTCCTGGTAATGTATCGACATCGTCGTTGTCTTGTCCGCCGCGTGTGCCTCGCATTCGGACAAGAAATCCTCCAATGCCTAATTTTTGTAAATTTCTCTGGCGTTTACGGCGGAGTAAAGTAACTCCTGTATCTGTTGTGTAAATGGTGAAACCTTCCGGAGGTGCACCATCTGTTTTGGGAGTCCAGATCATGCCTTCTTTGTACACTTCTTGAGGTTCTTCTTTCACATCAACTAATTCTAATTTTGCAGTGTCGTCTAGAGTGTTGTCTATGCTGCCTCCAGCAACGACAGATTCGATAGTAGCCATTATTCCAGCTTCTTTATCCATGATAGCTGACAGCTTTTTCCGTTTTTTGCGACCTGGTTGATGCTGGTCCAAAGATAATGCTTTGATATGACTCAATCCAGTTTCGCTCAAATAAACACCGTCCACAAAATATTGCGCACCGGAATTTATTTTAATTTCAGGACTTTTAGTCGGTGTGGGAGGTTTAGGGGGCAGCGCATTATGAGGAAGTAAATGAGGAGGTGGTAAATCTTTCGGTCGACAAAGAATACACGCGTATCCTTCTTCAGAACAACGTTCAGCTTCTATTTCTGTTTTAATTGCATCACAAGTACCATGTAACCATCTGGAACATCGTGCGCAATGGATCACTAAATCGCCTTCTAAATAATTTTCCGCACAAACTGGACAAGTCGCAAACGAAGCACAAGGTCCACATTCGGAATAACTGTTCATCCACATACTACCCAAACCGGGTTCATGCGAACCGCAGGTTTGGCACATAGCACACCATTTACACTTCCAGTTTCCTGAGGGAACATATTCTAAAGGAGGATCCATGCAATAAATGTGAAATGATATATCACAATCATCGCATAGAATCAACCGTGCTTCGTCGTTTTTTTGTCCACAACCTTCGCAGATTGTACAGTCAAGACAACGCCAACCTTTTTCGAGGATTACTTTCGTTACTCTATTTATGTTCACGCAGTAAGGATGGTAACATTGTCCGCACTGAGCACACGCGATGAGACACCCTTCTTGATCAGTTCCCAAAGCACCACACATCACACAAATATCTTGAGTCAATACAAATTTGTCTTTAGCCGAACACAACACTAAACGATTTTCAATTCCTGGTTCTTCTTCGGTTTTGTTATTAGCGTCTGCAACTGGTCGCTGGAGACCAACGCCTGGTACGCCAAAAATCCCACGCATTTTGGATTTTGGTCCGCGTTTTCTTCCAAAATCGCCAAATCTATAGCGTTTTTGTTGTCCAAATTTTCCAGGAATTCCCTTGCCGACTCCCTTGGGCCTACCGGGCATACCAGCTCCAAGGCCGAGTCGTTTCTTTGCTATTTTTGAGGCACAATACGGTTTTCCTTTTCCTAAACCAATAGCTCGGTATGACTCATCTGGACCACTTTTATCGGACATAGAGTCAAAATCATACATGTAAGGATCATCTTGCATGTATAACGCATCTTGAGAACCAGAATAACTTGAATCTTCTTCCACACCTAATAATTCACCCAAATAATACGTTAATAATCCACTTCCTGTAAAGCTTAGTCACACCTGTATGATTCTGTACGATTACGATAAAACTTGTCGTGTACGATGAAAAATACAGAGCGATCAAAACATATGATTTACTGAATTACTTGAAATTGGTAACACTGATATTGTTGTTGACAGTAACATTTGAAAATTTAAATTTGGGCATATTTACTTTTTTACCTCTCGCTAAGAGAGGTATGGATGCATTGCACAAAGTGAGAGAGATAGCAAAAAATGAGATGTTTTTAATGCGCAGTTGTTTTTCTGCGCATAGAGATGACAAAATGAAATAGTTGTCAGTTTTAAATTCAAAAAGCTTGGTATGAAATCAGATTCCTTACAATGTTTACAACAGACAAATGCGAATTACTTTACTTCTGTATTAATTGTTTATGATATTAACAACTTATTTCTCTTTTCTGGGTTCTTTGGAAATCTATGATACGATAATAATTTATTTATTTATTAATTACAAGAAGCTACGGAACAATATTTTCGAAATAATTTGTGTTTCTTAACACATTTTACTTCTATTTGTTTCATATTTTGAGATATTTTTTGTACTTATAACATTTCAATAAATAACGCTTCACAAACTAAGCACATTCATTACATTTACATGACAGATTGTTGCCAGTTGCGTTTATTATTAAATTTTACTATTGTTTAAAACTTAATTTTAACACAAAATGCATTTTTCTTTATTGGATATATCATATTAATATTCAAAATTGCAATAATTTATTTGTTTTGGCATTATTAGAATAATTTTTAATTAATACAACCTGATTTAATTATGTATCAATTATGTGGCAACAGAGCATCATCTCTACAAAGCTTTACAAAAATACCGCTAGATGACAGACTTAATATGACGTCATAGGGCAATTACTGTGCAATGCATCCACTGGAATCATGCTAAAAATCGCATATCCAGATTTTAGTGAATAAGCACGTTTAAGGTCCCTAGAATCCGATTATAACATTTTTACGATGATGTCCGTGCGTGTGTCTGGATGTTGGAACCACGGTTTCTCAAATACTATAATACTACATTTCTGGAAAGAGCTAATTAGATTTTGGTAACAATTGGACAACCGGAAGTAGTAGTTTCTTTTAAAAAATCTTCTAAATATAATTTTTGGGAAATTTTTGTTATTACAAATATTGAAGAACATAAAATTCTCCATCTAATACACTTAAAATTTTTATTATATCCTGTATAGATTTAGAGATAAAGACACTATAATATATAGAATAATCTAATGTAATACATCGCAGAGGCTGACAGTAAGGAAACCAATTGACATATTCAAATGTTTATAATATAGTTTGTAAATAACATATGTCAGTGTCAAAAACGAACAGTTTTGGTTTTTTCTGGGAAGTATATTTAATCTTTCTTATTGTTTTATTAATTACATATTTAAAATTGTAGGTAAAATGCATATATCCATAAGAAATACCGCCAATCTTGCTAATGAATTGGAAGAATCTCTGACATTTAGGAACTTCCTCATACAATGAAAAATAGATATAATTAGAATGGGGTCATGCCACATTTTCTGTTTTATTTTTTTCCTGAAGTCTACCGGTCACAGTATATGTAAATAATATTTTCACGCCATTTGTGTGCATTGTTTTGTAGATATAATTTTTTAAAAATAGGGGTCAATTTCAAATCTCAATGAGGTCACGTGACCGCATACGTCATGTATTTGAACGATTCCACTTCATCCTGGCGGACAAAATGTAAATTAAGATTGTTTATAAATAGTTTTTTTTGGGTTTTTTAATAAATTGTTTCCACAAGTTGGAACTGCACAGTTCTTCTTCACCATGTTTTATCATTATTATCATTATAAACATACAATTATTGCACTTTTATGTATTAAATTATATATCAAGCACACAAACCTGAAATTAAAAATAATATTTCTCTAATGAAATAATTAAATCTTTATGAAACAAAGAAGCTTGAATAGAGCGCATTTTTCCTCTGACAGCTTTATAAATATTTGGTTAGTTTATTCTGATCTTATGTTTAACTTCGCGTTTGAAGTTTGTGACATCGTGACCTTCATGTACGTATGACTAGTGTCGTTGTGTGAGTAGCCGATACATGACGTCATAGAAAATCGTAGCGCGAATATCTTTTAAGTAAATTATGAATGAAAAGTATTATATTTTGGGATGTTTTATGTTGCAATATGGATAATAAGTGTCATAGATTCTACTTTTATAAAAATATTAGCAACATTTTTTTTTTGCATGACCCCATTGTATGTGTGCAGGAGACAAGTTATATACAATAAAAACAATATTTTTTTTCGTAAATAAAAAGAAATTGTGATTAATTTTAATCCCATATTGCGTATTTTTTAATTCTGAACAATTTTTTTTATTTACTTTTCTCTAAAATTAATAGGTCAAAAACTACAGCAAAATGAAAAAAAATATTTTGTATTCCCTATACTACGGATTTCAAGTAGACACCCGGTAGAATAAATTGAAGATAACTTTTTCATTTGATTTTTGTCAATATTTCATCGTATATCGTATAGAATCATACAGGTGTGACTTAGGCTTAAGTGTCAACAAATCAAACTTACTGTCTTTCCGTTTATAAATCATCTGCCGACTAGCAATAGACACACTCTTGCAAGAGAGACAAACATATTCATATTCAGGATTTTGCTCTTTGCGATGTTGATACGTGCTTAAATCAGCTTCTTGGTCACATGTTCCATGCACAAACCTGGTAATTAAAACATAATTTATTCAGTATAGTTGTATCAATTTTTAACAAATAGTGCGTACCTGCGACATAAGCTGCACTGAACCATTTCTCGATATGCGTGTGCTCTGTACGCCCTGTGGCAGAGCGGACAAGAAAACCCTTTATTCCGTTGTTGGTAGCAAGAATCACACACAGTGTAGTGTGCGTGCCATCGCGAGGACTGTCCGGCTCCCGGCGTTCGAGAACCGCAGTCACCGCAAATTCGACAACACTACATTAAAATAAAGTAAGTTATATTCTTCAGCAGTTCGTTATAGATTCACATATTTTTAATTGTTAAAATCGTCATAATTATCATACAATGCTATGATGCAATGATAGGAAATAAATGAATATAAATATGACCTTACCCTACACTTCCACCCGTATTTTGGAATGGAGGTGACGATAGGGCGGAGGCAATGCGCGTGATAAGCCTTATCACACTGTTCACAACTCATGAGCTTAGCGTCGTCTCCTGGTGTTCTACAAATCTGACATAATTTACACTCTTTACACTGCCAGCCCGATCGCACACCTAAAAAAAGATGTCCAAATTAAATTAGAGCTCTAAACATATGGGCTCGTAGTATGATCACGGTTTTAACTAAAACACTGTTTTTAGAAATATCAAATTTAAATTTTTTTTTAAAACATATTTATGTTATGCGTTAAAATAATATTTTGATAAATCTGATATTATTTATTATTGTTATTAAATAATGAAATTTGACATTTCTTAAAACAGCGTTTTAGTTAAAACTGTGATCATACTACGAGCCATGTTGTTTTTTTTCTATAGCAGATTTTAAAGTGTGATTTTATCTACTCCAAATAGTGGATCAAGTAGTACTTTAACCGCAAGGGTAGATAAAATACTACTTTAACATCAAGGATAGATAAAGTACTTTAATTTTTCTTTAAATTAAATACATTATAACCTTTATTAATAATAACTTCAATTACTATTGTGCAATTAACGTTATCAAAAAGACATATTTGTGGAAAAGACTACAACTTATATTAAATTCTAAAATTGTGCTTAAATAATAATTTAATTTATAATGCGATATTCTCATACATTCATTTCCAGGAACTTTTTTATAGCATTTATCCATTTTTATTTCAATACTTTTATTTCTAAAGATTCACACAGTTGTTCAAATACTCTAAAAATGCGTACACTTACGGAACATTCTCTTTACAATCAAATAATATTACTACCAAGTTTATATCTCTACCCATTTTTGAATTATTGCCCCAAAAGCCAATATACCCCACATTTAGATAAAAACTTCAAACATTTAAAAAATCTAATTTTTATGTATCTAGATACTTCTCAATGCGCTGATTCTAAATTTTGAAACCGCAGGTCAATATCTCTTTCCGTTCTCGAGATATTTAGATTCAAAGTTTTGCTCAAACTGCCAAATTCATATCTCAAGCCATTTTTGGGTTATTACCAAAAAATGGGCAGTTTTGAGCAAAACTTTTAATCTAAATATCTCGAGAACGAAAAGAGATATCGACCTGCGGTTTGAAAATTTTGAATCAGCGCATTGAGAAGTACCTAGATATATAAAAACTAGATTTTTGAAAATTTTGAATTTTTTATCTAAATGTGGGGTATATTGACTTTAATAATTCAAAATGGGTATAGATATAAACTTGGTAGTAATATTATTTGATTTGAAAGAGAATGTTACGTAAGTGTACGCATTTTTAGAGTATTTCAACAACTGTGTGAATTTTTAGAAATAAAAACATTGAAATAAAAATGGATGACAGAAATAAAAAAAGAAAGTCGCTATAGCTCTGAAACTATGCATTTCCGGATATAGGTTTATATGATTTTTTTTTTTTTTGTTGAGATGCATTATCCACCTTCAAATCCGCGACCTCAATTTTTTGAACACTTACATATTAATATTTATTAATACAGTTTAAAATTAAATATCTCGTTTAATATTTTTTTTACATAACCTTGAAGAAGATGCCATTTTTAATATTACATTCCATGTAAAGGAAAGGAAGTTTTTAGGTGGGGTATGTTGACCTTTGGGGCAATAATTCAAAAATGGGTAGAGATATAAACTTGGTAGTAATATTATTTGATTGTAAAGAGAATGTTACGTAAGTGTACGCATTTTTAGAGTATTTATATATGAGTATGCATAATGTATATTCGTGTGATAATTTTCTTGGATTTATAGAATCTTTTCAAAGGAAATTTTGTAAAAAATAGTGTGTTCGTGTTACAATTTTACATGATATATAGAATTTTTTTCAAGGAACTTTTGGTATGAGATTTGTACAAAATACATCGAATTGACGGAAGGTACCGTATGTGGCGTAGGGCGCGACATTTAAAAATATTATAAAAATAGAAAACTTGTAACATAAAACGTAATAAAATAACTAAAACAAGACAGTTGACAACGCGTCAATGGTATTATTAATAGCGTAGTTTTATACACAAAATTTATTAGAAATGTCATCAGTCACTCGTACGTTACAGACCATGTTGTCTTTTAGCGCTAAAATAAATTGTAAGAAAACTCATGTTACAAAAATTAAATTTTGATTTTTTTTTTGCATTATTCTGTTAATTCAAATTGTATTTGATTTTACTTATTTCTTAAAATCAGCTATAGAAAAAAATAGATAAAATAACAAATATTTACCAGGCAATTGCGCCAATCCAACACAAGTTCCATGATGCAGCGTACCACACGTAGAACAAAACATTAAGTTGGCGACGTCACCCAAGGCATAACAAGTCATACACGTTACTTCATTGGAAGCTAAAATGGTTTATTTTAATTATTTGTTTACACGATATTCCACAACTTCGGGTATTTTTATTATATTTCATTTCACTTTAGAAAATAGTAAATGGCGTTTGACAGCCGATCGTTTATATAAATAATTTGAATTCGTGAACCCAAACTTTGTCAATAATAAAAATATTTTATCTGTAAAATGTACGAGTCCTTAATATTAAAAATTACATCAAAATATGGTTAAATATTACTTAATTGTTTTTATTTGATAATTAACAGCTGACAAGTGATATTTTTTTCGCTTTTGTGAACTAAGTTAGTCATTTGAAGTTCATTTCGTTTCAATTTTGTTCATTTAACTCTTAGTTAAAATATTAACCAGATATTGAAAAACCGGCCCTATGGGTCAGTTTTACAATCTCTGGTTAGAATTTTAACTGTAAATTAAATAAACAATATTGAATCGGATTACTGACAGCACTGATTAATAGTCATTTGACAGTTCATTTCCTTCCAATTTTATTTATTTAACTGACAGTTCAAATTTTAACCAGATTGTAAAACTGGCCCTTATATGATCTATAAGGGCCAGTTTTACAATTGATCATCCAGAACAAATTAATTTCGTGAGTGGCAGCTGGCAGAAATAAATTTCATACATAATTTACTCAATGATGGAGCCATGGAAAAATTTATGGTTTAATTTTATGAATGAATTGTATCAAAATCAAAATTTCTCGATATTTATCATGAAATATAGAATTAAATATTTTTTTAAAATATTCAAAAGTGAGGTTCAAATCACTCCTGTGGAGGACAAGTAACGTCATTCTGGAATTGTCTATAGTGCTAAAAAAAATCCTAATCGGAGTAGGCTATGAATAAAAGAACGTATGTCGATTTGAAAGTATTTAATTTTCAATTTGACACTAGATTTTGTCATAAATGTTATTTAAAGAAATCAAAGATTTTCTTGTTGAACCCTTATTTTCGAAATATTAGTAAACGGTGAATGGCAAAATTCTGTATCCTTCTTTATTACCTTTTCTCCTTAAAATTACATTTCACTGTCAATTTTGACAACTTGACTTTTGAATTGAATAATGATCAGACATACGTTTCTGTGTTCATAGCCTACTCCGAATTAGATTTTTTTCTGAGCACATTGTAGTTAAAAGTTATTTGAAAATTAAATATTGACATCTCAAAGTAAAAAAAGTGTCTTTTAATCAAAGTCGTAACTCTTACAGTTTTCGAGATAGTAGAGATAAACTCCGAAAAAACTAATTTTTCTCTGCTGTTTATTTCGGAAACTATTGAAGATCGGGCCCATGTTGATTATTTAAACTTTGTACCCGAAGTTGTTAAATAGCCGGTATAAACAGAATTTATAAATTACTTACAATCACAAAATAAGGGCACTTGTCCCAAATGTTGACTACAAAACATGGAAGTTGTTTTCACGTCCTGAAAGGCACCAGCTGCTGTAGCACAAGGGAAATGATATATTCTAGGGCAATTTGCGACTCTGCAAATTAAACTTGCACCGAAATGGCTACAGTTTGAACACTTGCGCGATAAGCTTTGAGAAACTACATTCGCCACATTCTCCAACGAACCTGACACTAAAACAAACAAAGATAATGATAAAATATTGAAACATTTGTAAACAAAATACTATACCTAATTTTACAACACCAGAAGACCATATTGCACAAAGATTATGAATATAAAAAGTCCCATCATTTTCAAAAACAGCCGAGTTGTAAGGCTGCTCCACATGACCAATTATAGTAAGTTCGTCTATGTATTCATTGGTCATTGATGGGTTGCGACATTTATTAAAACTTTTTTGCCGCCGACAAGTAACTGCCACACGACCTGTCCTCGGACTTTTATCACCGTTTTCACGTTCCGGTTCAGAGAAATTTTCATTTATCGGTGCCGGACCTGTTAACTGATCACTGTCTATTGATAGTTTTCTCGGTGGAATAAAACCATCAGGACAGGATAATCTAAGTAGTGTACCCTGGCCCAACTGACTGCGTTCACCCAAATTGCATAAGGCACATACTTTTCCAGGCCTAACAAAACAAAACAATATATAAATAAGTTAAATATAAAATATAAATACAAGTGTTTCTTTTAAAACAACAGTGCTTTTTGGGCAAACTAATGAATTTAAACAAAAATGTTAGACACAGAAAGTGTTAAAGAATAAGAAGCTAATTACAAACGGAAGAATTTTTTTTTTTTTTCTAAATGACACCCTATATATTTTTACCTCTCGCCATACCGTAGATAAGGGAGGTAATGTTTTCGGTCAAAAAATTCGATAATGAGACAAATTAGGGTCCCCATAACACGTTTTTGTTATTTTTACAAAGATGTCTGTCTGTGTGTGTGTTTTTGACAATCTTTTCGTCCACAATAACTCATATCAAACTTCCAATAATTTCTATTTTTCGTATTTAAGCTTGCTGAACTAATATAAAAAGTTGATTAGATTTTGGATAAAATTGGTTAACCGGAAGTGGTACTTTATTTGAAGCCCATAACAGTTTTTAATGAAAATATAACCCAAAACTTTTTAATTTTAATATTTAAGACTTCTATATCAAGATGAACAACATAATACATTTTGGTTAAAATTGATAAACCGGAAGTGACACTTTACTTGACGCTCTGAACAGATGTTCGTGAAAAATATATTACGATATAATCCAAAACTTTTCAAATTTAGTATTTATGACTTCTGGATTAAAGAGAACGACATTTTACATTTGTTTTAAAATTGGTAAACCAGAAGTGGTACTTTACTTGAAGCTCTGAATAGATATTCTTGAAAAAATATATTAAAATATGATCCAAAACTTTTCAAATTTGGTATTTAAAACTCATATATAATTTGAAACAACAAAGATTTTGACTATGTGATAAACCGGAAGTGGCACTTAATTTGGAGCTCTTAACAAATTTTTGAAGAAAAACATAATAAAATATAATCAAAAATTTCGTATTACAGACTTTTCTATTTATTGGAAAAACAAATTAGATTTTGTTCAATATTTTAAACATGGAATTGGCGGGAGGCCATGTGTTGGCCACATCAGACTTTTTTAGTCTATTAGATAGATTTTTTTCTGATTTCAACAATATACATATAGTATAGCGTTGTATAAAATTATTTCACGAAAAATGTTATATCTGTAGGTTTGAATTGCCTATTTCATTATTGTAACCTTATTTGTAATTGTTAATACCATTTTTCTTGAATATTTATATCGCTAAAAAAACTATCTAATAGACTAAAAAATTATATAAGGTAGGTACCATTTAAAAAATATATAATTTTGTTCTACAGTTTGAGAACCTCTAGTTGAATTTTCGGTTTGTTATTACTGATAAATTAAGCCCCTTATTCTTTATCATTTTTTGTATATAACATTTAACTTTAAAATTATTAGATAGCCTGATAGCACTGATTGTTTTAAAAAGGAAACAACCTGTATATCTTCGCCGTTAAGGCAGAAATCACTAAGTCCAAAATTTTTGTTTTTAATGCATTTAAGTCCATAATCTATAACTAAAAACTCACTAACGGTGCGATTCTGTAATTTTCTATAACACTATAAAACTGTAACTTTCAATAAAAGCGCATCATTTTTTAATGTCAAACGAAAATAAATGTATTAGTAAACAAAAATTGTTGAGATTTTGTCCACTTTTACATTTCTATAGCGTTATATCGCACTATAAGTCTAAAATCATATAGAAGGAAAGTTATGGATGAGGGTATTATTCACTAATCACTTATAATGTTTTATCTATCTTTGTACGCCATGCAAAAATAACTATATGGAGTTATGACGCATTTCATAAACTAAGTAAAGCTGATATTGGACTTAATGATTTTGGTGCAAACACTTAAACGACATAACCTCAAAGTGTAATGTGTTTATGGTGTAAAAAGGCACTTCTATTTTTCACGAGTTTTTCAATAAAAATTTAAATTAATGGCACATTTTTTATTATCTTATTCAACTAGTGTAATGTGTTTATGGTGTAAAAAGGCACTTTTATTTTTCACGAGTTTTTCAATAAAAATTTAAATTAATGGCACATTTTTTATTATCTTATTCAACTAAGTCCACATAAAAAATAATTATTGCGTATTTTCACTTCAACTCTTGTATCTAACAATGTAATTCAACAAAAGTGAAATACTTTCCTCAACATTTTACATTTTGGACATGACTTCTGTCTTAACGGCGACGATATTTAAAATGGAGTACATACCATTGCTCTGGAAAATAAGGTGGGTCTTCTGAAACAGCCGACTTGTCCGTTAAAATTAATGCTCCGGTTTCAGGATCTAAAATTGCACCATCTTCACTCGGTGAAGGAGGGACAGAAGTCGCATCAGAGTCACCCCGGTCGATACTTCGCACTCTCTTCGACATTCCTCGCATGTATCCACCAGTACGGAATTTTTTCAACTTCAAGCCAACCGGAGACTTAGTTGTTCGCGATAAAGGCTTGCCCTCTTTCCGTGGCCGACCGGGACCTCGTCTGATGCTTAGAGGTTTTCCAGTAAAATGATACGACGGTAATATATCATCACTAACTGGAGGCGATGAGGCGTTTGAAGTTGGTGTTGAACCCGGACCTGATGATGGTTGTTGAAGAGGTGAAGATCCTGGGTCGTCCACCATTTCTTCTTCTTCTTCCTCAACTTCAGAACCATCACCGTCAGCCTCCTCCAGGTCCATTTCCTCATCCATTTCGACTCCTACAGTCTCCTCCTCCATCGTTTACGACTGTAACTACATGTTTACAAAGTTTACCATCTTGCTAATATGACGGAAAACTCATAACACTAATAACGATCACAGCACACTAAAACCACTTGTTAATGAAACAAAACACACTCGAAACAAATAATAAAACAATTGTAAGTCAAGTTAAATAATTGAAAAGCACATTACACGCCTTAAATGCACAATTTACGAAAGTATAACAATGTTACATACAGAGGTTACAAAGAATATAAAACCTTAAATTGTATGTAAAACAGGTTATAAATCAAACAAAACTTTTAAAATAACTATAAAAACAATCCAAATCAGTGTTATAGGGATTTTCCATGCATTTTTGAAAAATAATCATACTCATACGAGCGCCATAATGAACGTCAATAGCTATTGTAATGTTAAAAAGAGAGGAATAACAAACATGTCGTCACGAATCTTACCTTTGGTTTAGAACACTCACAAAATATTATCCATTGTTTAAATTACATAATATAAGGGCACCTAATCTTAATTATAATTAATTTGTACATTTTAGCGTTGTATACATGTCGTAACAACATAAAAAATGTCACTAACCAAATGGTAAAGAAGGGGGAGAGACCGACAACAGGGATACCAATCACCGAATGCCGTACGAAATAATTGTTCAATATAAATAACAATTTTAAAGTAAAATAAACAGTTGAATAGTAACTAATTCAAGCAAGTTTGTACACGTCCTAACTCACCTATTTACTTAAAATCAAATTTAAATTAAATATAATGATAGTAAAAATCAAAATGGCGAATATACTTGTGGTTACACTGCTTCCTTCGAAGTTGTCATCCGGTAAAACCATCCATGCGCAAGACTCAAAATTCCCGCCACATACTTCGTTTAAGTTTACAGAAATTTATTATTGAAACAAACCTTAAAGGTTTGTTCCAACAAGAAATTTCTGACGGTTTATAAGTGACTGTTCCTGATTTGTTTTGTGCGCATGCATTACTCTCTGATTATGTGAAATATCTGTTTGTTGAAACGAATTTCGGATTGCTTCAGTCACAAGTTGGACTGGGGTACTGTTTCTTCTTCTAAATAATTTTCAAATTTTTGCCTTTTATCTTCGACCAACATTTGCAGATTGTCTTCATCCGATTCGTACGTATCGTCAAATGAAAATTCGTCATCATTTGTATTTAAATTACACTTGTGTATAATAAAAAATGACGCTTTTACTTCCAAATTACAATTAATAATTATTAACAAAACGGCTGACCAAAATCGTATAACTGCGTAAATTAGAACCGTTAGAAGAAAATCCGTAAATGGTTATGATGGTTTGCAAACCACCAATAAATAATAAAAGTGCTTGTTTGGAACAGTACACGAAACAGTCAACCAAGTTTGTTGGAACACTTCAGATAGCAATGCGCATACACCTGATAATCATGTATTATTTCAAACTCCTGTTGGAACAACCCCTAAATTACGTAAAACATTTGAATAAATACTTCTTTTTAGTTCAATTAATATAAAACCATAATAGCAAATAATAATTTATTTGTCAGTATTGACTATAATTGGTACAAACTACTTCACAGTGAGACTACATCCTTCAGAAATATTTACGCAATATACTTGAAGTGCATCATCCATCAAAGAGATGCGATCGACTTTTGTTTACAAATGCGACTTGGATTGGTCCAAACCATTTTAAATGAGCAATTTACATCTTGATTACTTTATAGTTATGTATGTTTACATGCTGTCCTGTATTTTACTATAAAAGCTATTAATTAAAGTCATACGTTTTCACTAATCAAATATTATACATTTTGTTGTTGCCCTTACTAGAGATTTAAAATAGAAATAAACATTAAATATACATTAACAGTTTCATTCATGCATTATTTTAAATGAGCAATAAATACATCAAGTAATGACATTTCTATATACACATAATGTAAGTGCAACATTTGATGAATAATATGTAAACGCGAATTTACATCAAGTACTCGTCTGTCGTCTATGACTTGAAAGACGAAAGTCTTTCTCCATATTTATTTCTAATGATTTTTATTGTACATAAATGAATTTTTCCATTAGGCCAATTGATAGTTGACTTTTTTATATTTGAAAATTAATTTACCTGGAATGAATCTATTGGTCATTATTCTTTTATCAATACAATAAAATTAACTTACATTGTATTTTTTAATAAATTAGTAATATCATTAGGTAATTCTGGCAAACAATTTAATATTAATTCAATGTATAAATATATTTGGTTTTTAATTTTTATATTTCTGAATAATATATTGCAGATAATTTCCTAATATTGTATTTTGTCATATATGTACGTATTTGCACTCAATCATTCATTATTCATTGCCTTCTGTAAAATTTCGGGAATTGGCTAAATAACTTTGTTACAATCTATATTTATTTGAAATGATATTGTTGCTATACACTGATCTCTATACATACATATATGGATAGTGTATAGAGGCCAGGTTAAATACAGCGTTTTGTGTTTTTTGTGACTATTTGAACGCCGCCATGTTGGGAGGATTTCGGCACAATTTTAGTTGGAGATTGAAACTTTCCTTGCTACTTTACACTTAAAAGTTACGTGATCTTATAGGAAATTTTCCGACAAATTTGATGGTGTTATTCGGAATGTTCTCATTGCGATTGCGAACATTTGAAAATTCACATTTCTCGAAAAAATCATTTCAGTTAAATGTCTTTACAGTTTTAACTGCTCATATCTTTGTAGTTATTGAAGATATATTTATCTATGTTTTGAGAATGTGCTTATATAATAAAAATATCATTACATATCAATAGATTATAATACACTTTGTCACTCACTCAGCCATGAAAATTGACTAACACGTCTGGAGTTACCGCCTAGTTGCGCGCATTACGATGTAATAACTTTTTTTGTTCGTTTTTTCGAAACCGATGAAGATTTAAAAAAAATTTCAAATAAAAAACTTTTTGATTCATTTACTACAACTTTGTCGCTGTATATTAGGGTCTATGTCGTAAGGACGAAAAGTTTCTCACTTAGTGTTTCTTGTGCTGCAAAATCCAAAATAAACGTGTTTGAATGCTAGTTTTTATTATTTTACTTATCATTTTAGAAACAAATATGATATTTTTATTACATAAACACATTTTCAAATAAATTAATAATAATCTGAAAAAATCAGAACGATATTTTCAATAACTACAAAGATATGAGCATTTAAAGTTAAAAATTGTGAAGACATTTAATGGGGTACTCCGACATTGTTTAAAAATATTTTTTTACAGTAGTACAGGCCAGTAGGACTCTGAATATCTAACTTTGAGTAAGAAAATGTATGCATCACATGAGATATGAATTTTAAAAAATTTCATCGCAATTCAAATTTTTTTATCATGGCGCGCTTATAACGTCAACTCGATGGTGACATCTGCAACGAACTTCAGCGCCTAAATCCACATGTTCATGACAGCCATTTGCTTGTTTACATATGATTTTAGTAGCAGCGTGTATTTCGGTGTTTGTCCTGTGTTTGTTTATGGTAAAAATAGGAGTAATAATTATAAAGTGGACGAAATGTCAAACAAGAAATATACCCGCGCGTGTTAACTACTGGCACCAGCTGTATTTTTAAACGAAAATATTTACTTTGAAATGAGCAACAGATTATCAACTTGACGTCACAAATTTCAAGGACATTTCTAGAGCTGTAAAAATTCCAATTTTGTAACATTAAATTATGAATTAAAACTTTTTATTAAACATGTTTTATTATAATTTTCTACTTTATGAAGATGGAAACTATAGAAAAAAGTTATTATTTTGCATTAATTCCATATCACCGGAATACCCCATTGAGATGATTTTTCGAGAAATGTGAATTTTCAAATGGCCGCAATAAGATAGAACATGTCGAATAACACCATCAAATATGATGGAAAATTTCTTATAAGATCAAGTAACTTTTTTAAGTAGCTAGGAAGGTTTCAATCAGCTAAAATTGTGTCAAAATCCTCAAACATGGCGGCGTTCAATTATTCACAAAGGTTTAACGTTGCGTCCGTTATCCAGATATGTATAGAGATCACTGTTGCTTATTAGCAAACATTTGATATTTAACAGTATTTTATAAAACAATTTATTTACAGAATAGCAGCGAACCTTTAATTTGATCATATGAATAATATAATGAATTACGACCCTACTTCTAACTGTAAGTAGTAAATGACGTAAACTTACATCTAGTATCTACATACGCTTAATTCAATATTCAGAATTATACATATTCGATATTGAGTAAAAACCACTTTAACTATGCACTAATTAACTTACTTAATCAGCCTCAACATATATTTTCTAATATCTAGTTAGGTTTGTAAACATTTACAATATTTGCCAAATAAAACAGGTTAACATCATTATTTCTACAAGTTCATTTCATTCATAACCAGTTTTAATTGGCAGTTATTAGATTAATATATGTTTTAAATGAATGCCTTGATATTCGAATTAAAATGAAATTAATGAAGAATTAAAAATACAGAAGCAAACTTATGAAATGGGTGTTAAAACTTGGCACACAGTGGGACGGACATTTGAGCCACGTAAATATTACAAGACTTAAAAAAGGAAGGTACATGCAAGTTTTAAAAAGAATTCTAAAAGCTGCCATAAAACAACATATTATTTTGAAGAGACATTCGTTTTAGAACTTAAATCCAAAATAGAATTATGCCCGGTTTCTCCACAACTTTTCAATTTCAATATTCTCTTTAAATCTTTGTTTCTAAAATCTCACGGAGCAATTTTCTCTTTCTTTGCTATAATTTATTCGTTTCTTCTTCATATCATTTCACTTTCACGCCGTAACAGCCCAAAACGGAACAAATTTACCGCGGCTTACCGATATGTCAACTTACAAATGACACATAACCACATGTCACCGTTTTTTTCGACTTACATTTAAATGTTACGTCTCACATTTTAACATTTTTGCGTGGTACAACGGTTTAAGGTGGAACTTAGGAATACGCAACGACTTAAGTCTTAAGTTGCTCTGGAGAAACCGGGCATTAATATTGCTTATTAGTCAGCTTTTATGATAAATAAAATTATATGATAAATTCACTTAACAAAAAGTATAAAAACACACAAATTCTTAAATTTATACGGATATGAACCTGTGATGCGTAGAAAATTATTATATATCTAAACTAATCCTTAAATAAATAACAAAATTTGATAATCTATAACGAATATCTCTCAAAATATAAATGGATCACAGTAATCATGGAAATCCATGAGGATACACTCGACGTCCTTATTTCTAAAAAACAAGGTTATAACACGATTGATTTGTCATACAATACGAATGATATTACTCTCAATCAAACCAAATTCTCCCGAAATTAAAAATTAATATACTCTTTATATTCCACGACGAATAATGTTCTTCGTCACATTTGCACCAAATATGGCATCCAAATAATATATTTTAACAATCGATGACTTGAGAGGGGTTGTCAACTTCTAAAAGCTTTGTTAACACGCTACGATTGAGCTTCTAGCTGGAGATTCGCTTTACAATGGTCATCCCTTCTCTTCTTCGGGTAACACGATAGACACTGATTTCCTTGGACCGTTTTTCGGGGCGGCATTCTGTTCTGTTGGTGAAATTCCCATTGATGTGTGATCGACAATGGGGACTAGAGTTGGACTATCCACTCTGAAAGACAAGAATATTTATTTATTAGAAAATGTAATGAAATATTTTTAAAATTAACTTTAAATTATCTAAGACTGTGTCCGATGTTGCACTTTTATCACCCTAATATCTAAATCCTAAATTTATATGCCCTAAATCTAGTGATTAATTAGGATTTTAGAAATTAGATTTTAGGGTTTAGCAGGAGCACACTATGCCTTGAAGTTGACGCGCACTAATTAATCAAATCATGTTCGTTGCTATAATTCTATCTAACACTTTGTCTGCTAAAATTCGACCTAGTTTTATGTTTTATCAGATAATAATTTGCTAATTCATCTTTAGTTCAAGTTAAAAAGGTCAAAGAGAATAAGCCGTTAGCTGTTATTTAATCCACAAGAACGGAAAAGGAAAGAACAACCCATGGAAGATCGTTACTCTACTTTGATCAAATTTTTCGAAAATATTAGGTCTTTTATATTCTAGTAATGTAGAAATCTTATCATTCTCTAAAGAATAAAGATTCACAAAGAATTTGCCCCTATTCAAGAATATTTATTCTGTGTGCCCTTATACTTATTATTATAGCTCAGTTACATAATCTTTTTATACGATCTAGACTAGAATATACAGGTGTCTCAATAAGCTTGCTCACTATTGGTAACTTTTTTATTTGAAGAGATACGAGGTTGGTTAAATTGGCAAAATTGTGCCATTTTATATTAGAAAATTGGTTATGTAGACAAAATAAAAATTGTGTCAGCGGTTCCCAAAATTTGGGACAGAATATATATTTTTTAAATGGAACTATTTATTTTTTATTATCTTATTGGAAAGAGTATTTTCCAATAAGGTAATGTTGTTTATGTACAATTTTTTCAAATAGACGAGTTATTTACATTTAAAAATAAAAATTATCTTTTATTAGTTTAGGTCAAGTAAACTATGGAAACAATTGTCTTTTATAAAATTATTATTTTATTAATTTATTTTACAGTAATAATAAAACAAAGAAAATATTCAAATTGAAAGCCATTATTTCTTTCGCACATTTAAACTCTTTTGGAAAGAGAGCCGACCGTTCTACGTAACTGGTGTCTAGATATAACTTTCCATATAGCAAGATCATATCTAACTTTTCTTTATTTGTAAAGTTATTAAACATTATTAAACATAGAGAACTTTACGGGAGATATTATTAAACGTCAAACAAGCAAAGAATCAATTGTTTCCATGGCTTACTTGACTAAAAAACTAATAAAATAGTTTACAAAATTTAAATTTTTAACCGTAAATAACTCGTTTATTTAAAAAAATTGTAAATAAACAACATTACCTTATTGGAAAGAGAAAAAAATACTCTTTCCAATAAGATAATAAAAAATATATGGTTCCATTTAAAAAATATATATTTTTTCCCAAATTTTGAGAACCGCTGACACAAATTTTATTTTGTCTACATGACCAATTTTCTAATATAAAATGGCACAATTTTGCTCATTTAACCAACCTCGTAGCTCTTCAAATAAAAAAAGTTACCAATAGTGAGCAAGCTTATTGAGACACCCTGTATATGTATACTTTCAAAGTAAAACAGAAAATTGTCAACCTTTTTCACACAGATTTTTGAACCATTTTCGCTTTTATTAATTCAAGATAAAATAAATTTAAGTTCAAATAAGTTTCTTCTTTTAATAAATATAATTTCGTGTTATTCGTATAATACATACTTATAACGCTTAAATTTTAATGCCCTGTTGCACCGCTGACACTTAAATTTTAAGTATTTCTTAAATTGTCAATTTCGTATCGAAACGAAACGATAAATGAGTGATTGAATATTTCTAACAATGGGTGTTATCATTTACTATTTTTTTTTTTTTTTTTTTTTTTAAATTGGATGTTGTTTCACCACAAAACCACTGGGACAGTGTAACACCAAAATATGCTGTTCCATTTTGATTTAGAATTTAAAATTGCTGATGATTATGGGCCAATTTATTGCCTGAAACGTCCACTGTACCTATTACACTTGTATGGTAATAAAAAAAAAAAAAACCCGGAACAGGCCTACCTTTTTTTTCTACGTAAAATTGATTTTACTTTTTGTTCTATTGGTCATTTGAAAATACCACCTTTTTTTTTTTGAAAATCCTTTTGGCCTTTTGGTCTTATACATTTATTTGTTACTTTTATATTATTTTAAGTTTATAAAGTAAATATAACTTTATGATAGTGTCTGGTTGCCAATCTGGTGACCCGGGTTTAATCCCGGCCAGTACAGACTTTTAATCGCGCAAAAGTGATCCCTGTGGTGCACTCTCCACACCAGCTTTGAGTGCTTGTAAGGTGATGCCTGGTAAGCGGCTATACGGTAAAATATATCGTCATCATTACCGATGTCTACATGTGATGTAGACACTGGCACACCCAGTAATGGGTAATATGCCGTGATGACATATTTATTTATTTTATTTAATTCTAGTAATTATTATTATTTCGGGCTGAAAGGGTTTTAATATCGTTTTTCAGATTTGCGGTGACATTGTCACTTAAATACGACAAATAATAAGGCCAATAGGTACATAACTGGTTAAATTATGATAGCCGAAATTGACATTTTTATCATAACATTCGGAGTCATTTGATTTACAACTAGTAATCACGGCATATTAAATAAAGATAAAACCGTGCGACAAATGTGTATAATTTATTTGGTATTAGTTCAGCTGATTTCATGTGATTTTTCCATGCGGCCTGGAGGTCAGAGAATAAAATCCCGTTAGTATTTTCATGACACTTTGATAGCGGTGGCTGGGAGCGAATGAAGCGGTAAACGAAGCAGTAATTCGGTGACGTATAGCTAGTCGTAGCCGTTGCTCTCGCTTGGTATGATACCTTTGGTCGTTGGTTGGCGGCGGCGTGGGTGTCCTAGACAGCGGGAAGCTAGCGACTTCTCTGCTCACCGCCAAAGAACGTATCGAACCGAAGGTTTGGTCGGGGGATAGTTGCGCTGCTGTAGGCACCAGGCCACTGGAAACGAGAAACATACATTAATATGGGATCACATTTTTACACATGTAATAGGTAGAATACGTATTTATGTAAAACATAAAAGGCAGATGTTATTACCCTCAAAGAAAATGATTTTCAATTATTTGAACATATGTCTCTATTCGATTTTTTTTAGGGTATCTCGGGAAATGTTACTGATAGAGCAAAATCGTTTGTACATTCCAGGGTCAACTTTTTGAGAAAAGTTTAATAGTCACCACAGGAATTTTCGATCTTTTGTTTCGAAAATATCTCATAACTTATTTATTATCTTTTTTTTAGATAAAATAAAATGGCGTAATTAGGTTTTTTGAAAACTTCATAATGGGGGATTACACATTTTTTTTTATAATTTCATCTGAAAATATTAGGAAAACTAAGACTATTGATGAAAATCCGGTGAAAAAATTCCTATTAATAAGCGAGTTATGGTCTCCCGAATTTTGAAAAGATTGACGTGACGTCACATTTATGTGTTTTTATATCAAACTGTTTTCATCATGGACCTAAATGTTCTTGAAATATATGCTATTTTAAGTTATATTTACATAAAAATAAATGAATATTATAACACTGTATAAGTCTACATACTTTATAATTACAAGTGTATTTAAATTATTAAGTTTAATGCAAGAAATTTATGTTAAAATAAAAACTGTTTGGAAACTGTAGTACAGGAATGTTAGCCCCTCCTTTCGAATTTGAATTTCTTAACTTCCATTGGTAGTAATCCCACCTCCTAACACGCTATTTGTAATGCATGTATAGGCGGTTTCTCGGTTGCCAATCAAAATATTTTCATATTAGTGTCGAAGCGTTATAACAAAAAACCCTTTATTTCCGAAATATCTCAATTATACCATTTCATTTTTTTATTAATATTCGTTACTCAGCACATACATTCGTATTTTTTTACTATTTTCCTTTAATTCGATTGAGCCGTAATCCCCCATTCTCGAGATATAACACAAACTTATGATTTTTTAAATGGCAACCTATATTGAAAATAGTCTCATCTTTTTGCTTATTTTATAAGCTTTTCAACCATACATAACAAGTCTACATTCTTTTGTTTTGCACATGAATAAAAGATGAGTTATTATTTTTTTTGGGGTGAAAAAATTGAAAATTATTAAGAAACAAATGAAAAAAAAAAAAACTATAATAGTTCAGCATTTGTTTATTTTGATTCCATATCTATTAATTATGTTCTCAAAATTATTTTAAACCAATTATTTTCGGATTATTTAAATTATTATTTCACACAGTTGGCTTTGACACAATTCGAAAAAATTGGTTTAATATGCTTTTAAAGTAGGTAAATAAATTTAAAAATGTGTAAAACTGAAGCAAATAATATTAGAAATAAACAAATGATGAACTATAATAGTTTTTTCATTTGTTTCTTAATAATTTTTTCACCCCAAAAAAATAATAATTCATGTTTTACTCATGTTTAAAACAAAATAATGCAGACTTGTTATACATATTTGAAAAGCAACATATGTTCCCATTTAAAAAAAATTTGTTTGTGTTAGGTATATCTCGAATTATTAAGTTTTGAAATAATCTAATTACATCACGTTATTCTATGTAAAAAAACAGTATAAAAATTATCTAAACATTTTTTCTTTATCTTTTATAGTAAACGAGTTATGAAATATTTTCAAAATAAGCGAAAATCAAGTATTAGCTTCTAGCTCAAAAACAAAAGACGATCGTAAATTCCTGTGGTGCCTATTAAAGTTGTCTCAAAAAGTTGCCCCATAAAAACCTACATCAATTTTCTGTAGAGTGCTTAATAAGAAAGTTTTTCATATAAGGAACTCGAATTTGTTCCACTTTGTACACCAAAAATTCAAACTTACTCAAACGTCCAATTTACATTTGACTGTTTGAAATTTATAAGTCATTAGTTCAAAATACAGTATTTTAGCGATTACCCACATTTATGGACATTATACGAAATAGTTTTGAAAACATAACGAAACTGGTTCCACGCCAAAAAGCGCTATGTTACTTGGTCACGTATTATTTTTTTTAAACCAATGTTTACCTTTGCATATAGAAAAATATTCGGAACAATACTTAAATATCAATTATAAATGACATTAGCTGTCAACCAACCCCCGCAGGGGACGCATAAATAACCGATCTGTTAAATTATCTACAAAATTAAACCACAACGTCACAGGCTGAGCATGTCAAAGAGTTCGGCTCACGAAACTAAAAATATCCCCAACAGGTGACAAGGAGCTACGTCACTGTAAAGACGCCCGACGACGCCGTCATAGCTGGCGCCCCACGCACAATTATTCCGTATTATGGATGCTATGAATTATAAATGATTCCAAAACATTTGGTGTTCATATTCAAACACAAAATATCATAATATTTAATGTGATAACATTATATAAACACGTTTTTAATGCAATTACAATTTAACAATATGTAAATTTGGTTATTGTATTATTTAAAATGTCAAAAGGTTGTTTTGTTTCATACATGACTTTAACTTTAAATTAATTTTATTCTTTTAAGCTACATGTTCTACGTGGGCAATATTAATAGATCTCTAAACATTTGAGATGATACAAGTAATAATATTTATGTTTTATACACCGAAGATTTTTTTGTATTATACTGCGCCTAGCATCCAGAGAAAGATATCGCAGTGTGGTCCCGATATACAGGTATCTCTAAAAAAGGGGGACATGGCTTAACCACAGATTCCTGAGGCTAAAATAAGACGATTTAAATAAACTTATTTTTACCGGAAAGTGTACCGTTTAGCCAGTGTTGTGCTTCAAAGTTCTTCGAAAAAAAAAATAATTAATTATGTTTCTGAAATAAAAAGTTCCTGTTTAATCAATATCGGGACACCCAAGTTTCAATAATAATAATAATAATAATAATAATAATAATAATAATAATAATAATAATAATAATAATAATAATAATAATAATAATAATAATAATAATAATAATAATAATAATAATAATAATAATAATAATAATAATAATAATAATAATAATAATAACAAGTATTATCTTAAAAGATAACTTATAACCATATAAAGTGCCATACCAAATTTTATCCAAATCTAATAAAATGTTCCGTTATTAAAAAAAAATTATTTTTTTTTTTCTTCGAAGAACTATGAAGCAGAATACTGGCTAAACGGAACACTTTCCGGTAAAGGTAAGTTTAGTTAAATCGTCTTATTTTAATCTCAGAAATCTGTGGTTAAGCCATGTCCCCCTATTTTAGAGATAACCTAACCTTTTTATATAAAAAAAACAAATAAAACACTATTTTCTCATGATAAATGCCTATGCCTCGAATTATCATGTTCACCTTGTATGTTTTCTAGTTGTTGCATTCTCTATTGTAGCATTTTCTGTTATTCATAAATATTATTTAAGTAAAAGGTTATTGTAATTTGTGATGTGTTTATATACAGATATTTTTAATAAACAATAAACATGAATTTGCAGTCTTACTACAAACGCGTTGTTTGTGTACATTTTTATTAGATAAACTTCACTAGTATTTTCCATTAAATAAATTGCAAGGTATATATTTCTTCCAGTGGAACTTTTTTGTTTGAAAAGAGCAAGAGCCAAGGTAGTTAAATAATTTAGAATCAATAAAGTCACAAACGATCAGAAATAGAATGTCTATTAATACTTTATAAATCAGAGTTATTTTTACCTTTGAAGTAATACTTTTTTCTAAAATAAGTCATTTGAAAACATAATATTGGAACAGTTCACTGAACTTTTGTTCTAATATACAGGTGTCTCTTGCTGAAACAGACAAACTTTCACCACGTATGTAAAAAAGTTCATATATAAACTATGGGTCAATGTTTCTGCGTTTTAGAGATATCGACAGGAACACGCATAATCTTTAACAATCAAAAAGTACTAGGTAAGTAGAAGGCAAATAGCTATTGTTTTATTTGACGTATCAGTAGCACGAACAGTCAAAGCTAAGCATCTAATCATTTAACAATCATGCCTAGAACTTTCTCTAATGTGGAATATGTTTCTTGTATGGTTTTTTTTAATGGAAGCGATCGAGCTGCATTAGAAGAATATCGTTGACGATATCCAAAATACGTAGTTCCACAACATACAGGACCGGTATTCGTAGATACCAAGTTTGGAGAATTTTGACAATTCGTGCTACTGATACTTCAAATAAAACAATAAGAAAACAATAACTACTTACCTGTTATAATATTTTTTGATCAGATTGTGGCACACTCAGAAATGGGTAATACTCGTATGCCGTGATGATATATTAATTATTTATTTATTAGAATAGACTTTTTGATTGTTAAAAATTTTGAATGTTTCTGTCGATAACGGAGAAGAATTGACTCATAGTTTTTATGAACTTTTTACCTCCCGGTACCTTTGGTAAGGGAGGTATAGGTATCGTGCTAAAAATCGCATATCGAGATTTTAATAAATGATCACGTTTTAAGGTCCCTAGAATCCAATTTTAACATTTTCACGATGTTGTGTGTGTGCGAGCGTGTGCGTTTGTGTGTGTAACACTATCATTCAGAAAAATCTGAAACCTTGCATGTCGACCCTATTCTAATATGAAAAGAAACCATCAGATTTCGGTGTACAATGGATAACCGGAAATGGCACTTTGCTTTAAGCTTATAATGGTTTTTCTTCAAAAAATACCAATAAATTTCATTTTTTCGCATTTTATGTCATTATAAAAATTAAAGATTACTGAATTTTCTGTAGGTACACATTAATACTTTTTCTATTAATTTACAGATAAATTTAAAAAATAATCTTTTTTATAAATCTCAGAGCTTATGATTTAAAATTCCTTTGTTGTACAGTTCATATTTCAAATGTAACTGACAGATAAATGTCACTATCAAAAAACTAATAATTTCAAATCAATTATGGTGACACGGAAGATGAACTATGGAAAATATGTTACAACAAAACACTGTCCAACATATGCGTTCCGTTTAAATCCACACGAAGTACAATTAATTTACTTTCCGCATACCTAATATAGCATATAACAGTTGCCCAAATAAGTTTTAGAGCTACGCAGTCTTTCTCATATTGATATTTGTGCAATTGGTGTTCGTATCAGTTCCTGTCTTGTTTACACTCGGATCATAAGCGTACACAAATGAGTTAGACCCACAAAATTACTGTAATAATTATTATTTCACGGCGTGTATGGCATATCACGATATGAGCATTCCTTTCCCTTGTCCCTCATGTCAGGATTGGTATCCCGCAATAAAAATTAAATAGCGGGAGGTATTGTGTTGACCGTATCAGATTTTTTATTTACAATACATAGTAAAAGTTCGTCGGTTCCCTCCAGGGGATACCCTGTATAACGTCGTTATGTGTTTATTATTAATATGTACAATGATTGGTGATCATATATTATATCGTATTCCATATAAAATTTAACGATGTTAGAAAAACATCTGTTTAATCAAAGATTGTATACGATACGATATCGAAATAAAAAAATATTCTGTTATATTTATAATTCATTTGTGTGACAAAGTGGGTCGCAATGAGTATTGACAATTCATTTCCGGTTATTTGTTTGTGGAAAACATTTATCGTTTATAAATAATTACAACAATTGGAATCACGGTGTATAAATAGTATAGGTGTGCAATATTATCATAAATAAAAATAATGTTTGTGATGTTGGTATTATATATTACGATGTATGTATCTATTTTCGGTGCTATTTATAAACTTGCAGATAACTACACAAAATAATAGTTTAATGTATGTACAGGAAATGTTAACCTGAGTTTACGGATTGTGTGACAAGCAGTGACCGTGACTGTTACTGAATACTAAGGACATTGCCACCATCGAAATATGTTTACTGGAATATGATAAACATGATATCTTTCAGAATGAGCTTATTTTGATAAAAATTTAAACAATGATAAAATATACTGTATTTACTATAATTTGTATAATAAATAAATAAGTGGGACACCATTTTCTACATGTTTTTATTTGCAAAGATATTTTTCTGTACCACAACGCACGTCAGAACCGAATGTACGTATGAAGCAAATCAGTAGTAGTGGGGGAAATTTTTGAGGGGATTCCAGCTCAATCGAATTAAAGGAAAATAGTAAAAAAATACGAATGTATATGCTGAATAACGAATATTAATAAAAAAATGAAATGGTATAATGGGGTATGTGACTAAATTTTGATTTTTACATATATGATACTAGACCAAAAAATAAAATACCCGTATTTTTTTAAATTGATTATTTATTCGTAGTTTACGAGAAATAATTATTAAAACTTTGGAGAAGGGATCTGTGACGTCAGTAGGGTAGAACGATAGAAGAAGACAGTTAAACTGAGATAGATATATTGTGGTAGGCGAAAGTGACAGCAGCTGTCTCTTTCGCCATTCCATAACCTATCACAACATATCTATCTCAGTCTAACTGTCTTCTTCTACCATTCTACCCTACTGACGTCACAGATCCCTTCTCCAAAACATCAAATTACTAATAACAATATTATTACAAACTAATGTTTAGTTTTTATTATTATAATGAAAAGCTATAGAGGTTTGTTTTTATATATTATGACTTATATATTGAAATTCGATTATGGTCACATACCCCATCGAGGTATTTTGGAAATAAGGGGTTTTTTGTTACAGCGCTTCGACACTATTATGAAATCCATATATAATATTTTGATTGGCGACCGAAAGACTGCCTATACATGCATAACAACTAGCGTGTTAGGCGGTGGGGGTTACTACCAATGGAAGTTAAGAAATTCAAATTCGAAAGGAGGGGCTAACATTTTCGATAGTTAATGGCGTGTGTTAGTGTTCTACTTCAATAACAATAAACTACAGCAAAACTGATAAATGAACAAATATGAACCACTGTAGTTCCAAAAAATGAAGATGCTAAATTCAGAGCAATTCAACATCCAATAAAGGAGTTATAATAAAAAAATTCCTTTCTTTTACATGGAATGTAATATTAAAAATGGCATCTTCTTCAAGGTTATGTAAAAAAAATATTAAACGAGATATTTAATTTTAAACTGTATTAATAAATATTAATATATAGGTGTTCAAAAAAATGAGGTTGCGGATTTAAAGGTGGATAATGCATCTCAACCCATCCGGAAATGCTTGGTCCAGAGCTTTTTTATTCCTAAAATTTATTTCTAAAAATTCACACAGTTGTTCAAATACTCTAAAAATGCGTACACTTACGTAACATTCTCTTTACAATCAAATAATATTACTACCAAGTTTATATCTCTACTCATTTTTTAATTATTGCCCCTAAAGTCAATATACCCCACATTTAGATAAATACTTCAAAATTTTCAAAAATCTAATTTTTATGCATCAAATACTTCTCAATGCGCTGATTTCAAATTTTGAAAAAAAATTGGTGTACTTATGTAATTTTGCACGTAGAATCGAATGGTGTTACCCAGAAATGGGCAGTTTTGAGCAAAACTTTGAATCTAAATAACTCGAGAACGAAACGAGATATCGACCTGCGGTTAAGATAAGATAGATACATAAAAATTAGAATTTTGAAAATTTTGAAGTTTTTAACTAAATGTGGGGTATATTGACTTTTGGGGCAATAATTCAAAAATGGGTAGTAATATGATTTGATTGTAAAGAGAATGTTACGTTAGTGTACGCATTTTTAGAGTATTTATATATGAGTATACATAATGTATATTCATGTGATAATTTTATTGGATTTATAGAATATTTTCCAAGGAACTTTCTGTATGGAATTTGTAAAAAATTGTATTATGTTCGTGTTACAATTTTACTGGATATATACAATGTTTTCCAATGAACTTTTGGTATGGGATTTGTACAAAATACTTCAAATTAACAGAAGGTCTTGTGCTGGCCACAACAGATTTTTTATAATTTATAATTGACTGTTTTCCATTGTAAACGGCACTATGATTTGAAAAGTATGAATTGTATATGACAGAAATAAATATTAAAATCGCTATAGCTCTGAAACTAGGCATTTCCGGATATATGTTTATATGAACTTTTTTTTATTGTTTTGAGCTGTATTATCCACCTTTAAATCCGTGACCTCTAGTTTTTGAACATCTGTATACGAAGAAAAAGCAGACTGGTATACACAAACACAGCAATAAATCGGTTAATAAGCAGTAATGATATATTATTATTATATGATTATTTTCAAAATTATAAATAATCAATGATTATAGGTACACAAGTGTATGCAAGGTCGCCGACAGAGAATATGCTGCCTTTACTTGTACGAGTATAAGTACATTAATTTTCTGAACTTACTGCCCTTCGGCAATGCATATCTAATTTACATAATTTATTTTAGCATCCCTATGAATATGTAACATAAAATTAGCAATTTACAGTACTTTATTTAGAATGCCATTGAATAATTTAATTATTAAATTTGTTAAACAAACTTTTCCGAAGATGATGAGGATATTGAAACGACAACGTTTTTCGATCACAGAGACGGAGGAGAAAAAAAAAACAGATTTCAATGCAAATAATTCAAGTAAAAATTAAAGTACAGCTCAGTCAAAATATATCTTAAATTGTTGTCGTGTTTGTCCTCAAGGTGTATGGAATTTAACCCTGAATAAAATCTAATTTTAATTTCCTTTTTTATTGAAGTAGTATAATCACATTATCGCGTGAACTTAACAGCCAATAAACTTAAACGTTGCTTATAATTATACTTTTTTCTTGTCTACAATAATAGAATAACATAAATTAAACAAATCAACTACAACTACAACAATTTAATGAATTTGTTGTAGTTATTTGTTATGGATTAGATATAAAATACTCGACATTAAAAATCAATTATTGGATACAATGGAAAATTTTAAAAAGTAAAAAGCAATTTTCAAATTTAATTAAATTTATACGTCATAATTTAGACGTTTCGTTTTACAGCCCAACTGACAATTGCAGTCGCCATCTTATTTAATATGTGAATTCGATAGAAAGAGACGGTTTATAATTGAAAAGGTTATGCTGATTTGTTAAAAGTTAGTAAGAAACAAAAATTTGTTGTGGCCGGCACAATACCTCTCGCCGTTTTAATATTAGGCTATAAATATTGTATTTAACATTTTTGGTACACACAAAAAAATCTAATTACATCTATTCTTTATTTTTCAATTTATTGACGAGATTGGCGGTATATCTGAAGGGTATATAATGAAATATGCGATTGGCGGAATATCTGAAGGGTATATAATGAAATATACATGTATAGCTAGCGCGTGTTTAGTTGACCTGCTACTGTACATGCTTTGGTTTACAAATGAATCCCGTTTCTTTTTATACCAATTTTATATGTTGGCGGAGTCTTTTCATTTTTTATAAAAATAGCATATTATAATTATTATTACATCTCGACTTGTCCAAGTACGAATTTTAGGTTTTTCGCATTCAAGAACAGGTCAATGGGGTCATGCCAAAAAAAAATGTTGCTAATATTTTTATAAAAATAGAATCTATGACACTTATTATCCATATCGCAACATAAAACATCCCAAAATATAATACTTTTCATTCATAATTTACTTAAAAGATATTCGCGCTACGATTTTCTGTGACGTCATGTATCGGCTACTCACACAACGACACTAGTCACACGTACATGAAGGTCACAATGTCACAAACTTCAAACGCAAAGTTAAACGTAAGATCAGAGTAAACTAACGAAGTATTTATAAAGCTGTCAGAGGAAAAGTGCACTCTATTCAATCTTTTTTGTTTCATAAAGATTTAATTATTTCATTAGAGAAATATTATTTTTAATTGCAGGTTTGTGTGCTTGATATATAATTTAATAGATAAAAGTGCTATAATTGTATGTTTATAATGATAATAATGATAAAACATGGTGAAGAAGAACTGTGCAGTTCCAACTTGTGGAAACAATTTATTAAAAAACCCAAAAAAACTATTTATAAACAATCTTAATTTACATTTTGTCCGCCAGGGTGAATTGAAATCGCTCAGATATATGACGTATGCGCTCACGGGACCTGATTGAGATTTGAAATTGATCACTATTTTAAAAAAATTATATCTACAAAACAATGCACACAAATGGCGTGAAAATATTATTTACATATACTATGACCGGTAGACTTCCAGGAAAAAAATAAAACAGAAAATGTGGCATGACCCTATTTTTAAATATTTAATTAATGATAAAATAAGAAATATTAAATGTGTTTCCTAGAAAAAGCCTTTAGTAATGTCTCTGAATTTTTGACACTGACAATTTGTCAATTACAAACATTTTAATTTTATAACTGGTTTCCATGGGCTGTTTGACTAATTATACAATGGATTATTATCTAAATCTATAGAAGATGTACATAATAAAAATGTTCAATGTATTGAATAGAGAATTTTATATTCTTTAATATTTGTAATAACATAAATTTCCAAAAAATAATATTAAGAATATTTTTTTACTAGTTCCGGTTGTCCAATTGTTACCAAATCATTAATTGCAGTTTAAGGAATACGTAGTTAAATTGGTTTTAAGTATTATAGTTTTTGAGAAATCGTCCCTCCAACATCGACACATACACACACATCATTGCAAAAATGTTAAAATCGGATTATAAGGATTTTAAATCGTGCTTATTCACTAAAATCTAGATATGCGTTTTTTGGCATGAATCTAATCTTCTCTTAGCGAGAGGTAAAAAGGTGTTGTACAAGTAAGCTATCTTAGGGCTCATATTTGGGAGCTATAGTTAAATTTATTGGCGCAATCAACGACTCGGTGTATTTATATTTAACCCAATTCGTATTATAGTTGCCAGATGTATTAAAAACTCAAATGCTTTTATTTTAGTGTAAAAAACCGAATGAAACAATTTATTTTCTGCCACGAAATAAATTGATTCATTTTATTATCCTTCCTTCAAATTCATGAATTTTTCAACGTTATATTTATCATGATTAATCACTTTCCGTGATATTTCGATGCTACCTTCCATAACAAAAACAAGGAAGTATTATCGAAAAAATCTTTCTTTATCAAAAGGTTGGACTATTAATAACTTTACACCGATGTATTGCTACAGCATCATAATATTTAGATTGATAAGTAATTTCCGTTAAGTGATAATGACGTAACATATGGGCGTGACATTATGTTTATATCGGAAATTTGAGTAAAAATACTAGAACTCCGGAAGCACTCTTTAATATGCCCTCAATCGAATTATGTTTATGTATATTTTACGAAACTAAAATGAACTTGTATTGGGTATTTTTAAAACGGTAAAACAAGCTTTGTTTATTTGAATTTAGGTTATGTTTTCAACGGGGCAATATTTGTTTTCACATAATCACTGAATTAACGACAGTTAGTAAATAAAAATTGTTTTTTACAGTTCTCTCTTTCAATCAATGTTTAAATTAAATTCACAGGACCGAATTAGAAAAACCTGCCACGGAAAAAAAAATCTGTTATGGCCAGCACAATACCTCTCGCAATTAGGCTATATAAGTATTGTATTTAACATTTCTGGTACACACAAAAAATTCTAATTACATCTATTCTTTATTTTTCAATTCATTCTATGAACAAATTTCCTCCTCTTCTAAATGTTCGAAATTCTTTCAATTCATTGACGAGATTGGTGGTATTTCGACCTATCCATGTACGAATTCTATATTTATCTACAATTTTAAATATTTAATTAATGATAAAATAAGAAATATTAAATGTATTTCCCAGAAATTCTACAGTAATGTCTGGATTTTTGACACTGATATTTATGTCATTTACAAACCACATTATACAATGGATTATTTTATATATTTATAATTCAATCTATCTCTAAATCTATAGAAGATATAATAAAAATGTTCAATGTATTGGATAGAGAATTTTATATTCTTTAATATTTGTAATAACATAAATTTTCAAAAAAATAATATTTAAAAGGTTTTTTTTAAGAAACTACTACTTCCGGTTGTCCAATGGGCTACTTGCATGGTACTGAAAATCCAATTTCTATCACTATATACGTAATGTTATGTTGAAAACATATATAAAAATATAAATTTTATTTTTAAAAAATTATTTGTTTTTTAGTAAATTAAGAAAGAAAATTTTCTGTGACATCATTATATTTAGCTGGAGAAGGAAACCATGTTTAAAAATGTAACGTATAGATGGCATGATGTGCGAGAAAATTTTAATTTGAATTTGACATTAGTTCATTTTTTCCTCTCTCTGGTCTCTCAAATACATTAATTACTTCACAAATAAACACATAGGTAATTACATATAATTTAAAATATCGATACGAAAAAAAAAAAAAAACTAAAATACTAACCTCCAAACTATTGTTGAAACGTCAAACAGGAGATCTACATTACCCATACAAACAAACGCTATGGATCTACGACCATTCATTGGTGCGGCGTAATTCTACGTCATACATGGCGGGAATTCAAATAATCAAATTTCATTATTTTTTTCTGGCTAATTAATAAAAATTTTGTCAAAAGAAAAATATGGGTAGCAAGTTTTTACCTGCTCTTCAAAAATATTAAATAAAAAAGGTACGCAAGTAGCCCATTGTTAACAAAACCTTTTCAGCTCTTTCCATTAATGCCAGATTAAGGAATACGTAGTTAAATTGGTCTTTAGTCGTATAGATTTTGAGAAACCGTGTCTATAACATACATACGTGTTGTTGGGACCCTAATTCGTGCTTGTTCACTGAAATAGTACTATCGAATTTTTGGACCGAAAACATTACCTCCCTTATCTACGATATGGCTGGAGATAAAAAACATTTTTGTTTTCAATTACGAAATTTATTAATCACAATAAAAATTGATTATAATAATTGTTAGTGAATGTTTATATTTTGCCGCCTTTAAAAATCTGCCGCGATAAGCAAATGAGCTAATACGGCCCTGTAACTGAGTAAAAAAATGTTTCATGAACAGTTGTCCGAATAATGTAAATTTTAATGTCATTGAAATTTAATCATGGAAACGAAAAAAGTATAATTTGTTTTGTGCTTTAAATATATTTTTTTTATTCTGTATTTAGTAATATAATTTACAAAACAATATTTATTAATAAAACATGACGCGTTCATGGTATGTTTGGATTGCAACTGAAATAACAAGTACCTATTTATTTATAGAATACAAATGCAACAGGAAATTATGCAGAATACTAATAATTCTGATTTCTGATCGACAATGTTATTGACACTAAACAGAGAGAAAAGTTTAACATAAATTAAAATTTTCCCACGATAACATTTATCTACTTAAAGTTGTAAATAAAATACTATAATTTATTTTGTGTTTACAATATTTACAAAAAAAAAAAACTATCAACCTCCATAATTCGAAACTGTCGACGTTTACTTGTGTTCCCGGCACATTTTATATATTACATTGTATTTTGACCTCTGTATCTCGAATTTCTGTAACTCAAAATAATATTTTTTGGTTTTATATTATGTACGTTAACAGATACGGACGGAGAAATTATCGCGACTATTGCTAAACAAGATGAGCTTCAAGACAAATCGGATGAAAGTGACACCGATGGAGAATTGCCCAGGGAGAAATCTTCTCACCAGGAAATAAAAGCCGAGATAAAAGCATTTGAAACATTTTTTTTTAATAAGAATGAAAATACAACAGAAGAAATATTTAGTTTGCTCAATAAAATAAGAAGCATGCCAGAAAAACCAAACATGAATAATTAATAATTGATTATTTTAAAAAATAACTTTTTTGTTCAACAACCCATTTTTTGTTTTAAAGAATGTTTAAAAATGTTTTAGAATTATGTATTTTATTAATAAATTAAACTTTTTTGCAATAAGTATGCTTTTTCTCAAACTCGAAATCTCTATAACTCGAAGTAATTTCGCGGTTCCTTGAGTTTCGAGATATAGAGGTTCGACTGTAAATTATTTTTGAGTTAATCAGTCGAAGTACAAATGACGATTGTCTCGTGCTTCTATATAGTAATAACAACGGATAGTATTAAATGTAATTACACTTGACTCATTACATTAAGTAATAGCACAAACACGGACTACAAATGAAACGCTGTCTTTCTCAGCAGAAACAATAGTTATAAAGTTTATGTGTGACAACTTGGATATTTGTAGTACAAAACAAAAGTACAAAGTTCAACAAATGGTAATAGAATGAATAATGAATTATGTATTTAACAAAATACAGTATGTTAAAAACCTAACTCGGAGTAGCTATGAACAGAGAAACATAAGTAGCCATTGAATGATTGTAGTTTTACTGTTATTGAAAAAAATTCTGCAATAATTATGGTGCGATTCTGTAACTTTCTATATCACTATAGAACTGTAACTCTCAACAAAATCGCAACAATTTTTGTTTACTAATACATTTATTATCGTTTGACATTAAAGAATGATGCGCTTTTGTTAAGAGTTACAGTTCTATAGTGCTATAGAAAGTTACAGAATCGCACTGTTATTGTCTGTCATTGGGAATTATTTGAAAGAAAAATAAATTAAAATAGGTGAAAATTAGGACCTTCCTTTAAAACATATTCACTTACAAGCAAAAGTAGTATCGTTGAATTTAATTCCGATGCTAGTAACCACAAACTCGTTTCATCAGCCATAGATGACAGCTGTCATTGTAAGTAACCTAAGTATTAAGTATTCTACCTACATAGTAGAATGGGGTATTCCACCATAACAAAATTTAAAAAAAAAAATCAATTTAACTTAAAATATGGCTCAATAAGTAATAGTTAAAACAATGAAAACATTTTTTAAATAATTTTTCTACGAGATATTTCACATTTGCTAAAAGGGGAAATTGACGTCATACAATTGTTATCTTTCTCCCGTAGCGTACTCATAGTAGTGTGTGTGAGAAAGACAAGTATAGGGGGAATGTGAAGTTACACTGATTTCTCGGAAATAAAATACTGTTAAACTAGGAACAATTAAGATTTTTTAATACTATGAATTGCTTGAAAACTGAATGAAGTTTTATTTAAAATAATAAAAAAAAAAAAATGGGTGGAATACCCCTCCTGTAGTGACAGCACGCACTTTAGAATTCTATCAAATGAGGCATTTATTTTCGCTTTTCGCCACGAAGCGAAAATTTGGTAGCATGCGTGTCTCAAAATATTCGCCTGCAAGCGTACGACTCGAGGCGAAAGTGTCAAAATAATGTCATTATTTTGCCAAAATTCCATTCAAAGCCAATTTATACATAATTTATACATTTATTATATACAAATGTCATATTTTTTTTTTTATTTCAATAGCATTAAATGCCGATAATTCCCGAAACAAAAAGTGAATATAGAATTCTAAAGTGCATGCTACCAAGATTCGTAAAAGTAAAATCGCATTCGCCTGCTTTCTATGATAGAATTCTAAAGTGCGTGCTACCACTACTGTTTCGTGAATTAGAACCGGAGTTAATTTGGCAGTTAATGGAACTAAAAATAGGACTAAACGTGGAACTAAAGCTAATTCGGATTAGTTGGTCATTCTTTTCGTGAATTAGGAAAGGAGTTAAAAATGGAACTAAAAGTGAAATTAGCGGATAATTCCTTTGATGAATCTGCCTGTAAAAATTCATATCTCGCTTATTACGTAAAATTTTTAAGTCGTGTTTGCACTAAAATTCTTATTTCATCCTGTACAAACTATATCTACTACTCACCCAACAGATCCGGAAGTAACCAAGAATGGCAGCGGAGTGGGGCACTGACTTACGGGCGAACTAGCTGGAGAGGAGCGCGTGCTGGACACCTGGGAGTGCGGACACTGCGGAGGCCCTACTTGCACCGCCCCCGTTCGGTGACCCCGTCGCCAGCACCACGACCATTGGGACTCCCCTACACCTTTCTCTATCGCCGCTACAAACAGAAAAAAAAAAAAACAGTCAGGAGAAAGTTACTAAACGGATTGTATGAATATTATATGCAAAGTAAATGAATTGTTCAAAATGAGAACGATATTTTGAACGTCAGATGGTACTGAAGAGGCTTACTAACTTTATTTACTTTCTATTATCAGATCTTTAAACTTTCAATTTTCATATATACCTACTATACAACCTAAATGAATATGCTTTGATGGCATTTGAATTATACAGGGTTGTCCAAAAAGATGTTACCATTTATAGGTACTACATAATTTTAAATTTTCTTTTGTTGCAGACTAGATATGGCCACCCGACTTAATTTGGAAAAGAGAAGGAAGGTAGCAGCTTGGATGGAAGTGTTTGGGTCAGGGTTGAAAAAAACCCGGGTTTTATTAAATAAAAGCGGGTTTTATTGACAAACATCGAAATTTAGTAGGTGTGTATCATTTTTAACTTTAGTTTTATAAAGTATCTTAATACACATACACAAGTCGGCGTAATAGATAATAGATATTAATATAATTATTATTTTTTTAATGACTGTAATGTAATAAACGATAAATTAACTAGAGAGTGTACATGCGTACACGAATTAATATTAATAGTTGAAGTCTGTGCAATGCAAATGTGTACAAGAATTAGATCCAAGTGTCACAAGTCACAACTAATAGTAGCATGTTTAATACACAACTCAAAAAAAATGAAAATGCTGACACCAGGATTGGAGTTGTTCGAATATAAAAGAAACACTATGTTCAGTTTGCACAGAAATGAAAAATATATTAAAAATGATCAAACACGAAGTACACAAAATGAAATTGATTGTAAAATGTTGCCGGTGACAAAAATTTATGTATATATGTGTGTACCATATAAGTATATACCATATTTAATTAATAAAATATGATTTCATAAAAGTGGGTTTTTAGATGGGTTTTTTTGGGTTTTTTTTTTTAAAAAACCCGGGTGGGTTTTTTTGGGTCGGGCAAAATTACGACTACCCTGGTTTGGGCCACCCTCAACAGCAAGAAAAAAGTGCGCACAAATTTCTTATGCAGTCGACGCATAGTTAAAGGCTTGGCGGATCCTTATGAAACCATTGTTGATTTTTTTTTCTAATAATTAATTTTAATATAATTGCTTCCTGACAGTGACATTTGTTTAAATATGTGAAAATTGTTATTAAAGTATTGTTTTTGCTTGACGCATAGGCAAGATGATGTATAAAAATAAATTATTTTATAAATTTATATTTAAAGTTATTTATTAAATGCTATTATCGTAGAATTGAAGATTGTACCATTATAATCAATTTTTATTAGTAAAAGTTGCTGAAAAATTATATACAACCCATTTCTTACAAGAAAAACTGTTAAAAGCTTGTATATGTGATATTTCCGGTTATCTGATATACACTAAAAACTAATGAGCTCTTCTCACGTTAGTATAGAATGGGTATACAAAATTACAAATTTTTCTGATTGATAGTATCTGAGTAATCCACACACACACACATACATATATATATATATCCACAAACATCATTGTAAACATGTTAAAATTATATTCTGGGGACATCAAAACGTGCTTATTCACTAAAATCTCTATGCGATTTTTAAGACGATCCCTATACCTACCTTACCTGGGTAGTGGGGGGGGGGGGGGGTAAATTGAAACTAAAATTTTCAATTAAATTAAAATTGTAAAATTTGATATTTGTGAAATACCGTATTGGTGAATAAATAACTCGGCAAATAATAAAAAAAAATAAACAGCCCAAAATTAAAACAAAAATAATGTTATCAACTTTAAAATGTATAATTTTATTTCGCAATGTATAAAAATAAATAAAAAGTGATTTACAGTTACGTATAATTTATTATTGTTATTTGCAATGAATGTTCATTATAAAGTTTAATTGCTCCGTAATAAAGATTTTCATAATGATGTTTGTCTATATAGAACTAGGAAATGAAACAATCTACATGTTTAGCCAATTCTACGAGAACTGGAATACTGGAATAGTCCCAGACGTTGCGACAGCAATAGAATCAATGCATAAAGATACAAAGAACCAAGGAGATCCTTCAAGGTAACTTATTCAACGCCCAGTAAAGACATCATTTTCTAAATGCCTTTCAAATGAATTCATCACCCTACAATAAAAGTTTGCTACATTTTAATTTAAACAAAATACAATTCCACTATCGTCATTTAATGAGGTCATGCAAAAAAAATGTACCTTTTTATCTCTCGCTAAAAGAGGTATTGGAATCATTCTAAAAATCGCATATCCAATTTTTGTGGATAAACACGTTTTAAGGTCCCTAATCCGATTATAACATTTTTACGATGATGTCCGTATGTGTGCGTGTAGATGCTGGAGCCACGGTTTCTCAAATACTATAAGACTTAAAAAAATATTTAACTGCAGTTTCCTCAATCTGATATTGCTGGGAAGAGCTGATTAGATTTTGGTAACAATTGAACAACCGGAAGTAAAAGTTTCTTTAAAAAAATCTTCTAAATATTATTTTTTGCAAATTTTTTGTTATTGAAGAACATAAAATTCTCCATCTAATTAAATTTTTTTTATATCTTGTATAGATTTAGAGATAAAAACTCTATAATATATAGAATAATCTAATGTAATACATCGTAGAGGCTAAGGCACTAAGGAAACCAGTTGACAAATTCAAATGTTTGTAACACAGAAAGTTTATAGTTTGTAAATGACAAATGTCAGGGCCAAAAATCAAAAGTTTTAGTGACATTCTGAAAGCTTTTTCTGGGAAGTACATTTAATATTTCTTATTGTTTTATTAATTAAATATTTAAATTGTAGGTAAAATGCATATATCCATCAGAAATACCGCCAATCTTGTTAATGAATTGGAAGAATCTCTGACATTTAGGAAGTTCCTCATACAATGAAAACTAAATATAATTAGAACTGTATGTGTGCAGAAGATTGTTAACTAGGTACTTAAATACAATAAAAACCAATATTTGGGTAAAGTACTGTAATTTTTTTTGTTATAAAACGACAGTTCGACAGCGAAGTGCAATACAATACTTATATATCCTAATATGGAAATAGCGAAAGGTATTGTGCTGGCCACAGCAGATTTTTTTATATACATAATTTTCATTTGGCATGAACTTATCCGCACGTTAGATATCAGCTGTTCCTTTCACTTGTGATTTGAGACTAGATATATTGCAGAATATTATTTTATTCTTTATTTTGGTAAGTTAAACATACAATATTTACTGGCAAACTTATTTCATCGACATGTTTACTTTTATAAATTTTAGGTTATCTTTAAATGTCACGTTGACGTTTAAAACAATGAGAAATTCAAAATGGTTGTTCCTCCGAAGCTGTGACGTCATTAAATAAGGGACCAAGCGGGGGTCTAGCATCCACATTTTAAAGAATGTCATTTTCAATTACAATTTTTTCATGATTAAAGATCGATTTCAGGAAAAATAAAAAATACGGGTCTATTATGTTTCACTATTCTATTGATTAAAGTTATAAAAAAAAAACCTTTACGAAATGTCAATTTAATAGCCAAAAAAATATTGTTCTCACAATTTGTTTGCATTTGTACACTAATCACATGATTTCACAAAATAACAGGAACTTATTTGACCTTGCGCAGTCGCAGTGACACGGAATGAACACTAACGAGGATATAACCAATCAGGGCTCATCAAATACTCTGAAATTGTAATTATCACTTGTGGTACAATAACAAGAAAAAGCTCATTATCGAGAATTGAAATCTACGGTTATATTCACAGGATATTTAACTTGAAATGGAAATGAAAACTGGGTTTATGGATCGTGTCAACGTTGATTAATGCAAATAGTTGAAAGTTGAGAGAAAATAGTAAAATCGATTCACAATTTGTTTACACGTGTAAAAGCGAAGTAAATTAAAATTCGTGTTTACATTCTTTTTACATATTTCGAGCTATATTTAAAAGTATTTTTAGTTTGATGACATTTCTAATTTATCGCATTCAACAAACTAAAATTGTAAATACAATGTGCAGCTTTTACCTTCCGTCACCTTTAGGTAAGATATTGTCTTTGGTCAAAAAATTCGGTGGTGAGTTTTTAATGGATAAGCACGTGAAGAACTGTGTGAAGGACGTGCGTTAGACAGGAATGAGTGGAAGAGAAGAGTAAGAAACAGCGACCCCTAATAAAATAGAGAAAAGCTGAAGAAGAAAGAAAGAAGTGTCAAATGTAATTTACATAGTGTATGTTCGTGTTACTATTTTACATGATAAATAGAATCTTTTCCAAAGAACTTTTGACATGGGATTTGTACAAAATACATCGAACTGACGGAAGGTCTTGTGCTGGCCACAACAGATTTTTATTTATTTATTATAAGTGTATACATGAAAGTTTTTATTTTCTAGGTAAATTTTCTAATCATCAAATACCTATTACACTGATATTACCAAACAACGTTATAAAATTTCAGGTTTATGTTATAGTTTATAATCTAAAAACAAAATTTATTAAATCCCGAGGGATGTGATTAAAACAATCCTTTGAAGTTACACCATGACAAAACATCTACTTCAAACAAGCCAATTTGCTATTTCTAAACACGTTTGAGAGTGGAAAAGATTATACATTGTTGGTAATTAAACCGGTATTCAGTATATTCTGGCGCTGGCGCAAGCGCGAATGCTATCAAATTAATTAAGTTTGAAAGGGCTTGGTATGAGTGCCAGTGGTGTACTAAAGCTTTCAAAACTGTCGAATTGTGAATTTAAAGTAACAAATAGGGGCTATACTTGGAATTCATAATTTTGTAATTTTTAAATAAGAAGTTACTTGTGTATAGCAAGCCCGTGTTTAGTTAACACTGCTGATACTGTACATACTTTGGGTTATAAATGAATCCCCGTTCTTTTTATACCAATTTCAGCTGTTCACGGAGTATTTTCCTCGTTATAATAATAGTATATTATATTATTATTACATTTTAACTTGTATGTAAGAATTTTAGGTTTTCCGCATTCAAGGACAATATGAACTTAACGTGCGGCAGCTATGTTTATAATTTTAAATATTTAATTATTAATAAAATAAGAAATATTACCTAAATGTACTTCCCAAAGAAAGCCTTCAGTAATGCGTCTGGATTTTTGACACTGACATTTATATCAATTATAAACATTTTAATTTTTCAACTGGTTTCCATGGGCTGTTTAATTCATTATACAATGGATTATTTTATAAATTTATAATTCTGTATCTCTAAATCTATAAAAGATATAATAAAAATGTTCAATATATTTGATAGAGAATTTTATATTCTTCAATATTTGTAAAAACATAAATTTCAAAAAAATAATATCTAGAAGATTTTTAAGAAACTACTACTTCCGGTTGTCCAATTGTTAGCAATGCCTTTTCAGCTCTTCTCATTAATGTCAGATTAAGAAATACGTATTAAATTGATCTTTAGTCTTATAGAATTTGAGAAACCTCGTCTAGAACATCTATACGTACATACATACACACACAGACATTGTAAAAATGCTAAAATCGGATTCTAGTGACCTTAAAAGTTGCTTTGAAATCTGGATATGCGATATTTAGGATGATTCCAATACCTCTCTTAGCGAGAGGTAAAAACTATTAATAGGTTTGTAGAAAACAGTTTTTTCGTTGCAATTTTCGCATCATTTTTTAAAATAACTTAATACGCTACTGTTGCAAGTTTTCCATTTCTCTCTTACCTATGATGAATATAATAATAGCGTTGTATTAATTAAGCTCCGTCGGTAGAGTACACTAACACTAGCGTAATGGAATTATTTACGCCATTTTGAAACTATGATGCAGGAAACTGAGGGAAAGTTGTACAACGTTCCTAACAAACCATGAAGTAGGTACACATATCTAGCGTTGTGCAAGAATGGAGATTTACCGACAAAATGAAGGTCTATAAAATAAACCATTAGTGTGTAGGTAATTGAGCATTTTTATGTATTTTTTTGAGTACAGAACGACTCCTATTTACTTATTATTTAAAACAAAAAACAAATCAAAGTAGTATATGAAGAGCATCATATGATAGACCTAGCGAAAAGATTATAATCTCGAGGGAACCGAGATATTATTCACGTTATTTGGAACAATCATGAGTTAATGATGATATATGTTTGTACTGTAGTGAAAAATAGTATATTATACATCAAGGTTATAAAGAGTGTCATTATTGACCGAGCGAAAGATTATAATCCCGAAAGTTATATAAAATAATTTCATAAACTTGCTTTTTATTTATATTTAAAAAAAAACGCGAAAATCTGTAATAATTCCTCCGTGACTTCCTAAATATTTTCTCACGGAGTGAGTAATGTTGTACATTAGTTATTTCAAATAAAAATATCCTTTTCACTTCCGTACAGTTCAAAATATTGTCATACGTAATATATCAAGTGATATGATTATCATCGATGATATTTTCGAGTGAAACCGAGTTGCAGATTTCACGAACAATATCTTCGATTATTAATCATATCACGAGCTTATATTTAATGAGAGAATATAATGAATTTTTGTTAAAATTAACTGTCAATGTTGTAAAAATCCCTTAGTAACGAATGTAAATAAGATGATAAATTCCAACGACTAGTTTTTAACCAATCATGATGCAAAACACTTGAAAATTCAACCAATGGGAACAGTATTATACTAATAAAACCCCGTTACCTCGATAATTCTCCGCTACCAAGTAAATAAACAGTTGTTATTGTTTATAACTGTCAGTGTGACAATTAATGTGTCAAGTTTCATTTTGCGTTGTCTTTGGAATTTATCTCACCAAATACCACACGACCTCTCAGATTTTCTCAGATAAACTTTTATTTTTAAACACTCATTTTTTTTTTTTTGCTTTTAAGCAAAATCACTCAAGCAAACCGACATTAGGTAAAACCCCTCCTCCATCGGAGTCGGGATTTACCATGCAGTTTGTTTTCGTGTTTGTTGCTAAGCAAAAAAAAATTCGTGCAAAATAAAAATTTATCGATAAAAAAATCAGGAGGTTTTGTGATATTACTTCTGATAATTTCTTTGTTTTATATCATCGCTGTGATAAACACATACCTACCTAGGGAAATTCTGAATGTTGATTGGTGGAAAACATGTCACGTGACTAATGAATTATATTCTCATTATTATATATGCGAAAAGCAAATTGCACTCCCATTGCTCCCAGCAATATAGAGTAGGTTTGTTTATTTATTTATTTATGTATTTACCTGACTTCCTTGTACACAACTAAGATAGATTTCTTTATTTATATAGTTGCTTCTGTTTACGTTATATGTCTAACTCTAACCACAAAACTACTACTACTATAATTAGTTTTTATATATTGTAAAGCTTATCCGTCAACACTAACACAACGGGAATGTGCACAGCTGATGGAAATGCTTTACGGGGGTTTTTAAAACAATCTAAAAATAACTTTACAAAGTAAAACACAATTATGATTGTATGACAATTCTGTATTTAAATTCATGAAGTTGTTCACTAAGGTTTGTATATTTGCATTTTGCCTGTTCATGTTGAAATATAGTTCACACATTTGAATTAATGTATTTTCAGTACAATATAAACAAATCTGAATAATCTACATTCTGAACATATGTCGCCACTACTAAACATGGTTGATTTATTAGTAGAGTTTAATTTGCAGATTATATCATTTGCTAGCAATAACTTTTCAATAAATTATATAACTTTTCACGCTTGAATGAAGAATAGTAATTTGCCCTAGTTTCAACTAAATTAAATTATGAATATTTCCGCAACCATTAAAACATGAACGCCCTAAACATAAGTGGAATTTGTGGAAATATTCCATTAGCGATATGCGAGAGGGACAGAAAGTTCGCAAGCATGAGTGTGAATTTACAATGAATGAGGACGTGTTGTACGAAAATGTCTCAATTAGTATTGTGTTAACAAAGAGAAATTTTGCTAATATGAAGAATAGAAGGCCTTGTATGATTGTTACAAATTTAGGTGAAACAAAAATAATTAATGAAAAAAAAAATGCAACCATTTTTTGAAAGAAATGTAGGTAAACACTAAAGGTTCATTAGTCACTTGAAACAATTACTCTTTCGATTCTGAGCTACATGCCCAAAGAATAGTTATTTGTGTCTTAGAGCGGAAACTAGCACATTCCCGCTTGAGCATGCACACAATTTTCTATTACTGTTTTAGAAAGAACGGAAACTTGTAATTCCAAGAAAATATATAAGTTACTTGACAATTTCTTGAAGAGCACCGAAATGACTTTTCTATTCGCTGTTAACATGATGTTAATATTTAAATTAACACAGTCTTATTATTTAATAACAATAATTTCTAGATTATATTTTTCATGTAATATTTTAAGATCTAGAAATACGTGTCAGTTGTTTTAAATCTTTATAAAAAAATATCTTTTCGTTGGTCGTTTAATATATATGTTCTAATAAAATAGTATTTGTGCATTCTTTGATTATCCTAACAAACAGAAGAAAAAAATCGCAGAAATTTTAGTGAATAAGCACGTTTTGATGTCCCCAGAATCCGATTTTAACATATATATAATGGTGTGTGTGTATATGTGTATGTATTTGTGTGTGTATATATACAAATGTGGGAAGAGCTCATTAGTTTTTAGTATATATCGGATAACAAGAAGTATCACTCATACAAGCTTTAAACAGTTATCGTGAAAAAATACATTGAATATAATTTTTATCAACTTTTACTAATAAAAATTAAATATAATGGTACCTACATCTTCATTTCTACGATAATAGCATTTAGTAAATAACATTAAATATATATGTATTTATAAAATAATTTATTTTTATACATCATCTTGCCTATGCGCCAAACAATAACATAATACTTTAATAACAATTTTGACATATTTAAACAAATGTCAGTGTCAGAAAGCAATTACATTAAAATTAATAATGAAACCGTAAATTAAAGTCATTATAAACCAGCCCTGTGGTGCACTCTCCACACCAGCTATGAGTGCCCGTGAGGTGACGCCTGGTAAGCGCCCACACGGTAAAATATATCGTCATCATTACCGATGTCTATATGTGTTGTAGATACTGGCACACCTAGAAATGGGTAATATGCCGTGATGATATATTTATATTATTTATTTATAAACCAGCCCTAAGCTAGGGATCCGGGGTTCGATTCCCGCTAAATCATGGATGTTTGTATATGATAACCCATTCTGTAATTGGGATTTAATTATTCGAACTCTGGACTCTGGTAATATTCTTAACAAATCATTTATGTCTATATAAATTAATGGTAATATATCTTTTGGGTTTAAAGTTAGTTTCTACGATTAACGAAAATATAATTTGAATTTAATATTTCTCACTTATAAAGTAAAGTTAACTGTTAACTATTAAACTATTTAAAAAAAAAAAAAAACTCTCAACAGGATTAAATCCCAATTACTGAGTAGGTTCACTTCACATACACAAACATCCATGCCTTAGTGGGATTCGAACCCAGAACCCCGAACGTACTTATGGCTATAGTCTGGAAGATATCACTTGGTGAGCTAAAGTAATAAAGGATTTCTCTGTGGTTACGGTAAAGGTATAAAAACCATAGGCGCGCCGGAAAAAAATCAATTTAATAAATGTACAAACAGTACAAAAAATAATAATTTATTTATTACATTAAAAAAAAAATCTGATGTGGCCAACACAAAACCTCCCGCTATTTAATTTTTATTAATTTAAATACATACTTACGAATTTACTAACACTGCAAACGGTTCCATTGCATAAAACTATTGCTTTATTTAATATTTTCTTTTTAAAATGTCACTATTATTAATTTGAAGTGATTAGTTTTTTGACAGTGACATTTAATGTCAGTTACATTCATTTGAAATATGAACTGTGGAACAAAGGAATTGTGTTTTTCTTAGGCTTCGGGACTTGTAAAAAAAAATATTTTTAAATTTATCTGTAAAATATATAGAAAAAGTATTAATGTATTCCTGTAGAAAATTCAATAATCTTTAATTTTCATAACGACAAAATTCGAAAAAATTGCATTTAATGGTATTTTTTGAAGAAAAACCATTATGAGCTTCAGGTAAAGTGCCATTTCCGGTTATCCGATTTACACCAAAATCTAATGGCTTCTTTTCTTATTAGAATAGGATAGAAATACAAGATTTTAGAATTTTCTGAATGATAGTATTTGAGTTAGAGTGAAGACAAAATCCCTACACATACACACACACATACATACACACACACACATACACACACACATACACACACACATACACACACACATACACACATACAGACATCATCGTGAAAATGTTGAATTTGGATTCTAGGGACCTTAAAACGTGGTCATTTACTAAAATCTCGATAAGTGATTTTTAGCACGATCCCTATACCTCCCTTACCAAGGGTAGCGGGAGGTAAAAATAATACAACAATGTCAAGTACGAAATGCAAATAAAAAATAAAATACATAATATGTATTGTAAATACAAATATTTCCAATTTTAAATGGCACAAAAGTGACCCCTGTGGTGCACTCTCCACACCAGCGATGAGTGCCCGTGAGGTGACGCCTGGTAAGCGCCCGCACGGTACAAATATGTCATCATCATTACCGATGTCTGCGATAAAGCAGATTGTGGCACACTCAGAAATGGGTAATATGCCGTGATGATATATTTATTTTATTTTATAATATGTATTGATATTATTCGTATAATAATCACATTGCATAATTTATATAAGGGTTTTTCTTGTAATTTGTGTTTAAATTATAATTACGAGCAGATTTTAGCTTATATTATAATGTACATTACAACTTTACTACTAGCTACAAAATATAAATATTTGTCAATACGTTTACTTTACTAACATGTTATATGTAATATCTGAAATAAATATTCAAAAAATTTAATCATTTGTAGATTTCTTATTGCCAGTAAGAAAATTTATGCACAGTTATGTGCAAAGAGAACTGCTTTAATATAAGTGTCATAAATCGTGTGGTTCGGAATGTTTTTCTGTTGTGTTAGGCCATAAAAGATCGTAAAATCACTATTTTACTTTTAACGCAGTGCGGTATCTAAGAAAAAGTATATATATAACATACCGCATCGTAGGAATTGTGAATCGACCTGCATTCCTAAGGCTTGCCAAGATAAATCGTCCAGACTATAAGAGGCGTTGCTCTAACCATTGAGCCACCAAAGCCGACAAAAATATTATAAATGAAAACGAATGAAAATTTATAATTATGAAAAATGGTTAAATAAATGTTATACTTTTATATTAAATCTTATCGATTCTTCTCAGTTTAATTGAAGGTGTTAACTCGTATGTGTTTAACTCTCATCAAATTAAGCAATTTAAGAGGTAAAAATATAGGTTTCGGGGACACAATTAAACGAATCCACACGTAACACATGTAAAACGGTTGTTATGTGTTCAAATATTCATGTAGAGCGTTGAAACAAGCGGTGCTGAATAAATGATGCATCTGGAATAATGAGCAGAGTGCTCGACTGAAAGCTCGCATGAGATTGACAAATTCGTTCCACGCGATTCGTGTGCTACACAGAGCGGAAGCGACAAATGCTATCTATTTCAGTCGGACAAACACTGAAACTGACAACTTGTCTTGTGCGAGCGTGAGCGTCCAACTAATGAAATAAATATTAAAAGGATGCGACACTTAATACAAATGAATACAGAAAATAAACTTGGTTTATATCAATACGATTCAGTTTGAACGGGAAAGAAGTAATATTGTATTTTATTGCAGTTTTACTGGCGATATAAAATATTTGACTTTCCTATGTGTAGAGTTATAGCTATTTGATATGGAAACTAGTAAATCATATGAGTACAAATTTATGTATCTAGTTGTAAATAAAACATTACTTATGTGATCTACTTTGAAGCTTATTTAATTTATAGATGACCTACTCATTTTTTAACTAAGATGAGTATTAACCTTTTAATATTACTAGGTTAACACTTTTGAGCATACTGACTAGAGAAATAATTCCCTATGCCAAAGCATCGCATGTTGTGATCGGAAGATATACAACAGGGGGATTTTCGGGGCTGGAAGTCATGGTGTATTGCAAGCAATGTTTTGTTGTGTTATGCCACTATTTGTCATTTTACTGTAACCTAATCTCATTTTTTTGCATGAAGTTTTTGAGTACCTATATCTCGTAGTATATATTTTTATGATTTTGTTTATCTTTTTACCTTCCGTCAAAAGGAAGGTATTGAATAAGCACGTTTTAAGATCCCTAGAATACGATTTTACTAATTTTACATTGATGTATGTATGTGTGTCCGTGTGTGTGTGTGTGTGTGTGTGACAAATTTTTCTCCGACGATAACTTCAAAACTACAATTCTAAAAATTATGATTCTTTCGTATTCCTCTTCTTTACAACCATATGAAGAGCTGATTACATTTTGGTTATAATTGGTCAACCGGAAGTACCCTTATTTGAAGTTCTTAACAGTTTTTCTGGAAAAAACGCAGTTAAATATTATTTTTCGACATTTTATGATCATTAATATGAAAGAAAATCTTATTCTCTATACGATTTGATTATACGTTTTCCTCCATATTCAATAGATATAGAGTTATAGAGAGATTAAGAGAGGTTAACTTTCAAAAACCAGTCAGCTTTGCAAAAATTATGGAAACAGCAGATAATATTCAAAAAATTCTAATTGACAGATGTCAGTGTCAAGTGCAAAATCAAAGTGGAAAGTATAGGATCAGAAAGTAATTTAAGTGACAGAGAGTCCCTCGCAAATGTCTTGCAGTTTCAATACCGGGAGTACAAGAAAGGCCAAAGAGAAGATGGAAGGACGGTGAAGCAGATTATTTGAGAGAGGAATAACTGTGTGAAGAAGATGCGTTGGATAGGAATGAGGAAGTGTGAAGTGCAATTTACAGAATGTACATTCGTGTTATAATTATACTGGATTTATAGAATCTTTTCAAAAGAACTTGCAATATGGAATTTGTAAAAAATAGTGTGTTCGTGTTACAATTTTACAGGATATATAGAATCTTTTCCAAGGAACTTTTGGTATCAGATTTGTACAAAATACATTGAATTGACGGAAGGTTTTGTGCTGGCCACAACAGATTTTTTCGTAATACCATACTGTTATTATGACATAACAAAACTAAAAACAAAAATGAAAAGATAAAAATAATGGCCTAGGCCGTTATTTTTTATAACAGTCGCCTACAATTAAGGATCAGGTATTCCTAGAAAAATAACAGCATATTGATGGAATGTTGTCTAGAAGAATTTATAAATTAACCAAAAAACTTGTTCAATATGACAGAAAGAGAACAATTTTATTATTCCTAAATGTTGAAATTTTATGTTATTACGAAAAATCTTGAACGCCACACGGCCGATATGCAAGTAACGAAACCTTTTCTTGAGAATTGATATCCAGACAAATCTAAAGGTCGAACTCCCATGATTTAGATAAAATGAGTTAAGTTTCTTTCTTTAAATATAGGTAATGATTTTATTTTCTTAACAAATAAATTTAATTAAAATTCTCAATTTAAAATCCTCCCAATCTCGCTTCCAACCCGGAAGCGAATTTGCAAATTAGGAAGTCTTGTATGAAATCAAATTTCCAGCGAATCGTGTTTAGAATTATTTTACATTTCCAAGTGAAAACATCTTCGCCATTCCATCTTCAATTTAATGGAAGATTCAAACTTGAAGTCACGCTATGGAGCATTGGCTTGGTACGGTCTAGTACCAATTCGTTGTCATTAATATCGGCTTAAAACTTTTTTACAGTGTTCCGTTGGCGGTGTCATTTATTATTTTGATAAATGTATGGCATGCCATAACGATATCAGTCACGATCATAGATCTCAACCGCATGACGCAAAATGTTGGTTCATATTGCTAAATATGTCATCACGATCTTAGAAGTTCGGTGTAGATTTTTATAAATCGTTAATTATAGCATAACACTGAAAAGTTATACTCATAATAATAAGTGCCACATTTGAGTAAATTATGTTTATCATAATAAATCTTTAAAAAGGGAAAATGACTATGCAGAAGACTTGAGTCATCAACCTGAAGAAAACCATTTGGAGATATTATTTATTTTTAAATAAAGAAGAAAAAATGTATTGTGGCCAGCACAAGACCTTCCGTTAATTTGATGTATTTTGTACAAATCCCATACCAAAAGTTCTTTGGAAAAGATTCTATATATCCAGTAAAATTGTAACACAAACATAATATAATTTTTTACAAATTCCATGCAGAAAGTTCCTTGGAAAATAATTCTATAAATCCAATAAAATTATCACATGAATATACATTATGTATCTCATATATAAATACTCTAAATATGCGTACACTTACGTAACATTTTCGTTGCAATCAAATAATATTACTATCCTTTACAATCAAATAATATTACTATCAAGTTTATATAATTATTGCCCCAAAAGTCAATACATCCCACATTTAGATAAAAACTTCAAAATTTTCAAAATCTAATGTTTATGTATCTAGATACTTCTCAATGCCCTGATTGCCAAATTTTGAAACCGCAGGTCGATATCTCTTTTCGTTCTCGAGATATTTAGAATCAAAGTTAGGCTCAAAACTGCCCATTTTTGGGTAATAACCCAAAAATGGGTCGAGAAATGAATTTGGCGACAACACCATTCGATTCTACGGGCAAAATTACATAAGTACACCAATTTTCAGAATTTTTGAATACCGCATACAATCTCTAAAGCAAAATAACTGAAAACGGCCAAAAATCGCAAAAATCTAAGGTATACCCCTTACGATTTTTTCAGATTTTGGCCATTTTCAGGGGGTTTCAAGCTTTCATAAAAAATTAACCTGATGGACAAAAATTATGAAAATTGCTATTCTTATATATTTTTGTCCGTAGAATCGAATGGTGATGTCGTCAAATTCATATCTCGACCCATTTTTGGGTTATTACCAAAAAATGGGCAGTTTTGAGCAAAACTTTGAATCTAAATATCTCGAGAAGGAAAAGAGATATCGGCCTGCGGTTTCAAAATTTGGAATCAGCGCATTGAGAAGTAACTAGATACATAAAAATTAGATTTTTGAAAATATTGAAGTTTTTATCTAAATGTGGGTAAATATTGACTTTTGGGGCAATAATTCAAAAATGGGTAGAGCTATAAACTTGGTGGTAATATTATTTGATTGTAAAGAGAATGTTACGTAAATGTACGCCTATTTAGAGTATTTGAACAACTGTGTGAATTTTTAGAAATAAAAGTATTGAAATAAAAATGGATAAATGCTATAAAAAAGTTTCTTGAAAAAGATTCTATATATCCAATAAAATTATAACACGAGCACACACTATTTTTTACAAATTCCATACCAAAAGCAAAGCAAAAAACATGTATAACTTGTTAACTCAGATATTAATTTACGGTTTGAAACTTTAGAATCAGTGCGTTGAAATATATATATAATATTATTAAAAGTAGACTTCCAATATTTTTGAAAATTTTACCCAAAAGTGGGCATAATGAGTTTTGGGAGGTATAACCATTAACTCAAAAATAGGTAGTTTCGGTTTGTTTTGCAGTAAATCTTCTTTTACGGTAAAAATATTTTATCAAAATGAAATCTGTGATTAAGGTAATTTCCAGTTTCATGTGTAGGTAGCAGTCTGTTCTGTGATGATGATGACATTATGATGATAAGATGACGCAAACAACTTCAATCATATGAAGGATATTCTACACAACGAAAATATTTTGAGAATTACTAATATTTATTTATAAATACACAATTTATTAATTTACAGAAACATTTCATGGTGTAGCGTGTTAACTGCCAGCATTGCCAGGAAATGACTACAACAACAAAGTTTTTTAGGTTACGTCGGCCATGTTTCCTAGTTTTAGCGCCATCTAGTAGGTTTGTTTGTTGCTAGGTCGTTTACCTCGCGTCGCATACGATACATACAACACAGACAGCACTCAGGATAACTTGTTACTTGTGTAGTTTATTTATATGTCACAATACGACAATAGAGAGACATAACAAATGACAAGGAGTGGAATTATTTAATACACACATATATTTTTGTATTTCCTTGAACGAATGGACAAATGAATAATGAATGATCGTGCTGTTATGTAGGTATTAGTATTACTTTAATATTTATAATGATTTATGTTGACTACTGAGTATGTTTTGAGGTAATTTTAATTCTAATAAGTATTTCTCATACAAAGATTTAAAACTCTACTAGATAGAATAACGGAAATAATGAGATGGTACTATTAAAAAAAAAAAAAAAAAATGGTGTTTCAGTTCTAAATATAAGAATACTGAAATAAAGAAGTCAATTAGGAGCGTTTTTATAGTTTCCATAAAAACGAAATAATAATAGTATATTAAAGAACGAATATCATAATTGTCATTTTATTTTGTGAGACCCCTAGAACAAAATAATCGACAATGGGGAAGTTTAGCATGGTAAAAATTCTACATAACATACTATTTTCTCACAAATATAACACAAATGACTGCTGAAATTGAAATTAAAAATTAAAATTATTGCTCCATGTATTTATAATTAATATTTTTTGGGTAAACTCTAAGTACGTCACAAGTCAGTTATGCGCAAACTCAGACAGAACGGTGAAATCGAACCACTTGAACGTAGGTCGTAACAAAACGTAAAAGCGCTTCACTGGTAACCGCAACCGCGTGCGTCAGTGTATAAATCGGCATACGTTGCGCCAAGCCTCTACCGATGTCATCACAGCTTAAAATCGGCTTTTCCGGAAAATCTGGGCATTTTTGAAAACAATAAAACATGTTGCATCATTTTTCAAGTCATTTCCCATGAAATAAAAAAATTTAAAAAAATCGCTAAACTTCCCCATTATAATATGAGTTTATTATACTATTTTTTCTATTTCGCGCTTTCTGTCTCTTTTACCCCTGTGGTGCACTCTATACGGTAAAATATATCGTCATCACTACATGTGTTGTAGATACTGGAGCACCCAGAAATGGGTAAAATGCCGTGATGATATATTTATTTATTTTTTTTTATTTTAAATAGAAAATAGTAGTGTCAAAATTTAGGGTATTTTGTCAGTTGGTGGTATTAATGTGACGTTTGAAAATTCATTTGATAACTTTAATCTTATTTTTATTAAACCATACGATATTTTCTATTTGTTCTAACTTTAGTACTCTATTTCTTTTCCTCTTCGTATTCTTATTCACAATTACATAAAAATAAAATTCTTAACAATCGTTTGTATTCATTTATTTAACGAGATTTAACATTTGATATTTTTGAAATTCTTAGCAACCAACTTTATAAAAATAAATTATACTGATCTATTACTGCACTTGAGTGAGCCATTAACGAATCCCTTTGGGTGTTGTAGGTACTGTAATAGCTTTGTTACAGATGCAACGTAGATTTTCTTTTATCACATATTTATTTAATTCGTGAAGTGTAAGAGGGTGGACCAAATTCGATTCCTTATATGTAAAACTTTCTTATTAACCACGCTACAGAATATGAATGATCTGTAATTGATTTTTTCAATTGTTTCTTAATAAATTTCTTTTTTCTTTTTTCAACCCAAAAAATTAGTAACTCATGTTTTATTCATGTTTAAAACAAAAGAATGTAGACTTGTTATATATTATTGTAAAGCTTATAAAATAAGGAAAAAGATTGAGAGTATTTTCAACATATGTCACATTATTCTACGTAAAAAATAGTATAAAAATTATCTAAACGTTTTTTCTTTATCTTTTATAATAAACGAGTTATAAGGTATTTTCAAAATAACCAAAAATAAAGTTTTAGCCTGTAGCTCAAAAACCAAAGACGATCGAAAGTTCCTGTGGTGCCTATTAAAGTTTTGTCAAAAAGTTTATAATAAACATTTCGTGTCGGCCAGTGGCACTAAAAAAATTAAATAAATAATAGGAAATAGTTTTCCAAATTTTGAAAAAATTCTTTTTGATGCACTATCTGCCATTTAATTTTTATCATGAAGTTAAAATATTGTCGAATTAGAAATATATTAATCAGTAGATCCTTTTGCAGAAAGTGTAGATGGGCAACATGTGCTATTGACAAATTTTGTCCTTTACTGAAGAGTTAAGATTCTAATAATATTTAATGGAGGTGTGTGAAAACCGAAAAACATCTGGTTTGTTATTATTGAAATTTGCTGGTATTTACTTGAATTCTTATAAGCGTTCGAAGTCCCATATCTTTAAAAGTATAGGTGCTAAATATTTGGCATTGTGTTTTGAAGATCCATGCCAACTATTCGCAAAATTTTGCTATCTACACAAATTGACTCACGAAATTTTACAAAGTCAATTCTCAGGTCATTTTTATATCTAACTCCGCAGTCAAAACAATTTGTGATATTTTTAATCCGTAGACTCGTTTTAAACGAGATAAGAACGTATAAATTATGTTGTATTGTGTTTGTGTTTTATTTGCGTAAGAGTAACAGTACCATGTGATCTCATAGTTACGGATGCTATTCTGTAGCAAACATTGTATATCTTGGCTCTAGACATATCCATTATCTAATTTTCACATGATATAATAATACATATTCAACAGTTTTTTTCCAATATTTATTACTGAAAGACAATAGGATGTACAATTAAAAAAAAAAAACATACAAATAAAATAAAAATGGTATTTCCATTTAGGAAAAAATTTGATGTGGCCAACACAAAACCTCCCGCTATTTAATTTTTATTAATTTAAAAACATACCTATTACGTATTTACTAATGCAGCAAACTATATTATGTTCCATTGCATGTAACTATTGCTTTATTTATTATTTTCTTTTTAAAATGTCACTATTATTAGTTTGAAGTTATTAGTTTTTTGACAGAGGCATTTACCTGTCAGTTACTACATTTGAAATATGAACAGCGTACAAAGGAATGGGGAAGTTTAGCGATTTTTTTTTATTGTTTTATTCCATGGGAAATGACTTAAAAAATGATGTAACATGTTCTATTTTTTTCAAAAATGCCTAGATTTTTCGGAAAAGCCGATTTTAAGCAGTGATGACCTCGGTAGAGGCTTGGTACAACGTATGTCGCTTATACACTGACGCACGCGGTTGCGGTTACCAGTCACTTGAGACTGAGGTGTTGTTCAACCTACGTTCAAGTGGTTCGCTTTCACCGTTCTGTCTGAGTTTGCACATAACTGACTTGTGACGTACTTAGAGTTTACCCAAAAAATATTAGTTATAAATAAATGGAGCAATAATTTTAATTTTTAATTTCAATTTCAACAGTCATTTGTGTTATATTTGGGAGAAAATAGTATGTTATGCAGATTTTTTACCATGCTAAACTTCCCCATTGTGTTTAACTTAGGTTTCGGGATTTAAATGAAGATTAATTTTTAATTTATCTGTAAAATATATAAAACAGTATTAATGTATACCTGTATAAAATACAATAATCTTTAATTTTCATAATGATATAAAATGCGACAAAATTGCATATTTTTTTTGAAGAAAACACATTATGAGCTTCAAGTAAAGTACCATTTCCGGTTATCCGATTTACACGAAAATCTAATGGTTTCTTTCCATATTAGAATAGGGTCGAAATACAAGGTTTCAGAATTTTCTGAATGATAGTATTTGAGTTGGAGCGTAGACAAAATACGTAAAATCGTAAAAATGTTAAAATTGGATTAGGGACCTTAAAACATGGTCATTTACTAAAATCTCGATATGCGACTTTTAGCACGATCCCTATACTTCCCATGCCAAGGGTAACGGGAGGTATAGTAGAAATCATATTGCAAGAACACTTTGTCGTAAAACGATTTGGCAATTGCATCCATAAACCAACAATGGGGACCTTTAGTTTGCGGTTACCTACCCCTAATAAATGATACCAGAAAACTGGCAGGGTCGGTTCCTTTATATTAAGAATTATTTGAAAGAAAATATTTCACGATATTTTTATATAAGATTTAAATGTTATTATAAAAACAAGTACAAACGATAAATTTTAAAATTAATGCAGGTCACTATTACAAATTACCTACCAAAAACTTATTTTAGTGGGTAATTATATATTACGCTTACTTCTTTGTGCATTATTTGGAAATATAAACATGATCCAGTCAGTGTTTTATCATGTATAATAAAACTATTACCAAGCATTTATCTATTACAAGCCGAAATATGACAAAATCCTCCATTATACGATACACAATGTCTTTGTTTCACGTTCAAATTCCACTGTCCAATGATAAATGACTAAGCGTTCATTGTACGTTGGAATCTCTTTGTTGCATTGACTTTTCTATCTGCATCAATTTGAGAATCGTTAAAAGTCACCGAGTAGGCGGTGCTAGCTAGATGCGTGACTGTTTCGATTACGTCTGCTGTTCAACGAGATTTGAAAACACGTGCATCGAAGAAAACCTGTCAAGTACACACTTTGCAGAATGACGTCACTGGATAACGTAATGAATAAATGTAATTATGGGGAGGATGATAATCAACAACGAGTAGTTTTCACTTGTTTGCTAAGTGATTATGAAATTGGGTAATTAATTATCTTGTTTCTTGTATATTTTGGAAATTTTGTGGAAATTGGTTCGGTAATGTAAGAAATAATTAAGATTAGGTAACACTGTAAATATAAACATAGGAAGTTATTTAAAATTCATGAGTTGCTACATGTACATTAATTACAAATAAGGTGGAATATTTTCCTAGAAAATGTTAAAACAACAATTAAAACAATGTATCCATTAACAACGATTAAATATAATCTTTTATAGACACTGAACATACGTTTCATAATAGTTTATTACTAGAAACTCTATCTATAAAATGCAATTATCCTACTTTGAATTAATTTAATTACAACATGAAACCTTTTCGAATTTATCTATAGAAACTTTGATAATATGGTTGTCAATAGAAGTTCAATAAAATTCACTCTAGTTGCACTTTTCATGCAAGTCAATCATTTCTGTCACAACCATTGATATCCTTGCCATTTTGTATATCTCAGGTATAAATTTTAGATAATAAATTCTTTGAAGTTACAAAATAAAAAAAATTGTGGCCAGCACAAGACCCGTCAATAGACACTTACAAAATTGCAATTTGCTCGAGCGCCTCTAACGGCAAAGCATAGAAATCAAGGTTGCTATGGTTACCCCGTCCAAACAAAGACCTGTCATCAACCGTATGACTTTACACTCTAGCCATCGTTTTAGTTGAATAATCGAATGATCTTCAATATTATCAAACAAAAAAGTTGCCCCAAACATCTTCTGGTTTTAAACTCATTTTTATTAAACATAACGTACAAATCACAATAAAGAATAAGGTTTAACACTGAATAACAGATGCGAAAACAATGACAGATAGGAACAGGGAACGGGACGCAAGGCAACGAGGGGAAGTTTGTTTGGATGCATGATCTTCTATCTCTCTCTTGCAGTGACGCCAATTTTGTAAGTGTCTATTCGATGTATTTTGTACAAATCCCATACCAAAAGTTCCTTGGAAAAGATTCAATACATCTTGTAAAATTGTAACACGAAAATTATACTATTTTTTTTTTTACAATAAAATTATAACATGAACGTACACTATGTAAATTGTACTTGACACTTCTTTCTTCTTCAGCTTTTCCCTATTTTATTAGGAGTTGCTGTTTCTTATTCTTCTCTTCCACTCATTCCTGCCCAATGCATCTTCTTCACACAGTTTTTCTCACAAGTCTTCTGCGATAGATACTGTCCTTCCATCTTCTCTTTGGCCTTCCTCGTACTCCCGGCATTAAAAGTTGCAACTGCATGTGACTTGTGAGGAACACTATAACTTATACCACTTTCTGATCCTATACTTTCCATCTTTGGCTTTGCACTTGACACTGACATCTGTCAATTAGAATTTTTTGGATATATCAGCTGTTTCCATGATAAATAGCAGAGTTGACTGATTTTTGAAAGTTAATCTCTTTATAATTCTTTAACTTTATATCTATTAAATATGAAGGAAAATGTATAATCAAACCGTATAGAGAAGAGCATTTTCTTTAATATTTATAATAACATAAAATGTCAAAAAATAATAGTTAACTGCGTTTTTTTAAGAAAAACTGTTAATAACTTCAAATAAGGAAACTTCCGGTTGACCAATTATAACAAAATCTAATCAACTCTTCATATGGATGTAAAGAAGAGGAATACGGAAGAATTATAATTTTAATAATTGTAGTATTAGATTTATCGTCGGAGAAAAATTTGTCACGCACGGACACACATACAGACATCTAAAAAATAGTAAATTCTTATAGTGGGACTCTAAAACGTGCTTATTCATTAACGCACAATAGAATTTTTTGACCAAAGACCTACTTTCCTTACCTAAAAGTAACGAAAGGTAACAAGAATGGAAATACAATTTTGTATTTAAACCTCGATTTATAGACATTTATTAGCAAGCAAAAAATATGTTAATGATACAGAAACATATGCAATAAGTTATGAAACTTATATCGTGAAATGAGGAAATGTAGTATTTTTTGCTATTTTTAGTTTTCTTTTTCAAAATATTACATGATCATTTAATTATGTAATTTTTTTCTTGTTAGAAATAAAAATTTTCATTATTTTTATTCCACATGTATTTTAATCACAATATTCTACTTTTTTCCTATCAGAAACATGTTTTGTTTACTAAACAAAGGAGAAAAAATATCTCCTTATCGCATTTATGTATTGCTTCCGTGACCATTACTTGATTTATAACGTGCAGTACGCTCGAAAAGTAAATTCTTTGTTATGGAAACGTTTTTGAACCCAAAGAGAATCCAAATAGTTATTTACGTATAGAGGGCCGAAAGAAAATATTTACGCCTGCGGGCGAAATTTTATTCGTCCAAGGGTGTAAACTTCTTTCGGCCTGAGGTATGTACAAGTTTTACGCTAATCAAATGAAATATTTTAAATTACCTCTCGCTAAGGGAGGCATTGGAATCATGCTAAAATGGATCTCGCAGCCCATGCAAAACAAGTGGAAAAATTAAAATGTTTGTAATTGACAGATAAATGTGAGTGAGTCTCAAAAAGCCAGAGACATTACTGAAGACTTTTTCTGGGAAGGACATTTAATATTTCTTATTTTATTATTAATTAAATATTTATAATTATAGATACATATATTACATATATAAAATATAAAAATATATAAAGATATGTGTTTTTGTGTGTATCAGAAATGTCAAATATGTACAATACTTATATAGCCTAATATGGAAGTGGCGAGAGGTCTTGTGCTGGCCACAACAGATTTTTTATTTTTTAACTACGTGCGAAGCTAATTGCTAAATAAAAATATTCCGTGGCCAGGTTAACCTTATTTTGTCGTTATATTATAAATAATTAAAGAAATACTTCTAAAATTCATATACTTAAATAAAGGTTAGTATCATTACCGGCCGTTTTGTATTTTTTACAGCCCGGCGGGCGGCAAAACTGGCAAAAAGCCCGGCGGGCGTAATGTTCAAACTTTCCGCCCTGGTAACTAAGATGTAAACAAACAATGTTGATGCAGTTGTGCGAAATTTAATAAATGCTTAATTTTTTTTCCTTTTTGCTTAAAAAGTGAATAACCAGACAGCCTTAGTAAATGAGATTTTGGATGTGATTTTTTACTGTCGTCCCTGCAAAAAATACAGAATCTGGTCATAAGTGCGTTATTTATTGGTTGTTATTCGCATTTCACACAAATTTATCATGCGTTCAGAGTGGAACAGCAGAGCTGTCTTCTGCAGAAATAAATTTTATTTATTGCTTTTAATCGTAAGACAAATGCCATGAAAGGGTTTTAATTAATTTTTTGTTGTCGGACGTACTTCTTTAAATTAATTTACCAATTTAAATGTATACACTGCTCTCATAAGCAAGAACGCAGTAAGTGCAAAAAATCGAATTTAACTTTTTGGTCTATTATCAATCTGTAGAGGTCGTAGATTTTAAATCTGTAGGCAAAAATGCAAAATATGAAATAGTTTTAGAGATATAACAAGAAAACCCTCTGCAGTATCTGTGGAATTGGCCTCTTTCATAAATAAAAACGAGGTATAGTAAAAATTTTTAGGCAGAGTAGTCACGTCATCAAAGTTTGTAACTAGATAATGATGTCACGAAATTAGTAGGTTTACATGGTACACTAATTTAGTTTTAGAAAATAATTGTATTTACCTGCTATGCTAATTTATGTGATCAAGTTAATTTATTTAATAGTCGAATAATAATAGAATATTATTGTAAATGTAATATATTTCCAATTTATGGTAATGAAAATTCGGTGTAGGGTACACCGAGTCGGGTTTCAGAAGGAATACGGGGAGTGAATGAAGCACTTGATGAAAAATAAGAAAATTAATGTTAAATGACATTGAATATATTTTTAAAAAAATTGATTTCATTTTATTTAGATTTACAATTCTGTAGTGATATAGAAAAGTAAAGAGTAGCACTATAAATTCGATTTATTGAAAATATAATTAAAAATAACATTTAAAAAATGTATTATATTTGATTGAAAAACTCCAATAATACAATTTACAATTATTGAAATTAACACAAACTAAAAACAGACAAGCTCAAGATCAATCTCAAAGTAACGAACTAATGACAGCAGACGCTTGACAATTCCGGGAGAAACATGTCATGTAAACGTTTAAATATTGAAATCCAATAATACCAACATGTGGTGAAAATATGAACTACAATTATTTTAAATAAATTAAAACTCATTAAAAACATTATGTTCGACTTTAAAATAATTGTAAATTTAATTAAAATATACTTTACTTATAGTATGCAAAAAATAGTATTTATTTTCTTCGTTTTCCTAAACATGTACAATACTACAGTGTTTTTTCATTTTGTAAAGAAATGATGACGTGACTACTCTGCCTAAATTTTTTTACTATAATTACATTTTAAACTAACACACAGTAACTAGATATCACTGGCATAAAGAGGGGGGGAAGTTGAGAAACTTTAATGATTAAAATAAGTTCAATATGTATTTACATTATGTATAATTAAATAACATAAATAAATAATTTTAAATTGCGAATTCATGTTAGTTATTATGTTTTACCTTCAAATATGCAAAACGTAGTTTCACAGTATTAGATTTATTTTTCATATATGAACTTCAACTTGCCTAAAATTTAGATTACAAAAAATTAAACAAATAATGATTTGAATAACAAAATGACAACCAATCGAACTTGAATCGTTGATTACCTGTTAGGTAGATACTAGGAATAGGTTAGACTATAATTTAAGATATAAACTGTTAAAATTAGAGTAGAATTCGCTAATCCAAAAATGAGGATTAGCTTAAACTTTTTTGTGAATCTGGCTGTTAGAGATCTACGAAGGCTCTGTATACATATCATCCAGTAAACTTTATATAATATGTTTATTTATTTTTTATGTTAATTTTATCGTATACATTTTGTACGCACGACCCACGTCATTCATGTTATGTATAAATCTTTTTAACATTCTTACACTAATTTTTGAGCACTTAAACATGTCGTAAAAATCAAAGTTATTATTTACTCATTGAACCCAAATATCTTACCTACTACACTTTTATATTGAGAAATTGTTATTTTATATTAAAAGAAATAAGACTGTTGTTAATGATGACCATTAACATCATTAATATTATGTTATTCCCTGTTTTGTATGAGTATGAATTTAATTTTGTTTTTGTATGCCCTAACCTAAATTTTAAGCTCTAAAAATTCCTCATTTCTATAGTTTCTAGGAACTGCTCTTATGTTTACTAAGCGCAATGAATAAAGCGATAGATGTAACTCGAGATATAAAACGAAATCCTAACCCATGAATTTTACGTGACATGACAAAGCAATGTGATACTGTTCATCTTATTCCTGAATATTTTTGCAAATTTACATAAACTGAGTCATTAGTTCCTGTCTAGACTGTGGACAAATCTTGCATATGGATTATCTGATATTTCCTTGTCACAGAGACCATTTTGTTATCTGATCATTTTTCCAAATACACCCCATTATTTTTCTTTGAAAGCATATACATATTGTTAGATTGTGACGATACGAAATGTCAACTATGGTATTAATGTCTTTATTCTGTATAGAGGGTGTTTCAAAGAAAGTTCATAATAAATAATATTTCTAAACTTTTTCTGCTACTGATAAATACACATGTATGTATATTATGATTGTGAATCAACAAAGTGAAACTATGAAGAGTATTAATAAGTAATATTGCATGTCAAAGTTACATGAATTCAAATAAAAATGTAAATACGGTTGCATCAAGTGATGGTAATTTATGAATCATACTTTTGAAAGGGAATTCGCGGAGCTCTGCCTTTCATTTTACTGTCACAGTTTCAGAATCATTGACCCACAATATTATTGTTTTCGTTTTGAATTTTACTACATTCAATTATTTGGAAGATATGGGAGAAAGTATTTAATGATTTTGAGATATGTATTAAAACTTACAAAATAATTAGTAAAGAAAGTGAAAGAATATTCAGAACCAATTATTATAATCGCCTTTTTGTACCACCAGTCATTTTGTTTGTTGTAATCAGATTTACTTTGTTGTAATCAGATTTACTTTGTTGTAATCAAATTTTCGTTGTTGTAATTTAGCATTTTTTTATTATAATCAAGAATAGTTTTTCTAAAATTTAATATGAAACGATAGGTCTTTATTCAATTATGTTACTTGCAGCAAGATTAATTTATAAAATAAAAATATAAGCTGTACTGGGTCACCCAGTTTTGGTCCCATGGCGTTGCTCGCTTTTCGTCCGCCATATTTGTCGGCCACTGTCACTTGTATTGCTTTTGCGCAAATTACTGTGTAATATTGCGGCGATTTGTATTATTTTATGTCGAGGCATTTTAGTGCTTTCACATTATTTTCATTTAATGTGACATTGACATTTATGTAAATAATTACAGAAAATTTACGACGCCTAATATCCTGGCAAAGACTGAATTACAAAAATAAAAAAAATCTGTTGTGGCCAGCACAAGACCTCTCGCCATTTCCATATTAGGCTATATAAGTATTATATTGCACTTTGCTATCGAACCATCGTTTTATAACAAAATATTACAGAACTTTACCCAAATATTGTTTTTTATTGTATTTAACATGTCTTCTGCACACATATAATTCTAATTATATGTAATGTATGAGGAAGTTTCTAAATGTCACAGATTCTTCCAATTCATTAACCAGATTGGCGGTATTTCTGATGGATATATGCATATTACAAATATTTAATTAAAAAAACAATAAGAAAGATTAAATGTACTTCCCAGAAAAAGCTATCAAAATGTCATTAAAACCGTTGATTTTTGACACTGAAATCTGTCATTTACAAATTATGTTATAAACATTAAAACATTTGAATTTATCAACTGGTTTCCTTAGTGTAGTCTCGCCTACTCGACTTGTTATATCCCGAAATTCTATATATTATAGCGTCTTTATCTCTAAATTTATAGAAGATATAATAAAAAATTTAAATGTATCAAGTGCAGAATTTTTTCTTCAAAATTAGTAATATCAAAAATTTTCAAAAATTAATATTTGGAAGAATTTTTTTTAAAAACTACTACTTCCGGTTGTTCAATTGTTACCAAAACTTTTTCAGCTCTTCCCAGGAATGTCAGATTGAGGAATTCATAGTTAAACAGGTCTTATGTCTTTTTTGAGGAATCGTCCGTCCAACATCCAGCCATACACACACACACACACACATCCATACACACACACACACACACACATCCATACACACACACACACACATCATTGTAAAAATGTTAAAATCGGATTGTATTGACCTTGAAACGTGCTTATTCATTAAAATCTGGATATGTGATTTTTAGCATGATGCCAATACCTCTCTTAGCGAGAGGTAAAAATAGGTGTATCCATTTTTTTGGCCGCAATAGTACTTTATGCCAGTACCAAAGAAGCATATAGAACTTAAAAAAAAATCTTTAGGTTATGTTTAGAGAGAGATAGATACATTAACTCTTCCAAAACCAACTACTGAGGTGGGTATGTGTTTGGTTAAGCACACTTTACTACTACGTTGGTGCCTGACGTCATCAATTTCCTCGCGAAAATATCAAACCATAGTTAACCAAATATTACTACAGATAATCCATGCTCGCCAAAAATCGCCTATGAATATCCGTTTGCTAGAGAAGGCTTATCATCTCACAGAATATCTCTCCATAAAAAAGATCAATAGATTTATTATTCCTTATAAAAAATCTGTAACTCACCAAGTGTCCTACTGCTAGTGATAGGCGATAGTGGATAGAAATCGCCATGTAGCGGACAATGGAACCCAATCCGTTGTTCCCTACGCCGTGCTCTACGAGTGAGCAGACAGAGCACGATTCCCATCACCAGCATGATGAAGCCGACCACGATGCACGCGGGGCCAAGCACTCGAGAGTTCCCTGTGAAGGCAATGCGGGCTGCGTAGGTATCTGGGGGCTCGTCTTCGCCTGGGCCCCGGTACGATGCGGCTATCAACAAAAGAAATGTTAGAGAAATCTATACTAAAGTAGACTTTTTGAAAGTCATTCTGTAAGTCTAAAGGTGGATTTATAACTGACATAGAATTTAACATAGAAAACATGCAATTTGGTCATACGGAATAGTTATTTACTTTTTGTCCTCCTGAAGTGTAATACGAACTTTACAATTGTATGCACAGCAAGTGTAACCTACTTTTTACGCTTACTGTGTTGTAACTTGTCTAACTATGCGGTAAAATAATCAAAATACACTGGACGTTTCTGGGCATTTAGAAAAGAAATCATCTTTACTATAATAAAGTTCACGTAAAAAGTACTACCTACGTAAGTTATTTTTTTACTTTAACTATTCCTGTATTTAAAACTAATTTATATAAACCAAAATCACGGCAGCGACATCTGTCATTATTGTAAAAATCCGCCGTTACCGACATAGTCACCGATCGATATACCTGTCAAATGCGCGAGGCAAAGAATACTCAAATGTCAAATATCGATACCTATCTATTATGTATTACGAAGAAAACATGAGTAAATAAATATATTATCAGTCAACGACTATTATTACAAATAAATTTTCGCTAGTAGAAGAACTCTAATGAAGGTAAGTAAATTTAAATTTGGAAATTGACTTAACCCCAGTATTTTAAACTATCCCTTTTCAGAAGTATAACCTATCTCATTAAAAAAAGTGATTTTCATTATCGTCGGCCAAAAATTTTGATATAATTCTCGTGCGTGAAGTATTTTACAGCGCTCCAGCTGTATAATACAACTTACACGCACTCGAATGTAAATAACTATTACATTATACGTGCGGTTGCGGTAGGTGTTATTTTACAACGCGAGGTTTTATATTGAAAATATTTTTTTTCTATAAATTTTGTTAGTTAACCTTAAATCATTGTTGTCATCAAGCTAGCTGCATTAAGGTTCACACTATTAAATACATTGTTCAATTAATAAACGACTTTAATTCATGTACAGAGTTAAATATTCATCCTTTTTTAAAGGTTAGGACATAGACCAAGGATTTGCACTTTGATTATTTGATTTATTTAAGAATGTCTATGCTGGAAGAAAATTAAGGTTAGGTAGATTAGTTTATACATATATCTAGTTCTAGTTCCTAAACAGGCTACTTGAATGTTTCTAATGTTACGTACCTTTTTCAGCATTCGAAATAAAATAAATAAACAATTCTCATCAATTATTCGACAAAATTTATCATTTGAAAATTATGACACATTTATTTATTAATGGCCCTAAAACTTAAAAATGTGTGAAATCGCAACTACAGTTCAGAAAGACAAAAAATAATATATCCATATATAAGAGACGCGCACAGAACAGAACATAATTTAGTCCAGCATTTTTTTTTTTTTTTAATATTTCTTTGTATACAAACTATGTTCTGCTTTAAAATCATTATTATTAATTATTATTATTATTATTATTAAATAATGAAATTTGACATTTTTTAAAACAGCGTTTTAGTTCAAACAAGACTTGTGCTACCAGCCATTATTTTTAGTTCACGTTCTGGAATTGAAAAGTGTGAACTTATTTTACTTATTGCACAATTCTGTTCGTTAAAAGTTTTAATGTGAAATCAAGTATTAAAAGATAACAAGATCATTGTAAGTTTATAACTGGACTAATTTAAAAATACTAGAACAAGATCTAATCAGTGTTTCTCGCTCCAATTGAATTACAGTTTTTTTTTTTTTTTTACTATCACAAATTTACTCCTATACTTTGTGAAAAAAATATGAAATTAACTTCCTGCAAAATTATGTTCGAAGCTGTAAAATTAATTGATGCAACTTGTAAATTAATTAGTTTCATAAATGTCACAACTTTTTACTATTTTGCAACTGCACCATCAGTATGTGAAGTGAAGGCAAATTAACTATTTAAAATTCTGCATATGAGCCTGCAAATTCCGTGTATTCGTAACTAAAACCACAGTAAAAAGCTATCGTTCTCTTTTCATTTTGTAATGAAGCGGTTCAAGGAAGGAGAATTCTAGAAATGGATCTCTTTTTGCATTAATATCTTACTTGTAAAGCAAAGATATATGAGTTTATATTTGTACTGTAAAACAATATATATATTTCTATTTTGCATCTGTAACAAAGCTATTACAGCACTCAAAGGAGTTCGTTAATAACTCATTTGAGTCATGTAATAGACTAGCATAATTTATTTTTATAAGGTTCGTGGCTAAGAATTTACAAAATGTTAAATATCAAATCACGTTAAATAAACGAACATTCTATCCAATCAGATTTTCTTACGTGAAATAAATTAGAGTTGAGGGCCCCTATTCTGTAACTCAATCGATAAAACGAGTAGTTATCAATCGATAATAATTTTTGACAAATAGAAACAGATGTATCATCTATCAGTTTCATTTTTATTCAGTCTCTACTATACTATAATTATTATAGGCTACAATTTATTATCGATCGACAAAAGCTATCGATTGAGGTAAAATGAGTATAGTGCGGAACACGAAATATGAACTATGGAAAATATGTTAGCATAAATCACTGTCTAATATATGCGCTCCGTTTAAATCCACACGAAATACAATTAATTTACTTCCCGTATACCTAATATAACACATAACAGTTGCCCAAATAAGTTTTAAAGCTATGCAGCATTTCTTATATTTGCAGTTGATCTGTGCAATTGCTGTTGATATCAGTTCCTGCCCTGTTTACACTCGGATCATAAGCGTACACAAATGAGATCAAAGCACAAAGTCACTGAAATATATACTAACTGGAACTCGCATACTCTACCTATCAGCGTACGCTGCACTGAAGCTCATTGAACAATAATGGCTGGTCCCGTTCGCGCACGTTCGTGCCGAACCGTACCTAGCCGAATAACTCGTATCATAGCTGATCGCTTTGTTTTCATATTATGCTTCATTTATTTAAACATGCGCCACACGAAATAATTTCCGTCTACTCACGAACTGTCTCGATGTTTGCCAACTACTCCAGCAGCAGGCTTCCGTCTACTCACGAACTGTCTCGATGTTTGCCGACTACTCCAGCAGCAGGCTTTCAATATGCTTCACAGTCACGGTTCGTACGCGCATTCCAGTTAGTATATATTTCAGTGCACAAAGTTAATGTAATAATTATTATTTGACGGCGTCTATGGAATATCACGATATAAACATTTCTTTCCCTTACCCCTCAGGTCAAGATTGGTGTCACGCACTATATATACTTTTGAAATAATAACTGTTTAATATCATATTATATATAGCCAGAAAAACTTATACAAATGTATGTTCGAATTTTTCAAATTCCAGGAAATTTAAACCAATTTCCACTCGTATAAAAATGTTAATGTAAAAGCATTGTTGAACCGTCAATAAAAACCTATTAATAAATTCATTTTCAGTGACAATCCAGACACCAAAGTAATTACACAAAATCATATTTCAATGAGCAGGTAATTAATAATTATGATAAAAATACGACAGTTAATCAGTTAAACGACCGCACCACTCCCATGTAATTATAAACAAACCTACGTGAAATCAATAGAGATTTTATTTTAAAATAAAGGCGAAGATTTCTAGATGCTCCAGGGTCCAGGCAAATTTCAGTAATCGACTAATATTTTATGCTCGAACGAACTTGCAAAATTTATCTTTTTGCTATTCCTAATTCAGTTGCCGAACGCCAAACTACTTTTTGCTATTTGTTTTTTAATTTCAAACTGATTTCACAAAGTTTTTATTGGCTAGAAAAAGTTTGTATGTCTATGATGTAAATGGATTTTTTTCGCATTTGCCAAAAATATGAGAAGATACTTATACTGAGTAAATATTTAACTTGTGATATTCATCTCCAGATTTGTAAATATGTAACCAGATAGGACTCGAAGCTTTTATATAACAGAAACAATCGATAATATCAACTGTCAACATGTGATATTCAATTGTTTCCAGATACTGGAGGCAAAGATTCCATTATGCTAATATAGAAACATTTCCAATATCTGACGTCAGTTTTTGTTTTATTTTTCTCTCTAAAATGTTCGGAGGAAATTTTTTACAATATGAGGAGGCATTTACATTAACTGCGCATTTGGCAAAGAAAGAAGAATTAGAAAAGTATTATTGGAAAGTAAACTTACATTATTAGAAATGAAAAAGAATAAAATTTACACTTTGTACTTACAGTATTACTCAATAAATAACGATTATATTTTAAAATTTTAATATCTTAAACTATTGCTTCAATCTAATCTATGAATTTTTTACTTTCGTTTTTGTAAATGAATGCCCTATTTTATTTCTGCATTCATTTAAACAGCAATGCGGCATTTTGTTTGGTTATGTAATATACCAACAGAGCAGTCATATGTCAGATTGACTTGTGGATATCGTAAATATGTAACTACAGTACCATTAGTTCCTGACTAAACGTTCTCATTAAGAATGTAGACAAGTGACATTTCTCAACAATTTATGGTTAGAAATTCGGACAGCAAGCATTTTTTACCTTCCGTCCCTTTAGGTAAGAAAGGTATTGTCTTTGATCAGAAAATTCGGTGGTGAGTTTTTAATGAATAAGCACGTTTTAGGGTTTTTCTTTTTTGACATTTTATGTTATTATGAATATTAAAGAAAATGCTCTTCTCTATACTGTTTGATTATACATTTTCCTTCATATTCAATAGATATAGAGTTAAAGCATTAACTTACAAAAATCAGTCAGATTTGTTAAAATCATGGAAACAGCTGATATATTTAAAAAATTCTAATTGACAGATGTTAGTGTCAAGTGCAAAACCAAATATGGAAAGTATATGATCAGAAAGTGGTATAAGTCATAGTGTTCCTCGCAAGTGACATGCAGCTGCAGCCTCGCATCAGGATTGGAAGGCCAAAGAGAAGATGGAAGAACTTTACCGCAGAAGACTTGAGAGAGAAAGAACCGTGTGAAGATGTGCTGGACAGGAATTAGTGGAAGAGAAAAGTAAGAAACAGTAACCCCTAATAAAATAGGGGAAAGCTGAAGAAGAAAGAAGGAAGTGTTAAGTGCAGTGTTCATATTATAATTTTATTGGATTTATAGAATCTTTGTGTTCGTGTTACGATTTTACATGATATATAGAATCTTTTCCAATGAATTTTTGGTATGAAATTTGTACAAAATACATTGAATTGACGGATGGTCTAGTGCTGGCACAACAGATTTTTCTACTTTGTCGCACATGAGCGACAAAGTGACATTTTGCGTTGACAAAAGCAAGCACAAATGACTACTTTGTAAATAGACAGTAGAAAAATTAATTTGAATAGTTCGGAATTTAATAACTGTAAACTGCACATTCTATTAATTAAATTGTATGTGCAAGAAAAGAAATATGTGCTATTTTTGGTTCTTGCTTAACAAAGAAATTGTGGGAAGAATCATTATAGACTATAAAACACTCACTCACTTTCTACTAATATTTCAAAATCTCCATAAAATAGCGATCTGCAAATTGTTGTACATAAATAAGTCAAGTTCGTGATGGCATTTTCGTCCACGAAGTGATTACTAAGCGAAATCATTTATCTAAAATGTCATTCTTCCTTAATCATGGAACGAATTATGTAAATATCAATTTTATTCTCTTTTGATTGAAGAAATACCTTCCGGAAACACAGTTCATAGTCTAATTCGCGCTGTTATTTTAGGCCGTTATCAATCAACCACGAAAACGAAACGAAAACGACCTCTTCGAGCCTGATAGAATCTACCGCAAAATCGTAAGATTTTATGCGCAAGAAGTCAAGGTCAAAAGAACGAACTCTAGTAGAAAGCTTTGGCCCGATCGACAATTGCCAGTCGGCGGAGAAGAGCCTGGAAGGGATACTGAGAGAGAACATCCGAGCATCAGCAACGCTTTCCAACGCACGCTCTGATGTGCCGGTTGGAGATATGAAGCGGGTCTTTCGTAACGAGCCATGCTGGGGGAAATATTACATTTTACGGGTACTTTTAAATCTCGCGCGTTGTTAATATACGATCGATGGCGAACTCACCGGGGTAGACTTTGATTAAAGTCTGCAATTATTGCTCTAGTGATATTCGGAGCACACCAGAGATTTTATCAGTAAATATAAACTGTAATTTACCGGGAAATTTCTCAAATATATCACTTCTTTGGAGAGGGGAAGAATCTTGTCTTTTAATATTAGATTCTGTAGAAAGTGATTTAGAGTTTCCTTACATTACAACATTTGTTTGTTTATTTCTTAATAGTTTATAAAGAAATATTTGTACTAAAAACGCATTTATCAGATGTCACATTTTGAAGAGTCAAAATTGCTACCCTTGACCAAGCTGTTGGCCGAATTTTAATTTCTCTGGAACAGAAGCTGGATTTTAAAAATCGGAGGTTAGTTATTAACGTCATTAGACCGATTTGAGGCAAATAACGGACGCAGCTGAGGTTTATAATCAGCCGAGTTCGTTATTTGCACATTGGCCGTGTGGCGTTCAAGATTTTTCGTAGTAACATAAAATTTAAACATTTAGGAATAATAAAATTCCTCTCTTTCTGTCATATTGAACAACTTTTTTATTAATTTATAAATTCTTCTTTACAAAGGTACATTAAGATATTGTTGATCCTTAATGGGGTCATTTCAAAAAAAATAATTGTCGATTTTTTTTATAAAATCATGAAATCCATCTCATTTAATAAATAAGTAATAGAAAATAATTTGAAATATGCGACTTTTCATTCACAAACTTGCTAATAAACTTTCGCGCTTTTAAACACGGACTAAATTTGTGACGACACAAATTCATACTCACACAAAGACAATTCTCTATCACACACACACGCTTCACAACATGAAACAGTAACCTAACCTAAAAGTGTGACATCTGACAGCAAAATATAAAATAGCGAATTTTATTATTACTTTCTATTTCTTTAAAAGTACTAATGCAGTATAAGGTATGTAAATAAACCATTTATTTAAATAAATACCAAACCAAATAATCATAGTTCTAAATTAAAGCGGTAGAACTCGACTGTCGTATCCGTGAATATATGTCGTCAGCCTTTGAAATATTTGAAATTAAACGCAACTTTTAAAAAATCATATCTCTGATTCTAAAGACTTGTAAAGGCATATTTATAACAACGCAACGCAAGACGTAACGCAAACGCGTGTAACCAATCACTTGTCAGTATTTTCACAAGAGACGCGCGCACTTTGAAATCTCAAAATGTCATATTTAGTTAAGTCATACAGTTGTGTAGTGAGTTCCAATTTGCACTATGCATTCTGATTGGTTAGCAGCAGCAAATTTAGCGTGGTTATAAATTACACACTTTGCGACTGCGTTACCTACTGCTTTGCGTGCTTGCGTCGCGTCTTGCGTTGCGTTGATATAAATAGGCCTTAAGATGTAAAACATACACATACATGTTTAATTTCACCTATTTTTTCAAGAAAAAAATAAATCAGAAAATGTGAAATGACCCCATTGTAGGTGACTTTATTTTCATCTTTTCACTTTTGTTTTTAGCCCCGTTATAGCATAGTAACAGTATCGTATTACGAAATAGTTATTATCGTCATTAGGCTGATATACACAACTGTTTGCTCTCAATTTGTGTAGACTGTTTTTGTAAGAAAACATTCTGTCAGTTTTATAGAGTAATTATTAATACCTAAACAGTACTAATAAATAACTAAGCCACCATTCCTCAATATTATTTACAAAAATAACTAATTTAATTGTGAGCATTCAGTTACTTGAAATATCGCTTCATGAAATAACTAGTGCATAAAACAACCGGTTAATTATAAATGCGAAAAACTGAGTCTCACAATTAAGTGCAAACTCAACATAATAATTTCTGCAAATGACTGTGAGATGAGAAACCGTGTTTCGAGAGATATGTACATATATATGCTTTTAACAGATTAAATACTACTTCTACTATATAATTAATTACTTACAAAACACAACATCTAAATTATTCAATTCGTATTCTTGTGGCTGTGACTGTTGCTGTAATGATTCGAACTAGAGACCAGGCAAAATTACTTATTAAAAAATTATTTCCAACACAAAAATAATCGCTGTGGTGCACTCGCCGCAACAGCCGAGTACCTATGATACTAACTGTAAACTCCAAAATAATCGTACAGCAGGCTGGTACACCCAGTAATGGGTAAATCATGTTGATAATTATTTATTTATACTTTCTAACACCCCTATTACTAATTTAGTTACAACTTTTTACCAATTAATATTTTATTGTACATAATTATAAAATTATACTTATTACGAAACTATAATAAAATAATAATTATTGTACTTATTATGGCCACACCCGAATAAGTAAAGCGGAAAAAAGGAGGAACCAGTTATTTAAATAAATACAAAAATTCCAGCTTATAAATTTAATTTTTCTATTTTACTTCTGTAACAAAACTGTTACAACACCAAAAGGGGTTCGCCAATGGCTCATTCGAGTGCTGTAATAGACTAGTATAATTTACTTTTCTAAGACTGGTTGCTAAGAATTTCAAAAATATCAAATGTTAAATTTCGTTATTGCTAAGAATTTTTATTTTTATGTAATTTTGAATTTACTACTAAGAATAAGAAGAGGAGAAGAAATAGAGTAGTAAAGTTAAAAAAAATCTGATGTTGCCAGCACAATTTTTTACAAATTTGATACACAAAGTTCCTTGGAAAATAAATTATCACATGAATATACATTATACTCATATACATAGAAATACTCTAAAAATGCGTACACTTACGTAACATTCTCTTCATAATCAAATAATATTAAACTTAAAAAAAATCAAAAATCTAATTTTTATGTAACTAGATACTTCTCAATGCGCTGATTCCAAATTTTGAAACCGCAGGTCGATATCTCTTTTCGTTTCTGAGATATTTAGATTCAAAGTTTTGTTTAAAACTGTCCATTTTTGGGTAATAACCCAAAAATGGGTAGAGATATGAATATGGCGACAACACCATTCGATTCTACGGGCAAAATTACATAAGTACACCAATTTTCAGAATTTTTGAACACCGCATACAATCTCTAAAGCAAAATAACTGAAAATGGCTAAAAATCGCAAAAATCTAAAGTGTACCCCTTACGATTTTTTCAGATTTTGGCCATTTTTAATGGTTTTCAAGCTTTTATTAATAAAAAATGAACCGGTTGGACAAAAATTATGAAAATTGCTATACTTATGTATTTTTGTCCGTAGAATCGAATGGTGATGTCGCCAAATTCATATCTCGACCCATTTTTGAGCAAAACTTTGAATCTAAATATCTCGAGAACGAAGAGATATCGACCTGCGGTTTCAAAATTTGAAATCAGTGCATTGAGAAGTATCTAGATACATTGGGTGCGATTCAGTGGGTTATATTAAAGTCTGTACTAACACTTGTATTAACTAAAACATTGTATTAGCTTAAAACACATTTTAAAACAAAGGTGATTCAGTGGTCTGTATTAAGCTGTTTTAGTTAAAACGCAAAATTATACTTGGCAACACTGTAATAACTGTCAAAGTGCGAAATTGGCGGCATTTGAAATGTCAATATTTTGTATTTGTGTTGTTTTAGGTTATATTACACTACTTTATGACCTATATTTTAAATTTAAACATATTAAAATGTCAGGAAAAAGAATTACAGAACCGATTGGTTTAATGAAGAAAAGATTATTTTAATAAGAGGCAATTACTAAACGGGACGGTATTATTGAAAATAAGGGAAATGACATTAAAATAATGAAAAATAAAAAAGCTGCATCATTTTGAAGTGGTAAATTGGAATGTCCAAAGAAATAAAAGTGATGTTTGTGCTGATTGATAGTTTTTATTATTGTAATCAAGTTTCCATTATTGTAAATAAGCATTTCTTTGTTGTAATCAAAATTTCTTTAAGGATTTCTTTGTTTGTAATAAAAAAAATCAATATCAAATCAATATTATTTTAATTCAATGTAGCGGGGCCTCTAAAATGTGAGGGGCCCATAGGCAGTTACCTATTCTGCCTAATGGGTAATCCGGCACTGATTGAAATGCAATTCAAAGAGTGAAATTGCATATTATTTAAAAGAAAAACTAAAACTGTAGGAGGTACATCATCGCCAAACCCAGATATGTCAATTCGAATCAAATTTATTACATTCTGAAATACATTTTTTGATAATCGGTATTACTTTCGGAGAGAGTATTGTCATAGTTTTTCGTCTTCTGTATATCCTTCTTCGTCTTCTACTATCAACAACACGCCAAACATGCTTAATTCTTTCAACAGCACGTATTGTGTCACCTATTTTACTTAAACAAACTTAAAAAATAGACAACATATAAATAATTGTTGTAACTTGCCTGAATTTATTCATATTAACCTCAATTTTTTAAATTATTCATTTCCTGTTTTATTATTTCATTTTAAGTTCAATATTTGCTTTAGTATGCTTTATGAAGAGTCAAATATATAATTTTACTTTAATATTTCATATTTGACATTATGAATTAAGGTTAATACAATACTTAAAACAGATATAACCCATTTTAAGAAGTGTTTTAATTTCCTAGGCAACTAATACACATGTATTAAAATAAACACTCTAAAACAGTTTAATACAAGCCACTGAATCAGGTTTTTTAATACAACTCTTAATACAGATCTTAAAACAGCCTAATACAACCCACTGAATCGCACCCATTAATATTAGATTTTTGAAACTTTTGAAGTTTTTATCTAAATGTGGGGTATATTGACTTTTAGGGCAATAATTAAAAGAGATATAAACTTCGTAGTAATATTATTTGATTGTAAAGAGAATGTTACGAAATATTTCTTTTGGCGTCGGTCGGGATCGAACCCGGTTCTCCAAATTTGGGACCAGACACTCAGGCACGCGGTCATAATATAACATAATTTTTAATAATCCTTTAATAGAAAAGTTTTGAATGATATCCTGATAAAATTGTGTTTTAAGTTTTTCTTGCAAGAATTCGCAATATCGCGGAGCGAAATTAGTTTCAAAACAGTAGGAATATTGATTTTCAAGACTCACACTTCTAGAAATGCTAAAGTTCAAGTCTACGTTTTATTTACTTGTACCAGGATAAATTTATGAACTCAACAAATATTTTTGGAAACTTCCCACAATTTATGATTGCTCAGATTAGATACCATGACAAGGATAATGTAAAAATATTTTTGTTTTCATTCTGAAAACGATGTACGTAGTACAGTAAAATTTTTGAAAGAAGTCCGATCAAGGCCATCTACGAATTGTATCTATGAATCAAGATTTTGTGCTGTGAACTTTAGTAGTGTCTTTTACTTAGTTATTATGAGGGTACATAATATCTTGTGTACCTCATAAAAACTATGTGAACGACACTACTAAATTTGACAGCACAAAATCTTAATTTGTAGATGGCCTTGATTGGACTTCTTTCAAAAATTTTACTGTATGTATATTTCATGTTGGGCTATTTTTTAACTTCGAATTTACAAAAATAAATAAATAAAATATATCATCACGGCGTATTACCTATTACTGGTTGTGCCAGTATCTACATTACATGTAGGTACACATCGGTAATGATTATATATTTTTTACCAAGCGTCACCTCGCGGGCACTCATAGCTTGTGTGGAGAGTGCACCACAGGGATCACTATTGTGCGATTAAAAGTCTGCCCTGACCGGGATCGAACCCGGGTCACCAGATTGGCAACCAGACACTAGATGCACACACATTAATACTAAAAATGTTAAAACACGAAGAAAATCAACCATTCTTGGCCGTTTTAAAGTGACCGCTTTCACTTGCTTGTTTCTAATATGTAGTTCTTGTAACACAAGAGTTCATTCGATGTTATCGGTAATAAAAATTCTTTATAACGATTAAGTTTACAACACCAACATAAATGGGTACTAAAAAGAGTACTTTCGTATGAATGATGGCACCGAATCTCGAAGGATCGACATATAATGATAAACGCCCCTCCATTAAGAATACAAAGAAGTTTAATGTAATAATAGATTAAACTGTGAACACTGTCTCTGGTTTTCTGCATAAAATTGAATTCTCTTCTTCTGAATTAGGATTGGCCTGAGACAAAACTTTGATTTGAATATTTTTTTACCTCTCGCTAAAAGAGGTATTGGATTCATGTTAAAAATCGCATATCCAGATTTTAGTGAATTAGTTTTTAGGTCACTAGATTCCGATTTTAACATTTTTACGATATGTGTATGTGGATGTTGGAAGGACATTTCCTCAAAAACTATAATACTTAAGACCTGTTTAACTACGTATTCCTCAATCTAACATTCATGCGAAGAGCTGAAAAAGTTTTAGTAACAAATGGACAACTGGAAGTGGTAGTTTCTTAGAAAAATTCTTCGAAATATTTTTTTGGAAATTTTTGTTGACAAATATTGAAGAACATAAAATTCTCCATCTAATTCACTTAAAATTTTTATTATATCTTCTAGAGATTTAGAGATAAAGACACTATAATAGAATAAGGTAAACCCGTTGACAAATTCAAATGTTTATAATATAGTTTGTAAATAAGAGATGTCAGTATCAAAAATGAACAGTTTTAGTGACATTCTGAAAGCTTTTTCTGGAAAGTATATTTAATCTTTCTTATTGTTTTATTATTTAAATATTTAAAATTATAGGTTAAATGCATATATCCATCAGTAATACCACCAATCTAGTTAAAGAATTGGAAGAATTTCTGACATTTAGGAAATTCCTCACACAAACAAAAATATGTATAATAAGAATTGTAAGTGTGCAGAAGACATGCTAAATACAATAAAAAACAATATTTGGGTAAAGTTCTGTAATTTATTTGTTATAAAACGACGGTGCGACGGCGAAGTGCAATACAATACTCATATAACATAAAATGAAAACGGCGAGAGGTATTGTACTGGCCACAAGATTTTTTTTTAACTAATTGATCATGAGCATAAACATGTTTAAAACGTTGTATTGAAAACTGTCAAATAATAATATTTAATATTAAATAATACCACAGAAATTTATAAAAATATTATTTTTTCTATTTCGGTGTTCTTACGAGTCTATAAAAGCATTGTTTATCACTGAAAACACGACGTTTAGATCTATAAGAGTTCTATTTGTGGCGCCTTTCGTGTTGTAGAGTTGGTAGTCATGATTTTATAACTGTCACATTAATGAATAATTACATCTAACCTCAAAATGTCAAGTTATTGGTAATATTTCAACATATTATTTGTTACGTGCAGTATTTTCTTAGAATTTATGTAAATTATAGTTAAGATGTGAATACGGCTCTGTGCGAGTGAAATTGAAGTGTGGAATGTGCGCGGTAGACGAGTACGCAGTGTAACGGACAACGAGAAGGATAGCAGGGTGTGGTCAGTCAGCACGCGGAGAGCGTAAGAGACACATGTTCACACGCACTGTAAACCTTCAGGTGTCCCTTAGCAAACATAACTGACAAAAAAAACACCAAGTCAAACTTTTGACGTATCATTTTTAAAAAAAAATATTGTAAAATTACCTCAATAGAAAAAATAGTATAAAAAACATGTATCATAAAGCCTGTTAAAGCACTCGTTCTTTGTAAAACTCGCATACGGCTCGTTTTCCAAACTTGGACTCGTATGTTAACAGATTGCCTTATGATACTTGTGTTTTAATGTACTATTAAAGCATTTTATTTCAATGTATTTGAAACATGAAAATGGAAGTTTATTTTTATGATCTCTACAATTCGAAGATATCTTCCTTTCAGATCCGAATTAAAGAGATTCGAAAGCAATATGATTATTGAGATATATAAGAACCATTCCGTATATAACACGTGTTTTTGTAGCTAAACTGTGTCGTTGAAGAAAGGATAAAATTCATTGAATCCATCCCTGGGACTTCGTACATAAAATCTTAATCCAATTTGTGGTAAGAAGTATACATTTAATTTTATAGCACAGAAGCACTTACTGCTTTTATGCAGATTCTGCGTGTTTTAGTGAAATCAACCTGTTATAAGATGGATCACATACAATGGATATACAACTACATTACAGATAGAGTCTATTTCGATTTCGAAAACATATTTATATGAAAGTCTTTTAACACCTACTTTCGCTCGCAGCTGTTGCAGAGAAAATTTTCACATCGTACAAAAATAGTAATCTAACATCTTGATACATAAAATGTATAATATATTTTACTGCAGTAATTAAAAAGCAATTCACTTAACTAGTTCGTAGATAAAGCTATTTCTATTATTGGGAAGCAAAAAATAATATAATTAATTAGATGATTATTATTGTCTTTGTTTATTTATTAATGATCAGCAAATAAATTAAATATATTATTAACGTCTAATAGTAAAATAAAATTATTGTCACTGCGTTGCTGAATTACCTTCACGCATTTTATAATATAATTATTTAACTATTGAAGATGTCGTGTTAAGAAAAACAAAATTTCAAAGTTCATGATTAAAGTAATTATTTTCAAATCTAATGGAGAAATATTGATTTACCACAAATTATAATAAGTAATCATAGGAATTATTTTTACTCGTATACCAATTATACAGTGTGTCCCATTTAGAGGTGCCACCATTGGGATCTCGAGAACTATAAGAGATACGATGTCGGTTAAATGGAACTTTTTATGCCCCTTTGGGAGGCCATCTCAGATGTGCTTTTATTTTTCCAAAAATTCTCATAGGGCACTAGATAATGACGAAAAACTGAATATTGTTGATTTTTTCTTTTTCAAATAACTTCTAAACTATTAATAATTGAGAAAAAAGTTTCAAATATAAAAGATAGATATTTTTATTAACTAACCAGTGGCGTACGGAATAAATTTTTATATCCGTAAAGTTTTGAGATATAACACAAACTTATATTTTTTTTAATGGAACCCATATCTTATTTTAGTTTCAAAAAAATAAATATTTTTTTCTCTTTTCAACGATGTAAGGGTTATTATGTTTTATATTTGTTTTGCTCCTAAAATTTAATTTTCAAAATTCAAAATTATTATTTTTTCCTTATTTTGTATTAAATTTACAATTATTTTGAAAATATTGGTAGATTTCTATTTGGAAATACTCCTTGTATTTAAATAATTTCTTTCGTTAGAAAATTTTGCTCAAAATTCGTATCAAATTAATTTTTATAATATTTTGTATCAGGTCGCCCTGGCTCATCATAGTGTAATTTGTAATTATGGGTCTAGAATGAAAATATTAAGTAATAAAGGCATAAAACAAATTATTTTGATCAAATACAATATAATTAATAAAAATAATAATGTTTTTTTGGAAAATAATAAAAAAATTCAGGAAAATAAGGAGAAAAATTAAATTTTAGGAGCAAAACAAATATAAAACACAATAACCCTTACATCATTGAAAAGAGAAAAAATTATTGATTTTTTTGAGACTAAAATCAGATATGGGTTCCATTTAAAAAAATATAAGTTTGTGTTATATTTCGAAAATTTGCGGATATAAAAATTTATTTCGTACGCCACTGGTTAGTTAATAAAAATATCTATCTTTTATATTTGAAACGTTTTTCTTAATTACTAATAGTTTAGAAGTTATTTGAGAAAGAAAAAATCAACAATATTCAGTTTTTCGTCATTATCTAGTGCCCTATGAGAATTTTTGGAAAAACAAAAGCAGATCTGAGATGGCCTTCCAAAGGCGCACAAAAAGTTCCATTTAACCGACATTGTATCTCTTATACTTCTCGAGATCCCAATGGTGGCACTTCTAAATGGGACACACTGTATACATGAAGGCATATTACGAATTAAAAGAAAAACCAGTCCTACTAGGTATAATTGACTGATTTTCATTTTGATCGAAACTAATTATCAAATAAATTTATATTTTGCATATATGTAAGTGTACAACGCGTAACTCGTGGTAGAACTAACCCCACAGATAGTAAATTTGACAATAATTTTTGTTTAACATGCTTTTTAAAAGAATTGGAGGCCATTAAAACTGGTCAATCACGTCATAGTTCAAAATTTTGTAAAAAAGTAAAAATCAGTGTGTTTTCTGGTAAAACTATTGATTGACGTTAAAACGTTTTTTTGCATAGACGTACAATTTATGTTTTTTTTTTTTTTTTTTTTTTTGATATTTTCAATATGTCATTTACCTTCACCAATCAAGAGTATGCAGACATGCATATGGTTTATAGCGAGACATTACAAAATAGTCGTGCTGCTACAAGACAGTACAGAAAGTTATTTCCCAATAGACATGAATGATATTATGTCATTTGTGACAGGTGTGACATTTTTTCCAGAGAACCTATTGATTTTTACTTTTTTACAAAATTTTAAACTGTCTCGTGGTCAGTTTTAAAAGCCTCTAGTTCTTGTAGAAAGCATGTTAAACAAAAATTATTGCCAGATTTACTCTCTATGGGGTCAATTCTACCATGGGTTAAATGTTGTATATTTACTTACACAACATCCTGTATTTTAAAATGAATATGAGAAGACAAACATATATAACCATGGTTACAAGTATCTAACAACAAGCATAAAAGATTATTTCTACGGGATAATTCTTTATTAATAGATATTTACACACCAAGTGAGCTAAGGTAATATTTATTCATGAGAAGAAAGTTTAGCTCACGAGCCCGTAAGGGCGAGGGAGTTAATTTCTTCGAGTGAATAAACATTCTTAGCTCACGTGGTTTGTACAATATTTTATTCAATTTTGACGAAATACTAATAAAAACCATTATAATATTTACTTTTGACAAAATAAAAAACTGGTCAGTTAGTAGCAGGGTTGGAAAAAAATCATGATTAATTTAAAAAAAAAAACAAAAATCATTGATTTTTTTTTATTTTTAAAGATCTAGTGGTGTTATTGTACTTTTTTAATTGTGTTAAAGGCAATATAAATATTTTATTTCATAAACGAAAACGAAATCTGTAATAAACCCTAAAAGATGCATTTGAATTTTTGCATAAATTTAGTATATAAATATAACGTACCCACGCGCGCGCGTCTTTTTAAACAATACATACCTAAATAAAATAGGTCAAAACATGTAATAGTAATCTGTTAGAATTCAAATACAGTCCATATTTTTGTTGTTATTTATACTTTTGTAGTAAATAAATTCATTTTTATTACAATTTGAATCTTTTTTACCTCTCGCTAAGAGAGGTATTGGATTCATGCTAAAATTCGCATATCCAGATTTTATTGAATAAGCACGATTTAAGGTCCCTAGAATCCGATAATAACATTTTTAAAATGATGTCTGTGTGTGTGTGTGTGTGGATGTATGTATGTGTGTGTGTGTGTGTGTGTGTGTGTGTGTGTGTGTGTGTGTGTGTGTGTGTGTATGTATGTCTGGATGTTGTAGTCACGATTCCTCAAAAACTATAAGATTTAAAAAATATTTAACTGCAGTTTCCTCAATCTGACATTCCTGGGAAGAGTTGAAAAGGTTTTGGTAACAATTGAACAACCGGAAGTAGTAGTTTCTTAGAGAAATTCTTCTAAATATAATTTTTTGGGAGGTTTTTTTATTAAATATTGAAGAACATAAAATTCTCCATCTAATACATTTTTATTATATCTTGTATAAATTTAGAGATAAAGACACTATAATTTATAGAGTGAACTAATCGCAGAGGCTACGGCATTAAGGAAACCAGTTGACAAATTCCAATGTTTATAACATAATTTCGACTGTCCCAACGTAAAGTATTATAACTCGAGTTACAAGCTTTTTCCAGTTTTAGCACATACGCGTTCTTTTGTTTAATACTTTTATCGTGTAAAAATATTTGGTGTTATAATAGTGGAGTTATAAATTTTTGAAAAGTTACTATACATTTACCTTTTTAAAGTTTTTCCCATGAAAAGTATTATAAACCTGTTATAATACTATGCTGCAAATAGTAACTTAAGATACAATGATTTATGTCAGAAATTTTTGAATATTGACAACTATATCTCAAGTTACAATATTTTTTATAGAATTTTTATTTTAGTCATATATTCTTAACACGAGTTATTTTGTTTTCAAGAGAATATTTTAATTTCATTTTAACGTGCTAACTGCTAATACAATAGTATAAAAAAAATAATATTTTAATCTTGCATGCACTATATGAAAATGTCATGTTTTGCGTTTTTAAATTTCAGAATAAACTATTATAAGTCTATTATTAAATAATTGGTAAATAAATGTTATTACTATTTTATGAAAAATTAAACATTATATGGTTAAAATTAACGTTATGTCTCAAACGAGATCAAAAATTAACAAATATATTTTATTTTTATCAAAAAAGTTTAAACCGGTTTTCTGCAAAATGTGATTTTTTGAGTTATAATACTTTACGTTGGGACCGTCGATTTGTAAATGACACATGTCAGTGTCAAAAATCAAGAGTTTTTATGACATTCTGATAGCTTTTACTGGGAAGTATATTTAATTTTTCTTATTGTTTTATTAATTAAATATTTGAAATTATAGGTAAAATTGTGGTAAAATGCATATATCCATCAGAAATACCGCCAATCTGGTTAATGAATTGGAACAATCTCTTACATTTAGAAACTTTCTCATACAATGAAAAATAGATATAATTAGAATTATATGTGTGCAGAAGACATGTTAAATATAATAAAAAACAATATTTGGGTAATGTTCTATAATATTTTGTTATAAAACGACGGTTCGAAAGCGAAGTGTAATACAATACTTATATAGCCTAATATGGAAATGGCGAGAGGTTTTGTGCTGGCCACAACAGATTTTCTTCATCTGTGATAAAAATCTGTGATTTTTTTTAAAAAATCAGTTGATTTAAATCAAATGATTTAAATCAGGCCAACCCTGGTTAGTAGGCTGAGCATGACAATCGTCGCTGATAAACGTCAAGTCATGTATTTAAAATGATTTATTGTCTGTCATTTGTGCCGTGAAAAATAATGAAAATGGCTGCTAAGGTCTGATAAATATTATGGTGTATTATTTTCATACCTGATGTTATTTTAAATGCATTATTTGTTGCAGAGTGAGTTTAAATTTAAAATTTTTTTAATTCACATGTGAAAAAAGTGTTACTTAGAGTTGTTGCTATGGAGTTAATAATGACAGTTTAAAACGTCAAAATTGAATAAAAAAATAAATAATGAATGAATAAATAATTCAACAGGAGTACATAATAATATATTATACATTATGGTTATTTGAACAGTATCATTATTGACCCAGTGTGATAAGATTATAATCCCGAGGAATATAATTGTACTAGCACAAAATTATAATAATTATTTATAAAATTTATGTCATTATAATATCATTTTAGTTTTACGCGTGATTCCACAGTTAACCTAGCCTAATAAAATTCACTAAAACAAATAGACCAAAACAATATAAAATGTCAAAATAATATTTAGATATGTCTGTTAAATATGCAATAAAAATTTATTTTTATTAGCAAAATTTTTTAATGATTTTAATGTAGAAAAAATTATGGATTTTAAAGTTTGCATTATTATTTTGTTACAGTTTTACTTTATTTAATTATAAATACCAGAAATATTGGAGTAAAACGGAAATAAATTTGACATTATAAAACTATCATAGATATTTCTTAAACTTTAAAATTTGTTATTAAAGTCATTTACAATGTACCTATTATAAACAATGTGTAAAATTAAACAAAACATACATTTATTTGTTGAGTCTAGATTTAAACGGGTACGACTACCAGTCTTTCTAGTTAGCAACATGTCTAATCTCCTGATAATTTCCAACACAAACATTATAATGATAAGTGGAATTTGTATAACTTGACAGACTCGTCCTTGTGGAGACATCAGCAAAGTTTTTTTTTTATTTTAACTTTTTTCCACAAGGTCACTTTTAACCAAAAAATATTTAGTTAGTAAATATACTTAGCAGGAAAAACAACGATCGTCATGAAAATATAAATTAGGAAGAGCAATGTTCACTTGGTAATTTTAATTATTCTAAGAACTTAAATGGATATTTTATCACTGACCCAAACAAACAAACAAAGGTCACATTACAGGTCATCGAAAACCGCTGATAAATAAGTTATGTTATATAATGGAATTAGGTTATACATATTTCTTATCAGTTGATAAATTAATATCCCTTGTTCAAAATAAATAATTTGCACATTAGAGCAAATGAATTTGTTTTATTATTTTTACTTAATATTAATTATAAAGCCAATTTTCAAGCACGATACTTTTTTTGGAAGTCAAGCGGTCTACGTCATAGATACAATATCACTAGAAACAATGACGTCATGTGTTAAAAAGTTTACATGAGCATGTAAAACGGATTAAAATATGATTTGCGGGTTGCCTTCATAAATCCAAATCTTTCTTAAAAAAGTAACACGTCTGGTATCATTTTTTCCAGCGAAATCCAATTTTATTTAAAATATTTTGGAGGATACGTCTTACGCCGTTATAAATACTTCATTCTCGTAGTACATGCAACAAACTATCTAGTATTATGTGAGATCCTTAAAAAAATACAGAATACTGTATAATACCATACAATTTCTCACTGTTTCTGTACATTCCGTGAAGCGTTTGCCACACGCTGTACATATAGATTTAATTTTCAAATTATTACTAACAAATAGAACAAATATTACCTCAATAATACAATTCAGTGTAAGTAAGAGCCCACCATTCTATTTTCTATTTTCAAAAATATCAATAAATTAACTACAAGCTTTTGAATTTGACATGACAGACCATTATTTGATATTTTGTCAATGAACAACGAAATAAAGAACACAATGAAATCACAATACAGTATGAAAAGTATAATGTAGACATAATATTTAGTAATATACCAATAATAAAAAAAATATAAAAAACGTCATTTTGCAAAAATTAACAAAGTTTTACTTAATAATAATATTTCCAAATATAATTATTTCTATTAAAGTTTCAAATACGTAATAATAATGATAATAATAATAATAATAATAATAATAATAATATTAAAAAACCAATACCATTAATAAAATATAGTATTTAAAAATATATAGAAAATTTCAAAACCGCTGGATAGCCTATAACTGTAAAGCGCATGTTATTTTTGTGAATATTTTAATAATACTACATTAGTAGTAAGTATTTAGTTATTCTTCGATGCCAAATTAAATAATAAATAAACTTTCTAACCATATCAATAATTACCACTATAGTCGGGGGACAGATGATATTTGAAAAAAAAAAACTCTTCCCATGTTAAACGCCTATGTCACGGTTTCTAGTGTTCATCCTGTAGAAAAATAATTCACCACTAATATTACTAATCTTAATAGTGTTCAAGATTACATGTTATCCTGGACAACACCTATAATAAATAAATGATGGAGATTTAAATAATAATCTTTCAATTACTAAATAAATGTGCATTGAGCTCAGCTGTTGGAAAATATTTTATGTACTTTAAAGTACAGTTTTATTTCCATCATTCAAAATCGACATTTTATAAATCCTCTTCCATATATTGCAATCTTCTATAAAATGTACTTTATAGTTTATAAAATCCCGTGAGCGACATAGAAACATTTATATTTATAAACAGCAAGTCGAATGTTAACACAAAATTCCGCTTCACCGAATAAAACTCCAAGAAAAATGTACTACTTTTTATTTTTCTAAATAAAGTCAATAGTTTTATAAATTGCACCAAATAAATTCCATTCTTTTCCAATGTTTATTTTAAAAATGCTGACACAAAGTAAATTTGCATTAGTCGGAAACAGCAAGAAACAAAAATATATACAGTGTTTTTAGGTTACACAAATCCCTCATCGCGGGAGTCAGTCCCAAAAGATTAATATACAAACAGCGGGAAGGAATCACCAGAGAAGAAAAAATCGTAACGGCGAAAGTGAACAGAGAAAAATTGAATTTGGTGGGCAAGGTTCCAGATTTCTAAATGGGAAACGACGCGTCCTAAATATCTATGTTATTAGGAGTGATTTTGCACTAAAAGTTACAATCATGAACATTTGTTTCTATTTAGAGAAATTTAATTATTCTATAAAAAGAATGACAAACTTCAAAAATATGATAAATATACATGAATCATATTTTCGGAATATCATCGATGATATTTTCGAGTGAAACCGAGTTGCAGATTTCACGAATTCTTACTTAAATATTAAATAAATTCTCCATTTTGCCATGACATGACCTCAATGTCCAATTATTAATAAATTAATCTCATGATTAATATCTTCCTGTTGTGTAAAATATACAAGCATGGTTGTAGTAATTTTTAAATTATTAGTGATTAATTTTAACTGATTATATTTAAATCAAAACAGACTCTTTATAGCTAGAGAACAATGACGCATTCCTCATTTGTTCATCAAAGTGTTCTTCAAATATCGACTTACATATTAACTGTTCTTCAAAGTTGATATTAAAATATAAAAACTACCTATATGTATTAGACAAAGAATTGAGCTATCGTATTTAAAAATATGAATTGAAGAAATATATATTTTTTAAGGACCGGTTTTTCCACATTTTGATAAAGTGCCAGTTAACTGATCCGCCAGATAAAAAAAAAATCGCATTGTTTTATAGACGTGTATATAATTTTGTCAATTTACGTTATAATATCGATGCGATATTTTCATTAAATCTGTCAGTTAAGATGACTGACCCTTTATCCAGAGATGGAAAAAAGGAAGCAAATCAAATAACTATCCTTGGTACCTATATATATTTAGAAATAGAAATAAATTGATTTTGTTGAAAACTTCATAATCAACCCTCATGAGAATATTATGCGTTAGTTACTCTCAAAACAAAAATTATACAAAATTAAAATTACTAAACTACAAAAAATCGCTATTTATTAATTGGAAAAATACTACCTTTTTTTTTAGTTTTAGTTCTGTATTTATTATTTAAACCCAACGTTTCGGCACCATAAAGTGGTGCCTTCTTCAGGGGATACATTGACATAAATATGTGAAATAACAAAAACAACAAGTAACCAAGGTAACAAGAAATGTTCATAAATGTTACCTTTTTTATGTATACAATTCTCTAGACAATATATGCATGCCCGGCAATAACTTGGACGGCGAACATGCATCTTCTCAGGAAAAAATCTCCTTTTGCCAGAGGATAAACCGTCCCAAAAAGTGGCAGAGAAGTGATCTATTTATTCATTATTATCGTTTTCCATTTGTAAAATGATAAAGTATTATCACTAACATCTTTGTAGCTATGTAAACTGATAATTATATATGTAATGCTATTGCTATATGGAATTTATTTAATGTGCACTTGCAATTTTCTTGTTTTCATTTAAAGAATATAATTAGTTTTTTACTATTTGTTACACAATAATACAAGAAACAAGATTAATAGCTAATAAAAATAACAATAGAAATTATGTATGTAAATAATTAACAATTACTTTAATAGCTGTATTAATAACAAATAACTCACTTTTTACCATTTCTTTGAAATAATGTTACGTTAGACGGTTAGACGTAGAAAAAGGTAAGTTTTTCTTCAACCTTTCTGCCGATAATTTTGATCAAGTTTCGTAATTATAGAAAACCAAGTTTGACCGAGTTCTTTCTTACCTTCTGGTATAAAATAGCAGTGACTAAGTTGTTGAATAATCTTTTGATCGAAAAACAAAATTTTACTTACGGTAGTATGTTCCATTCTTTTGATACACGATACATTACGTAAATATTTAGTTCTATAACATCTAAATTAGATCAGAATGAACATCCTTCATCTTGACATTTACTTCTTATAAATAAAAGGTTACGTTATTTAATAAATATTATTAAAATGCAAACACGTTTTGCACGTGATCTTCTCATGGTTATAAAGTGGAAAATAATTTGTTGTAAATGTTAATATTTTAAATGTCCAAATAAAAAATTATAAAACCTATGCAAATGGTGATAAATTTCTACAAATTTCTTTCGACTAGTTAGGGATTGTATCCCTAAGCCTCCACATTTTTCTGTTATCATTGTCCCACATGTCTTGTTATCTTACAATAAGGTAAGTTATACTGTCCACAGAGGATTTTTACGAAGTTGTTTTTCATTGTACCAAAAGAAAAGGGTCTCGGTAGAAGCTAAATCTGGACTAGAAAATGACTCTTAAAATATCGGTCGAACTATTATCACTAGTCATTTGGCTCAGAGCCCTATACAGGGTGTTTCAAAGTGTAAAAAAAAATTAAGGGCATATAATACTGATTAAATTGAGTAAAACAGCTTAATCAACATGGGTCCGATCTTCAACAGTTTCCGAGATATGAGGCAATGAAAAATGAGTTTTTTCGGGGTATACCTCTGCTATCTTGAAAACTATAAGAGTTTCGACTTTAATTAAATAAAACATTTTGTTTACCTTTCAAAGGTCATATTAGATGTGCTTTTTTAAAATCAAATAATTGTACCAAGTTAAATGTTGTGGCGACCTTGACCAATATTTAATTTTCATATAACTTCGTAACTATTAGAAAATGAGACAAATGTTTCATATAAAATTTTATTGTTTCTTTTTAAGTCTATTATGCCCAGTTGCACCGACGTTTCTTAAATTTACACTTAATAAAACTGAACTTACGTTAAGTATCCCTTAATTTTTATCTACTGTTGCACACGTATTTTTTTTAATAACCTTAAGTAAGTGTAGTTTATATATTTTTAAGCTGTTTAAATTGTACTTTTAGTAACAAGAAAAATAAAATTTAGGGATTTTTCATAGTTGACTTTGTTTGAGTCAAAGTATTGAAGTATAATTAAATATATTAATTGTTTTTAGCAAAAATGGCATCAGACGAAAAACGAAAGCGAACACGAAGTGCTAACTACACCAACGATGAAAGATGCTTATTATTAAATATGCAATACTTACATGTCGTTTTAAAATTCAATAGCATTTTCTATTAAAATCAGCAATTCCAATACTGTATATTTGGTTAATTGATCAGAAAGAGTATGAAAATGATCAGATCTGTCGTATATTTGCCTTGGTATTCCGTTTACAATTAAATCCAACGCATCTAAATCGTCATCATCTTCAATAAAATCAATAACTTCCATGATCCTGATAGAAATTAAAAACGTTTCCATTCAATATAACCTCACTACTTACTTAAGTGCAAAATAAACCGTCAATTTCGGAGGCTTAAATTTATGGAAGCCTTAAGATGTTTATGGACAGTTTAGCGCACGGTGCAACGAAATAAAACTAAACTTAAGGCTAAACTAAACTTAAATTCTTAAGCGGTATCGGTGCAACTGAGCATTACTGACATAGACAAAATTTTGTTCGATCACTATCATTGTCAGTTTTTCTTCGATTTTTCATTTTTCTCGGAAACAGTTGAAGATCAGACCTATGTTGATTAAGCTTTTTTACTCATTAAATTTTTTACACTTTCTTTAAGATAGCCTGTATAAAGTAGCCGAAAAAATATTGTAGAAAATTCTAACCTTTTGTGTAGATTTTATAACTTGTTGAAAGTGTAAACCGGTTGAATTATTATTAGTTTGGGATATGTTATCGGATAATTTAAGGCACGTGTATTTTGTTGGCACACTATAAAGTATATTACCAAATGAAAAATAATGAACTTGTTTACTTTATTATTTATACCATTATTTTATTAATACCCATTGTTTTTCTAGTAATCCTTAATTTTAAATTATTATATTTTCATATAAATATTTAATATTTGTAAAGTTCAAGAATATTTTTTGTTGTTATTAATCAAAGCTATCATAATTATGTTTTCTCTTTGTCTTATTTGAAAATTGAATATCTGTATTATCTTGCTTTTGTTTTTCATGTACAGGATAATTAATAATCTTGAAAGATAAATAGTAAACACGACACACTTTGCTGTGTATTTATTAACAGTCTAGTGGTTGCGTATCTGCTTGATAATACAAGGGTTCGCCTCCCACGGGAGGGACAAAAACAGATCTGAGCCTAAGTAATGCGGAGGTCACTATAAACCAAAGCCGTCAGTCCCTTGTAGGCTACGAGTTGACCACCAAATCTACTAAATGCAGAGCTGGGTCGATTTTCCCAACACTTTTAAAAATGTGTTAATCTTTTTAAATTCTCACTTCCAATTTGGAGACATACAGAAATAAGTAAATAGATTAAATTAACCAGTAACAGAACTCGTCGAGAGCAACAACATTTCTAATAACTTTTTTCGAAATCTCAATTTTTTAGTATTTTAAGAAGGCGATGAGATTTGTAACAAAACTTTGAAGATTTTTAACACAGTATCTAGACAGTTTACAAAAAAAAGTTACCAAGAAATATTGTTTCTCTCGACGAGTTGTCACTGGTTATAGTTAATGTACCTATTTCTGTTCCACCTGTATAACATATACATATATTAATTTTAATGTTTTCTTTCAAATAATTTTTGATTAGTGAATATTACATATTCATATACAGCCCGATTCACAAAAAAGTTTAAGCTAATCCTCATTTTTGGATTAGTGAATTCTATTCTATTCCGGTATTTAAAATTTAATTTTCATGATATTATCAATAAAGGTAGATACTAGGAATAGATTAGACTATATTTTAAGTTATAAACTGTCAAAATTAGAGTAGAATTCGCTAATCCAAAAATGAGGATTAAACCTTTTTGTGAATCGGGCTGATAGGTTTTGTTTTAAAAACCCTCAACAGGATTAAATCCCAATTACAGAGTGGGTTCATTCGAACCCAGAATCGGTAACGTATTCATGATTAAGAGCTACCGGAGTCAATTAAACTTAATTTAAAGACGTGGTACAAACATCTGATTTGCGATTATAAATAAATGAGTAACAAGATAAAAAAAATTTAGTCCTCTTGAACTGTAAGCATAACAATCACATATTGTTGACGTCTATGGTAGTTGCGATTTTACACATGCGCTAACTTTACCGCACCGAATAAAATAATAAACATCCAGAAGAGGCCATTAATAAATAAAGCTACTGTGTAATAATAAAGAGTACCTACAAAAACGCTAGTTACCGCAATTCATCGTTCAATAATAATAAAAAATAAATAAAACTGAATTTCTTTCAATTAAATCTACCAACGCCATCTGTTAGCATTATCAAATAATAATTCACAGTCAGCAATGTCAATGTGTTAAAATTTTTAAATGATAAGTCTGTTTAGAAACTAGAACTAGATATACTGTGAGTATTTTTTAACGTGAAACATTGGGTTTGTCATATCCATGGTTACGACTTGATATTTGATTGACAGCAATGTATTTGCCCGTTCCATTTAAAATGAAACATAGGGAACGAATCTGGCAGATGTATTATATTTAAATATTGTAAGAAATTTAGTGGAGTCAGAAAACTACTCGAGAGCACTAAACATATTTTGAGCACAAGGTGCACCCAATATTTTTTCTACATCTAAATTTAATTTTTAGAAAACAGGTATAATTATTTAAACAAAATTAACCTATAATGACATCTTGTCAATATGATAGATAACCGTTGAATTTTCCTATAAGTTATAGTTTGACATTTGATTGACAGCAATGTATTTGTCTATCTCATTTAAAATGACACATGGGGAATGAATTTGACAGAAGTATTATATTTAAACATTGCAAGAAATTTAGCCGAGTCAGAAAACCACTCGGGCACAAGGTGCACACTATGTTTTTTCTACAACTAATTTTAATTTAGAATGTATAATTATTTAAACAAAATTAACCTCTATTGACGTCTTATCAAATATCAAATTCGTTCCCTATGTTTCATTTTAAATGGAACGGGCAAATACATTGCTGTCAATCAAATGTCAAGTCGTAACCATGGATATGACAAACACAATGTTTCACGTTAAAAATACTCACGGTATGTAGAAACTAACCTATCAAACCTTAAATTTCTTCCAGCATAGACATTCTTACATAAATAAAATAATCAAGGTGCAAATTCTTGGTCTATGTCGATTAATAATTGAACAAAGTATTTAATAGTGTGAATCTTAATGCAGCTAGCTTGTTAACAATAATGGTTTAAGGTTAACAAGCAATATTTATAGAAAATACATATTTTAATAGATATCTCGGCCAAAAAAATTAATACATAATGTGGGCGTTAGGTATTTGTATTAAGCTCGGTTTTATTGAAGAACTCCGCTGCGCGTCGTGTTTAATATAAAACCTCGCGTTGTAAAATAACACCTACCGCACGCATAATGTAAATAACTATTTTCAAGTGATCATTTAACAGGATGATGTTTTAGTATATCTTTAAATTAAATTTACTCGATCACCAGAAATATAAATTCAAAAAATTTGGCATAAAAATACTCTAAAATACTTTGCGCTACAATTAGATGGAGGACAGTTAAAAAACTAACTTCCCTATTTTCAAATATTTCATAAACACTCTGTACAGGGATAAACATAATGTAAATCTATTTATATAACTCTAAAAACAGTATAGGTAAAACATGTGTCATGTGTCCCTTACCGGTGAGCACACATCCTACGAGCAGGAAGAGGAATCCGAAGATAGGCAGGACGATCTGACAGTTGGCAGCGACGACCACCCCCGCAACCATGAGGCCGCCTTCGATCTTCTCTACGCGCAGCCGGGAGATGGGCGCCGGGCACTGCAGCTTGCTGCCGGCGCCCGGCGCTGCCGTCGACGCCGCCGCCGCCTCCACCGGCACCTCACTCGGCCTGCAACAGGAACACAGCAGGAGTTAGTCTCATGTGCCTCAATTAGGGTGTGATGTGTAGTATGTGTATGGAGGGATCTATTTTGTATCGATTAATAATTATACTAGCATGTAATATACTGAGTTTCGTATAAGGTCTTCGAGCATATACTGACTAGAGAAGTAATTCTCTACTTTTGCTTGTAGATTGTGAGGGGCCAGCGTTTTGTTGTATTATACATATACCTATTAACTAATATATTGCGGATCCTTTGCTTTTCTTGAAAGAAACACTGTGAAATGGAAATATCATTTCTGCATAAGTCTATCTCACACAAACACCCAACCGCGAATTATGCGCATGCTTGGAAACCTTGACTACTATTGGCTAACGAGGAAATCATGATCACTTTTTGCGAATCACAGAGTTCTGTTTATTAACGACTAGCGCGAGAAATTTTAAATTTAAATTTGAGAAATTAAACAATGTACCTATTATTTATTTTGTATGTAAATTCTTGAATATAAATATTAGTAATAATAAAAAACATTGACATATTCTAGTGCTAAATTTGAATTAAATAATTTACTTTATTGTACTGTAAAAATAATAGGAATACAATCTGGTCAGGATTAATTTATTTAGGTGACAATAAATTACTGTATGAAACACAAAGCAAATCCTTTCGAAGTGCAACTACAAACAGCAATGAAATCAAACGTCAAAGTCAAACCATGTGCTCGCTGCATCACCAGGGCAGCGTTCCAAAACCAGGAATACCGAGTTTTGGCGTAGAGTATGAAGTGTTGTGTTTTGTAACGAATGAGAGTTTTGTTGAAGTAAAAAATTGAAACTAAATTAAAAATTATTTTATAACACTAACAAAACTACTTATAATTACAACATTAATGTCAAGCCCGTTAGCCAATAGTAGTCAAGATTTCCGAGCATGCGCATAATTGCCGGTTGGGTGTTTGTGTGAGATAGACTTATGCAGAAATGATATTTCCATTTCACAGTGTTTCCTTCACCTACTCTTATGGGAAAGATATGAGCATTAGCAATATATTAGTTAATAGGTATATGGTATTATATGTCACTATTTGTCATTTTACTGTAACCTAAGCTATTTTTACCTGTAGTTTGTCAATGTATCTCGAAGTACATATATATTTATTTTTTATACTAGGGTTTTATAACACCAACTTTTTAATTGTCATTTTTGTTGATAAATGGAATATTTTTAAGCACTAGTGCTTAAAAGTAACAGTTTAATGCGTAAAAGTGACGGTTTAAGTGATTAAAAGTATTTCATTTAGCAACGAATAGATGAATCTGACGTCTGCCTACTTTTTAATTTTGAAAAATTCAAAATGCTGATATTTGAGAATAAATGATGTTTTTTAAAATGCTATTATAAAAAATCTTGTGTGTAATAAGTTGCGAAATGATAGTGTTTTAGAAACTTGACGTGTTGTATTACCCGCTTACGCTCGTACATACATATTTCACGTCGCGTGCCTAAAACACTATCATTTCGCTACTTATTACATAAATAGCTAATGTGATTTTGTCTATCTTTTTTTTCATATTGCAATATGATTTTATACTCTGTTGTGTCAAATTTCATTAAAAAAATACAAAAAAAGTATGGAAATTTCGTTTTATATATAAGTAATTGGGATTTTTTTTTACATTAATATAATAAAACAAAGTGTAACTTGTACGTTTCCTGCAAATAATTATTGTAAGAGAAAAGAGACTGAAATTAATTGAAAATATAGATAATTTACATATTTCAAAAGCAACAACTAGGCATTACTTCGTAAAAAGATAGTACAAATATTGCTATATTAGGCAGTCCGCAATACACCATGGCTTCCATCCCCGCAAATCTCCCCTCACGCATATTTTCCGATCACATTTACCGTTTGCACTATCAAATATTTGAGAAATTTTTAATTACCAATTAAGTAAATACATCTCTCTTCTAGTTAGATAACTTTAAAAAAATATGTTAATACAATACTATGAATAACTGTTATTAGAAAAAAAAATCTATAAGACTTTATTGTTCACGTTCATTACTCTTTCACGCTTTTTAACATAAAACACAAAAACCCATTTAAATAAAAGAGCAACCAAGTACAATGAAACCAAAACTTTTACAGTCAAACATAAACACTAAAAACTAGTTTATAATCGCAATTGTAATTACATAATTTTAAGTATATGATATGTTAAATACAAACATATTATACTTGAGAATTTATGGTAAGCAGTTTTCAATTTATGACTGTATAATCAGAAGTTGTACAAATGCTTGTAAATTTACGACACTGTAAAACAGGCTTTGAAGTAATAATTACTTGGTCATCAAAATTTAATTAGAAAAGTAATTTTTAAACTCATTATTTTAAAATATGTATTAATAGTTACTGCGTTTCATTTTTGCACCCATTTGCATTAAAAAGTACAATTTTTTCACGCTTTCATTGTGTAAAAAAAATTACATACATTATGAACCCATTCTATAGGGTCTCGTGGCCATGTGCCTGAGTGTCACTTAGCGAATCTGGGTATCCGAATTCGATCCCGATCGACGCCAAATTATTTTAAATTTTAAAAGACACAAAATTGACCCCTGTGTTGCACTCTCCTCGCCTGGTAAATGCCCGTACGGTACGAATATATTCACCATTACCGACATCTGGCATATTTAGTTGTTCTCTCAGAACGTTTAAATCTTTTCTTTATAATACCTGTCTTTAATTTTTTTCCACAATATCGTAATATTCTTATCTACTTTATTTCAGCCCAGACTGTAAATAAATAAAATAAATAAATAAATTTGCGAAAAAGAAGATTGCACTGACAGGTGACAAATAATATACATATATAACATTTAATCTGTATGTAATAACTCTTGTCTGTACTTTTCAATTTACTAAAATACCTATTTTTTCAATACATTTTATAGTATTTGTTCTCTATTCTATATTTACGTTCATAATATAATTTATAAAAATTTTCAAAGTTACTGAATAAAAAAATTGTTATTTTGGAACTTGTTTAGAAATCATTTATATATTTTACCTTTCGTCACCTTTAGATATTGTTTTTGGTCAAAAAAATGAGTTTGTAATGAATAAGCACGTTTTAGAGTATATAGTATACGACTTTACTATTTTAACGATGATATCTGTATCTATATATGCATCCATGTCAGTGTCAAATAAAATTTATATGTTCTTGAAATGATTTACCTGGAAACATAGAATCGTTTGCAGGAAACTTTCTGTGTGGAATTTGTACAAAATACGTTAAATTGACGGAAGAAAAAGCCGTGATCATATTGAACAAACCTATTTGATATACCAAATTTGTGGTATGCATATTAAAATACATTTTTTTTCCTATTTAGAATTTGTGATTTCTAATAAATGACTATCGTTGAAAACAAATTGTAAACATCGCCTGAACTCTGCGAGAAAATCGAAGCAAGCAAGGTACCTCTGCCGCATTGCACTGACAGTTACCGCGCCAATTCGAACATGCCATGCCAACTAGCTAGAATTATTTCTGACACGAGACAATTAATAATACTTCGGAATTTGGCTCCTAAAATCTGTATACACTTCTAGAAGTTTTTACTACGACTAAACGATTTATACAATAACTCAGAACGGGTGACATAACAATGAACTGGTTCAATAAGTGTCAACGAATTTTTAAAAACCCATAAACAATTATTACTGTCATTAAAAATTAGTTGTTTGGCATTGGGATAGACTGCTAAATTAAATTTATTTTATAAAACTCACGGTGCAGTCACTCAGGTTTTATTTTTTTCTGTATGAACCGTGACAAATATCACAAATGAAACAGAGAGAGAAAAGTTTACAATTGAATGTATCTTTCTGTAAAAAAAAATAATTTTACTTTATCGGCGTTGCCATTAAAAAGTTACTGTCTAATCAATGTTGGAACACCCTAAGTTTCATACACTAGTGGTTCACTAACAATAACAATTATCATCTTAAAAGATGACTTAACCATATGAACTGTCGTACCAAATTTCATCCAAATCGAATAAAGCGTTCTGTTATTATAAGCAATTTTTTTTTTCTTCGAAAAACTTTGAAGCAGAATTCTGGCTAAATGGTACACTTTCCGGTAAAGGTAAGTTAGTTTTAGCCTCAGAAATCTGTGGTTAAGCCATGTCCCCTTATTTCAGAGACACCCTGTAGAATATAGAATCAAATGGCAGAGTCACGAGGCTCGTATCTCCATCCATACTTTGGTACTAACCGGAAATGGGCAATGTTTTAAATGTAAATATCTCGCGAACGTAAATAAAACGTACGGTTTGAAAATTTAGAATCACTGGGGTGTAAAGAAAATGTGTTTTGAGGGCTATAACCTCTACAACTCAAACCTACGTAACTAGAAACTCTCGGTAAATCAAAGTTTACTTGTGTTCCCGGCACATTATATATATTTTGACCTCTCTAACTAGAATTTCTGACTCGAAAATCTCCATAATTCGAATTACTCACATGTCCCTGTAACATTGTAGTATCTATAACTCGAATTTTCAGGCACAAAATATTTTTTCCCATTATTATTATTATTATTGTTAAACAAGATGAGCTTCAAGACAAATCAGATGAAAGTGACACCGCTGGAGAATTGCCCAGGGAGAAACCTTCTCATCAGGAAATGATAAAAGCATTTGAAACAATTCAACTTTTTTTACTATGAATGAAATAAGAAGCATGCAAAAAAAACAAATATCAATCATTAATAATTGATTATTTTAAAATATAACTTTTTTGTTCAACAATCAATAACCCATATCTTGTTTTAAAGAATGTTTAAAAATGTTTTAGAATTATGTATATTTTTAATAAATTAAACTTGTTTACAATAAGTATGACTTTTCTCTAAATAGAAATCTATATAACTCGAAGTAATTATCAGGTCCCATGAGTTTCGAGTTGTAGGGGTTCTACTGTATTTTCCACTGGTATCGTATATTCAACACTGGTTTGGGTCATATATGACCCAATGATATTCAAATAGCTAATATGTGTAAGTATATCCAACTATTCGTGTACGTTATACGTTCAATAAAATATTGGCTTTTTCAAGTACGAGATAAAAACTGTATTCCGATTATTATGTTAAAAAATATAACATATTCTTAATGACACCACTCAAAAACATATATGTAGGTATTGCCAAACAAAACTTACACGAACAATATAATCAAATTACTTACACTTTATTTTTATTAAAGCTTAAATATACGTATAAGCTTGTCAACTCAATTGTTATTATTATCAATCGATTGTTCCACATTCCCGCACAGTCAGCTGTTTTCAGACACCTTGAATTTATAGCAATTTTGTTTTCCGGGTAAAGAAAAATTACACCAAGAAAATTATTATCGGAAAAGATTGAAATAAATAATCTCGTATCAGATTTTGCTCTATTGAAAGCATCTTCTTTGTTACTGTAGTAATTAACTGTAATCTTCCTTTCCAAGGCAAGTGAGATTTCCCACATTAATATTGGAAATAGTATTGAATAATTCGCAGGAGCTGTCATCAATAATTCACCGCAGACAAACAAGTTATATATGTGAGCCTATAAATTCAACTGTATCATCTTTCTCATCATAAATTCTCGATATTAATCTTTATGAATATATGGAAATTTCAACGAGAAACAAGGACATTTGAATCATTTATTCTCCAACAGTATTGTTTCCGTCGTTATACAGAATCCTATGTGATCTTAGAATTTATAGAGGCAACAGCTGTACAGGGTGAAACAAATTCGAGTTCCTTATATGAAAAACTTTCTTATTATGCACCCTAAAGAAAATTGATGTTGGTCTTTATGGGCCAACTTTTTGAGATAACTTTAATAGGTACCACAGGGATTTTCGATCATCTTTTTTTTTGAGCTACAGGCTACGGGCTAAAACTCGATTTTCGCTTATTTTGAAAATACCTCATAACTCGCTTATTATAAAAGATAAAGAAAAAACTTTTAGATAATTTTTATACTGTTTTTTACGTAGAATAACGTGATGTAATTAGAATTTTTTAAAACTACATGCCCAAAAAACTTCTGCACCATACATATAAAACAAATTACGAAAACTTCCCTCCGAGAAACTTTATCGACAAAATTTCAAAAGTACGATTCAATGACACTTATGCACTGTCATATACTACAACTCTATGTAAATTTAATTAATTTTATTTTTTAATGAATCTTAAAGAGTTCGAATTATTAGGTTATCTATTAATAAGGTATTAAGTTTTGGTAGGTAGAATTTTCCCGCAAAGTAGTTAGAATCGATCCATTAAATTTTTTTCTTCCACGTTATGATAAAAAAAAAAAAAACCCCCAAAGGTGCAATGAACTCACACCATTAAGAATATATTCAGAAGATTTTTAATACCTCAGACAAGTTTATACTTTAATAAATCAATCACGTATGTAATCACATAACCTAAAAAGTTATGTGCGAGAGGTTTGAAACCTAAAAAAGTGTTACGCCACTTTTAGGAATTACCGGATAACTACCTATAGAATAATAGTCATTTTTTAACAAGTGAGGGAAATTAGTGATTATGAAATGAATGCGCGGAGCTTCAGAATATTGTTGCAAACAACATGCATAGTCATTTTAGGTGGCCATGACAAGAAAACAAAATGTTTTAATGTTTAATGTTTCCTGCACTCATTTTAAGTTTATTTCCTGCACGATTGTAAAATAGCTATTTTTAGTACAAGTGAGCAAAGAATGGCTTTTTCTCACGCGTCACGCGTCCGGAAATTGGCCGCAAGAGCACGAGCGAGTGCGCCAACTGGACAAGTGAGAAGAAGACATGCTCACGTGTGCTAAAAATGATTTTTTCCACAATCTTGAAATACATTTTTTTAAAAAACGAAATATTGTACTTTTTTTATTAATGAAAAACTCAACAGTACATATGTTAATAATTGAATTTAATGTAAAGTTAACTACAGAAAATTATTGCTCCTTCATGTAGAATGGTAGATATTTATTGTACAATTTGTAACTCTATCAAAATTTATGACTCCTGAAGTACATTATTACAGGCTTGTGTATTTTGCTCACTTATGATTCAACATGCTACTTTGCTCACTTATGATTCAACATGCTACTTTGCTCACTATTTTAAGTTGAATAATAATGAATTTTGTAAATGTCGAACTTAATTCGCCTACTCAAGGTGTCGAGAAGAGGGATAAATCATGTTCACAATTCTCTTGATTTTAACATTTATTTGGACGTTTCGGAGGTCCAAAAACCTCCATCTTCAGCATTTTACATTATTGTCTAAGTTTTTACATTTTATGTTTTGTGGTAAGATATGTTCTCTTACAAAATCCCGTAAATTTGATAAGAGGGTTGATCTTCACCTCCATCCTACATATTAATTGTTGATAAAGCGTATAAAGTTTTAAAATTTGTTTTTTGTTACCTGGTTTTTTGAGGGATTAAGGTTTGAATAAAAATTAATTTTTTAAATAATGAAAGTAACCGACACTTTTGTTACCTCGACCACATGGTGACCGGTTTGAATTTAAATTTGAAAGTGAAATTTTTTTGGAGAAATAAAGTTAAAAGCACTAAGATTGTACTTGGGGAAATTTTATCCGTCTAACTGAGTAATGGGCCCGCGAATGTTGTTGTTTACGCAATTATCTTTGTTTAAATTTATCATAAGGGTTTCTTTTATTAGCCTTTTATGTTTATTTTGTTCGGTAATTAAAATTTTTGGTTCTGTAAAATTAAATGTATGACCTGTGTCGCAGTGGTGTTTGACTAGTGCGCTGTGTTGATCATTTTTGAAACGGCAATGATAATTATGTTGGTACATTCGTTAATGACTTTTGCTAACGATTGTGGAAAAAATAGTTATTTGTGTATCATGTGCGCAAAATATATGGGAGTGCAAGTTTCTCGAGATCACTAAACATATTTCGAGTGAGGTGCACACAATAATTTTTTTTACAACTAAATTTAATATTTAGGATACAGGTACAACTATTTAAGACTATAATTATCTCATTACTAAAGTGTAAAATTGATATTGGGATTAGGTTAGGATCATATTTTTACACAAAGAAAAGTATAAACTTTGTTCGCGTATAATCACATAATTGTGAATTAATAAGAAGAAATCAATGAACCTAAAGTAGGTCAAAGGAATCAGAAAATGCATTGTGGAATTATAATTTATTTACTCCCACATATACACTTACATTTCTTATTAATTCTTAACTGCATGCTGTTGATAATGTAATCGACATTTTTCATTAATGTAACTACCTCAATAGCTATTAGAAAGGTTGCATTTGAACGACGCTCAATGCTGTTCTACATAATGTTAGAGCGACAGCGACTCTTGTAATGTTTTAAGTAAATAAATAACAAAGCTGACTTTACACCGGAAAAAAGTAAAAATAAGTAAAACTAAAATTTGTTTGACAGTCAAACTTTAAAGCTACCTACAATGATTATAATTTTAAAGTTTGACTGTTTAACACATTGTGATTTTTTATTATTTATTTATTAATATATTTTTTATTCAATTGACGATATTCTTTACTAATTTTAAATGTTACATACGAGTATATGTATTTCAATTTTAACTTCTGCAGTACGGCCGAAACGTCGACCTGAATAATTAATTTAATAAATTGCATGAAACTAGTGATTTTGTTTATATTAGAGATTTTTATATTCTTTAATATTTGTAATAATATAAATTTCAAATTTTTTTTTAAGGAACTAGTATTTCCGGTTGTCCAATTGTTACCAAAATCTAATCAACTCCAGTAATGTTTAAGGAAACTGCAGTAAAACATGTCTTAAGTTTTATAGTATTTGAGAAACCGTGGCTCCAACATCCGTACACACACACACACACACACACACACACACACACACACACACACACACACACACACACACACACACACACACACACACACACACACACACACACACACACACACACACACACACACACACACACACACACACACACACACACACACACACACACACACACACACACACACACACACACACACACACACACACACACACACACACACACACACACACACACACACACACACACACACACACACACACACACACACACACACACACACACACACACACACACACACACACACACACACACACACACACACACACACACACACACACACACACACACACACACACACACACACACACACACACACACACACACACACACACACACACACACACACACACACACACACACACACACACACACACACACACACACACACACACACACACACACACACACACACACACACACACACACACACACACACACACACACACACACACACACACACACACACACACACACACACACACACACACACACACACACACACACACACACACACACACACACACACACACACACACACACACACACACACACACACACACACACACACACACACACACACACACACACACACACACACACACACACACACACACACACACACACACACACACACACACACACACACACACACACACACACACACATACACATACACACACACACACACACACACACACACACACACACACACACACACACACACACACACACACACACACACACACATACATAATCGTAAAAATGTTATCAGATTCTAAATAAAATAAATAAATATATCATCACGGAATATTACTCATTTCTGAGTGTGCCACAATCTGCTTTATCGCAGATATCGGTAATGATGATGACATATTTGTACCGTGCGGGCGCTTACCAGGCGTCTCACCTCACGGGCACTCATTGCCGGCGTGGATAGTGCACCACAGGGTTCACTTTTGTGCCATTTAAAATTCGAAATATTTGGCGTCGGTCGGGATCGAACCCGGTTCCCCAGGTTCGCGACCAGACACTCTGGCACGCGGCCACGGGACCCCATAATCAGATTCTAGGGACCTTAAAATATGCTTATTCACTAAAATTTGGATATGCGATTTTTAGAATGATTCCAATACCTTTAAGTTTCATACACTAGTGGTTCACTAATAATAGCAAGTATCATCTTAAAAGATGACTTATAACCATATAAACTGTCATACCAAATTTTATTCAAATCGAATAAAGCGTTCTGTCATTATAAGCAAAATTAATTTTTTTTTGAAGAACTTTGAAGCAGAATACCGGCTAAATGGTACACTTTCCGGTAGAAGCAAGTTTGATTAAATCGTCAAGAATCTGTGGTTAAGCCATGTCCCCCTATTTAAGAGACGTCCTGTATATAACAGCAATAATTCATAATTTGTTTACATTACGACATACGAGTAGTAAATTACCATTCCAGCTTTCTTTTTCTGTAGCGCATTTCCGGGTTATTCCATTTTGCATTCACTGCTACTAAATTTCATTATTCTATTGATAAATATTCAATAATTTGTCACATTGTTTGTGTATTCCTTGTTTACCTTTGTTACGTATTTTGCAACCTTTATTTGTCAAATTAATCATGTATGCGTATTGTGTTAATATAATTACAAAGCTTTGTTTGTTTAAAAGTATAGGTATCTTTGTCGCATACATAATCTGTCTTCCAGTACAAAAGAAGCAAAGGGCGACAGGAAGTCATTTACAACCAATGCATATTCATAATTTGACCTTCACCTGTCAAGAAATGCAAAATGCATATGTAATTGTCACACATCTTTAGCAAATATAAGACTATCTTTGAAGATGGGTGATATGTCAAAAAGATATAAGTTGACGTAACCTTGCATTCTGGCTTAATTACTTCAATACATCAACGACCTCAAGTGAGATTAAGATAGAAATGTTTAATTTTAGCAGCTGCCAAACCTTGTTACACATTCATAATTACGATGTAATTACGGAGAAATACAACCTATTTCTAACACGTTCACTACTAACCAAGTATAATTGTTATATTCGTACATATTAGTCTGCTTCCTGCATCTTATAATAAACCCAGTTATTAATACATGCAGATGTTACTATAAACTTGCAATTTCTAATTGTTATTTTAGCAATTTGAGTCTAGATTATTGAGAACTGTAAAACTGCTATAGAGATAAATCAGTGGCTTGAACAACCAATGTTAACTTAAGTTATTTTATTTTACTACACCAATCACGAGTGAAACGAAAATGAGATTATGATGATATAAATTTCTTTACTGATTATTATAATTACGCGCTAATAGTGCAAACAGAAAACAACATCTGTTATGAAGAGTATTATTTATTATACTCGCGAATTATATCATTATTGGTCCTCGCACAATAAATAATCTCTTTACTCTTTTACTATAAGTGAATCAGAAATTTTTGAAATTTACGAAAAAATAAAATTAATAATCATTGATATTATTTTAAAACCGGTAGTAATATTTATGAACTACTTCCTTTATTACATAGTTCACTTAACAATGTAGTTTAATACTATGTAAAGAAAATCGCTGAAGTCAGCATAATAATATACAGCCCGATTCACAAAAAAGTTTAAGCTAATCCTCATTTTTGGATTAGTGAATTCTATTTTATACCGGTATTTAAAATTTAGTCTTCATAATATTATCAAAAAAGGTAGGTACTAGGAATAGATTAGACTATATTTTAAGATAGGAATAGATTAGACTATATTTTAAGTAGAGATGCACTCGATTTCGAGCTTTGGCCCGGCCCGGCCCGAAGCCCGCCTCGATTTCGAGTCGATCATCGAGTCGGGCCGAAGATATTTTTTATCGGGCGAAATCGGGCTAATCATTTTCAAAAATCGAGGCGAGTCGGACTTTTGATTTTGGCCCGCCCGAAAATTCGGGCTTTTCGGGCCGGCCCGAAAAATCTTATAGTTCAATCAAATACATAGTTTCCTTAATATTTTAATGAAAATGGATGAAGTTAAAAACGATCAAAATGATTTAATAACAACAAACTTCACATATTAATAAATAAAAATGTATTATTTTACTTCAAAAATTCAAGGTTATTCATTAAAGCATAATAATTATATTGTGATGTTGCTATTATTATTGTTATTATACCAGATTTCTTGTCCTATTTTGGAGCAGAAACAAAGTTAGAAAAAAAATCCTTATGTAAATTAAATTTTTTTATATATGATTTGTGAAAAAGTTGTTTAAATTTTCGAACGGCTTTGGTAAACAAAGTGTTAAATACACGTAGGTCTGTAATTTTTATAACAAACTTACACTAGAAGGATCTCTTTTTTAACTACTTATGTTAACTATTGTTGAAAGTTATAAGAATGTAGAGGTTTTTTATAAGTTTGACACGAAAAAAGTTAAACATTTCGCTTTAACATAAAAATCAACATTAGGAATGCCGGATGCACCCAATTTCGAGCTTTGCCCCCGGCCCGAACCCGAAGCCCGGCCCGATTTCGAGTCAATTTTCGATCCGGGCTAGCTAATTTTTTTGTCGAGTCGATCTTCGAGTCGGGCCTCAAAGCCCGGCCCGGACGCATCTCTAATTTTAAGATATAAACTGTCAAAATTAGAGTAAAATTCGCTAATACAAAAATGAGGATTAGCTTAAACTTTTTTGTAAATCAAGCTGATAATGTTCAGCACTTTATTACAAGTATCAAATACCATAAAAGGCTGCCCAAAGCAAATTACCGTACACCATACTCCACCAAGTAAACTATACGGAGTCCGTAATTATAATAACATAATGAAATTAATGAAAACAAGTTAATTACTTAAAATAGTACATTAAAAAACAAGTATCATAAGACAATCTGTTAACGTACGAGGCCAAGTTTGGAAAACAAACAGCGAGGCGAGTTTTACAAAGAACGAGTGCGTTAACAGGCCTTATGAAACATGATTTTTAAACAATTTTTTATTGAGGTAATTTTACAATGAGATTTTAAAAAATGCGACGTCAAAAATATGATCCGGTGTTTTTTTTTGTCAATTATGTTGGTGACGTTTTCCGCTAACAATTGAAATATCACATTTTGACTGTTTATTGTATTAAACAATGGCCTTACAGAACTTCCTATCGAGATGACCAGTGCTTTTATAGACTCATAAGAACACCAAAATAGAAAAATAAAACTTTATAAACATGTAAATCTGAATTGTAGAATACTACTAGTATTTAGGTAATAGTAGAGTCGTTTGACATGGTGCATTAAATTTTATTTTATAACAAGCATTTTACGACCCGTTTCACGATGCATTAAATTTTGCAATATAATATGTAATGCAGAAAAATTCGTAACATACAAAATAAGGTGAAAATAATAGGCCAATTCTGAACAAATCTGTAAGTCAGATCCGTAAAAAATGACAAAAGTGCATCTATTTTGTTGATTAATTTAAAATCGAGTAGCAGTTTTCGTTGTGATTTTGATCATTATTTACAGATTTACAGATCTGTAAGACTTACAGATTTGTTCAAAATGAAGCCATAAATCATTTATTTTTTTTTTATTAAAAATTAGATGTTTGACGTTTGGACAGACTGGCTAGATAAAATTTATTTAAAAAATTTCACGGTGCAATCAACCGGGTTTTATTATTTTCTGTGTGAACCGTAACTGATACAGATATCACAAATTAAACAGAGAGAGGGAGAGAGAAAAGTTGTATGTATCCCTCTGAAAAAAAAAAATAATTTCACGTTATTGGCGTGGCAATTAAAAAGTTACGGTCTAATCTATGTTGGGACACCTAAGTTTCATACACTAGTGGTTCAATAATTATAACAAGTATCTTCTTAAAAGATGAACTGTCATACCAAATTTCATCCAAATCGAATAAAGCGTTCAGTTATTATAAGCAATATTATTTTATTTTTTTCGAAGAACTTTGAAGCAGAATACTGGTTAAATGGTACACTTTCCGGTAGAAGCAAGTTTAGTTAAATCGTCTTATTTTAGCCTCAGGAATCTGAGGTTAAGCCATGTCCCACTATTTTAGAGATACTCTGTACTTATTATAAAACAAAAATGACAGAATATGAATAATTGTTTAAACATTTAATCCATATTGACATAAATCATGGCTGTTGTTACAAAACAAAGGACCCTTTGAAATTTCTTTTTTAAAATTGTCAAGAAACAAAAAACAAAAAATGTAAAAACAATTTTGTATGCGCTGCATAATTTTTGACGTAAAATAACAGCCCAAAAATGCATAATAAAACTAATTTCATAGAAAAAAAAAAGAACTAGCTATGCTAGGTTGGAACTTTTTCGGGTTTCTGGGCCATGGTCTTTTAGGTATAACACCTAACGTTTCGCCCAACAATGTGTTAGGCATCATCAGAGGAAATAAAAATATCGATCATTAAAATTTCCAGCCAAAACAATCTATGATCAATTTGTCAAAAATATATCAAATATTGACATTAATATCTGTCATTTTCAAGAAAAAGATTATTTTTATATGTGAAGACTCAGAAATCCTCTGATGATGCCTAACACATTGTTGGGCGAAACGTTAGGTGTTCGACCTAAAAGACCATGGCCCAGAAACCCGAAAAAGTTCCAACCTATGATAAATGCCGGCCATGAAAGCCTTAGTAATTATTTACTAGCTATGCTGTACTGTTGAGTTCTAATAAGAGCGAAACACGTGTCTACAGCTGCGTGAGCGATTACCCTACGATCAACATATTTTCTAGTGTCTATAATTATTCACATGGTTTGTCATCTAATAATATTTTTGGGATTATCATTCCTTTCGATCATTTTCAGGTTTCGTATCGTCAAATCCGGATTAACGAGTTTCCAGTTTCCACTATATATTCAGTTTCAGACACTCAAGTGCATTGAAATGCAAGCAATAATGCTTCGTACAAAACAGCTCTTAGTCTCTAATACACAAATTTGCGTAACCATCAAAGGCTTATCTGACACAGATACATATATGCAAATATAAGCTCCCGATTCGCTTGACACTGTCATTGCCTGCGAGATATGAATCATCGCCGATTTCCACTAAACCATCCTTTAATCAGCCACACAGACTGTCATGACGATATAATTACAGCGAGTAATAATTTACCCGCACCCGATGCGTACTCACGCCGTCATAAGCAACGGGGTGCAGCTCATTGTGCATGCAGTGCTGGTGACATCTGCGGACAGCCTGCCGGATGAATCCCGTCTCTGTCTGTGACAAGCTCTAGGGAGTAGCGTGAACCATCATGTATACGAGCTAGCCCCATTGTAAGTACCCCATAACTTCCAGGGAATTAATTAAATGTTTAATTAGATCATATGTGGATGGAATTAATGTAAGTGTGTCATTTGTGCTTTGTTTTGACGGACTTACATATTAATATCAGTTATGTTTTTGTTCGCCTCTATTTCTTGAGTCATACATTTTTACCTCTCGTTAAGAGAGGTACTGAATTCATCCTAAAAATCGCATATCCTGATTAAATTTTAGAAAGATCGTATCAATATACTAAATAAAATATAATCATCCTTTGAAAATTTATTACAAATTATTTTTGTCATAAACGTTCAATTTGAACTCGTATTTTACTGTTATAATTTTGTTTGTAAACTGCATATTTGTACAAGTTGTAATGCAAAATGAAACCGGGAAAAGTGTAATTTAGGAAGCTATAACTGTCGTTGAAGTATTCAGTGCAGTTATTCTAAATTTAAAATAAACATATTCGTAAAAACCCATGATCAAGTCACTAAGATAAGTGTAAATGAATTATATCGCATAACATTCAAATACAAGTTAAAAAAAACTGGTTCAATTTATTTTATTATAGTCTGACCTTCAAACTAGTACACTGATCTTATTGTACACATTAATTTTTTGCTATTTATTACAGATAGAAGTTTTTTTTTTATCACTGAATAATTTCATGGTTTATATTCATGTTGCGTAAATGTAGCTATACAAGATGTCTGAAAAGTAACGCCTATGCTTTCGAGGTTTGATTTAAGGGGTAAAATAAATTGAGAAATTAGAGTGGAAAATAATTTCTAACTCTCCTTAGTTCTTAGTCTTTCTTGTCCTAACGGTACACTCTCGGTAGTACACTCTGTACTACCGTTGTTTACGCTTATGTCAATTTCGTGTGTGAGTGTGTCAAATTATTTGATGTTTCACATGATAACAACTTTATTGTCATGGGATCTATTGTTTTCTACAGCTACTATATATCATAATGTAACATCCCATTTTTTTTAACAAAAAAAACATTTTTTTTTAAATATTACAAAATGTTTAATCTAAATATCTTCGCGGCCTTTTTATAATTCTTCCGGATCTTGATCGAAATGCTTCGGGTGGCTGCTCTACCGGGACTGGGTTATCGTCTAGTATCGGTGCAGTCTTTTCCGTTCGCTCTTCTGGTGATCGATTTTCATCGGGTTTTCTTATTTCTGGAACCAAATCTTTTTTGACTTCTTCCGGCTTGGTTGATTCATGTTCATTGGTTGATTTTTCTTCGGTTGTTCGTATGTGGACTCTGTTTCTTCGGAAATTATGGCCGTCTACATCCACAATATATGAACGATCGCCTAGAACGTCTTTGATTGTTCCTCTTCTCCATGGATCGGCTCGTCGGGCTGGATTTAACTGTGCTCGTATGTTTTGCCCGTATGTTAATCGAGGTAACTCTTTGGAATGTTTATCATGTTGAAATTTGTATTGGGACTTCCGCTTATTAATCTTTTCTGTAACAAAAGGAATGGTTTTTGGTAATAACAAAGAATTGTTAACTGGGAGAAAGGCTTTTGTTCTGCGAGACATTAATCTTTGCACTGGACTAGAACCCATGTTTTGTGTTGGAGTATTTCGCCATTCCAGAATTGCCTTCCACAAATCTGTGTTTTCCAACTTTGTTCTTTTTAAAATCTTCTTTGCGATCTTTACTGCAGATTCTGCCTTCCCGTTTGATTGATGATGATGTGGTGAACTTGTTACCAGGTCAAATTCCCATTCTTTGGCAAACTGTTTAAACTGTTTGCAATTTATTTGTGTCCCTACATCTGTATCCAATATATCTGGAATTCCATGTCGGCTAAAGTTTTGTTTACAGGTTTCGATTATTGCTTCAGCATTTGTTTTCTTCAGATGATTTAATTCCCAAAAATCTGAATAATAATCGACAGTTATTAAATAGTTTTCGTTGTCAAACATGAACAAATCCATTCCTATTCTTTCCCATGGTCTGGACGGTGTATGATGTGTTATCATAGGTTCTTTTTGTTGTGCCTTTTCTGTTTCTTGGCATGTTTTACAATTCTGTACTTCTCTATATATGTCTTCTGTCATTTTCGGCCAAAATAAAACGTCTCTTGCCCTTCTTATTGATGATTCAGCTCCTAAATGGCTTGAATGAATGCGTTTCAACATTTCATTTCTCATTTTCTCGGGTATAATTACTTTTGTGCCTTTAAATAAAATTCCGTTTTGCACACTGATTTCGTCTCTGTAGTTCCAAAATTCTTGAATTTTTGTCGGTACTTCTTGTCTTTTCTCGGGCCAACCTTGCTTTGTCCATGTAGCAAGTTCACTTAATTTAATATCTATCGACGTATTCTGTTGAATTTGTTTCAATCTATCTTCTGTTAAATTGATGTGTTGCATCATGTTTATGTTTCCAATAGATTTAAATATATTATCTTCTTTTTCGGCTTTATTTCCGTTCACTGGTAGTCTTGACAGGAAGTCCGCTATGTACATCTTACTCCCTTTTTTATATTTTACGCTGACATCATAATTTTGTAAATTTAGTCGCATTCTTTGTAGTCTTCTTGGAATCTTTAAAATTGACTTTTTAAATATGGATTCCAACGGTTTATGGTCTGTCTCAACCGTTATATTGGCCCTACCACTCAAATATTGGTGAAATCTGTTACATCCGAAGACGATTGCTAAACATTCACGTTCAATCTGTACGTATCCATATCTTTCTGTTTCAGTGAGTGTGCGTGACGCGAATGCTATCGGTTTGTCATCTTGCAATATTACAGATCCTAAGCCATAACTGCTTGCGTCACATTGAAGCGTCACTGGTTTCTTCACATCATAATATTGTAGTACCGGCGCTCTTGAGATTATCTTCTTTATATTTTCAAATGCTTCATCTTGTTCTGAATTCCACGTCCACTCTTTATTTTGATGAGTTAATATTCGCAATTTCTCTGTTAAATCTGAAAGATGTGGAACAAATTTTGCAAGATATGTTACACAACCTAAAAAACTTTGCATTTCTGTCTTGTCTTTTGGTTTCGGCATTTTTTGTATTGCACTTGTTTTTTCCGGATCAGGTTTCAATCCTTCCGACGTAATAAGATGTCCCATGTATGTGACAGTCTTCACCTTCAGTCTCATTTTTTTCTCATTTAGCTTCAAATTTACCGATCTTGCTCTGTCTAAAAGTGCTCTTAGTTTGTGGTCATGGTCTCGGATGGCTTCTTCGTCCGTATTACCACAACCATATACTAAAATGTCGTCTGCTATTACTGCAATACCTGCTAATCCTTGCAGAACTTCGTGCTGCCTGCGCTGGTATTCTTCTGGTGCAGTATTTATACCGAATGGCATTCTTTTCCAGCAGTAACGTCCTATCGGTGTCCAGAATGTCGTCAACCTGCTGCTTTCTTTGGTTAGGCATACTTGCCAAAATCCATCTTTTGCATCTAAAACTGAAAATATTTTAGCTTTGGCTAAGTCCGGAGTAATGTCTTCTATTGTTGGTATTTGGTAGTGCGCTCTTTTTAATGCTACATTCAATTCTCTTGGGTCCAGGCAAATTCTAATTTTGTTAGGTTTCTGTACTATGATCATGTTGCTAATCCAAGGTGTTGGTTCCGTAACCTTTTCGATAATGTTCTTTTTTTCTAGATCTCTGATTATTTCTATTACTTTTTCTTTGAGTGCTGCAGGTATTCTTCTAGGTATTTGCTGACTTGGTTTTATGCTTTTATCGACTTCTATATTATATTTTCCGGGTAGCTTTCCTAAGCCTGTGAATACATCTCCATATTCTTTCATAATACTTTTCTTGTCTAACTCTTTATTTATTTCCGATAATTTATAAAGTTTGGTTTCTATTTTGATTAATTTTAATCTTTGACAACATTGTGCGCCTAACAATGGTTTCTGTCTTGTATCTACAACCTGAAAGTGTACTTTGTATTTCTTCTCTTTGTGCCATACTTTTAGAGTTACTTCACCTAGTGGCGTTATCATTTTACCACTGTAACATTTAAGCTTCAGATGACTTTCATTCAGTTTTGGTTGTTTTATTTCTAGGATTCTACATAAATCTTGATAGTTTATTACATTACATGTAGCCCCCGTGTCTAACTGACATAAAATGTTTCGTTTTTTGTCTTCATGACCAAGTGTTAATTTAGTGTATAACTGTTTACGATATTCAGAGTTTCTACTCACTTGGTATATCGATTCTTCCGACTCGTTTTCTCCATCATCGTCTACTTTTTCTTTAATCTCATATATGTTTCGTTTTTGTTCTTTTGCCGTGCACATACTAGCAAAATGGTTCTTCTTTCGACATTTTTTGCATACTTTGCCGTAAGCAGGGCATAATTCCTTTTTCCATTTATGATTTTTACCGCAATATCTACATTTTTTCAACTCTATTTCTTCTTTCTTTGTATTGTGCTTATTTCTTATTCCCTTCTGTAGATTTATTTCTTCGTCTTGATTTGATAGTCCAGCCATGTGCATTGCTGTTAGTTCTCCGCTTCGACAAACATCAATGGCTTTTTCTAACGTTAATTTTCTGTCTTCTATTAATTTTCTCATAATACTTTTATTTCGTATTCCTAAAACAAGTCTGTCTCTTATATTTTCTTCCAGAACTTCTGCCTTAAATTCGCATGAATTGGCTAATCTTCTTAATTTATTTATATACTGATTTATGTTTTCGTTTGGCTCTTGTACTGCAGTATAAAACAACGATCTTTCATAAATTATATTTCTTCCTGGTTCGAAATGTTCTTTTAAGTATTTTAAAATGGAGTCTATTTTATTTTGTTCTTTTTCTGGTATATTCAAATTTTCCAGAATTCGTACACAGTCTCGTCCCATTACAGCTTTTAGAATTGCTACTCGTATATTTTCTGGTTTCTTATCTATTTCCGTGGCTATTTCATAATTTCTCCACTGTTTCTCGAACATATCCCAATTTCCCGCAATATTTTCCTTGTCCTCCACATCCATTTGTGTGGGAACTGGTATCATCGCTGCTATTCCTTGTGCCATTTTCTTTTCAAATATTACTTATACTCACTACAAATGCTTAATATTAGTCGTTTTTATTTGATTTATATTATCTTTTACTTATTTTTTATATATTTTCACCTGACACCATGTTTCACATGATAACAACTTTATTGTCATGGGATCTATTGTTTTCTACAGCTACTATATATCATAATGTAACATTTGAATATTGTCTAAGGTACTAATTCGATTTTGTTATTATAGTTGTATATTTTTATTAAGTTTTAGGAGGTAAATATGAGTAAAACATCCATTCCCTGGCGTGCACATATAGCATATAAGTTTGTATTGGAGAAGAAAATTAACTCGTAGCCACCTGGTGGCAAAATGATGAATTTTCTACATAATAATTAAATATTTTGAAAATATCTGGTATTCAAGTAAATAATTATAAAATATACGTACTGTTAAATAATATTTTTGTATCTGTTATTTTACTTTTAGAATTATACTTCTTCGCTTTGTCATTACAACAAGCTTGTAGGAGTCATACAGACTTGGTCGAACTATATAATTATTAATAATCTACATCACACGAATTCCACCGCGAACTTTATGGAAATTACGAATGAAATGTTTTATATTTTCTAATAATTTTTACATTACTTTGTTTAGAATTAGTTTATATTTCATAATTAATAGGAAAAAATTACATTTATTTTTTTCGTAACTACCCTATTGTTGACTCCGACATGATGACGTACATGTACATTTTGGAAGACAGTAAGATTAATGAGAAATTTCCTGAATCAAAATTTCCCTGATAGGTGGATTCATACCATGGTGTTCTATATCACCGGATATTAATAAGTTGAATTTTTTTTCCTCGGATTTGGTGAAAAAAAAGTTACTTTTATTATTTTAAACTTTATTTTCCAACAAATTTCAAGGCTGTATCGCTTATGCTTTCCTTATCGAAAGATAAACTTTTAATTTAATTATAAGTTAGCAACGGTTACTGCAAAATATTATGGCTAGTTTAAATAAGTAATGTTCGCTATAAATGTTTATAAACCTTGTGCCTTCAAGGAATGTCAAATATTTTAGAGTTGGCAGTGTAGAAGGACCATAAAATAATAATAAATAAACGAAAATAACTTCATACATTTCATATATAAATCGGCATTTCCGTTTAACAAACTGAAACTCACCAATAGTAATAGAGCAACAAGATAAAACCTGAAATTCTTCTGACATTTTCGTATTTTCATTAGCATACCAGGTGATCCCAACAGCTATAATTGCCTCATGAAAAAAATATTTTATATGACGTCCTCTTCCCATTAAAGGTCTTAAAAATTATACTTTCAATCACTCCTAAAAACAATTTTAATTTGTCTTACATTCCTTCATTGTTATTCATACAGCATTTGTCTCTTCCGTCCTGTAAGACGCAATAGACAACAGTAACAAGAGAATAACAGCAAACAAATGCAACATTTAAACATGTGTTTGCTTCACTTGTTTTGTTGTTTTGTTTTTGTTCAGTCGTTTCCCAGTGTCTGAGACATTCTAGTCTCACTGCAATACCAGGTCGATGACCCGATGCTTGTTGCAAAAGAGTGATTCACAATCTACTCTATTCATAATTCACTAGAATAGTTCATATGTGCTAATAAAGCTTAACATGAATTATGAACTCTTTTAGTAAGCTCGTAACGTACCTTACCATTAATAATAGGGCTTAGAGTAGTTTCCATATCCAGGTGTGCAATTTCGAATTTTAATCTGCTTTATATTAAATTTTATGAATTAAGCACATAATAGGGGGTATACCACAGTTTTTTTTTTATGTCATATAAATTGTAAGCGACCAGCATTTCTAGAATCGTATATTAAAGAACACGTTTTATAAGGCTTTTTTTTGCACGCGTCAAAATTTAGAAAACGGGTCCTGGCGAGTTTTTTAAATGACAAGATACTTTAAAAACTGATATATTAAATGTAATGTTGCAGTTGGTAATATGGGATTGTTATTTATTCAATTATTTGAAAGTTCGTGTCAATTCTGATTTATGACGTTTGTAAATTTAAGTAAATGTCAGCTAGTAACTATACCTTCTCGAAATGAAGGCTCTTAAATAAATAAATAAATAAATAAATAAATATATATATATATATCATCACGGCATATTACCCATTTCTGGGTGTGCCAGTATCTACAACACATGTAGACATCGGTAATGATGACGATATATTTTACCGTGTGGGCGCTTATCAGGCGTCACCTCACGGGCACTCATAGCTGGTGTGGAGAGGGCACCACAGGGGTCACTTTTGTGCCATTTTAAAATTGGAAATATTTGGCGTCTGTCGGGATCGAACCCGGTTCCCCCAGGTTCGCGACCACACTTATGCACGCGGCCACGGGACCCCATGAAGGCTCTTTCGACACGCAATTCCGTTTCGTATTTACTTCATTATGAACGCTAAATATAAAATAGTATATTAAAGAACAAATGTCATAATTGTCTTTGTATTTTGTGAGAAGGAACCCTTCGAAAAAAAAATCCACAATAATTATGAAATGAGTTTTTTATACTATTTTTTTCTATTTTGCGCTTTCTATGCCTTTTTTAAATAGAAAATAGTGTCAAAATTTGGGGAATCTTGTTAGTTGGTGGTATTAATGTGACATTTGAAAATTCATTTGACAACTCTAACCTTATTTTTTAACACCATACGACATTTTCTATTTTTTCTAACTTTACTACTCTATTTCTTCCTTCTTCTTATTCTTAGCTTTAGATTCAAAATTACATAAAAATAAAATTCATAACAAACGGTTGTGTTTTCGTTTATTTAACGAAATTTGACATTTAATATTTTTGAAATTCTTAACAACCAACCTTATAAAAATAAATTACACTAGTCGCTAGTCTATTATAGCACTCGAATAAGCCATTTGGATGCTGTAACAGCTTTGTTACAGATGCAAAATATAAAGTATATTTTGGTACTTGTTACGCTATAGAATAATGTTTTTAATATTATAAAGGTGGGATTCTGTAACTCGTCCGTTATCAAACGGTACCGTTATCATTATAGAAACGTATTTTTTGTAAGATGATTGGTATATTTCCGTCATACTTGTCAAATAAAATGAGATTTTCCATGTAACCATAGTGATAACGGTACCGTTTGATAACGGACGAATTACAGAATCCCAGCCTAAGACGTAGATATAAATCTGATTTTGTTCTCAAACAGTAGAGTTCGCTAATAATTGGAGTCACATAAATTGATCTTTTCCAGCACTTAAAATAACTTTCAGTTTTAAGGTCTAATTATAATAAAAATGACCCTAATACTAATTTGTTACTATGTTGGACAACCCCATTGGAAAGTACCTACAAGTTTTTGTAAAATATTAGCAGAAATTATATTTGCAATTAAATGAGTTAGATAATTAGATAAATAGAACTGGTCTAATGATTATCTGGGTCATTTATGTTTATTTGCTTTGTGCTTTCCATTTGTATAATAACTTTATTTATATAGTTACACTAGCGTATTAGCATTAACCTATAATGATAATATTTTGAATACCAGTCGAATTAATATTAATATTAAGTATACTTCATATTATATGACACAGGGAACAAAATAATGGATTTAATTTTAAATTTTAAATAGTTTATAGTTCAAATGTCATAGTACGTGGCAAACAGTTATTTTGGGAACAGAACATATTCTATGCCAAAGTATCTGTCAATATGCTTTTTATTTTCTATACAACGTCTAAGGTTTATAATCAGCCGAGTTCGTTATTTGCATATCGGACGTGTGGCGTTGAAGATTTTTCGTAATAACATAAAATTTAAACATTTAGAAATAATAAAATTCTTCTTTTTCTATCATCCGGTCCATTAAGATGCTGTGATTTTTCTAAGAATATACTTGATCCTTAATTGTAGGCGACTGTTCTTAACAGTTTGAACACTTAGATCTCTTAGGTATATCATCAAATAACTATTGTAACAATAACTAAATAATTCATTTTTATATCATATTAATAATTATTTAAAGATTTATTATGAGGTATTAAATATTTATTATATCCTGATACCCGCATGAAATAATTTATAGAAAATTAATTAATATTTGTAACACTCAATATTCAATATTCATAACAAAGTTATTACAAATTTAAAAGTATTCATGTCTAAATTATTAATACGTATGTTTAATATATGTGTAGATAAATTATGTATGGTTACCCTTCGTTTCGACAATAATTAAAAACAATTAAAGGTAGGTAGGTATTTGAAACTTTACTGAATTTTCCAAATATTGTATAACTGGCAATTTAAAACAAATCACATTACTAAATTGAATAAATATGTATATCAAACCTATGGAGGTAATTAATAACTCATAAATGTTTAGTATACATACATATACTTATACGGTAAAAAAAAACTTAGATATAATTACAAAAAATTAGTCACATATTGACAAAAAAAAAATTGTTGCCGATACAAAATTTTAATAATCACAGTAGTTTCTTTGTTTACCGCGTAGTACCTAATTTACAATTACAAAGTTATTTTAATGAGTAATTGCAAAACAATAATGAAACTGAAATTAATTCTTACAAACGTATAGCTTACGCCACGAGTTTTCAAAACAATTTTAATTTTCAACGCAGAGGCAAAAAAACGAAATGTGTGCTATATTCGAAATTAAGGCAAACATCAAAGATATTAACGCATGAGGCAGAAGAGAACGAGAAACAGTTATACGATAACGAATGCCGCAATTTTGGAGAAGCAGTGAGAGAGGAATTTGTGCTGTGCCTTTTCGTCCTTTTTCACAAAAAATTATAAATCATATAACTCTTCTTGAAACTGCGTAGTAGTTTCATACTTTTGTACTAATGTATTTACAATTAATAAGATTACTGTTATTGAATTTGCTCAATTGTATTAGCGAATGCAGTTTTAAATATATACATATTTCTCAACTTGGATATTTCTTGCAATTGCAAAACATAATCAGTACGACGAACGACCCTAATTTCCATATATGGAGATGTTTAGTTTGTACGTACGTTCATATTATATGTACAGGGTGGGACAAATTTGAGTTCCTTATATGAAAAACTTTCTTGTTATGCACGCAACAGAAAGTTGATGTAGGATTTTATGGGCCAATTTTTTGAGATAAATTTAATAGTACAACAGGAATTTTACGTAGTTTTTTGTTTTTGAGCCACAGGTTATAACTTGTTTTTCGCTTATTTTGAAAATACCTAAATAAATAAATATATCATCACGGCATATTATCCATTTCTGGGTGTGCCAGTATCAACAACACATGTAGACATCGGTAATGATGACGATATATTTTACCGTGTGGGCTCTCACCAGGCGTCACCTCACGGGCATTCATAGCTGGTGTGGAGAGTGCACCACAGAGGTCACATTTGTGTCATTTAAAATTGGAAATATTTGGCGTCTGTCGGCATCGAACCCGGTTCCCCCAGGTTCGCAACCAGACACTCAGGCACGCGGTCACGGGACCCCTTAAAATACCTCATAACTCGTTTATTATAAAAAATAAAGAAAAAACGTTTATACAGTTTTTATACAGTTTTTTACGTAGAATAACGGGGCGTAATTAGATTTTTTCAAAATTTAATAATTCTCGAGATATAACATAAACATAATATTTTTTTTAAATAGGAACGTATATTGAAAATAGTTTCATCTTTTTACTTAATTTATAAGCTTTTCAACGATATATAACAAGTCTACATTCTTTTGTTTTAAACACGAATAAAACTTGATTTATTTATTTTTGGGGTAAAAAAAAAGAAATTTGTTAAGAAACAAATGAAAAAATCAATTACAGATCATCATTTGTTTATTTTAATTATATGCTGTTAATTATATTTAAAATATAATTTTTAATCATTTTCGCATTAGTTGATTTATTTTTTATCGGCGTTGTAAATGGCTTTGACACGATTCCAAAAATGTGGAAAATATGCTCTCTAAAGTACAGAAATTAAGAAAATGATTAAAAATAATGAAAATAAGATTAAAAATTAACAAACCATGCTCTATAATTGATTTTATTATTTGTTTTTTAATAAATTTCATTTTTTCTACCTTAAAAAAATTATATTTCAAGTTTATTCATGTTTAAAACAAAAAAGTATAGAGTTGTTAAACATTAATGAAAAGATTGTAAAATAAGTAAAAAGATGAGATTCCCTTTTTAAAAATATGATGTTTGTATTTCATCTCGAGAATTATTAAATATATCTAATTTAGGAATGACGAATTCCGACAATTTTATTACCCGAGTACCCGAAACAACTACCCGGATAGTACCCTTTACCCGCTAATTACCCGATACCCTTTAATTACCCGTTATTATTTCAGTACATATACACAATTCGCTTATTTGTTAATTACTAGTTACCCTTATGTTAGCAGTTTACTTTTTAATAAAATTCATAATTATTGATTACATATATTTATTAAATAAAAAGTAATACAAATAATTAATATTCTAGATCTCTATAAAAAACAACATAAATTATATTAATTACCTATGGTATGGTAATAAAAAGCTCTTCTTTTAGATATAAACTTTCCGGCAGCTGAAAAATGTTCGGGTAATTAAAGAGTATTGGGTAATTAACGGGCAGCGGGTATATTTCGGGTAATCGGGTAAGAAATTTTATACCCGGGTACATTATTATCGGGTAGGTTCCGAGTACCCGGGTACCCATCGTCATTCCTAATCTAATTACACCACGTTATTCTACCTAAAAAACTGTCTAAAAATTATCTAAACATTTTTTCTGTTATCTCTCTAAGCGAGATATGAAATATTTTCAAAATAATCGAAAAACAAGCTTTAGCTTGTAACTCAAAAACAAAAGACGATAGAAAATTCCTGTGGTGCCTATTAAAGTTGTCTCAAAAAGTTGGCCCATAAAGATCTACATCAATTTTCTGTAGCGTGCATAATAAGAATGTTTTTCATATAAGGAACTCGAATTTGTTCCACCTGTAAATACTGAAATAACGGTTATGATTTTCTTTTGCAATGGAACAAATCTTCCCAGGACGAACAAGACGAACAAGGAAGCGAACTCTGTAGACACACATAATTAATTCGTGCCATCTTCATCCCGCTGTATCGCGTAATGCGTTCTATTTTTAGAGTGAAATGTCAGCCTAGCGGGCCATAATAAATAATGGCTATTAGGGATAATGAGAAAATTGGGGTCATATTAAACGTGTAAAGCTACAATAGAGAGTTAAAACAACAGTTGTTAAACTGTAATGGAATAATCATACAACTAAAGTAGATTGGAGATATTCTCCTAGCAATAGTTAAAAGCGAAACTCGCAGAATCACTTACTACAACAATAGAGAATATTTTAATAGGATTTACAATAGATCTGCAATAACAACATGAGTAAGAAACACTTTCCACTATTCAAATGTAAACAAAGCATTAATTGATTGAAAACATATCTGAAACTCTGAAAACAACTAATAGGTCTATTCGGAACATTTATCTGTATTGGGCTTCCAAAATTGTAATGCGCCACTGGTAGCAGATTTCTGAACTGAGTGAAGTGTACATGTACAAAGGTAGTTGTTTTATTCAGGGATTGTATTTACTTGTATACGAATTTTAATACGCTTTTATCTTCGGCTATTATTGTTTTATTCTTAGTAGGATCTGAATTACTGATAATATAACAGGTAAGTTTTTGATTTTTAAAAAATAAATGAACAAATTAGGAGATATGCAATTTATAGGTTAAAGTTACGATGGAGTTTACTCCGAAAATATTTACCACATAATATTATGTGGCCACTATTTATAACTTGCTGGCCTTCCACCATATTTCTAAATCTAAGCAAAGAAAATTGTTCATTATGAAAGAAAAACAATTAAATAAAAGTAAAGCTATGTAGATAGAAATTAATATATGTACAACTACGGCAATGAAATACAATCTAAATAAAGGAAATCAAATGTTTTTTATTAAAAAAACTAATATACTGTTCATTAAAATATGACTAAAATACTCTTAACCTACAAATACTTACTAAAATTAAGCCTATTAACTAAAATATTATTAAAACTATCACTAAATTGTTACTACAAGAAAAATCAAACTCAATTCTACCGAAATTAACCAAAAAAAAAAAAAAACACTATACTAAATCCGAAATTAAATTAAAAACTACGAAAATTAGTCTCACACCAATTGTACTCTTATGGAAGCCAGCGAAAAATGTACCATTCGTTTGAATTTTGACGTTTGAAGTCAGCGCCATCTCTTGATAATTTGGAAGCCCAATAACCGTAAATTCGTAAATCTGTAGGCTATGATAAATCTGTAACTGCCGAATTACAGACATATTATTTACAATCTCATAACGTTTTGACATGTGTAACTAACTTAAATATAAAATAAATAACAATAATGTAGATATACACTAATTATTATTGCATTATTGTTTTTAAAGACCAAAAGAGTAGTAACTATTAATACAAAATATTAATATTTCTAAAAAAACGAAATGAAATACTTTAAAGACGATTATGCGCTAAAAAGTAATACCACCAATGTCTCAGCGGATATGCTGCCTTCACATCGGTCTGTCCTGTGTCTCTTTTCAGCCCCTCGTAATTCTCTCTAGTTTTAATTACCTTACATTTTTAGTTTCCGATCTGTATTTTTATTTAATACCAACGTTCTGGCCTTCTTCATGGGAAAAGAATATAAATGACAATACGAGTATTTTGGCCTAGGGATACATCAGTATTATTAGGATTAATTATGTTTAATGTAGTCGTTAATAATAGATTGTAAATAAATAGGTAAATAAAATTTAGTATAAAAAAATAAGTGTGTCCGTCTCCATGAAGATATGTTCATCAAACATCAATCATCCGTTTAAAAGTATGAGAGTGCATGTGTCTCAATGCCTGAAATTAAGTAATAATTGCATAAGAAAGTGTATTGTATAAAAATGTATTTATTCATTTTTTATATAGAAACATCACTATCAATTCTAATTAATTAATAGTAAAATAGCTATTGCAAAATTCTTGCAAGTATCACACTGGTAATATTCTTTGTACAAAGTTTTTCTTGATAATTCTCCGATCAACGAACCTTTCTTTTCTAATAAACTTGAGAAAAAAAAATACATGAATAAAGCAGATAACGAAATACCGGAATAAATTCTTTAATTAATGAAACTTGCGTGATTTGTTGCTACTACGAGTAGTATATCATTTTGACTGATATGGATACTATTAAAATAATTTATTAGATCAGCGCTTCCTATGTGAATGACAAATGGTAGAAATTTCTTTAATTAAAATTTCTGTTTTCCATTTGCTTTGTTTTAATGACTAATAGTATATTAAAGAACGAATGTCACAATTGTCATTTTATTTTGTGAGAAGGAAGTTTGGATCACGACTTGTAGCGGAGTGATCCAACCCTTCGTAGAAAATAATCAACAATTAAGAAATGAGTATTTTATACAGTTTTCTATTTTGCGCTTTGTATGCCTTTTTTCAAATAGAAAATAGTATAGTGACTGTATATACATAGTGTGGCCAACCGCAGCCATATTTAGGCAAAATGCGCGGGAAATTTGAATTCATATGATGTGATAACTAAACAAAATTCGATAAACAATTAATGAAAGAGCATATTAAATGGAAACAAAATATTTATTTTTACAAAAATACAGAAGTGAATTACAAATAAAGGTATTATATTATATTTTTTGTATAATTCATTTCTAATTATACAAATATTTACATACAAATAATAAATACGTACATACGCCCCCCATAATATTTAATTTGTAAATTAACACACTCTTTAAAATTTAAACTATACTTTTGATTCTTCGAAAAATGCTAGTTTTAAAATATTGATGAAAATTCCTGTGTTAGATTCATTCTTGTAATCAGTATTATTAGGTTATGATCAAAATCCTTTGTTGTAATCAGCAATTTTACAGTTTTAATTTGCAAGATAACAATGCCAGAAAATTATCTGTTTGGCAGGGTATTTCTTTTACTTTTTTATACTAAATTTTTATAGTAAATCAGCGAAATTAAATATCGGCAGAACAGAAAAATAAAATGATCTTACCTTCACAATTATTATTTCAATATAACGAGACTAAAAGAAATATCCGTTTGTATTTATAACTACTCTATGTATATTAACTGTACGTTGTTTAGTACAGAGAAACATTAATACAAATCGTGTTTATAACCAGGGTTGGAAAAAATCATGATTTATTTAAAAAAATCAAAAATCATTGATTTTTTAAAAAAAATCAAATAAATCATGATTTTTTGATTTTTGTTATTTTTAAAGATCTAGTGGTGTTATTGTACTTTTTTTAATTCGTTTAAAAGAAATATAAATATTTTATTTCATAAACGAAAACGAAATCTGTAATAAACCCCAAAAGATGCATTTGAATTTTTGCACAAATTTAGTATATAAACGTGTCTTTTTAAACAATGCATACCTAAATAAAATAGGTCAAAACATGTAATCAGTAATCTGTTAGAATTCGAATACAGTCCATATTTTTGTTGTTATTTATACTTTTTAGTAAATAAATTCATTTTTATTATAATTTGAATCTTTTTTTTTTCACCTGTGATAAAAAACAGTGATTTTTAAAAAAAAATCAGTTGATTTAAATCAAGTGATTTAAATCAGGCCAACCCTGTTAATAACAACTTTGTATCGAGTTGTATTAACACACTTAACCTAATCAAACACTTTTGATTTACAAATACACATAATTTAATTATTTACACTATTGAAATTATAAATATAGTATAATTACTTTAAATTCAGATATAATTCACAAACAATATCTTAAATTTCATTTCTCTGATGTAAACATTTGAGCTTGGCATAATATCCGCCATATTTAGGCAAATTCGCGCGGACCAATCAAAATCGATCCCCCTATTGGCCACACTATGTATATACAGTCACTATAGAAAATAGTAGTGTCAAAATTTAGGGAATTTTGTCAGTTGGTGGTATTAATGTGACGTTTGAAAATTCATTTGACAACTCTAACCTTATTTTTTTAATACCATACTATATTTTCTATTTTTTCTAACACTACTACTCTACTTCTTCTCTTCTTAGTATTCTTAGTTTTAAATTCAAAATTACATAAAAATAAAATTCTTAACAATTGATTGTGTTCGTTTATTTAACGAGATTTGACATTTGATATTTCTGGAATTTTTAGCAACCAACCTTATAAAAATAAATTATACTAGTCTATTACAGCACTTGAATGAGCCATTAACGAACCCCTTCGGGTGCTGTAGCAGCTCTGTTACAGATGCAAAATAGAAAAAACAAATAAGATATTTATATTGAAAATGCAGATTTTCCTTTTTATAAAAAGTACAGAACTTGAGAATATCGATCAACTTTATTACATCCACAGCGAGTAGTCAATAAACTATACCTCGTTCTGTTTGTTTGGTCTTGAAAGATTTGACCTTGTTTACTTAAATGTAGTACCCATTTCATTCTTATTTTACAACTCTTCGCAACTTCCTCCGTCTTTGTAAGTTATGCCTTCTTGCTACTCAACAGATTTCAAGTTCACAACAGATAAAAACTTTATATTCATGGGAAAAATTAAAACATCCGTTTAAGAGCGTACAGAGTATGTAATAACCGCCAAATTTAGATTAGGTTAATTGCGAAGTTAATAAGATATTTTTGAACAATAACAAAATGTGCTTTAAGTAGTTAAAATGCTATAATTTTAAGAAGAATTAAGATACTTAAAGTTATGACTGTACTATAAATTTTATATTTAGATTTGGAACATAACTTTGTAAATAATCAGTGAAACTTGTTTATTATGAACTATATTATAAGTTTAACGTGTCTGGTTGCGAATCTGGAGAACCAGGTTCGATCCCGACCGTCGCCAAAAAGATATATTTCGAATTTTAAATGGCACAAAAGTAACCTCTGTAGTGCACTCTCCACGCCAGTAATGAGTGCCCATTAGGTGACGCCGACTAATCTTGTTGTTATCGAATCGTACAAAAACCATAAAAGAAGGTTTAAGGTTTAGAATTGAAGATGATTAACCTGATCTCGTTCAGTCTTCATTGCTTGAATGTGTAGAGCAAAATTACTTCGCGAATGGGACACTGACGTCATTGAGCAGTAGACAAGTTTTTGACGTTGCCACAGCAACGGCTTTGGCTTGTCATGTACACGTCATGAACTTCGCGCAGCTGTCGTGACGTCAGTGTCTTTCTTAAAGTAATTTTACTTTAGTGGCTGGCCTTTCTTAATCCTATTACTTTTGTAAAATATTATGTAAAAAAAACTATATTCAATATTATACGTAGGACACATTTGAAACATTTTGATGTTTATTAAATATTGTTACTTAGTTTCAAAATAATCTTTTATTCACAAAGATTGTACAATGTACATTTCTAGATTTTTATCTCATCTCTAGGTACACAATTTATGATATAAATATAAATAAATAACAAAAGCATGAAACAATTCATAAATTATAAAACATAACAAAATTGAAAATTTATTAAAATATTACTAAAATTTTGAAAAAATATTAGGATCAATAAACAATTCTCCACTATTAGATCCTTCTTCACATTAATTTATATTTAACTTGCTAAAAAACAACGTTCTTTTGTTTTGTAAGGCAAATAACATTTTTTTATCTACCTTGGATAAAGTGAAAAAAATTAAAATTACTTTCATATTTTCATTTCATTTTCAACACACTACCTTTGTGAGGCGAACTGGAATTTTTTTCACTAATGTGAAACTTCGGGCGTACAAAGCGTGAAACATTAATCAAATAAGGAAAAGTCCTAAACGGTCAAAATCCACCATGGTATTCATAATGTTTCATTCCAAAGGCTTTTTACAAAAGTAATTCTTTCTCAACTGTCGAGTCTCACGAACGAAAACTAGAAGAAACTAAGAAACCAACAAGGTTTCTGCCATATCTACCGGCTTTCATCACGCAAAGTCAGTTTTTCTAATAACCATTGCCGAGGAAAAAACACGCTTCCACGCAGAATCGCATAACTCTTTCATAATTTGTAATCGCGAAACAGAAAAATGCTATCTGCTTTATTGTAATCGATAACTGCCAATATGGACATGGAAATAAGGTCTATAGAAATTGAAAATCCATACGGGATGAAAGGTTTATAGAAGCATCCATTTTTTATCAAAATTTATATGCTACATGGAACAGGGAAAAAATTATAATGCATGTACAATTTACACTGATAGGGATCCCACGGAAACTCTATGATAGCGTAGCGACAAATAACACTTTGTTTCCCTAACAACCATGGTAGTTGATAGGGAAATAAAGATGAACAAATAACCAAAAAAGTACTACGATAATGTTGGAAAATTTGTGGCATGACAACTGCACTATTTAAAGTAAAATACAAGCATATAGACAAAAAAATCGGTTACGGTTAGCACAAGACCTTCCGTTAATTTGATGTATTTTGTACAAATCCCATACCAAAAGTTCATTTTGGAAAAGATTCTATATAACCAGTAAAATTGTAACATGAACAAATACAATTTTTTACAAATTCCATACAGAAAATTCCTTGGAAAATATTCTATAAATCCAATAAAATTATCACATGAATATACATTATGTATACCTACTCATATATACACATAAATACTCTAAAAATGCGTACGCTCACGTAACATTCTCTTTACAATAAAATAATATTACTACCAAGTTTATATCTCTACCCATTTTTTGAATTATAGCCCCAAAAGTCACTGTACCCCATATTTAGATAAAAACTTCAAAATTTTCAAAAATCTAATTTAATAACCATTGCCGAGGAAAAAACACGCTTCCACGCAGAATCGCATAACTCTTTCATAATTTGTAATCGCGAAACAGAAAAATGCTATCTGCTTTATTGTAATCGATAACTGCCAATATGGACATGGAAATAAGGTCTATAGAAATTGAAAATCCATACGGGATGAAAGGTTTATAGAAGCATCAATTTTTTATCAAAATTTATATGCTACATGGAACAGGGAAAAAATTATAATGTATGTACAATTTACACTGATAGGGATCCCACGGAAACTCTATGATAGCGTAGCGACAAATAACACTTTGTTTCCCTAACAACCATGGTAGTTGATAGGGAAATAAAGATGAACAAATAACCAAAAAAATACTACGATAATGTTGCAAAATTTGTGGCATGACAACTGCACTATTTAAAATAAAATACAAGCATATAGACAAAAAAATCGGTTACGGTTAGCACAAGACCTTCCGTTAATTTGATGTATTTTGTACAAATCCGATACCAAAAGTTCATTTTGGAAAAGATTCTATATAACCAGTAAAATTGTAACATGAACAAATACAATTTTTTACAAATTCCATACAGAAAATTCCTTGGAAAATATTCTATAAATCCAATAAAATTATCACATGAATATACATTATGTATACCTACTCATATATACACATAAATACTCTAAAAATGCGTACGCTCACGTAACATTCTCTTTACAATAAAATAATGTTACTACCAAGTTTATATCTCTACCCATTTTTTGAATTATAGCCCCAAAAGTCACTGTACCCCATATTTAGATAAAAACTTCAAAATTTTCAAAAATCTAATTTTTATGTATCTAGATACATCTCAGTGCGCTGATTGCAAATTTTGAAACCGCAGCGCGATATCTCGTTTCGTTCTCGAGATATTTAGATTTGAAGTTTAGCTGAAAACTGATCATTTTTGGGTAATAACCCAAAAATGGGTCGAGATATGAATTTGGCGACAACACCATTCGATTCTACGGGCAAAATTACATAAGTACACCAATTTTCAGAGTTTTTGAACACCGCATACAATCTCTAAAGCAAAATAACTGAAAATCGCAAAAATCTAAGGTGTACCCCTTACGATTTTTTCAGATTTTGGCCATTTTTAGGGGTTTTCAAGCTTTTATTCATAAAAAATGAACCGGTAGGACAAAAATTATGAAAATTGGTATATTTATGTATTTTTGTCCGTAGAATCGAATGGTGATGTTGGCAAATTCATATCTCGACCCATTTTTGGGTTAATACCCAAAAATGGGCAGTTTTGAACAAAATTTTAAATCTAAATATCTCGAGAACGAAACGAGATATCAACCTGCGGTTTCAAAATTTGGAATCAGCGCATTGAGAAGTATCTAGATACATAAAAATTAGATTTTTGAAAATTTTGAAGTTTTTTTCTAATATTGACTTTTGGGGCAATAATTCAAAAATGGGTAGAGATATAAACTTTGTAAATATATAAAATGTGCCGGGAACACAATTAAACTTTGGCTTACAGATAGTTTCGAGTTATGGAGATTCGACCGTATAAGTAACGTGTTAATAAACTACATCAAATGATATTTGATAGATAATTACAATACAAACTTTAAAACATGCAACTAGTAAATTTTAAAATAATTAAATTAAAAATAAGTGCAGTTAGGAACGATTAGAAGTCCATGTGATGTGTTCCATAGCGAAGAGTTGTTCTATTTTCTAATAATTTAAATAAAAAAGCTTATAAATATATGAAAGTGATGTTTTCATGTTCATGGTTCCAGTAAAATGGCTTACAAAAATATTTGAAATATATGACATGTTATTTTATCAACCAAAAAAACTTTTGTTTATGTAACATTTTTTCATATAAACGTAATTATAGTGTCCCAAAACAATGCACAACCTAAAAACAACGTTTTTTCATATATGTACACGTGAGGATAAAATATGTAAGATGAAACAAAAGTAAAATAATAAGAATAATGTAATTGCAGATATTCAAGGACTAAAAACACGTGCAAGTTTTGCTTGTGTCGCAAAGAAACATAACCTAGCAATTGATTATGAATATCGTTTTACAATAAAAATTACAATTTCATATTTTATGATGCCATAAAGAAAATTAAAAATTGTTTATTTAAAGAAATAATTGATCTGGATGAAGAATTTCAATACATTAGTAAATAAAATATTAATGTTCAATTACTAAATGGAACAATTATATATTTTATATTATAGGTTTTCCATCATTAATTTTTATGTCAGCTATTCCAAAATGGCAGAGAAATATGTTAAGAAAGTAGGCATGAAATTCCAAGCCCAAATTTGTATAGCAAAAAAATGTTTAGAAAGCGTAGGAAAACAGTTTGAACCTACGAGAAATATGTTAACTAACATTGTGTAGGTTTCAATTCAATTTGCAAAATTCTTTGTATACTTGTGCAATTAATTTAATCATGATTCAATAAGTCATTTTATACTTAATAAAAGAACAATTGGCACAATTAGATTTACATTTCTTTTAATGTGAATGACCTCTCGTAAACACACAAACAAAGATGGATTCATTTCTTCAATTAAGCCATATTGTCTAATTTATGAGCAAACTGAAATAAAAATAACATTTTTAAGTAAACAGCAACCGCAACTTCAAAAAGATTTTTATTATTTATAGCCCAATTCAGTCGTCCCCTTTTCGGGTTTCAGAGTAAAGTTCCAGGAAATCTCTTTCAGAATTCGCAGAATCTTCAATATTTTCAGATGTCCTGAAAAACTGTACGAATTATTAAAACAAATCTATTTATAACCAGTGAATTAGTCCTTTTAAAATATCGAGAAATGACTAAAGTTTATTTTTACTGAAATCTAGAAACTTTGCGTCATACATATCAAATTATTAGTAAAAACTAACCTATAAATAGACTCAAACAAATAGCAAGTATATAGAACATTCTTAATATCAATAAGATGCACAATTTTACTTTTATGTTTACAAAGACGTACATATCATGTTTCGTATTAAATAAATACGTTCGATATACATTTGCATGAAAGGAAATCAGGAAAGAAATCTCGGCAAGTCCATAAACTAGAGGGTAAATGCACATGAGCAAGGCGAGTGAGTTATTGACTTTCTGCTTCATATACGTAATTTAACATGAAATTACTCTCAACTTTTCTCGTTAAAATCTGCCATCTATATAAATAAAAGTATAGGTTTAACTGTACATCTATAGAATTGTATTACGGACAGGGTTGTTGTAATTTTGCCCGACCCAAAAAAACCCACCCGGGTTTTTAAAAAAAAAAAACATCTAAAAACCCACTTTTATGAAATCATATTTTATTAATTAAATATGGTACACACATATATACATACATTTTTGTCACCGGCAACATTTTACAATCAATTTCATTTTGTGTACTTCGTGTTTGATCATTTTTAATATATTTTTCATTGCTGTGCGAACTGAACACAGTGTTTCTTTTATATTTGAACAACTCCAATCCTGGTGTCCGCATTTTCATTATTTTTTGAGTTGTGTATTAAACATACTATTAGTTGTGACACTTGGATCTAATTCTTGTACACATTTGCATTGCACAGACTTGCAACTCTTAATATTAATTCGTGTACGCATGTACACTCTCTAACTAATTTATTGTTTATTACATTACAGTTTAAAAAAAAAATAATAATATTAATATCTATTATCTATTACGCCGACTTGTGTATGTGTATTAAGATACTTTATAAAACTAAAGTTAAAAATGATACATACTATATTTCGATGTTTGTCAATAAAACCCGCTTTTATTTAATAAAACCCGGGTGGGCTGGGTTTTTTTTATAAAAAACCCGGGTTTTTTTCAACCCTGATTACGGATGAGCAAATTTATTTGTTTCTTATAAAAAAAATGAAATACATAATATTTGTAACAAACTTTAATTATTTAATTTAATGTGTAAATAACTGTTTAGATGTATTTCAACAGCGAATTTCTGTAACTTAGTTATAATGAACATGTGTTAAGTGTTCAAATTAATTGTATAAATATTATAAATAACGAAGACAGATTTGTGAAAAATTCATGAATCTAGCTGGGATTTCATATCTAGTCGAACACTCTAACAACTGAACTATTGAATTTTCGTCCATTCCATTATAATATTTAATTTTGACAAAACAAAAAACTAATCAGTTAGTCTATTTAAAAAGCTTTATTGTCTGTCATATGTGCTGTGAAAAATAATGAAAATGACTGATAATATCTAATAAATACTATGTTAGGTATTAATTTCGTGCCTGATGTTATTTTAAACGCATTATTTGTTGCAGAGTGAATTAAAAAAAAATGTGAGAATGATTTAAAAATTTAATTCACTTGTGAAAAAAGTATTACTTATAGTTGTTGCTATGGAGTTAATAATGACAGTTTAAAACGTCAAAATTGAATAAAATATATAAAATTATTCGTACATATAATATGTCGATTTGCATTAGTTATTCGAATTTGTTAGTAGAATTTATGATTTTTTATGACATACTTTTTAAGTTGTGACAATTTTAGGATTTTTGGGTGAATTTATTAATTTTTAGGAATTTATGACAACTAAAACCCCTGCCTGGGTTCAAATGCCAGTGGGATTCATGAATTTTTCACAAATCTGTCTTCATAATTTATAATATTTATTTAATTTAATGTATGCATTTTTTCTACACGTTACATTTATAAATACACTGGCACAGAGAAAACAATAACAACGGAAGTAATAAATATATAAATATGTTTTGGGATATGTAAGAATACGAACCTGGTGGCGAAATTTAGAACTAAAACAGGGGAGCAATTTTATTTTATTCGTATGTTTTCAATAGTCGTGCATAGTTTATATAGTGGAAACAGATAATAGAACTAATATTTACAATTAATTAATCTACTATAATCTAATATTTATTATAAAACTGGGCATAAGAAAAAACTAAAATGTGAACATAACCTAACAACTACTAACTAAAGTATTTAAAATTTAAAAAATAAAACTAATCTACTGTTAAAACTTATAAATCAGGATACAAGGATATTTACTCTACTTAAAATGATAATAAACACTGGAAGAAAAGTCAAAATACAAGAAAAAACAAAATAAACTACTGACAATAACGATACGTTTATGGAAGTTAACCAAAAGCACTCCCTTGCCTAAGGTTTGACATTGATGCACAGTGCCATCTCTATGTAGTGAAATATCCCAACATATTTCTGCTCTTAGTTAATCTCAAAGTGGTTAAACTTCAAATATGTGTTATTTATCAGGAAAATACTAATGCACATGTTTTATTAAATATTTAAATTAAGGTTTATTCTGTTTCTATAGATAACTTATTCAGTTCAACGCCACTCTATCTTGAATTTATTCAATGAATGGGTTTGTTTTTTGTTTACCATTATTTTAATTTTGTTTGCATAATCTAATTGTTATGGTTTTTGACGACAGATTCTAGCTCATCTCATCTTTGGCACAACAGCCCTTGTAGGGCCAAGGCCTCAAGTACCGTAGGTACTCGTTTCGTGACCGTAGTACTAGAGCAGTCGGTGTACTTAATCCGTGCGACGACCGCTGATTGCTATGCAACCAGTGCGGCAGCGGAAATACTCCTTCTACAGCTAGCACCACCTATGTTTTAACATGGACAACTGGTCGGGTCATCGCATGCGAGTGCGATTAATGCCTGATATTGTGGCATTTTAACGACTACGCACTTAGCCGGCCGGTAGATTCGAACCGAGGAACCTCAGATTCGATATGAACATGTAGAGACATAGCGCTTTAATGCACACGGCCACTACACATTCTAGCTAGTATATAGTTAAAATTTACATATAAAATTATGTTATGTCAATAAACTTAACCTATAAATGCTTTTTATTTAATACCACGCGAATTTTACTACACGTGGACTATTTAAGCCTTTTCACCTTTAAACTACTCAACGGTTGATCTTTCCATCCTTTCAACAATTTATTCAACTTTTTACCTCTCGCTAAGAGAGGTATTGGATTCATGCCGAAAATCATATATCCAGATTTAAGTGAATAAGCACGATTTAAGGTCCATATAAACCGATTTTAACATTTTTACGATGATGTCTCTGTGTGTGTGTATGTATGTGTGTATGTATGTGTGGATGTTGGAGGGACGATTACTCAAAAACTATAAGACCAGTTTAACTACGAATTCCTCAATCTGACATTCCTGGGAAGATCTGAAAATTTTGGTAACAATTGGACAACCGGAAGTAGTAGTTTCTAAAAAAAATTCTTCTAAATATTATTTTTTGACAATTTTTTATATAACTAATATAGATGAAGATAAAATTTTACATGTGATATATAATTTTTTTTTTATTATATCTTCTATAAATTTAGAGATAAAGACGCTATAATATATAGAATATCGGGATGTAATAACTCGAGTAGGCTAAAATACACTAAGGAAACCAGTTGACAAATTCGAATGTTTAAAACATAATTTATAAATGTCAGATGTCAGTGTCAAAAATCAAAAGTTTTAGTTACATTTCAAAAGCTTTTTCTGGGAAGTATATTTAATCTTTCTTATTGTTTTATTAATTAAATATTTAAAATTGTAGGTAATATGCATATAGCCATTAGAAATACCGCTAATCTTGTTAATGAAATGGAAGAATCTCTGACATAGGAACTTCCCCATACCATGAAAAATATATACAATTAGAATTGTATGAGTGCAGAAGACATGTAAAGACTTTTGATACATGACATGTTAAATACAATAAAAAAAAACAATATTTGGGTAAAATTCTGTAATATTTTGTTATAAAACGACGGTTCGAAAGCGAAGTGCAGTACAATACTTATATAGCCTAATATGGAAATGGCGAGAGGTCTTGTGCTGGCCACTACAGATTTTTATTATTGTATTACAAGTGCGATAACTTCACAAACTCATAAAATATGAGCACCAGACTACTTGATATGAAGTTTACAATAAAAGAAATACTACACGCTTTTAATTATTTACAATTTTAACTGGTGACGTTACAATTACTTTCATTAAATGAATAATCTTCATTATGAGTCAGTCCTTTGTTGCATTGTCTGTCCTGTATCCAGCATTTAATGGATGTCAGCAGTTTGTTTGTTTTTATGAAATTTGTATCATGATACATCTATCTAAAATTTCGACTAAGCATGGTTTGTTTCAAGTTTATACCAACTTCTGGTTAACAAAATTTAACCTTCAAGCGAAGTTTCACAATAATGTTTATTATGGACTGACTTTATAAACATTTACTGCAATGAGTAAGAGTTAATAGTGTTTTAATAAGACACAAGAAAGTTTTAAGAACGTTCGAGCGTTCAGGGCTGAAATATGTATGAGTAACTGTCTAACATATTTGTCACTTGCATGCATTTTCCAATAAACGTTTACCAAATACCTGAATACTACACATTTTACGGGGTCAAAGGTAGAAAACTCTACTTATAATAAAGTTAACTGTTAATCATAAAGGTAGATTTATAACTGACACAGAACACAGAACATAATTTAGCATAGAAAACATACAATTTGGTCACACGGAAAATAATGTATCCTAAGAGACATAGCGCACAGAACATAATTTAGCACAGCATAGGAATTGACCAATGTTCAATTTTCTATGTCTGTGCTATATTTTTCGTGCATCTTCGTAATATTTCGTGGTAGTTCGAATAAATATTTGTAAATACCGCTACGAGGTTGAAACACGTGTCAGTCATTTGTTGGTTAAAATGGACATCAAACTTATTTGTATAATTTTAACCATAAATAACAAAACCAAATATTAACACGAACTCGAAATCAAATCTGACAAAATTTATAAAAAAATTCACAATGACAAACATCTGTTTTTCTTTTTATTATTATTTGAAATGGCAGACATTGCTTAATTTACTTCTTATTTTCACTATGTTTTGTGTGACAAAATTCTATATTTTCTATGCTAAACTCTGTTCTATGTTCTGTTACTATAAATCCACTATATAGTAAAACATAAATTCTATTATTCTATGTACAACAAAACAGTATACAGTTCTCGTCACCAAAAGTTGAGGGACAGTCATAAACAGCTTAACCGCTCCTGTACCATGTTCTTATTTTTTCAATCATAGTAGTTAGTTTGTAGTTAATACATATTTTAAAATAAATAAATCTCTTTGACGGTATTATTGTACAACAAAAATTGTAGCACTTCCGATTCAGGTGCTAAATAGATAACAATAATAATAATATCTTCTTTTTTCTTTGAATAAAATTTCAGAATCTACTGAAAAATGTATTGTTCGGTATTGACAGATCTCTTCTAGAAGAAATCGCAATTTGACCTGAAGCAATTTTTTCGATCGAAAGTTGAACGTAAATATGTTGGTCATAAATATAAGGAACATGACGAAGTTTTCACATAGTGGAATATGTTAAATGAAATGTTATATCTAAATAACGTCAATGTTATTTTACTTTCTAGACATATTCATTGCTGGTGTGGAGAGTGCACCACGGGCGTACACCATACTTCTGATAATTGTTCTGACGACAAAGAAAAACAACTTTTTCTTACATTCATCTTTCAAAATATTAATTTTTAAATGAATATGAATGATATATTTTCTTGGTGCTATTATTCGGATTTTATTTTATAATAGATGCACTGCTTTCAATAATAAAATAATAATAATTCCTATAAATATTTATTAATCAAAAAATTAACAATGTAATAAATAAATGGGATGTATGACGATCAGAGATGAAAGCTAAATACTTGACTAGTGACAATAACAATAAATTATGAAATCTGAATATTATGTTATTGATTGTTTAAAATTTCAAAGGTAGAAAAGGTAAACGGTAGCGAAAATATAATAAAATGTTAAGTTTATTGTGTTTTATATTAATTTGTACACAGATGTACCGATATTTTTATTTTTCACTTAACAGTAACAACGTATTTTTTTTCTGTCATTATGATTAAATTATCAGTTTTAAATTTAAAATTCTACCATAAAAAGTTGAGAACAAAACAAAATTAGCCATGAAACATCATAATTTATGAAAATAAAGCTAATATCTGCTTTATTTAGGTTATGTTTACAAGTTATTATAAGAACCGTTTAGTGTCAATCTTAGGCAAATTCAGTATAACATTAAACGAATAATATGAGAAAAGTAGGTATGAAGAAGGCTGTTGAACTGAGTCTTTGGTTAACGGTAATAATATCTGTGTTAAACTCTAATAATTTTATGAGTAAATTCTTACAAAACAAAGAAAAGGTTTTCAATTTCCTTGTATATAATTGTATTGGTCGACTGTATGGACCGAAATATTTTGGCATTGCGGTTTTAGCTATTGTGCACCCATAATAAAACGATACGAGTCTTCGGAAAATGATCCCTAGATGAACTATAACACCATATACAGGTTGTATCTAAAATAGGGGGACATGGCTTAACCACAGATTCCTGAGGCTGAAATAAGACGATTTAACTAAACTTGCTTCTAGCGGAAAGTGTAACATTTAGCCAGTATTCTGCTTCAGAAAAATACATTCAATAGTAAACTTTTCTCTATTTGTGATATCTGTTACGGTTCACACAGAAAAAATAAAACCTGAGTGACTGTGATTTTAAAATAAATTATCTAGCAGTCTGTCCAAATGCCAAATATCTAAATTTTAATGACAGTAACTAGTTGTCAATCTTCTCAACTTGTTTAGGAGTAAGCTAACATATTAAAAATTAGTGTTTGACATTTACACAAACTGCTAGATTAAATTTATTTAAAAAATTCACTCAGGTTTAATTTTTTTTCTGAGTGAACCGTAACAGATATCAGAAATTAAACAAAGAGAGAAAAGTTTAATGAATGTATCTAACTGAAAAAAAAAATAATAATAATTTTACGTTATCGGCGTTGCCATTAAAAAGTTACGGTCTAATCAATGTCGGGATATCTAATATTCGTACACTAGTGGTTCACTAATAACAGCATGATCGTATAAATGTCATACCAAATTTCATCCAAATCGAATAAAGCGTTCTGTTATTATAAGCAAAATTAATTTTTTTTCGAAGAACTTTGACGCAGAATACTGGTTAAATGGTACACTTTCCGGTAAAGGTAAGCTTAATTAAATCGTCTTATTTTAGCATCAGGAATTTTTAGTTAAGCCATGTCCCTCTATTTTAGAAACAGCCTCTATATTTACGACTACTATATGAGCGGTACCTAAGTAGAATTTTATTTATCTCCGAATTATGGTTCATACATCAAAAATTCATTTTTATTGAGTATATTAACATATAACATGTAGTTAACATGCTATAACCTGTACCTAAAAGTCAGTGAACCATAAATATAAGACTATAACCAGAGTAAACCACGAGGTATATTTACACCATTATACAAGTTATTCAGAATATGTATTTAGAAATTAAGTTTAACTCTTCCAAACGTTCATGGGCCCAAGTCCCAAGTATTGATTAAACGAGTAGGCGGCAATACATTACAGCAACATTTTATACATTACATTTATTTTTAAGTTATTAGTATCTCATTCTATTAACCTTTCGCAATAGCAGCTGATAAGTGGTACACCTTGAATATCTAGCTATAGCTAACCAGTTAACGGTATTGTATTGTCATTAAACGCTACCCAGATTTTTGCAAGTCTGCATTTTTGTCTCCCACTTGCAATTATGAGGTAATTTTGAACAGACATACGTGATACGTGAGGCAATGCAAAACAGTGTATATGAACACAGAACAGACAACAAAGACGTGCGGAAATAAAAATTGTAGTGAACAAAAATCATATTATGTGCAAATGGAGAAGTAACAATATATGTGTAGGAAGAATTTAATTTATTGGATATATGTACATGTTTACACCTTTGTTCATTAAAATGTAAATTTTAGTCTGTCTCCATTAAAGAAAAATTCCGACCGACGATTTGACAGATAGAAAGTAGAAACAAAGGCAATGCATGATATGTATATGTATATTTTTATTTTTGATTGTCGTTTATCAACAAGAGAATATATATTGTTCATTTTAAGAATAAATATTAATAAATATTGTTTTTACAATTGCCGACATACTTTTATGTTGACAATGATTAACTAACCAGATGAATTTTGACAGTGATGAAATTTAATTTTAAATGAGATAGGATTATTGATGAAATGATTTCTGTTCGGAATTGTCCCTATTGGCCTAATCTGTAACTCAGAGCCTAATTTTTAGCAACAACATTTAACTAATAAATTTAAATTAAATATTGGCCAAGGTCGCCACAATATTTAACTTTTTACAATTATTTTTTAAAAAAACAAAAAAAAATCCCGTAAAAACTCATTTTTCACTGCCTCATATCTCGGAAACTATTGAAGATCGGGCCCATGTTGATTAAGCTTTTTTTACTCAACTTGGTCAGTAACTACATGCCCTTAAACACTTTCTCTAAAACATCCTGTATTTGAAACAAATAGATTTTTAGTTGTCATTTAAATATTTATTGGATAATATTATTTACCAATTGTTAAAAATGAACCAGTTACAGAACAGGCCTGATAATCTTTTAACCCGTAACACAAATGGTACCTTGGAGTTTTTCAAGACCCCGAGGATTTTAGCTTTGGAAAAGTCATTTGCTTTGATCTTTTTCTTATATTTCAGTGAAAATGTTGGTTTAATGTATGTTTACTTAAAAATAATTAATTAGCTTCTAAAAAAAAAAAATTTCAAATGAAATATGTCAAAGAAAAACTCAATTGAGATATGCTAAAGTTTTATGGCCAAATGCACCAATCTATCTTAAATATTAAACATGGTTTAAATTGACAATATTGCATCGAAATGAAATGTCAAATGAATGAAAATCCTGTCAACATTTCGATTTGCAATTATTTGTTTAAACATAAATTAAAATTTAAATCTTGTTGGTGCAACTGGTCATTATTTTGGTGAGGTCACGAATGACAATTGACACACGTCACTAGTTAGGGTTAAAGTAACACTTGAATTATTTCTAATACTGATTTATATCTCTTTGATAGGCACTAACATATTTGGTGGCTTTTTTTAGAACTTTCTTATTTTTATATATTTCGTACATGAAATAAAAATATGTATTGCCATCATAAAAGATCACTATAATAATTAGAAATAAACAACTTTTTATTTCCTTTGCAGATTCTGTTTTCTGTGTATAGGGGTTGTGAAATAGGTAGTGTGAAGTGTAAAAAGTGATAATAAATAGAAAAAGGTTGCAACCCACACGTACATTTTGACGTACCATGCTTGTTTCATCCCAGATGGTTTCAGACTATGTGTCGTGATCTTACTGTTCCGATTTTTCGGAGCAAACGTCATAACTGAGTCTACACTGCACTCCACTACACTTTACACTCGCTGATGAAAGCGTTTAGGTGTCTGAGAAGATTGTGTCGGTGATCTAGTTAACGTGGATGTCCATGCCATCCCCCATGACGCGCCGGAATAAGAATATACTAGAAGGAAACAGTGCACAGGGAGGACGCGCAATACACGCCTGCACCGACCGTCAGCGAACAACTGGCACTGCCTCACTGAACGACAAGCGACGATCTCGCTCTCGCTCGACAAGCGGTAACGGTGGCAACCGGTTGAGCCGGTCGTGCCATAGCAGGAGCACGACAATTCGGCCTCTCCCAAAACGAATACAACGGCCTCTCCCAAAACGAACACAAACTTGACAAATGATATTATTTGGTATTTTCATAATCAGGTGTTTCTAAAATAGGGGGACATGGCTTAAGCACAGATTTCTGAGGCTAAAATAAGACGATTCAACTAAAATTGCTTCTACCGGAAAGTGTACCATTTATTCCAGTATTCTGCTTCAAAGTACTTCGAAAAAAAAAAATTGCTATAATAACAGAACGCTTTAATCGATTTGGATGAAATTTGACATGACAGTTCATATGGTTATGTCATCTTTTAAGATGATACTTGTTATTATTAGTGAACCACTAGTGTATAAAATTTGATTAGACCGCTTAATGGCCACGCCGATAACGTAGAATTATTTTTTTTCAGAAAGATACATTCAATAGTAAACTTTTCTCTCTTTATGTAATTTATGATATCTGTTACGGTTCACAGAAAAAAATAAAATCAATGGCTCGTAGTATGATCACGGTTTTAACTAAAACTCTGTTTTAAGAAATGTCAAATTTCATTATTTAATAACAAAAATAAATAATAACAAATGTATCAAAATATGAATTTAAAGCAGGACATAGTTTGTATTCAAACAAATATTTTTTAAAAAATCGTTCTTTAAACATACGGGTGAAATTAAATATTTAAATTTGAATTTGACATTTCTAAAAACAGTGTTTTAGTTAAAACCGTGATCATACTACGAGCCTAAGTGTCTGTACCCTTAAATTTTTAAAATAAATTTTATCTGGCAGTCTGTCTAAATGCCAAACATCTAATTTTTAATGACAGTAACGAGTTGTATCTTTCTTAAAAAAAAATTCTACGTTATCGGTGTGGCCAATAAAAAGCTACGGTCTAATCAATGTTGGGACACCTAAGTTTCATACACTAGTGGCTCAATAATAATAAATATGAGCTGTCATACAAAATTTCATCCAAATCGAATAAAGCGTTCTAATATAAGAAGAATAGTATATTACATCCGAGGTGGGAGATGTTTCATTACAGCCGAGGGCTTATGTAAATTACCGAGAGGCGAAGCCTCGAGGTGAGATAATGCGCGAGGCTGTTATGAAACTCCCACCGAGGTTATGTATACTATTTTATTCACAATCATCCTCATTTTAAATCAATAATTTTCAAAATAAATCAATGAATTATAACCTTTAATTTTTAATATTTTGACAGCTGTCTTAACATTTGTTTAGCCTACTTAATTATGGAGATCTACGGCAATGTTGCTAGGCAACCCCTATATAAACATTTCCAACCGAAGAGATGGAAGTGAAATCTGTTATTTTCAACCCAACAGATTGTCATTAAAGTTAGGAATGACGTATTTTCCAACCTCCAAAAGGTTAGGAATCTGTATATTACTATAATGATTGTGAATAAAAATTGTTTTTTTTTCGAAGACCTTTGAAGCAGTATACTGTCTAAATGGTACACTTTCCGGTAGAAGCAAGTTTAGTTAAATCGTGTTATTTTAGCCTCAGGAATCTGTGGTTAAGCCATGTCCCCCTATTTTAGAGATTGTATCTTTTGGTCACCTTAGTTACCATACGACAGAGATTAATTTTTCTTAAATTTTAACAAAACTGGTCCATGCTGAGTATTCTGGACAATAGATTTCAGTGTTCCTGAAACGATATTTGGCTAACGTCCTCTACGAGAAAAAAGCTGATCGCTTCAAAGATAAAGTAGAATGTTTTAAATAAAGAACAACTCTTGGCGAGCTGAAGATGAATAATTTACAAACAATATGATATATTTACAAAGAAAGTTTACCTACATAAATCAACCTCAAGTTAAAGTATACTGAACTCTGCATAACTTAAACTAAAAAGTTTTATTTTAATAAAAATTTAATATGATGAACAAAATTTTGATATGTTTAATGCGGGACACGAAAGATGAACTACGGAAAATATGTTAGCACAAATCACTGTCTAATATATGCGCTCCGTTTAAATCCACACGAAATACCATTAATTTACTTTGCGCATACCTAATACAACATATAACAGTTGCCCAAATAAGTTTTAAAGCTACGCAGCCTTTCTTATATTGGCAGTTGATTTGTGCAATTGCTGTTCGTATCAGTTCCTGTCTTGTTTACACTCGGATCCACTCTGATCATAAGCGTACACAAATAAAACTATATTAATTAGTAATAGAACGGATAGTCGAAAGACAGGATTACTATACCGGAATTCCGGCTTAAAATTTGCCGGATCGTTAGTTATTTTCGTGGAAAATTGTTTAATTTTGAGTCTGATGTGTTTATGTACAATTTACTGTTTCAATTTTCAACATTTTATATAGGTTAACTGTAAAAAGTTTTAAAGGAGAGAATGTAAAAAATATTTAAGTTTGATTTTATTTTTCAAAAGAAAAATTATTGCATACAAATAAAAGCTAGATATTTTATTGAATTTTGCATGACAAATAATTTCAAAATATACACGGAGTTTAACATTGTTAATATACGATGTTTACTAATATTTGACCAACTGAGATAAACAGATTTGGTTTAAGTATTAAATTGGGTGTTTTTCCATTTGATAAGTAGAATTTGCATAAACGTGAATGTAGACAGGCATTCTTTTATAAAACATTCATTAATGTAAAACTGTTTTCCTTTGCGATACATAATTCTGAAAATGTAAATCTCGATAGAATTTCCTTTATAAATATGGGGGCGTTCGGTAAATATATCGCAATTAATAAAGTTTGTTTACATAATTAAGAACCCAAGAATTAGTAAAAAGCCGTGGTGGTAAATTAATTTACATATTTAATATAAATTCCTTCGAGAAAAGTTTTATAATTTTCATCTTTGTTTCTCATACAAAATAAAATAATACCTACCACAAAACACTGAGAATATAAAGCAAATAAATAGTGTGATGAAAAATTTATTTGTTATTTTCTAATTATCTTTATTTGTTTTTCGTAAAAAATATCTATTTTGTTTAAAAAAAGAACAAAAAAATATCTTGATTTCATTAATAACATGATAAATTAACCGGACAACATGTTTTTTTGTTACTACAAAGTATTGTTATGCAGAACTTTTTTCCATTTTTATGTAATTAACGGCCCGAAAGATAACAAATGGCTTTTTTAACAGATATAGAAAAATTTATAGAATTTCCTACATTCTCAAAAATATTTATTGCCTCGTACAAGTTTAATATACAGGGTGTTATGTAAGGTAGTGTACAGCGTTTAACGAACTCATGGTAGAACTGACTCCAGATAGTAAATCTGGCTATATTTTTTGTTTAACATGCTTTCTACAAGAACTAGAGACCTTTAAAACTTATCAATCATGTCATAGTTCAACATTTTGTAAAAAAGTAAAAATCAATGATTTTTTACAACAAAAGCTGTTAAAAACTTGAATAAGTGATACTTTCGGTTATCCGATATACACTAAAAACTAATGAGCTCTTCCTACATTAGTATAGAATAGGTATACAAAATTACAAAATTTTCTGACTGATAGACACATATATATATATATACATACCCACAGACATCATTGTAAAAATCTTAAAATCGCATTCTGGGGACATGAAAACGTACTTATTCACTAAAATCTCTATATACGATTTTTAGCACGATCCCTACACCTCCTTTACCTAGGGTAGCGAGAGGTAACAATCAATAATTATTTTTATTTTATATCAACAATTGAATATGGTTGAAATGAGTGTAGTCGAAATGGACCTTTCCGTACCAGCTGCTGCGAACGACCGAGTAGCTTAGTGTGTTCAACTCAGCGTTATCCGCCTTTCTAATCCATCTCTTTCCCTCCACATGGATATTGTATGTCCATCTCTCTTCTCATAATCCGACCTGTTAGTACAGGTAGCTTACCTGCCCACTTAATTTGCCTTTAACAGCCCGATATGGTGTTGACAAAATAAAGAAAACTGTAAATTTCAAAATAAAATCGTAAATTACACTGTATCTAACACTCTAGTTCATAAAGCTGTTTTCGATATTTAGATATAGATTTAGGTTAACTCAAAAGCGGAAATTTGTTGGTTGAATTTGATAGAAATTGAATTATAAAGTTTAAAGTTGATATGATAAGTTCTAAAAGCTTCTGAAGTCTCCTGGAACTTTAGAAAGATTTTTTACTTTCAGTTTAAGGTCCTAAGTAGGTTGCCAAGCTTGCAGGAAGGATATAGAATATCAATCTTTGTTACATAATTTATTTACTTCTAGAAAAAGAACTTATTTTGACCCAACAAAACTTCGGTTTCGCTTACAACAATACCCTATACACAAGTTATATTTTTGAATGTGTATTTAAAAATACTCAATTTTCAACCATATGTAGTTATTTTTAAATATTTTTGAATATTTCAAATAACAGTATAATGGTGTATTAACTATTGTTTTTGCCAGATACAATTTCACAAGTAATTAAAGTTGTCAAGAGTATTGTGAGATTCATTACAAGGGTTATTTTATATATTTATAATTCTCTATCCCTAAATCTTTCTTTCTTTAATATTTGTAATAACATAAATACCCATAAAATAATATTTAAATTTTTTTTTCAAAACTACTATTTCCGGTTGTCCAATTGTTACCAAAACCTTTTCAGCTCTTCCCATTAATTTCAGATTAAGGGCCGGTCTTATAAAACTATTTAATCAACAGTTAAAATTTAGTGAGTTACTAAACTAATTTAACTGAAGATTCGGGTATTATAAAAGTTTAATGACAAGTAAATCGACCTATTAAAGTAACTGCGGAATTTCATGCTATTAGATTTAAATCAGTTGTTAAAGAAACGTCTAACTGTATTTTTTTTTTGTTACGTTTATTTTAAAACATTTGAAATAGGGAACTATTTACTTTTTAAATATTTTTTTAAGAAATGTCTGTGTCGAGTATGTCAGCTTTAGAGTCTGCATCATCAGTGTCCTCGGATTCATAAACAGATAATGATGATGCATTTATATATGCACGAGGTAAGCTACCAAAATTGTACCGAAACAGGACAAATCCATATGAAATATATGATGACAATGGCTCGTACCACGATCACGGTTTTAACTAAAACACTGTTTTAAGAAATGTCAAATTTCATTATTTAATGATAATAATAAATACTGTGAAATTTATCAAAATATGATTTTAAAGCAGAATATAGTTTGTATTCAAACAAATATTTTTAAATAAATTGTTCTTCTAACATAAGGGTGTAATTACATTTTGAAATTTGAATTTGACATTTTTTAAAATAGCGTTTTTGTTAAACCCATGATCGTGGTACGAGCCATGAGTTTAAAAAGAGATTTCGATTGTCAAAACAATGTGTGTTACACATATTGGGACAGATTGAAGGAAATATAAGACCACTAACAATAAGAAATATGTCAATTTCCGCAATGAATCAGCTAGTAATAACCTTACGATTTTACGAAACCGGGTCGTTCCAAATTATATGAAAATAATCTTCAACAATATATAATAGGTTATAATTTTCAATATCAATATGATTTTTCTCATGATCACGATTCTTTTCCAACTGTCAAATCAACTGATTTACGTTTATAACGAATGTGAATATAGAAACTTTTCATAAAACCACAAACACACTACTAAAATTTAATTAAATCCCCCGTTAGTTATTTGATAGTGAGATTAGTTTTATTATATCCATTTTTTTTAATGGTCCATTTAATTTACTTGTGCAGTAACTAACTAAGGATTAATTTATTGTTTATAAGACCGGCCCTAAGTCTTATAGAAACACACACACACACACACACACACACACACACACACACACACACACACACACACACACACACACACACACACACACACACAGAGAGAGAGACAGAGAGAGAGAGAGAGAGAGAGAGAGAGAGAGAGATCGTTGTAAAAATGTTAAAATCGGATTCTATGTGACCTTAAATCGTGCTTATTCAGTAAATATTGGATTTGTGATTTTTAGCATGAATCCAATACCTCTATTAGCGAAAGGTAAAAATTGTAATGGAGAAGCATGTTCCTTAATTATACAAGACTGAAGTTGCAAAACCAAACATTGCATTATCCCTAAAAACATTCTGCAGGCAATGGAATTGATTCGCAGTTACAAAATGGGGTGTGCGACCTTGAACAAATTTAGACAAAATATTTATAACTTATTATAATCCATTGTTTTTCTTCACGCACTTGTTTCATACTATTTTCTGACCGACTGAGAACTGACCATTAAATATTTATTTTATTCTCCTTTCATGATACAACAGCTAATTCCACAAAACATAATTTCATTTAAAGTTTCCAGTCTTCTAATATTTCTTTTCCAACTTGCGGCTAAACATTATGGACTAGAAGTTACATAAAAACTTTTAAAACAAAAAACAGTTCCATAGAGAAGAGAATTTTTTATTTGGCGAATTCTTCTCCGAGGTGTGAGGAGCGTATTATGTAGTTCTGTTTCCGCTCGTCAGACGTGACTTCCTGTCTCAACATTGGGAGATATTACTTCCACGATCGAAACTTAATTAAACGCAGGAAATTCTACGATTTAATTTAATTAGCAATCGCATTGTTTTCAACCGCGAACATTTATTGACTTTTCTTCCGTATTCTTTAATTAAAATCTGTTTCCAACCGATTCAAATTACACGAATTGTTGCAAATATGGAGTAAAATAAAACGTAATACAGAGCTACAGTGCAGATTACAAAACTGAGAATTAAATTTAGCTTCCTGTAAGGTCAAAATAGGTCAATGGGGTCATCCCCCACTGTAAGATTTTCAATATTTAAGCATAAATTATTTTTTATGACACAAATATTTCTGGAAAAAATATAAACAATATTATAAGTATGCATTCGAATAAGCTTACAATTAATTTATAAGTGATTCACTCATTTACCGGGTTTTGGATACTACGTCACGCTCCCTGCAATAGGAAAGTGACACAATTATATCACTAAGAAAGAGAGAGAAATATAGTGGAACCTGGTGGAAGTGGAATCATACCACCATTTTAAGCCGGGTCCAGACTAGTAACAGAACATTGTAACGTAACATGTTACAGTAACGTGTACAGTAGTCCGATGTACGGCAAGCATCCAGATTTAACAGCGAATGTTCGTTAGTTCCCATAAATGTTCAATTGTTCGCATCAGTATTAATTTGACTGGCATGAGTTCAATGCAGATAGCAGCGCTTGCATATATTTATACACATTATAGTATTAAAAGAAAAAGACCAAAGTCGCGTAGATGGTGGATGCTAAAATTATATGAAAGTCGAAATGTTTATAGTGGATCCAGCCTATTGACAGATTTAAAATTTCAGCAAATCAGTGGATTATATAAAAATTTCACAAGAATGCATCCGTCTGATTTTGAGTTTTTGCTAAATTTAAAATCTTCGTCACTACTAATGCAGATACTAACTTGAACTGTTCTCAACTACTAGAAACGCGTCCGAACTTTCCCGAACATCGTAACGTAACATCGTTTGATGTGACGGCAAAGACCGACAAATGATAGAACAAGCCCGAACAGAACATTGTAACACGATTTGTTACAGGAACATGTTACAAAATCCCGTCCACATTGTTACTGTAACTTGTTACGTTACAATGTTCTGTTACTAGTCTGGACCCGGCTTTTAAAGTTTGGTTATTGGTTAGAGATTATGTTTAGTAATTGTGATCTGGCAGACTTGTATTTATTGTAAATTAGACCTTTATTATACGAATATCAGCATTTAACCCTCCAATGCACGGGTGGTTTCAATATCACACGAGCGAACGGGACGCATAATTGGAATACGTATAAAAAAAATCTGATGTGGCCAACACAAAACCTCCCGCTATTGAATTGTTATTAATTTAATTACATACTTACATATTTACTAACGCTGCAAACTGTTCCATTGCAGAAAACTATTGCTTTATTTACTATTTTCTTTTTAAAATGTCACTATTATTAATTTGAAGTGATTAGTTTTTTGACAGTGATATTTACTGTCAGTTACATTCATTTGAAATATGAACTGTGTAACAAAGGAATTATTGTGTTTATCTTAGGCTTCGCGACTAATAAAAAAAATTATTTTTAAATTTATCTGTAAAATATATAGAAAAAGTATTAATGTATTCCAACAGAAAATTCAATAATCTTTAATTTTAGACATAAAATGCGAAAAAACGGCATTTAATGGTATTTTTTGAAGAAAAACCATTATGAGCTTCAGTTAAAGTGCCATTTCCGGTTATCCGATTTACACCAAAATCTAATGGCTTCTTTTCATATTAGAATGGGATGAAAATACAAGGTTTCAGAATTTTCTGAATGATAGTATCTGAGCTAGAGTGAAGACAAAATCCCTACACATACACACACACACATACACACATACAGACATCATCGTGAAAATGTTAAAATTGGATTCTAGGGACCTTAAAACGTGGTCATTTTCTAAAATCTCGATATGTAATTTTTAGCACGATCCCTATACCTCCCTTACCAAGGGTAGCGGGAGGTAAAAATTCTATGTACTTTTTTTAACAATTTTTCGGTTTAATGTACGTTATGGTTTGTTTGCTTCAACATAATTCAATAAATTTAAAGAAAAAAAAAAAGATTAGGGAAGTTGTTAGATTAATAACCAAAACATGTCATTTTCAACACTTTTATTTCAAATTGTTATTTTCACAAAATTCTAAAAATTAAAAAATAAAAAATATACTATTTATATAAAGAAAACAAGCTAATTTACTAAAAAAAAAAAAAATAGAAATATAGAAAAATCTCCTATATAAAACAATGGACGGTAAAGTAGTTACATGAGCAAACGGGTGAGGTCTATCAGGACATTTTATTTTTTTCACAAAAACTGTAATATATATTGTTGAATTTTATTTTATCAAAATTCGGGTTTTGATATTTGTGAAAGGTACATAGAAGCTCATGGTCTCATAATTTTTCTTTAAAAAAATACAGCAATATTTGTATATTGCGTGGACTCACAGACCCCACCCATCCGCTGGAGGGTTAATAAGTTTGGTTACTTTGTATTGCAATAATATATTTTCAAGTTTATAATATATTTTATTCTCCATCCAAATTTTGCACTTATATATTTTGCATTGTTTACGATCAATTGACACGCACGCACGCACACACACACACATAATCGTGAAAAATGTTAAAATCGGATTCTAGGGACCTTAAAACGTGGTCATTTACCAAAATCTCGACATGCGATTTTTAGCACGATTTCTGTACCTCCGTCACCAAGAGTAGCGGGAGATAAAAATTCATCAACTCCTACCATTATTTTGTAACCCCAGTAGAATTTTAGGCACCACCTCCCGTGTCACAAAAAAGGGCGCCACTAGCCACTTCTGAAGAGTTAAAACAAAATTCTAAACAATATGAACCTTGAACCATATATCTTATTCTCAATTATTCTAATCTGAACGTTGTATAGTATAGTTACCAATAAGTTTAAAATACTTTTGAAATTTAGTTCGTTATTTACAAACGGTTATGATTTATGATGCATACAGTGTAATCAATTTTGTATATTTGAAGGTAAAATTTTAAAATTCTCTTTAGCAAACTTCCTGACTTTTCAGAGTTGAAAAAATAAAACTTAATTTAAAAAGTTTCGAGGTAAACTAATTGAAATGTTTATTGAAAACTGTTTTATAAAATCATTTTAATTAAAACTGAAACTCATTTTAAAACTTAAAACCCCAGAACAAAATTAAAGTTAATAATTTATTACATGAGAGGATGATCAAATGGGTAATTTGTGAGTTATAGCCCGAACAACATACTCAATTTTGACACAGTAATCCTCTTTTACTATACTTTAAAAATTACTTTGCAAATTTAATAAATTGGTTAGTAACCATTTTACGGTTTAATATATCTCCTACCAGGCTGTACCGAGAATTTATATCAGGAATAAAAGAAAGTCGCTTCCATGTTGAAAATGAATAGCTGTGCATTTAAAATTTTAATTATTTAACATCAAGAGTACAAAAAAATTCTTGCATCACTGAAACGAAAACAAACCTTTTGTTTAAGAGATATAAAATTTCACTCCACCGGCTTTTTATAAATTGTTACAGCGTTTAAAAGAATGAAGAGCGCAATATTTTACTGGGAAAAACGTGCATTCATTAGAATTTCTTACAATTACGGCTTAAAAAGAAAAGGCAAATTATTTCACATTAATGATCGCCAGATGTAAATGAACTCTGAAAAAAACATCATCTTTTAGATCATCTTATATGAAAATTTCAATATTCAAATTAAATTCTGAACGGTCGAAATTATAAAGAAAAAGCTGTCATCTCGATTTTTTACCCTTATAGAATGTTTCCCAACCTTTTTACACATTTCTACGATTTCTAAATATTTTGTTAGGTGCGTACCTTAGTCGAGAAGACGGCAGTATAGAACAAATTTTAATATTTTATTTGTATTTTGTTTATTATATTCTGTATCAAAATGATAATTATACAGTGTGTCCCATTTAGAAGTGCCACCATTGGGATCTCGAGAACTATAAGAGATACGATGTAGGTTAAATGGAACTTTTTCTGCGCTTTTGGGAGGCCATCTCAGACGTGCTTTTGTTTTTCCAAAAATTCTCATCGGGCACTAGATAATGACGAAAAACTGATTATTGTTGATTTTTTCTTTTTCAAATAACTTCTAAACTATTGCTAATTGAGAAAAACAGTTTAAATATAAAAGATAGATATTTTTATTATCTAAACAGTGGCGTACGAAACAAATTTTTATATCAGTAAATTTTCGAGATATAATACAAACTTATATTTTTTTAAATGGAACCCATATCTGATTTTAGTCTCAAAAAAATAACAATTTTTTTCTCTTTTCAATATTGTAAGTGTTATTATGTTTTATATTTGTTTTGCCTTCAAAATTATTATTTTTTTCCTTATTTTGTATTAAATTTACAATTATTTTGAAAATATTGGTAGATTTCTATTTAGAAATACTCTTTGTATTTAAATAATTTATTTCGTTAGAAAAATTTGCTCAAAAGTTGTATCAAATTAATTTTTATAATATTTTGTATCAGGTCGCCCGTGGCACATTATAGTGTAATTTGTAATTATGAGTCTAGAATAAAAATATTAAGTAATAAAGGCATAAATAAATTATATCGATCAAATACAATATAATTAATAAAAATAATAATTTTTTTTGATAAATAATTAGAAAATTAACAAAAATAAAGAAAAAATTAATTTTTAGGAGCAAAACAAATATAAAACATAATAACCCTTACATCAATGAAAAGAGAAAAAAATAATTATTTTTTTGAGACTAAAATAAGATATGGGTTACATTTAAAAAAATATAAGTTTGTGTTATATCTCGAAAATTTACGGATATAAAAATGTATTTCGTACGTCACTCGTTAGTTAATAAAAATATCTACCTTTAATATTTGAGACGTTTTTCTCAATTACTAATAGTTTAGAAGTTATTTGAAAAAGAAAAAATCAACAATATTCAGTTTTTCGGCATTATCTAGTGCCCTATGAGAATTTTTGGAAAAACAAAAGCACATCTGAGATGGTCTCCCAAACGTGCACAAAAAGTTCCATTTAACCGTCATCGTATCTCATATAGTTCTCAAGATCCCAATGGTGGCACTTCTAAATGGGACACACTGTATTATAAAATAGTACCTATAACACCTGGCCTAGCTTTTGACTCCAATAATAATAATAATAATAAATAAATTAAATTTAAAATATGAAAAAATAATATATAAAAAAAATTTAATGTGATCAACACAATAACTTCCGCTATTTAATTTTTATTGATTTAAATACATACCTACATATCACGAACCCTGCAAACTATATTAAGTTCCTTTACATATATCTATTGCTTTACATGATCCATTTCGTTAATATGTAATTGTAAACTTAATATTTGAAACTTTGATAACAAGTACTCATAGAAAGCTGTTTGATTTATAGTGCTGCAAATATAGCAAACTTAAATCGAATTATCCTGTACGTCTAATATTTATGTATGGTGGAAAATATATTATTTTTACAAACCTTAATTTCATTAGAATCAATACAATCTCCTTAACATGGTTTCATTATTAATTTTAATGTAATTGCTTCCTGACAGTGACATTTGTTTAAATATGTCAAAGTTGTTATTAAAATATTATGTTTTTGTTTGACGCATAGGCATGATGATGTACAAAAATAAATTATTTTATATTTAAAGTTATTTGCTAAATAAATGCTATTATCGCAGAATTGAAGACTGTACCATTATATTCAATTTTTATTAGTAAAAGTTACCGAAAAATTATATACAATTAATTTTTTACAAGAAAAACTGTTAAAAACTTGTATAAGTGATATTTACGGATATCCGATATACACTAAAAACTAATGAGCTCTTCCCACATTAGTATAGGATGGGTATAAAAAATTTGGAAATTTTCTTATTGATAGAATTTGTGTAATCGTGTCCACAGGATCCACACACATACATACCCACAGACATTATTGTAAAAATGTTAAAATAGGATTCTAGGACCCTTAAAACGTGCTTATTCACTAAAATCTAGATATGCGATTTTTAGCATGGATTCAATACCTCTCTTAACGAAAGGTAATAAGCAGACTGTACTCCATATATAACTCTATTCTCCACAATTTTTTGAAAAAGTTAAAAAATGTTTAGTTTTTATACATCAGCACGTTGGTGGAAAATAACATTTGTTTCATATTTTGTCAAGAACTTTCAACAATGCTTTGTGGGCTTGGGATCAGATATGCAAGGCGTGGAATGAATAAAATATAACGTTCTAAGAAACACCTGAGTACAATGGGCTGGTCGTCAATAACAAACCAGTGTTGATTCTCATTTCTCTCTGTTCTTTGCATTGAATTCATAAATACGAGAAAGGGAAAATTATATAATATTATACACACGAATGGCAGTAATTAGGCTGATTCAGATATAACTTCAAGAGGAAAATTTGTTCCGTTCAGCCTTGGACAGAAAGGGTATATTCAAAATGCTAATTTAAATGAAGATTTGCAAGTCAATAAAGTTGAAATACAAAATTATTAATAAGCTTAGGTTATGGAATAGGAAACGAAATCTTGCCAAATAAACACAAATTTTAAGCGAATATACAGGGTGTATCATGACTAGTGTAAAAAAAATTAATAGCATATTCCTGACATCATTTTGAGTAAAAAATGTCATATGAAGGTATGTCTGGAAACTTCTTGTTACAGAGTTACAGGCTTTTAAAAGTGCACCTCATCTGACACATTTTTATTAATAACTTTGATACTAGTTACACTAAAATTTTGAAACTTGATACGAAGATACTACTTATTAAGATGCATATTTATACTTTCTTTTGTTTCTGTATCTCAACCAGAGGCGTCTCATATGAGGAAGTCATGAAGGTTTTTAACCGTTATTTTTTGATCTATTAACATTTTTTCAACTTTACCTATAAAATAATACATACAATACAAAAATACACAAAAAAGTACTCTCGATAAAATTTGATAAACGCAGTAGTTTTTGAGATATTTTAATTTATAGAAAAAATCAATTATGCAAAAAAAAATTAGGTAACAATTAAGAAACAATGAAATTTACACAGTTTCATTCTTTTGATGTCCACGTCGATATGCTCTGGACTACAACAACCATTACTTTTACAATATCTATAAATAAACATCATATCTACATATTCACCAACACTAACATTTTACATTTTTTTTTTAATTTGTAAAAGAATTACTAATATTGAAAATAAGGTAATTAAACAATGATTATAAACAGATTTTGTGTCGCTTTTCTATTTTGTTCTATTTTCTATGCTAAATTGATTGATTTTTAACTGTTAATTAACTATTTTTAATACGTGACATTTTCTAAAAGTTAAAATATCTTAAAAACTACTGCGATTATTAATATTTATCAAAAGTACATTTTTCTGTATTTTTAAATTGTTTGTAATACTTTATATTTAAAAATGAAAAATGTTAATAAGTAAAGAAAATAAGGATAAAAACCTTCATGACTTCCCCATATGAGACGCCTCTGGTTGTGATATAGAAACAAAAGAAAGTTTAAATAAGCATCTCAATAAGTAATATCCTCGTATCAAGTTTCAAAATTTTAGTGTAACTAGTATCAAAGTTATTTAATAAAAATGTGTCAGAAAGCTCTGGAATATGCTATTAATTTTTTTTTACACTAGTCCTGATACACCCTGTATATACTCGTATGTAGTGCATGGAACAAATTCGAATTTCGTAAAGGAAAACCTTCCTTATTATGCACCCTACAGAAAATTGATGTAGGTTTTTACGGACCAATTTTTTGACACTACTTTAATAGGCACCACAGGAATTTTTGATCGTCATTTGTTTTTGAGCTAAACATAATTTTCGCCTATTTTGAAAATACCTCATATCTCGTTTATATATATCATCATGGCATATTACCCATATCTGAGTGTGCCAATCTGTGTTGTGTACAAATTTCGGTAATGATGACGACATATTTGTATCGTGCCGGCGTTCACCAGGCGTCACCTCAAGGACACTCAATGCTGGCGTGAAGAGTGTACCACAGGGGTCACTTTTGTGCCTTTTACAATTAGAAATATTTGGCGCCTGTCGAAATCGAACCTGATTCGCCAGATTCGCGACCAGACATTCAGACACGCGGCCACGGGACCTGGCACGCCAGCATTTCAAAATGTGAAAATTTTAAAAAATTGGCACGCAGACATAAAAAAGTTCGCTATCCCTGACCTACACGTGCATATAAATTTGCATATCCTGCATTGCCAAAAAAGTTTCGCTTATAGATTATTATGAAAACTTTGTTTGAAAATCTCATCACAAGATAAATCTATTATGTAATGTTATAGCTTTAGAAAGTCGAGAGGGATTATTAATAGAGAAAAAATGAGAAATTGTCAAATATGCGTTCAATTTCAAGTTTGTAGGTTATCCCAATAATTAACCGACAAAAAATATGTACATAAGCCACTGGATAAATAATATTCTACGTAATAACTGATAGTTGAGAAGTTATTTAAAATAAAAGAAAAAGGTGACTAAAATCAATTTCTCTTATTATTTAGAATCACATGTATTTTTTTTTTTTTTTTTGAAAAACAAAAATAAATGAAATTACTTCTAAATATGATATTAAGATAGGTTAGGTTAGTTTCGGGTAGTTTATGTTAAGTTAGGTTAGATTACATTAGGTTCATTTTCTTGAAGAATTGTCTTTGCGGTGAATTTTCTGAAAACTGTGTAACATTTACAGATTTTGAGATCCTGTAATGACCGGATAAAAAAAACCCTCTGTATATATGTTAGCATCTGTAATGTTGTGTCCTATTAATAAATAGAGTAGTAAAAATATATAAATTTAATAAGCAAATAATGGCAAATAATAATAGCGTATGATATTATTGGTTTTTACATTATTTTGTTCTTTGTTTTATGAAATCATAATTATGCTAAAATTATATGAAAACAACATCAAATAAATGAGTTGTATGGGTTCCATTGCCGGTTCACGTTAAAACATTTTAAAATTAATTAAAAAGGAAGACACTTGGTAAGTTTCAACCGTAACCGTAATACGTATTCTAATTAAACCTTTTATTTTGAAACTTATCAACAGTCTTTCTTTTTAATTAACCAAATAACTCTTTTGCGTTAAAATAATTAACATCTGTAAAAAAGTTATGCTTGAAACATCAATATTTTAATCATTGAAGTGAATACGATAATACATTTATGAACACGATGGGTTCCTCAAACATAGTAACAAATTAGAAATTTGGTCATTTATATTAAAACTAGATCTTAAAACTATACGATAAGGACTATTAAAGATTAAGAAATATTAGTGTTTAAAATATTTGAGTAGAAAAAATATGTTACAACTTTAGCTTTCAAATTTTCAATATAGATGAAATTTAAATATTGCAAAATAATACAGAGTGATCAAAACGAACCAATTAAGTTGGCAATAAATAAATAAATTACTTGAAATTGGCAACACTGATACAAAAAATTGATTTCCTGTTGTTGACAGTATCATTTGAAAATTGAAATTTAGGCATATATACAATTTCTTTATTAAAATGGTTGTTGTTTCCCTTACCAACGTACTTTTATTTCGTACATTACCCATAAGCAATAATCTAAAGCATTTCAATCACTCAAAATCCAATTAGCTGCCAGGTCCCTGCTCATAACCTATTTGTATTTATTGACAAGTCAGATAGTATTTCCGCTTTCACCTGGTGTTGTGTAAACTGTGAAATAAAAAGATCCCCAGAAATTCTGGGGATCTTTGCAGAATTGTATTGCCAACTACATCATTTCTTTTTGATCACTCTGTATATACTGAAGGACCCACTGATTATATCATTTATAAAATATATCTGGATGGAAAATTTGTTTAACAATTTTTATAATGAAAAGCATCTTAAATAAATTAAAAAGACAGCAACTTTGTGCAAATTTAATCAATACTTAAGTAATATAATTTATTTTGTTTTATAAGAATTTTCATAATCATAATCAAAACAAGACTAGACACTAGACAGCAAAATATTTTATCATTTCAATTCCTGGAAATAACTTTAATTGCACCGCTTATAGTTAAATTTTAACTTTTGGTTCAATAGACACTTACAAAATTGACGTCACTGCAAGAAAGAGATAGAAGATCATGCATCCAAACAAACCTCTCCTCGTTGTCTTACGTCCCGTTCCCTGTTCGTATCTGTCATTGTGTTCGCATCTGTTATTCAGTGTTAAACTTAATTCCTTATTGTGATTTGTACGTTGTGTTTAATAAAAATGAGTTTAAAACCAGAAGATATGTCTGGGGCAACTTTTTTGTTTAATGATATTGAAGATCATTCAATTATTCAACTAGAACGACGGCTAGAGTGTAGAGTCTACAGCTGATAACAGGTATTTGTTTGGACGTGGTAACCATAGCAACCTTGAGTTCTATGCTTTGCCGTTAGAGGCGCTCGTGCAAATTGCAATTTTGTGTCTATTTAGATTGACAATATTCTTTCGAAACGAAATGTCAAATGAGTTGCTTAATATTACTATCAAAATTTTGATGTGCACTTTTTTGTTAGCAATAGCAAATAAATATAAGATTAAACTAAAACAAAATGCTGAGCAATATATACAAACTTTGTTTACATATTTTTTTGTTCTATACGAAAATAAAGATGTTGACAAAATATAAAATAAAAACTTCGTCATAAACAGTTCAAAATTAGATATATTGGCTGACGATAGATATATTCCTGTTACAGATAAATATAAATTTATTGAACAAATAAATAAATAAATAAATAAATGTTTAACCACGCCAAATTAATCATTGCTGAGTGTACCAATTTGCTTTATACACATATAAAAGTAATTATGACGTATTCGTACCATTTAAAATTCGAAAATAATTTTGGCACCGATCGGAATCAAATTCGGGTCCCTAAACACATTCAACGAAAATATAAAAAGAAATCGTAAATTGCACACATACTGTAGAACGGTAATAATAAACAAGTCCTTAATATTATTTTTTATACTTTTCGTCTTAAAAAACTGTTATATTAAACCGAGTTGATTTAGGGAAATTTGTGTAAATGTGTAATGTTGTAGTTGGTAACATTGAATTGACATTTTTTTTATTCAATTATTTGGACGATCATGTTAATATATGACGTTTGAACATTTATGTATATATAATCTACAACCAATCTTCTAAACAAAAAATTGAGCTATCATTCCGAGTTTTGGAAAGACTTCATTACGAACGCAAAATATAAAAAAAAAAAACTATTAGATTACATGCAATTGATTATACCAAGGGTAATTTTCTAAAGGTTATATATCAGGACATTATATGACAGAGTATAATAAATATCTTTCAAACAATAACAGTTTTATTGTTCATTGCTTTGCATGTGTAATATTAATGTAGTTGCAAATTCATACAGTTACAATCAGATCTCAGACAGAATTTCGCAAGTGACATTTAGTAACAGATAACAAATTTGCATAACCCACACATTTGAGTGGTTTGAAACACCAGAAATGGTCTGTAAACTTGGCACATATTGAATAACCAGTACCTATGAATGAATTGTTATTAAATAACTGTATATACAGTATACTCCTACACAAATTAAGTAGTAAAATTTCCACCTGTTTCATTATAACATTGTTAAGTAAAAACTTGTCCTACAATAAAATATATTTCTAAAAACAGTAGAGAACATTATAGTTTTCAGATCGGGAGTTCGGGTTTTCTGATTATTACTCGAGCAAACATTTATACTCGCACTTATACTTTTGACTATTTGCTCGTTTTATACAGAGTGTTATGTAAGTAAGTGTAAAGCCCTTACACATGGTAGAACTGACCATATAGATAGTAAATCTGGCAATAATTTTTGTTTAACATGATTTCTACAAGAACTGGAGGCCTTTAAAACTGACCAAGCACGTCATAGTTCAAAATTTTGTTAAAAAAAGTAAAAAATCAATCACGCGAATTTGGAACCTTCAAGCAAAACACCCCGATGTTGCATTTTGGCACTTAGTTTTTAGAATTTAGTTCTTCTTCATATAAATACAACTCCGAATGGCACAATAATGGCATCCGTTGGTGTGTATGGCAACACTTTAGAATAACAAAAATGAATGGGGAAGTTTAGCATGGTAAAAATTCTACATAACATACTATTTTCTCACAAATATAACACAAATGACTGCTTAAATTGAAATTAAAAATTAAAATTATTGCTCCATTTATTTATAATTAATATTTTTAGGGTAAACTCTAAGTACGTCACAAGTCAGTTATGCGCAAACTCAGACAGAACGGTGAAAGCGAACCACTTGAACGTAGGTCGAACAACACCTCAGTCTCAAGTGACTGGTAACCACAACCGCGTGCGTCAGTGTATAAACGACATACGTTGTACCAAGCCTCTACCGACGTCATCACAGCTTAAAATCGGCTTTTCCGAAAAATCTGGGCATTTTTGAAAAAAATAAAACATGTTACATCATTTTTCAAGTAATTTCCCATGAAGTAATAGAATAAAAAAAAAATCGCTAAAATTCCCCATTATGCAATTCGATTTAATTTGATATTTCAGATTAAATATTATTATTATATTTCAGATTAAATATTATTATTATATTTCATAAAATATGTAAAAGCTAAGAAGCTATCAAATTATAGCAACGAACATGATTTGTTTAACTAGTGCGCGTCAACTTCAAGGCATAGTGTGCTCCTGCAAAACCCTAAAATCTAATTCCTAAAATCCTAAATACTCACTATATTTACGGCATATAAATTTAGGATTTACTTATTAGGGTGATAAAAGTGCAACATTGGACACAGCCTTAGGATCTGGAATCCTGATGCCAATGCTGTTGATCGTGATAAGGAATTTTGGAACTGATTCATGAAAATCCCAATTTAAGTAAGCCGTATGGTAGGAACATCTTTATTTACATTCTGTATTCATCTATTTTATTTATTTGTTAGTCTAATTATTTATAATCAGAGTTCATAAACATGTAGTTTTTCATTATGAAAATCTGAAATATGCCGCGACGCCAATAATCTTATATGTCATTTGTAACAGGTGTAACATTTTTTTCCAGAGAACACATTATTTTTACTTTTTTACTGTACAATAATTATTTTATTTTTGTAAGAAGGTGAGGATGAAGCAATAACAAGCTAATCATTTTATTATAAACTCTTCAAAATTATAGTTTTAAGATATAAGTTATTGTTAAGCTACGTGCAGGGTTGTTATTTAGCTATGGATGCTGTATGATAAACCCCGCACTTCTCATCAGATATGCTCTACTGAAGATGATAACTGTTTGATTTTAGTCAGTCTTCGGTAAAGATTCATACGAGAAAGCCATGTAGTTTGTCATTTAGTTTTGGGCGTGTGCTACACGCCAGTACGCGTATTTAGGGTTACAATGTAATAATGTAAAAGTTTAGAGTTTATTTAGGGGTCTATTCAGAACTCAATATTTGTGTTGTCGTTATGGTCTTTATGGTTGTTATGTACTGTAAAGATTGTTAAAATCAAATTTGGTATTCTCAGAACTGAAGGTGGTTACCGTCAACAATTGTTACGTCTTTTGACAGTCTTTATCATAACGACTGCTAAAACTATGTATTTATGGTTGTTATCACGGTGTTATTTCTAATATTTGACATGACAGATTATTACATCAATCAAATATTATTAATAATGGCCTTTCTGCTAAATATTAGCAGGATGCAGTTGATTATTCGCATGGATCCTGCTTCGACTTAAATAATGATAATAAGAACGATAAAAACTGTCGTGGACGAAAGTTACTTTTGACGTAAATACATATTTCTTTGAAAATATTATATTCTGTGGTAGGTATTCGTGAAAACCTTGTTATTTATTCTGGTGCTAATGTGTGCTTTTTCTTCAATCAAAATAAAAAAAAATCTTTCCATAAGTTTTCAGTCACGTTGGGATCAGTGGTAGGAATTAACATACCCGTTCTAAATAATTTAGATGTTTTCAAATATGACACAAATGTCATATTCTTCTTTAGTTGTTTTGGCAGAATGTTTGCATTTTAAATATAATTGGCAACACATTATTAAAAGAATAAAGCGTTGACATATAAGGTTAGGTTAAGTTCATATATGCATAATGAAGTTAGCTATTGTCAAATAATCTGGTTCATTCACAAGTATTATTTTGTAAAGATTGTCAATAATACCGACGTAGGTTCTGAATTGACAAATTCATAAAGATTGTTACAAATGTCTTTATGATAACAATCTTTATACCCGTAACAACCTTTATGACTGTGTTTCTCCGAATAGGCCACTTAATTATGTTTAGTTTAAACAATAATAATTAGTAATTGTAATTAATATGTAAATAAAAGTATTATATAAAAATATGAAGTGTGTCCGTCAACCATAACATGTGTTCGTCTATCATCAGTTTAAGTGTTAGTGAGTGTAAGGGTGTCCTCAGTAGACTGGTAGTCAAGCCAGCAAGCGTCTACCAGTCAGTTAAAGTGTCATCGTTGGGTAAGAGTAAATCAGAAGCTTCGTGCGTTCGGAGACCCCCTTGTTACATTTGCTCATTTTTTCTTCTTCTTTGCACTGAATAAGAATAAAACTTAAATTAACAATAATTTTACTGGAGCTTTAATAATTGTAAAGCTGAGCTCGTAAATTGTGTCAATTTGTCAATTTAGAATCCGCATCCCTTTCACGCAAAACTAAGCTAAGCATTGAATCTTCCATGCTTGTACAATAACAACAAAAAACAAACGTTATTTCTATGGTATCCACTTAAGAACAATTCCTATGCAGGGATCAAATTATCATTACCATATCAAGAAAATCTTCTCTGCCAATTAAGCAGGTATCCAAGCAAAGTCTTGCTATTCTGCAGTCTGTGTAATCGAAGAAGTGTTCTAGTGACATGGAACTTTTTCAAAGTGTATTTTTTATCGACAAACTGGTTTGCCTGAACCTGTAGCATGTAGGAATCAGCGCAATTCAACGTTTCGAGTGTGGGTTAGCATCTTAAGCATCGTCCCATGAGACGCAATTCAAACGACATAATCTGGCAATTTAGTGCTAATATCCCATGTGAAATGGTCTTTGAAGCAGTCGGGGTTTACATATTTGGAATGTGACTCTTTTTAAGACAGTTTTTATTAAAAAAAGTCATGGCAATTAACAATTAATAAATACATGTTTTTTTGTAAGGAGTAGAATACCATTTTACTAGTTTTATGATGGTGTGTGTGTGTGTGTGTGTGTGTGTGTGTGTGTGTGTAACAAATTTTTCTCCGACGATAACCTCAAAACTACAATTCTAAAAATTATGATTCTTTCGTATTCCTCTTCATTTTGGTTAACCACAAATCGCACACAGCTTTTGTTATTGCTAAACAAATATTCACTGGAGTGTAACATTAAATCTTAGATTTAGAAATATATAAACCGAATACACAACAAAGAACAAAGAATTTTATTTAAACAAAGTGACAACAGAACTGTTATTAAAAATTAAGCAAACAGATCTTATTCAAAGCCCAAGAAACCTTTCCCGGAAACTGATTTTTTTATTAATTTCCAAGCACTGTTTCTGTGCGACATAGAAAGATTTCAAAAGCTGTGATACAAAAAGCTATATTTAAAAATCTGTTGTGGCCAGCACAAGACCTCTCGCCATTTCCATATTAGACTATATAAATATTGTATTGCACTTTGCTATCGAAATATTGTTTTTTATTGTATTTAACATGTCTTCTGCACACATATAATTCTAATTATATCTATTTTTCATTGTATGAGGAAGTGTCTACATGTCACAGATTCTTCCAATTCATTAACCAGATTGGCGGTATTTCTGATGGATATATGCATATTACCTATAATTTCAAATATTTAATTAATAAAACAATAAGAAAGATTAAATGTACTTCCCAGAAAAAGCTATCAAAATGTCACTAAAACTGTTGACATTTGACCCTGAAATCTGTCATTTACAAATTATGTTATAAACATTTGAATTTGTCAACTGGTTTCCTTAGTGTAGTTTCGCCTACTCGACTTGTTATATCCCGAAATTCTATATATTATAGCGTCTTTATCTCTAAATTTATAGAAGATATAATAAAAAATTTAAATGTATCAGGTGTAGAATTTTGTTCTTCAAAATTAGTAATATCAAAAATTTTTAAAAATTAATATTTGGAAGAATTTCTTTTAAAAACTACTACTTCCGGTTGTTCAATTGTTACCAAAACCTTTTCAGCTCTTCCCAGGAATGTCAGATTGATGAATTCATAGTTAAACAGGTCTTATGTCTTCTAGTTTTTGAGGAATCGTCCGTCCAACATCCAGCCATACACACACACACACACATACATACACACACACACACACACACACACACACACACACACACACACACACACACACACACACAGACATCAATGTAAAAATGTTAAAATCGGATTCTAGTGACCTTGAAACGTGCTTATTCATTAAAATCTGTATATGTGATTTTTAGCATGATTCCAATACCTCTCTTAGCGAGACGTAAAAAGAGAAGGAAAACGAGAAAGATAGCTTGTATTTTGAGGCATGTGATCAGCATCTCAGCTTTTATAAAGATTAATTTGTAATAAAAAATGGTTATTAACCCCAGAGTGCTTTGAAATAAAAACACTTGAATCCATATTTATAAACATCAAATAAGTATTAAGTTATTAATGTTTTTTTTTTCTTCTCAGAATGACTATGAAAAACCAACATAAAACCAACTTCTAATTTTGTATTACTTTCCATTTTCGTACTGAAGTAAAATTCTGAAAATACATACCGGCTTTACTTTGATGTCAAAAAATCTAAAATGTACCAAAATGTTATTTCCATCAGCGAAACCAGTGAGAGTGAAATGTACTAGGACGTTTTTCCAAGATGTTTTTAAATGTTATATTATTATGTCTGTGTTATTTTGGGGAAAAGCTGTGAAGGCGCTTCTATTTATAATTTAATTTGAAAAATGACGGCTTAACTGTTACATCAAGGCTCTATTTATATTTCGTAGATGAGTAAATTATAGAATGAGTAAGAAAAATACGAGTTAAGAGATAGGTAAGTCTTTTCTAAGTAAACAAAAAATAGAAGATCGAAATAAATATGTCATCAAAACTAGTTAATTAAGGCGAGGTTCCGTTGTTTGAGATAAATTTCCGTGAAGAACAAAATTACGTAACTGTGCAATGAAAATTAAACCCAACATTTACCTATCTGTTATAAATAATTTGAAAAATATTAAGGTTTTAATAAAAATGACTCATAAAGTCTATAGTTACAACATATTAATTTTTTTCCAATTATGCATATTGACATTAGACACCATTGAAGTTGAATATTTCTTCAAACGCGCTAAAAATGGGGACATCATATATATCGTCATTATTTTTATATTAATTAATTTAAAAATCTGATGTGGCCAACACAAAACCTCTCGCTATTTAATTTTTACATACATACATACGTACATAAAATCACGCGATTCCCACTTAGGGGGTTAGCAAATACCCGGAAACAATAGTAACAATAAGAAAAGGGATAAGAGTAAGAGCTCAGCTGACTCACTTCACTCTTTAACAACATTCTTCTTTCGCCTTGTCCACAATCATCATAGCATTCATACATAAGAACATATTAAAGTGACCGATTTTCGGTAGCGAATAACCCCATCCGGACCACAATAATAGTTAAGCAACAATTTTCCTTCGTCACACTTTCCTATCCATTTTTATTAATTTAAATACATACTTACGTATTTACTAACGCTGCAAACTGTTCCAATGCATAAAACTATTGATTTATTTACTATTTTCTTTTTAAAATGTCACTATTATTAATTTGAAGTGATTAGTTTTTTGACAGTGACATTTACTGTCAGTTACATTCATTTCAAATATGCACTGTGTAACAAAGGAATTGTTTTTCTTAGGCTTCGGGACTAATAAAAAAAATTATTTTTAAATTTATGTGCAAAATATATAGAAAAAGTATTAATGTTTTCCTGTAGAAAATTCAATAATCTTTAATTTTCATAAGACATAAAATGCGAAAAAATGGCATTTAATGATATTTTTTGAAGAAAAACCATTATGAGCTTCAGGTAAAGTGCCATTTCCGGTTATCCGATTTACACCAAAATCTAATGGCTTCTTTTCATATTAGAATAGGATAAAAATACAAGATTTCAGAATTTTGTGAATGATAGTATTTGAGTTAGAGCGAAGACAAAATCCCTACACATACACACACACACACACACACATACATACATACATACACACACACACACACATACACACACATACATACACACACATACAGACATCATCGTGAAAATGTTAAAATTGGATTCTAGGGACCTTAAAACGTGGTCATTTACTAAAATCTCGATACGTGATTTTTAGCACGATACCTATACCTCCCTTATCAAGGGTAGCGGGAGGTAAAAATATGAAAATTAGTGTAAATTACTTACAAATATATAATCTATAAAGAAAAATGTGGTTCATAATTTTTGAATTATTTAAGTTATTGAGTTTCAAACTGAACTGACTATAATTATTTCATCCATAGTTATGTGTGCTACTTTCGTCGATCTACTATGAAGTTTGCTCTTTGCCAAATACAAATTTACATGTCAAAGTCTTGACCTCCGCTACACACTACGAATAAAGCAACTCTCGCATGGCATCTAACTAGCATTAGACTTCTTGACACGTATCTATTGCACATGCAGTCGTCGACCTCGCCAAGTCGCCACACCTTCTCCATGTTTTCTTCCCACCTGTGCATCCACATTTGCGCACTTTTCTTTCTCAATCAGCAGTAAATCCACGCAATTTCATTACCAGGAGAAACAACACGCGGAACAGTTACACGATGCAAAGACCTAATCAGGAAACCCTCGGTGAATGAACCGCAAAGTTGCTGTTTTTACGTAGAGGGATTAACGCCCTTCAAGACTTAAAAATAATTTGATTTTGTAGGTTGTTTATAATTGTACAAAAGGTTGGTGAACTTACAAAAAATCTGATGTGGTCAATACAATACCTCCCGCAATTTAATTCTTACTAATTTAAATACATAACTGCGTATTCACTAATGGTGCAAACTATATTTATGTTCCTTTACATATAATTATTGCTTTATTTACTATTTTCTGTTTAAAATGTCACTATAATTAATTTGAAGTATTAGTTTTTTGACAGTGACATTAACCTCTCAGTTACATACATTTGAAATGTGAACTGTGTAACAAAGGAATTGTGTTTATCAAAGGCTCTGCGATTTATAAAAAAATATATATTAAATTTACCTGTAAAATACATAGAAAAAGTATTAATGCAGACCTGTACAAAATTCAATAATATTTAATTTTTATTTGAAAAATCAATATTCGACTGTGTTAGGATGGAGGTAGATACAGGAAAGTAGGAATTCTTCGGACTTGCAGTCAATAAATAAAATTTATTCACGCCGACGTTTCGACTATACAATAGTCTTCTTCAGTGCTAGAATGGTCTAATCGAAAAAAGGAAACCACATGTGGATAACAGAACATACAACACGGACAATTAAAAAAATAAATAAATAAATATGAATAAATAAATAAATAGTTAAAACCAACATATCACAGAGAGAAACTGGAACTGTTCCATATGTATTGTACTCATCCAAGACAAGTTTTTCATTTTTTGACGATTTTCTCTCTGTGATATGTTGGTTTTAACTATTTATTTATTTATTTTTTTCATTGTCCGTGTTGTATGTTCTGTTATCCACATGTGGTTTCCTTCTTTCGATTAGACCATTCTAGCCCTGAAGAAGACTATTGTATAGTCGAAACGTCGGCGTGAATAAATTTTATTTATTGACTGCAAGTCCGAAGAATTCTTACTTTCCTGTATCTACCTTTAATTTTTATAATGACATAAAATGCGAAAAAATGGCATTTAATGGCATTTTTTGAAGAAACCCCATTTCGAGCTTCAAGTAAAGTAACATTTTCGGTTATCCGGTTTATACCAGAATCTAATGGTTTCTTTTCATATTAGAATGGGGTCGAAACACAAAGTTGTAGAATTTTCTTAAAGATAGTATTTGAGTTAGAGCGTTGACAAAATGCATACACACACATACATACACTCATACACACATACATGCGCACCCATGCACACACACACATACACACACATTTACAGACATCATCGTAAAAATTTAAAAATTGGATTTTAGGGACCTTAAAACGTGGTCATTTACTAAAATCTCGAAATGTGATTTTTAGCATGATCCCTATACCTCCCTTACCAAGGGTAGCACGAGGTACAAAAATTTGTTTGCAGCCCTTGCCACTAATGTCATTAAGGAATACGTAATTAATTTGGTCTTAAGTATTACAGTTTTTGAGAAATCGTCCCTGCAACATTCACACATACACACACACACACATCATTGTAAAAATGTTAAAATCGGATTCTAGTGACCTTAAATCGTGCTTATTCACTAAAATCTGGAAATGCGACTTTTAGAATGAATCCAATACCTCTCTTAGTGAGAGGTAGAAATACGGATTCGTGAAATTTAAATAAGAAAATAGTTATATAAGTAAAAATAATTATAAAGTGATTCAATATTGTTTTCTTTATGAATCAGGAAGTAAAAGTTGCATCTGCTTCTTTGATAACTTTTAATTTTTAATGACGTTAAAGTTTGATGTATTATGAGTAAATTTTAATTGAATTGCTAGCGCTTGGTCGTGTTCGTGTTTACATCCCAAACTACATGAAATTGTAGTTTGTGGTTTGGTTATTTTGATGTTCATCTATTTACAAACTAAACTAATTAGTTTTTGTATGAAACACCCCTTCACTCCGTTTTTACAAACTTTTATTTAACTTCACTTGCTTGTTAGATAGTTACGGTTAAATCTTGCAATTACTTGTATACTGATGCCAAATAGAGTATGTTCACAAAAAAAACCTAATTCGGAGTAGGCTCTGTTGTCAAAATTGATCTTGAAATGTAATTTTCAGGAGAAAAGATAATACTAAATATTGCCATTCACAGTTTTCTAATATATTTCTATTTCTAAAATAAGGATTCAAGAAGAAAAGCTTTGATTTGACAATTTTGGTCACAATTAATTACAAACCATTGACTTTTAGGGCTATTTTTACTATCTCCGGCTAGAATTTTAACTGTAAGTTAAATAAACAATATTGAATCGAATTATTGACAACAATGATAAATTTACATTTGACAGATCATTTCATTTTAATTTTGTTTATTTAACTGACAGTTAAAATTTTAACATGAGATTGTAAAACTGGCCATAAAACATTAATTTTTTTTATTGTTCATCTGTAGCAAAGCTCTTATAGCACCCAAAGGGGTTCGTTAATGGCTCATTCGAGTGCTGTAATAGACTAGTATAATTTATTTTTATAAGGTTGGTTGCTAAGAATTTCCAATATATCAAATATCAAATCTCGTTTAATAGACGAAACAGAGCTGTTTTGACCTCTGGCATGGTTTACATGCTGAGTAATCTTAACTTCTCTGTTTTTACTTTGTAGTTTCTACTGATGATGAGAACTTAGTTCTCGAAATACGTATATATAGTTTTTAAATTTATTGTTAAGGTTAAGGGGTTTTTTCTTTAGTTATAACTTTACTTTAAGACTCCATTTTAGTTTTATAATATACCCCACATTTAGATAAAAACTTCAAAATTTTCAAATATATAATTTTTATGTATGTAGATACTTCTCAATGCGCTGATTCCAAATTTTGAAACCGCAGGTCGATATCTCTTTTCGTTCTCGAGATATTTAGATTCAAAGTTATGCTCAAAACTGTCCATTTTTGGGTAATAACCCAAAAATGGGACGAGATATGAATTTGGCGACAACACCATTCGATTCTACGGGCAAAATTACATAAATACACCAATTTTCAGAATTTTTGAACACCGCATACAATCTCTAAAGCAAAATAACTGAAAATTCATATCTCGACCCATTTCTGGGTTAATACCAAAAAATGGGCAGTTTCGTGCAAAAAATTAAATCTAAATATCTCCAGAACGAAACGAGATATCGACCTGTGGTTTCAAAATTTGAAATCAGCGCATTGAGAAGTATTTAGATGTATAAAAATTAGATTTTTGAAAATTTTGAAGTTTTTATCTAAATGTGGGGTATATTGACTTTTGGGGCAATAATTCAAAAATGGGTAGAGATATAAACTTGGTAGTAATATTATTTGATTGTAAAGAGAATGAAAATAAAATGACAATTATGACATTCGTTCTTTCATATACTATTATCTTCTAACTCGATGAATAAAGTTTTGTTTTACAATAAATCAAATAAACAGTTATAAATAAAGAAATATAAACTTAATTAGGAATTTAATGCGTATTGATAAGCTTATCATGTTCCTAGAACTAGAATTATTGATGCATACAAATGAGAGAGTCAATCTCGATTCAAAAGTTTTTACGGTAAAATTATTTAATGCAATTTGCTTCTGGAATCAACGGAGCGAGAATATTAAAATGCAATAACCGAGAGAAGCATCCGAAATAGAAATAGAAAATAAAATCAGTGACATTCATGAAATCAAATCATAATCCGCGTGTTTCATTGCGAATGTTCCTCGCGGTATTATTGGGTTTGTCATATTTTATTGGATCTTCAATATTCGCGTATATTGAAATCAATTCTAAATACGTCAATTTACGGATAATCATTTGTTGAGAAAAATGCAAAGGTTACACATATCGGGTGTAACAGGAAAATCGGGCCTAGCGAAAATTGAACTTAAAATTTTATAAAATTTACTTCTTTATAGTGTTAGCCATGCTATTGAAATAAAATTTCAAACAAATTTTGTGACATTTTATCTGTCAGAAACTATAAAATATAGTTTTTATCAAAATAATAATAACTTTTTCTCTTACTGTATGTATAATTCTCCATTTTCTGTTTTGTCCAAGGGACATATTTCAAATTGTTTCATAACAATTTAAATTAATAATAATAATAATAATAATATCATCACGGCATATTACCCATTTCTGGGTATGCTAAACTACTTTATCACAGATATCGGTAATGATGATGCCATATTTGTACCGTGCGGGCGCATACCAGGCGTCACCTCACAGGCACTCATTGCTGGCGTGGAGAGTACACCACGGGGTCATTTTTGTGCTATTTAAAATTCGAAATATTTGGCGTCGGTCGGGATCGAACTTGGCTCCCCAGATTAGCGACCAGACACTTAGGCACGCGGCTACGGGACCACTAAAATGCAACTAAAATTGTCACAGAAAAAAATATATGCGGAAGTAGAGTGAAATTTTTTTGTTAGCAAATAAAGAATGATTAATTCATTCTGCATGATTGCATCTCCATAGAAATAAAATTTTTATTGCCGCGAAACATTAAAATGTTAATAACCTAAAAGCTTGTCTGGTATGAAACAGAGCAATATTCAAACCGTTATAATCAATTTACGACCCTTATCTTCTTATCCGTAAATGAAAAAACTACAAATGATGGTAATGACAATAATGCTTATATGGTACTCGATTATGTCAATGTAACAATGACAAAGATAAGCCTATAATGTGATACAGTATCGTTACTTTTTATTTTAGTTTTATATTTAACCAAATACAATATATGAACAAAATACTTAATAATAAGTATATATAGGCCATCCAGCGAATCAAGCGGTTTACGTCATAAATACAATATCACTAGAAACAATAACGTCATATATTAAAAAGTTTACATGAGCATGTAAAACGGATTAAAATATATATGATCTGTGGGTTGCCTTCATAAATCCAAATCTTTCTTAAAAAGGTAACACGTCTGGTATCATTTTTTTTCAGCGAAATCCAATTTTATTTAAAATATTCTGAACGATACTGCTCCGTTATAAATACTTCATTCTTGTAGTATATGCAACAAACCATCTAGTATTATGTGAGATCCTTAAAAAAAATACAGAATACTGCATACCATACAATTTCTAACTGTTTCTCTACATTGCGTATAGCGTTTGCCACACGCTGTACATATAGATTTAATTTTCAAATTATTACTAATAAAAGAACGAAATATTACCTCAATATTACAATTCAGTGAAAGTAAGAGTATTTAATAATAATATTTCCAAATATAATTATTTCTATTAAAAGTTTCAAATACATAATAATAATAAAAAAAAAAACCAATAAAATACCGTTAATAAAATATATTTAAAAATATAAAGAAAATTTCAAAAATCCCTAAACGATGACGTAAACCGCTTGATTCGCTGGATAACCTATATTTCCCGGTATATTTATACAGAATGGCGCGCTTAAGACGATTCACCCTTAATAACTTTGAAACGAATTGTGATAGACGTACCCGGTTTACGCTAAATGTTTTAACATCTAAGGGGCCACATTTTATTAATATTTTTGTTTCTTTGAATACACTAATCTCACCCCCACCGCTACCAACTTGTAAATCTTAAATGGCAATATACCCCTTGCGACATATCAAATGAAAGCTCTTGAAAAATGCTATACAGGCATGTTAATAAATTGATAATTGAATAAACCGTTTTAAAGTTAGAAACAATAGTGTATAATATTTTAATGTTTTATTATAAAATGCATACAGTGCCATGGAAATGACAAAATGAAAAAAAAAATAAAACATGATACCTAATAATTTGTTGTAAGATTGTGTATAACAGTTATCAGATGTTAGATACGTATTATTATTTCTTTGATCATGGTTTACACAAAAGACGAGAAAGTAGAAATTATTTTCATTTTTGCATCCCAAAATCTGTGTGCAAGACAAACAGCTAGATTATTCAATGAGAGACATCCCCATAGAAATGTGTCGCACAAGTAAGACCGACTACTATATCAATAATTTATATTAAATTAAAATTGCATTATTGTTTCTAACTTTAATACGGTTTATTCAATTATCAATTTATTACAATCCCTATATAGCATTTTTCAAGAGATTTCATTTGATATGTCACATGGGGTATATTGCCATTTAAGATTTAAAAGTTGGTAGTGGTGGGGGTGATATTAGTGAATTCAAAAAAACAAAAATATTTATAAAATGTGGCCCCCTAGTTGTTAAAACATTTAGCGCAAACCGGGGATGTCTATCACAATTCGTTTCAAAGTTATTGAGGGTGGATCGTCTTAAGCGCGCCACCCTGTATGTACATAATATATCGTATTTTGGAAGTTTATGTTATACATACACTCTCGAAAAAAACAAAACATACAATAAAACAATGACGTCTGTATAAATCATTTGCGTTCATAACACGTGCATACATGTATTTTTTATTTTTATAAATAAAATATTTCTAGACCATTGACGTAGTAAATTTAATCAAGTTTCTAATGCTTTGGGTGTCATATTTGCAGTATTTATATCCTAAAATATTACAGAATTTTATTCAAATATTGTTTTTTATTGTATTTAACATGTCCTGTACACATACAATTCTAATATATCTATTTTTCATTGAATGAGAAAGTTCCTAAATGTCAGAGATTCTTCCAATTCTTAACAAGATTGACCGTATTTCTGATGGATATATGCATTTTACCTATAAATACTTAATCATAAAACAATAAGAAAGTTCAAATGTATTTCCCAGAAAAGACTTTCAGAATGTCACTAAAATTGTTGATTTTTGACACTGACATCTGTCATTTACAAACTATGTTATAAACATTTGAATTTGTCAGCTGGTTTCCTTGGTGTAGTTAGCCTCTGCGATGTATTACATCCGATTATTTTATATATTATAGTGTCTTTAACTCTAAATCTATACAAGATGTAATAAAATTTTTAAGTATATTGGATGGTGAATTTTATGCTCTTCAATATTTCTAACAACAAAAATTTCCAAAAAAATATATTTAGAAGAATTTTTCTAAGAAACTACTACTTCCGGTTGTCCAAAGCCTTTTCAGTTCTTCCTAGGAATGTCAGATTGAGGAATTCATAGTTAAACTGGTCTAAGTCTTACAATTTTTGAGGAATCGTTCTTCCAACATCCACACGTACACACACACACACACACACACACACACACACACACACACACACATCCACACACACACAGACATCATCGTAAAATGTTATATTCGGATTCTAGGGACCTTAAATCGTGCTAATTCACTAAAATCAAATGAGAGATATTGTCAAGGGCTGTCATGCAGAAATGTCAAAACTTTCCCAATAAAACAAAAAGCAAAGCACGCAATTTTTATAATAATTATAATATCAAGTACACATGAAACATAAGATAGTTGTTATGATGTTTATGAGCTGTCATTAATTGTATGAAATATTACAATAAAATACAAGTTTTCACTTCGGACTTGTGGTCTTAAGCACACACAATTTTTCTTGTTTAAATAACAATTGATTTGTTGATTAAATTCTAACTTATCGCGTAATTGCACTCCAGTTTTTATTATTAAGATCAATAAATTTTTATGTCATTAACTAAATTAAGAAACCGACCAATATTTTAATGACTAACAAAGTACAAATTCTTCGTGATTAATATAGTTTTTTATTATTCCGAACTGTATAATTCCTTATTGTTTCACAATCCTTCGTGCATTATATAATTCTCGAGGAAATATTCTGCATCGTTTCTACCAGCAAACGTTTAGCATTAGCATTGAGGTATTTGCATTAACGATTATTCTGCGTACATCTAGCAAGCTAGGGCGGCAACACGCGATCACAGCTGTGTATTGGGTTGTGTCATAGAACAGGCAACAACAGGCACTGCCAGTCGACCCAACAGAAGGTCAAAGTCAAAGCCAGTGGGATTAGGAGAGTAAATATGCGTCAAAACACCATAAATTTACCATAAAGGTAATTTTTTCCCTGTAGAAGAAGCTTTATAGTATTCGCAATGCTGTATATTAAATTTTTATAACGCGTTATAATTGCTAATTGATGGTGATAGAGTTCCGCAGGAATATTTCAATGCGGAAAAGAAAAAGAAACTTTTTTCCGCGCTCTAATTCAAATCAAGAAATCTTGAATACAATTCTCATTTCAAATGATACTAATTTTAATATCGTGAGCATCGTGAGTACTTTTTAAAGTGAAACATTGGGTTTCTCATATCCATGGTTACGACTCGACATTTGATTGACAGCAATGTATTTGTCTGTCCCATTTAAAATGAAACATAGGGAACGAAATTGACAGAAGTATTATATTAAACTATTGTACAAACTTTAGCCGAGTCAGAAAACCACCCGAAAGCACTGAACATATTTCGGGCACAAGGTGCACAACGAAATTAATTTTTAGAAAACAGGTACAATTATTTTTAAAAAATATCTTCTAATGATAATATTTTGTCAATATGACAGATAACAGTTGAATTTTCCTATAAGTTACGACTTGACATTTGATTGACAGCAATGTATTTGCCTGTCTCATTTAAAATGAAACATAGGGAATGAATTTGAGAGAAATATTATACAGGTGCCCATTCCCGCCTTATAGTTTAAAAATAGGCAACCCATGTTACATTTCATAAGTGACTTAGTTTTTAAAATTTTGTTTTGCCCTTATACCTACTGTGATTATTCGATTTAAATTACTAATATTTACTAAGTGGTTTATGAAATGTATTCTGTTTTGCCTATTATTAAACTTTAAGGCGGGAACTTATAAAATGGCAACCATGTATTTAAATATTGTAAGAAATTTAGCCAAGTCAGAAAATCAGTCGGGCACAAGGTGCACACAATATTTTTTAAATTCTGCATCTAAATCATGTAATACAATTATTCTAGCTCTTCATATAAACGTAAAAAATAATTATAAAGTTACTGTTTTTATTAGCTTTTAGCTCGGCTTTTAGTCTAAACAGCCATGGATTTATGACAAAAAATAAACAAATGCATTGTTTTTAATTGTCAATTTGTGTTAATTTACTACTCTAATCCAAATTTAGTTATGTGACAGTTAAAAATAACGCATTTGTTTATTTTTGTCATAAATCCATGGATGCCTTAGACTAAAAGCTCATAAAAACTGCAATTTTATAATTAATTTTTACGTTTATATGTAAGAGCTGGAATAATCGATACACACGATTTAGATGCAGAATTTAAATCTCTATAACTTTTACTTAAAGAAATTTTGCATAAAATAATTAGGTAACGTTAACGCAAAGAAAAACTGTACATATTATCTTCTCATTATTTTTAAAATCTAAATATGAAGTTTCGACTAACTCTATTAAATGCATTCTTTTTAGAAACACGTGTATCTCTTTTTAATTTATTTTAAAATTCGACACGAGCCAAAATAAACATAGTAATTATTTATTTCTATCATTATGTTTATATTTTACTCCATTACATTTCAAAACATAGTGAAATCTAATTTAAAAGTTTCGTCAATACTTGGAATTATTTTAGGCAACCAAAACATTATTTAGTTTCCATTAATTTCAAACTTCAATTATTAATTACACTAGACCACGAAGTTAGGGTGAAATATACTGTTTCAGAATACCTTTTCAAACTTCGTGTTTGGCGTAGGCATCACAAATTTCAATCAGCCAACCACCAATGTAAGCTATTATATAGTTCTGACATTTTCTTTGCAGTTTAGAATAACAAATTGTTGTGAGGGTTGAGAATTAACATATTGATTTACTTTAGCACGCTAATTAACACTTGTTTAGTTAAATATATCCTAGTATTTTTAGACTTTTGACGAAAGAAAGAATATGGTTTCCACCATGTCATTAATATTAAAATCTTATTTAAATATTAATTTTTACTTGGGGAATTCTTCTACTTTTCTTAATTTCACGGATTTGAAATTGAATTGTTAGCTAGGTCAAGGAGTTGCTAGGTAATTAAAAAAGAAATTATCTTTTGAAGCTTTGCATTTGTATTCTGGTTTATATATCAAGATAATAATAAAGTTATTAGCCCTTGTTCATTGTTTAGTTATAATATAAGATCAAGTACGTTTTGTTATAAATTATTTTTATTCACAATCAGTTTATAAATGTGCGTTTCTAACCTATGAAATAGTTGGCAAGTTATTCATTGTTCACTTTACGTACTGGCCAGCTAAAAAAAAAAACAGTTAATTAAATGCCACTTTCCAACCGGTAAAATATCATTGCCATTTTGACGAATAAAATTGAAAAATGTTTAGAATCAATAAATATTTCGCAATGTACCCTAGCAACATTAAAAATTAGATGCTTGGCATTTGGACAGACAGCTAGATAAAATTTATTTTAAAAATTTGACGGTGCAGTCACTCAGGTTTTATTTTTTTCTGTGTGAACCGTAACAGATATCATAAATTAAACAGAGAGAGAGAGAGAAAAGTTTACTATTGAACGTACTTTTCTGAAAAAAAAAAATAATTTCATGTTATCGGTATTGCTATTAAAATGTCGGAAGGTTCACACACTAGTGGTTCATTAATAATAAAAGATGACTTAGTGTCATACCAAATTTCATCCAAATCAAATAGTGTTCCGTTATTATAAGATTTTTTTTATTATTTTTCGAAGAACTTTGAAGCAAAATACTCTTTGTAGCAGAATACTGGCTAAACGGTACACTTTCCGGTAAAGGTAAGTTTATTTAAATCGTCTTATTTTAGCCTCAGGAATCTGTTGTTAAGCCATGTCCTCGGCCATGTCCCCCTATTTTAGAGACACCTGTATAATAATTATTGTTATGAAACTACAACATTATATATGAAATAATTTTATAAAATTTCAATATACTTGCAATGCAAGTAATAAAATAACATTTGTAAAGTTTAGATTTATTTTAAGAAATGAAATAGAATAGTCGGCACGTGGTGAAACATAAATAATAATTCAATAAAATAAAATGAACACTTGATTTTCTACGTTATTTTAATAATTTAATTTTAGTTTATTTGTGTCTTGAATGTGTTTCAATAAACTTTACTTATAAGTTTACTATAAGTATGTAGAATGTTGTTATTGAATAAAATCTGACGTGATCAACACAATACCTCCCGCTATTTAATTTTTATTCATTTAAATATATACCCATATATTTACTAAACCTGCAAAATATATTAAGTACCTTTGCATATATTTATTATTTTACATGATCCATTTCGTTAATGTGTAGTTGTAAACTAATATTTGACACTTTGCTTATTGACAGCTGTTTAATTCATAGTGCTGCAAACATAACAAACTTAAATCGGATCATCTTATACTTCTAATTTTTATGTATAGGTAATGGAAAATATATTATTTTTACAAACCTGAATTTCACTAGACTAGAATCAATACAATCTCGTTAACAAGGATTCATTATTAATTTTAATGTATTGTTTCCTGACAGTGATATTTTTGTTTACCTAAATATATTAAAATTGTTATTAAAATATTATATTTTTGTTTGACGCATGGACAAGATGATGTACAAAAATAAATTATTTTTTAATTTTATATTTAAAGTTATTTACTAAATGCTATTATCGTAGAATTAAAGATTGTACCATTATATTCAATTTTTATTAGTAAAAGTTGCTGAAAAGTTTTATTCAATGAATATTTTTACAAGAAAAACTTAAAAACTTGTATAAGTGACACTTCCGGTTATCCGATATTCACTAAAAACTAATGAACCCTTCTCACGTATAGAATGGATATACAAAATTTCAAAATTTTCTGATCGATAGTATTTGAGTAATCGTGTCCACACGATTCACACACAGAAACATAGCTACAGAAATCATTGTAAAAATGTTAAAATCGGATTCTGGGGACATCAAAACGTGCTTATTCACTAAAATCTCTATGCGTTTTTAGCACGATCCCTATATCTCCCTTACCTAGGGTAGCGGGAGCTAAAAATATGTATATTGCATTCCCTATAAAACAGATTTTAATTAGATGTTACAAAATTAAAGACACTATATAGGCCATTTTTAAGTAATTTATTACTTTAAAATACTATCGATTATTACTTACATTGTTACAAATTGCGGATCAAAAATATTGCATATTGCAACATATTTCTGAAAATCATTATTAATCAATACTAAAATACCTATTATTAGTATTTTACGATAAGGACAATAAAGAAAATGTACATAATTTACCAAAAAATAAATATTTATTTCAAAATAATTTAACAATAAGTCACTGAAATCTTCGATTTAATACAATAATTATTACATTGAATTTAGTAATATCTTTTAATAATCTGAATTACTTCTTGGTAATTTTAAATATTTTTGAGCCTTCTTCTTGGGTGTAAATCGATCGAAATCTTTTCCAACATTTTTTCTCCGTATCGTACCTATCACACAATACATTTCATAAACTTTAGTTTTTATTTTTATAAAAAACTTACGGTCAAGTCGATCGCAACAGCTACACTGCACTACTCTATCATCATTTAGAAATTAATTCGGCAGATTGAGTGAAAATACTTTCCAACCACTAGAACAAAACATATTTTGTTCATGTCGAGCACAGCCCCAATTAACGAATCCCGCTCCGTGAAAAGGTTAGGTTGGAACCGAGTGATACACTTCGTGATGTTTTTCATTTTATCGCTTAATTAAAAGCGGGATTGCAAGGACTGTCGAAGAATGACTGAAGGCTAAACGTCTCGCGAAAAGGAATTAAATTCGCCACGTGACCAATATTCCAGCCAATGGATTATGTAAAGAGAAATGTCACAAGATGACTGACCTATATCATCATTATTTTTACCCGGTTAATTCGGGAAGATAAGTTGAACATATTTTATGAGTAATCTTATTTACAATTTGTAGGTTATAATTAGATCATATTATGTAACTTGGAATACGAGGTTGGAACCATTAAGATTTTATTCATATATTCCATATGTTGAGCTGTCATTAATATATTTTGTTTGTGGTATGTGGAACAATATATCTTTACGCTTTACACTGAGTTTAAATCAGGGTTGGCAGATATATATCAAGTGATATATATCATGATATATATCTTGATATATATCCGATATTTATTGATTGATATATATCATGATATATATCACTTATTAATTTTTTACAAAATAAATACCCAGAGTGAAAAATTCTTGATATTTTGAATAAAAATAAAAACGTGGCAACAGTGCGTTTTGCGGTTACAACTTACAATTCGGGGATTCCTTGCTTTTGGTTTAGGGGATTCACAATACGACGCCGACGATTGCACGGTTTTCGTTTCTTAGGTGATTCCCCGGGCTTTGTTTAGTCTTTGTAGGTGCATCGCGCACACAACTCAAATTGATATTACGTCGTATGTTTGTTCACCTTTAAGTTTTAAGCGTGTTATAACGTGACTGTTTTCGTATCTAGACGTATTTGTTTTACGAAGAAAATGCCGAAAAATAAGCATCCCGTGTGGGTTAATTTTGAGTGTAAAATTAAAAAAGGCAATTCCTGTAAATGGGCTGTATGTAAAAAGCAGGGTTGGCAGATATATATCAAGTGATATATATCATGATATATATCTTGATATATATCCGATATTATGATATTTTGATATTTATATAAATATCATGATATTTGCCAACCCTGGTTTAAATGTAGTTTTGAAACCGTTTCAAAACGTTTTTATTTTTAAAACGCCGTGTACACAGTGTCAAAACGGTTTTGTGTTATCTCAAACCAAAATTAAAATTTATTGGAATATTTTACTACGTAGAGATGGCGCTGTGCACAAATGTCAAACTTTTAAAAAGGAAGCACTTCTGGTTAACTTCCACAAGCGTATCATTGCTGTCAGTAGTGTTTAATTTTTGTTGTATTTTGACTTTTCTTTCAGTGTTTATTATTATTTTAGGTAGAGTAAATATTCTCGTTTCGTGTTTTATTAGTTGTATCAGTAGATTAATTATTTTCATTTTGAATACTTTAGTTAGTAGTTGTTAGGTTATGTTCACAGTTTAGTGTTTAGTTTTCTTTGGCCCAGTTTTACAATAAATATTAGATTATAGTTGATTAATTAGTTGTAAATATTAGTTCTTTTATATGTTTTCCACTATATAAACTGTGTACGACTTTTTAAAACACACGAATAAAATAAAATTGTTCCCTTGTTAAATTTCGACACCAGGTTCGCATTCATATTTACATATCCCAATAGGTTTGACTTGAAAGTTAGTTTCATGTAACCATTGAATTCATTTTCGGTATTACGCATGCGACATGTAAGGCTGTCAATATCCGATTTTTTTTCTATTCGGATACCCAAATATGATCACCCAGTATAATAAGAATAATCTTCTCCAGTGTGATAGGAATTTTTTCTGTTTTTCAAAACATATTTTTTTTAAATATTAGGTACTATAAATTCATTTCTTTTGGAAATTCTCCTACAGGTGCTAAATAATATGAGTATGTAACAATACGAAAAGAAAACAAATAATAATTCAAGACTCATCTTTAGTCTAGTGCTCGTCTTTAGTAACCAGATACCAATTTTATAGCACAAGTTGTAAAAATTACATAGGTGTGTTTCCATATAACTGACAATTAAATGAACAACAGACTGTTTAGTTAGGTTTAAATAAAAGAAAGCAAAGTGAACCAGCAGCAAAAAATAAAATATACTTGAAAAATCCATTTTTGCCCGACCCAAAAAAACCCACAAGGTTTTTTTTAAAAAACCCATCTAAAAAACCCAAAAAAAAACATCTAAAAACCCACTTTTATGAAATCATATTTTATTAATTAAATATGGTACACACATATATACATAAATTTTTGTCACCGGCAACATTTTACAACCAATTTCATTTTGTGTACTTCGTGTTTGATCATTTTTAATATATTTTTAATTGTTGTGCGAACTGAACACAATGTTTCTTTTATATTTGAACAACTCCAATCCTGGTGTCAGGATTTTCATTTTTTTTTTTTTTTTTTTTTGAGTTGTGTATTAAACATACTATTAGTTGTGACACTTGGATCTAATTCTTGTACACATTTGTATTGCACAGACTTCAACTATTAATATTAATTCGTGTACGCATGTACACTCTCTAGTTAATTTATCGTTTATTACTTACATTACAGTCTTAAAAAAAAAATAATATTAATATCTATTATCTATTACGCCGACTTGTGTATGTGTATTAAGATATTTTATAAAACTAAAGTTAAAATGATACATACTATATTTCGATGTTTGTCAATAAAACCCGCTTTTATTTAATAAAACCCAAGTGGGCTGGGTTTTTTATAAAAAAAAACTCGGGTTTTTTTCAACCCTGATGCCAGAGGTCCAAAAACAAATCTGAAAAATAGATCAGATTTAGATTACTTAGAATGTCAACCATACCAGAGGTCCAAAACTGTTCTGAGTCAGAAGTGATAAGATGCAGCTTTTATAGGGTCAAACTAATGGTAGAGTGCGAACTCATAGATCGTGTCGTACTGGGTTTTGAACTTAAGGTATCCGTAAATAATTTTGAATTTGGTATTTGTCCTAAATCTGAATTTAAAATTTTATATTTGATTGTGATTGTGATTATGAAGATGCTTTCATAAGCATCTAAAAGTTTAATACCGTCAATATATTTTAGCATTTTTAGTTTTAACTATCATCCATTTAGCCTTAGACTCCAATAAAGTTTTATTAAAAATAAGATATGTTCAGCTTTATTGTATTTTTGACGTTAATTAGGAATTATAAGAGGGCAACAATTTGAGTTCAAATCAGCAGATGTATCCAGATTATAGGATCTTGCGCAATTCCTTATTCAATATGCTTGCGTAAGACAAATGTCCACAAACGAAATCAAAAACACAAATACTAAATTTAGTCCTGCTGTATCTCTACCAACAACAATTAATTAATTCTATCCCCATTCATAACTATAATTAACTATTTGGTTCCTCCCACCTATCCTCATTACCAGTTATACCATTCAAACTAGCGACTCATCATCATCATAATATATTCATAGCCATAGTCGATAATCAATTCCTGTATTTATGAAGTAGACTAGGAGGCTATTATCTAACATCCTCTTTATCTCGTGCTCCTGCAGCGTTGCTCTTGCCGCTGCGTAGGCCTGGCTCGTTGGGCCCCGCGCCGATGTTGGAAGCTGGGACGCACCCGGATCGATACTCAACCGGGTGGCAATGGCACGGCCAGGCAGGGCCTAGCACACTAACCTACACCCAGCGATTCGTGCCCTGCGGTTTCCACACAGACGAGACAAGATCAAGACTGGTTTTGCTCTTGCGGCAATATAAAGGTGGATATATAACTTACACAGAATATAATTTTTTCTACAGTCACTATAGAAAGTAGCCATTTGCGCTCTCTTTTGTCAACGCAAAATGTCACTTTGCCGCTCATGCGCGACAAAGTAGAAAAAACGCTGGCTGTCCAAATTTCTAAGTATACAATGTTGAAAAATGTCACTTGTCTACATTCTTAATGAAAATGTTTAGTTAGGAACTAATGGCACTGTAATTACACATTTATCACGTTCACAAGTCAATTTGACATATGTTCTGTCGGTATTTAACATAACCTAACAAAATGCCACACTGCTGTGAAAATGAAATAGGGCATTAATATACAAAAACGAAAGTATAAAATGCTTAGATTAGATTGAATATAAACTCAAGAAGAATGGAAAATAACGATAAAATAAAATTAAATATAAAATAAATTGTGTGAACAGTTATGTTTAGTAATTGGAATGATTGTACACAGATGGCGCTAGGATAGTTGCGAGTCGTACTGACATCTGATCTCTAGTTAACTATTTATTTTGATTACAATAAAGTTATTAGTTACTTCGTTACTTAAATAATTGCGAGAAGTCAGTCAATGCACATACATGTCTATATAATCACAAATTCCTTAAAATATTTGTTAATTTTTTCTGTGTGACAGGCGTGACAACTAACCACACATTTTGCTACAAAAACTCATCAAATCCTTGCTTCCACGCTCTAATTTTTTTTTTTTTTTTATGGAATAGATGGCTAATGTAACGATATAATCATTTAAAAGCCTTTTTAAGTTTAAACCGTATCTTTTGTATTAGCCAATCGTTATTTATTGAGCAGTACTGTAAGTATAAAGTGTACATTTTATTATTTTTTTTTTATGGTGGAGGACCCCATTGTGGCTACTGTAGAAAAAATCTTGTGTGTGTTTCGAGCGCAGATGGACATTGTCGATTTCGAGAGAATGCCGCGCTCCTTCGTCGCGCGGCAACAACCTCTCAAACGACAATATCGCATTTTGCGCTCTTAATACACAAATAGCTATAGCATAGAAAACATAGAATTTGGTCATACGGAAAATAATATATCCATTTATAAGAGACACAGCGCACAGAACATAATTTGGCACAGCATATAATTGATCGATGTTCAATTTTCTACGGCTGTGCTGTGCGCCCTATGTTTTCCGTGCATCTTCGTAAACATTTCCTGGTGGTTCGAATATATATTTGTAAACACCGCTACTAGGTTGAAACATGTGTCAGCTATTAGTAGCTTCCACTCCCCTAGCTCTTATATATTTGCATCTATGTGAGTTTCAAGATGTAGTAGGTTGACTTCACTAGTTTATTCAATTTGTTAAGAAGAATAAGGGTTACGAAACACAACAACAGTATTAGAATTACCCAATAATATTAAATTTCACAAGCTGGCACTCGGTCGATAAGAGAATTTCCTGTTGAAACAGGGTCTGTCCCATCATTAGTTAAGTCACTTCAGTCTACTAATCATGAAATATACTGTGTAGTTACTCTATAGAGTAGATCCGGGATGTAACATACATATATGTATTAAGTGTTCTCTATGAGATATATGCAGTATGTTTGAGATAGCTTAATGTTTTCAACTGTGGTTTATCACATCTGCAATCAATCTACGTCAAGTAATGTTATCTGCCCAATGTCGAAGCTGTAAAGATAAACCTAATTTATGGGAGTTGTATGACATTAAATGCCAATATTATGAAGTTAAATTAACAATAACAATTCTAGCAATAACAAATTGATATAGCCAGTACATCATCTAAAGCTGGCAATTCTAATTTTTATTACACCGGGTGTCCACAGAAATCTTCTTTATTTATAAAGATATCTATACAGGGTGTTCAAATTTAAGTAGACACTATTGCGATCTTGAGAACTTAAGAGCTACAAAGACGGTTAATGGACAAACAATTTATATTTTACAAAATAAATTTAAAGAAAAGAAATATATTTTTTCGTCCAGTGGTTCTAAAAGTATGCAGGGTTGTTGTAATTTTGCCCGACCCAAAAAAACCCACCCGGTTTTTTTTTAAAAAAAACCCAACTAAAAAAACCCACTTTTATGAAATAATATTTTATTAATTAAATATGGTACATACATAAATTTTTGTCACCGGCAACATTTTACAATCAATTTCATTTTGTGTACTACGTGTTTGATCATTTTTATTATTTTTTTATTGCTGTGCGAACTTTTGCACAGTGTTTCTTTTATATTTGAACAACTCCAATCCTGGTGTCAGCATTTTCATTATTTTTTGAGTTGTATATTAAACATGACACTTGGATTTTATTCTTGTACACACTTGCATTGCACGGACTTGCAACTATTAATATTAATTCGTAACTTGTACGCATGTACACTCTCTAGTTAATTTATTGTTTATTATACATTACAGTCTTAAAAAAAATAATATTAATTTCTATTATCTATTACGCCGACTTGTGTATGTGTATTAAGATACTTTATAAAAGTAAAGTCAATAAAACCCGTTTTTATTTAATAAAACCCGGGTTTTTTTCAACCCTGAAAGTATGGGACCCAACTTTTTTATTTTAAATGAGAACATATTTTTTTTATTTCTTCATTCGTTAGAGAATTTAATTCTAAATTCAGTGATATAATACTTTTATACCCCTACATACCAAATTTTTTAAGAAAAATGCATATAAAGTTTTACACTAATTTGATTAAAATATGGCTATAACAAGTTTGCCATGAATGGAAAAAATGCATACGTGTTAATTTTTTTCTCTTGGAATTAAAGTGCCATGAAAAAATACGTGAATATTTTGTTCGCGTTGACATTTATGATCAATTAAAAGAACACTCTATTTCTATGCAAAAAAAAAATTAACACGTATTAATTTGTTCCATTCATGACACTCTTATTATAGCCTTATTTTAATCAAATTAGTATACAACTTTACTTGCATTTTTCTCAAAAAAATCTTATTAAAGTATTACATCACTGAATTCATTCATTAAATTCTCTATAGAATGAGGAAATAAAAATTTATGTTCTCTTTTAAAATAAAAAAGTTGGGTCCCATATTTTGAGAACTACTGGTCGAAAAAAACCGTCTTTCTCGAGATAGCAATGGTGGCCACTTAAAAATGAACACCCTGTATACGCGTAAAATTAACATACATATGAGGCAGATTATCACAACAGTACCTTTTAATTCCTTGTTATCACTCTAGTCATTTTTATTTTTAAATTACTAAAAAAAACACATGTGCCATTAAAATGTAAGTAAAATACAATACAATGAAAATGAAATATAAAAACATTTGATGACAAATTATATTCCGAGTGATATTCATTTCTGTTTTAAAGTTCAAAATATTACATCATAATAATAAAATAACAATATTAGCTATGAATACTTCAGTGAGTAATATCTTAACAATATTTTATTCAACGAAAAAATTTTGAAAACAATATATTCGTTTTAAAAGCAAGCTGTATCATTACTGGAAAATGTTACACATTTTAGAACAATATATGTTAAGGTGTACCATAAAACAAATTTTAAAAACTTTCTACATGTACATTTCCTACAACTGATATACCTAACAAAAAGTAACAATACATTTGTAATTTATAAAATAGGATAACATAAATAAAATTGAAAGCAAGTAAATTTTTACATTGATAAAATGAATGAAAAATATGATTTATATGAGTGTTCTGATTACCTGTATATCCAATTAAAAAATACAAAAGCTTTTTATTATACAATATAAAAGCTACAATATCACCTAAAACAACCTATTCCTAAACTTCGAAACTCTATAACTCGAAATTCGAGGGACCGCGGAATTATTTCGAGTTAGAGAAAAAGCATAGGTACTTATTGCAAATAAGTTTAATTTATTAAAAAAAAATTCTAAAACATTTTTAAACATTCCGTAATAACGAAAAATGGGTTGAATAAAAAAGTTATTTATTAAAATAATCACTTATTAATGATTGATGTTTGGTTTTTTTTGCAAGCTTAAAGGCTCATTCACAGATACGAAAATAAGAAATATAAATAAAATTATAAATAAGATTTTATGGTTGGTGTTCACAGCTTCGAAAATATAGCGTAAATTAACATCAATTGTCATTTAATATAATCATAATTAACAAGCAATACATACTTTTTAAAACACTGTACGCAATCACATATGCGATCCTTTGTCTTAAGACAGCTTTTTAAAATTACATTTAAATTGAAATCTTTTTGCCAGAACGTACATTGACAGCTCAAATGACAGTTGTTGTGTATGTGATTATTTTTGTGTAAAATATTTAACATTTGCAAATCCTTATGCTTATGTCTTATTTTTAATTTTATATTCGAGAGCTATGAACACTTTCATAAGAATCTATTGCTTATATCGTTATTTTTATTTTTATTTATAATTTTATTTTTATTTTCGGAGCTGTAAATGAGGCTTTACTCATAAAATTTTCTTATTTTATTGAGCAAACTAAATATTTCATCTGTAGTATTTTCATTTATAGTAAAAAAAAGTTGAATTGTTTCAAATAAGGACCGCACTCGAAAATGCCAAAAAAAAATCGAGTTGTAGAGACTAATGTTACTGGGGCATGCAGTTACAGAAATTCGAGTTAGAGAGGTCAAAATACATTGTAAATATATAAAATGTGCCGGGAACACAAGTAAACTTCGACTTACAGAGAGTTTCGATTTATAGAGGTTCGATTGTAATATTTATTTACAAAGTTTAATTGAATGAGGATTGGCAGATATTGTTCTGACACGGGCATCTAAAGTTTCGACATTCGTGTGGATATGGGTACGGTATCGTTTTAGAATTTAAATCAAATCCCTTTGATCCTTTCAAATAACTTATACTGAATATCTTTTATATTTCGCATAAAGTGATAGCTTATTTCACCAAGGTGAAATAATTTACATAAAATAATCCGAATAGAGGGATTTAAAATGAAAATTTATTAAGAAACAATTGAAAAAACCAATTACACATCATCATTTGTTTAGTTTGATTCTATATCTATTAATTAAATAATATATTACCCATTTCTGGGTGTGCCAGTATCTACAACACATGTAGACATCGGTAATGATGACGATATATTTTACCGTGTGGGCGCTTACCAGGCGTCACCTCACGGGCATTCATAGCTGATGTGGAGAGTGCACCACAGGGGTCACTTTTGTGCCAATTAAAATTGGAAATATTTGGCGTCTGTCGGGATCGAACCCGGTTCCCCTAGGTTCGCGACCAGACACTCAGACACGCGGGCACGGGACCCCATATCTATTAATTAAATTCTCAAATTTCTTTTCAGTCAATTATTTTTGTATTAGTTAATTTCTTATCTTATATATGTGGTAAAATATTATTCTTTCTGAAGTTTATGTATTAGAAAAATAAATAGAAATAATGAAAATAACATTAAAAATAAACATGTTGATCTGAAATTGACTTTTTCAATTGTTTCTTAACATATTTAAATTTTTCAACCCAAAAAATTAATAATTCATGTTTTATTCATGTTTAAAACAAAATAATCTAGACATTGTTGAAAAGCTTATAAAATACGGAATAAGATGAGACTATTTTCACAATATGTTACCATTTTAAAAATATTATGTTGTGTTATATCTCGAGAATTATTAAGTTTTGATTAAAACAATTTTATTCGTAAAACTGAATAATAACTAAATCAAAAATCCAGAGTATGTGAGTACGAAGACATGAAAGTTCACCTCGTAAATTTAAATATTCGATTCGATAAAATGTTCATAATAAACCAGTAAACCGCCAAAGCTTTATATGGTCATTAAAATTTGCATGAATAAATAATGCAAAATCCCTCCCTCTTATTTTTACATATTTATTAACTCGTTTTAAATTTCAATCTCGTTAAAATTAACATTTAATAAATAATATAAAAATGTCGTTAATTTGAAGATCTAGATTCCCGACGTTTTTAAAACGGTCCAAGTTTAAAATAACCGCCAATAAAACAAGAGAAACTGCGTTATGCGTCGTTTGTTTCAAGGGTAGCGCGATGTTATTTTTACGAAGGCGTTGTAGTGCATCTGAAGACTAGAATACACCTTGACAGGTGTAAAAAGGCGATAAGCTATTGATTCTATAGAGGTAATACTGTTAGTATAATATTGTTAGAACATTACAAGATTAATGTTTACTTCAATGTTTGCTATCAACAAGGTCAAGAGTATGTCATAAATAAAATCTGATGCGGTGTGCACATTATCTCTTATCTCGCGGATTAGTGCAGGAGTGGACGTTTCGGGGGAAGTTTATAGGTCAGGTTCACGAAATTATAAAATGATCGAGATATAAATAGAACATAGTATAGATTAGATGATTAAGGAACTTTTAAAAATAAAATATAAGGTTTATTTTTACTAATCTCTTTTTAAAAATAAAAAAAACAGTATATATATCTCTCGCCGTTTTCATATTAGGCTAAATAAATATTATATTTAACATTTCCGGTACACACAAAAAGTTCTAATTACATTTACCCTTTATTTTTCAATTCATTCTATGAACAAGTTTCCTCCTACTCTTCTAAATGTTCGAGATTGTTCCACTTCACTGACGAGATTGGCGGAATTTCTAAAGGATACATGATGAAATATATGTATAGCAAGCGCGTGTTTAATTAACACTCATACTGTACATACTTTCGTTTATAAATGAATCCCCTTTCTTTTATACCAATTTTAGATGTTGACAAAAGCATATTATAATTACTATTACATCACAACATTAAGTTTTCCGCATTCAAGGACAGTGCCGACTTAACATGCGGCAGCTATATCTATAATTTTAAATATTTTTTGACACTGACATTTATGTCAATTACAAACATTTTAATTTTTCAACTGGTTTCCATGGGCTGTTTGATTCATTATACAATGGATTACTTTATATATTTGTAATTCTCTATCTTTACATCTACCTATACAAGATATAATAAAAATGTTAGCGAGTGGTAAAAATATTATAAAAAAGGCATTTTGAATGAATGGGGTATTTTTACATTAGTACAGACCAGTAGGATTCTGAATATCTAACTTTGAGTAAGAAAATGTATGCATCAAATGAGATATGAATTTTAAAAAATTTCATCGCATTTCAAATTTTCTTTTCATGGCGCGCTGATGTCAACTCGATGGTGACATCTGCAACGAACTTCAGCGCCTAAATCCACATGTTCATGACAGCCATTTGCTTGTTTACATAAGATTTTAGTAGCAGCGTGTATTTCGATGTTTGTCCTGTGTTTGTTTATGGTAAAAATAGGAGTAATAATTATAAAATGTCAAACAAGAAATATACCCGCGCGTGTTAACTACTGGCACCATCTGTTTTTCTAAACGAAAATATTTACTTTGAAATGAGCAACAGATTATCAACTTGACGTCACAAATTTCATGGACGTTTCTAGAGCTGTAAAAATTCCAATTTTGTAACATTAAATTATGAATTAAAACTTTTTATTAAACATGTTTTATTATATTTTTCTACTATATGAAGATGGAAACTATAGAAAAAAGTTATTATTTTGCATTAATTCCATATCACCGGAATACCCCATTACAATATTTCGGAGTACCTATAATAATTATTATAATTATTGTAACTGTCGACAGTGCGGTAGCGTTCAGTAGCGTATTTAGGGGGGGGGGGGGGAGAGAATTTATTATTATTTATAAAAAAGTTGGGTCCTATATTTTGAGAACCACTGGTCGAATTTTTTTTATTTTTCTTTTCTTTAAATTTATCTTTTGAAATAGAAATTGTTTGCCTATTTAACAGTCTTTGTAGCTCTTATAGTTCTGAACACCCTGTATAATATTACGAGTATGTACCACCTGGCAGAAAGTAATAATTTGTCAACACATATAGGAACAATTTATAAAAGTTTTACATTGCGCTGCCACCATTTCCCACAGCACGAAAAAAAAAAAAACAATAAACTTTAAAATTTAAACTTTATTTCGCATTTCTCAGTATGAATATGAATTTATGTTGATGTATATCAAAATATTTTATTTAGGAAAGAAATAAAAATTTTAGAGCCTCTTCAGGGATATCTGCATATAAAGAGAAACGTGCTTCAGTTCCTACAAAAAGTAGGTACAGCTTAGCGTTGACAGTCGTCCTTTTTATATATTTATAGATTTATTAACTCCAAACTCAATGCGAAAGCTTTTTTCATTCTCAAGAGATTGAACACTCTTTATCTTGTATCTGTCGCGGAGATAGTGACAGAAAACTCTTAAAATACATGTATTTTACAACTTCAAATACACGGCATGATTTTTTATCTTTATTACAAAAGCTGCAGATTTCACATAAAGATTAATGGGGTTAAGCTGAAATTCTGATAATGCGAAGAAAATTCTCCAAAAGAATGTTATAAAGTATTTTATTTTATTAAGCATGTTAGACTAGGTTGCAAAGTGAAATCAATAGCAATAATAATAAAAAACAGAATGTATAAGAATTAAATTTGTTTCACGGTGCAGACACTCAGGTTTTATTATTTTCTATGTGCACCGTAACAGATATCACAAATTTCACAGAGAGGGAAAAGTTTATTATTGAATGTATTTTTCTGAAAAAAAAAAAATCACGTTATCGGCGTGCCATTAAAAAGTTACGGTCTAATCAATGTTGGGACACCTAAGTTTCAGACACTAGTGATTCACTAATATAACAAGTATCATCGTAAATGATGACTTATAACGATATGAACTGTCATACAAATTTCATCCAAATCGAATAAAGCATTCTGTTATTATAAGTAAATTTCATTTTTTTTTTTTCTAAGAACTTTGAAACAGAAAATTGGCTAAATGGTGCATTTTTCGGTAGAAGTAAGTTTAATTAAATCGTCTTATTTTAGCCTCAGGAATCCGTGGTTAAGCCATGTTCCCCTATTTTAGAGACACCCTGTATAACGTATGCATTATTTTTTCAAACTTAATAAAAAATTAGAATAATACTACCTTTTTAGTTTAAGTTCTGGGGTAGGTATTTAATTAAATCAACGTTTCGGCCGCACACACTGCGGTCTTCTTCAGGGGAATACTAGTATAATTTACTGAAGAAGGCCGCAGTGTATCCGGCCAAAACGTTGATTTTAATTAAATATACAGAACTTAAATTAAAAAGGTAGTATTATTCGAATTGTTAATATGAGTTCTGAAAGTTATTTTATTAATTTAATGAAAAATTATTATATTGTTACGTACGAGTTTATCCAAGAAGGCTCCACCATTTTATTATACTCAAATATGTGCAAGACGGAAATGGACCCGAATACAAACAAATTTTCCGAGTAAATACAATAGGAATGCTCTGGATCGGTAATTAATTGCGTTTTATAGTAAGTTGTGAAATAAATAAATATATATGTCCTTAATCCGGCCTTTACAAAACAAGGTTGAAAAAAATCCGGGTTTTATTAAATAACAGTGGGTTTTATTGACAAACATCGAAATATAGTATGTATCATTTTTATCTTTAGTTTTATAAAGTATCTTAATACACATACACAAGTCGGCGTAATAGATATTAGATATTAATATTATTAATATTTTTTTTAAGACTGTAATGTAATAAACAATACATTAACTAGAGAGTGTACATGTGTACAATTAATATTAATAGTTGGAAGCCTGTGCAATGCAAATATGCACAAGAATAAGATCCAAGTGTCACAACTAATAGTATGTTTAATACACAACTCAAAAAATAATGGAAATGCTGACACCAGGATTGGAGTTGTTCAAATATAAAAGAAACACTGTGCACAGTTCGCACAGCAATGAAAAATATATTAAAAATGACCAAACAAGAAGTACCTACACAAAATGAAATTGATTGTAAAATGTTGCCAGTGACAAAAATTTATGTACCTATATGTGTGTACCATATAAATATGTACCATATTTAATTAATAAAATATGATTTCATAAAACTGGGTTTTAGATGGGATTTTTGGGTTTTTTTAAAAAAAACCTGTGTGGGTTTTTTTGGGTCGGGCAAAATTACAACACCCTGTTACAAAATAAATATCTTCATTTGTAGATAAAACTACAAAAATCTTTTACCTTGAAAATTAGTGTGGGAAACAAACATATCTTCTACACATCACGCCCTATAATTTGCAGTCATAAATAAAGTTTATAACACCCTTAATATTCATTGCGAAGTGTAATTCGTTGCATATGCATTTCCAAGTGTATGCATCATAATTACGCAAGCATCTTAGCAATAGCATTACGTCATAAGATTTTAATTGCATTAGGGTAATTTTTGTCTTCAGTAGAACACAAGGCATCGGTGGTAGTTGTAGTTACCAAGGTGACAGGGTCGTTGACCGCGGGCATGTAAATTCACTACTGTTCCGGTTACACTTAAATATTAAACCGGGTGAGATCAATACAAAGTCATCAATACGTTTTCTGTTCTGTTACTAGTACTTCACTGTGACTATTTTTCAATGTAGAAAAGTCCAATCAATGCTAGGAAATCTAGTTTGTGTAGTACTCGAAGGTAAATGGATGATATCATTAAATATTAATTCTCAATTTAAGATGGTGGGATAAGATACAGGTCCTAACCCGACAATGTCTAGAATTTACTGACTGACATGTATCAGAACTTCCTGATGAAGGTCTGAAAGTTTTATCGAAATCTTACCGAACTTCTAAATCAAAAATGAAGGACATTTTTCCACATTAGGTTCGAAGAAATTAATCATAATCACCAAAGTCAAACTTTCTCTAATCGTGCAGATTAAATAATTATAGCAAAAGTTTTATAAATAGGTATATAATAAAAAAATAATGTCATCACGGCATATTACCCTTTGTTATATACAGATATCGTAGTGTTGATGATATTCATGCCGTGCAGGCATTTACCAGATGTTTCCCTCAATATAAAAGTCTTAAATACTAAAACTGAAAAGTTTGGATTAAATTTTAATATAGTTTTTCATTAAAAACAGTTACGGACTTTCAAAAAAGTACCACTTCCGGTTACCCAATTTCACCCAAAATCAAATCAACTGTTTATATTAATTATAATATCCAATAAATTAGCCTACATTATGATTAACCAAAAATCAAAACTTGAATGTTGCACATCTTAACAAACTTTAGCTTACAAAAATTCATACTTTCATGTAATAAATGTTAAAAAAAATACTCCCATTCACACAGACAATATCCTAGTCCTAGTCGGTCGTAATAAGAATGGACACCATTTGTAATGTGTTCTGAAGGTATCTCCTGTTCTGTAATACTATTTATAATGTTGCATTTTAAAATGGACAAATATTACACTGCTGTCATTTTTTAACAATAGTGAGTAACCATGGATGTCATGAACCATAATGTTGCATTTTAAAATAAATTCTCTTTATTGTATTTAACATTTCTTTTAAAACTTTTTCTAAAAATTCACTCAGTTCAGTTGTTCAAATACTCTAAAAATTGTCTTTACAATCAAATAATATTACTGCCAAGTTTATATCTCTACCCATTTTTGAATTATTGCCCCAAAAGTCAATATACCCCATATTTAAATAAAAACCTCAAAATTTTCGAAAATCTTTTTATCTAGATCTAGATACTTCTTAATGCGCTGATTCCAAATTTTGAAACCGCAGGTCGATATCTCTTTTCGTTCTCGAGATATTTAGATTTAAAGTTTTTCTAAAATTAAATACAGAAAAACTAGATTTTTGAAAATTTTGAAGTTTTTATCTGAAAAAAGGTTTTATTGACTTTTGGGGCAATAATTCAAAATACCGTGAGTATTTTTAGACGTGAAACATTGGGTTTGTCATATCCGTGGTTACGACTCGACATTTAATTGACAGCAATGTATTTGCCTGTCCCATTTAAAATGAAACAGGGAACGAATTTCATATTTCGAAAAATCTATCAAATTATATGATTTTCAATTTATTCTCACTCTCTTGTTATATTACTACTGAAATAAAATATAAGCCAATAATCTTGATTGAACTCTTAAAAGAATATTATACTGAAATCCCATTTAATAAATAATAAATGTGTTTATAGCTCAAATCCCTAAATATAATTTTATCCGAGATTTTATCTTTCCAAGTTTTATTTTAGAATTCCAGAATAAAATTCCACTCTTGAGTTATTAATAACAAATTAAAAACGAAATCAATCTCAAGGAAAATAACGAAATGTCAAAGCGGATTACTTTTCGTAAGCCCCAGTTTCTGTCATTCTATAAGTAGACGTTGCGGAACGTTCCGTTGTTTTATTTCAGTGAAGAGAATGAAGAGACGTAACGGGCTCGTAAAATTCCGACCAAACTGGGATTTATAAAACGTGAGGAAAGTATTAAACAAGAGATGTTTCTATATTTGTGTCATTCTGTCATTCAGTTTGAATTGTGAGAAATATACCACCTCACACATAGTGCTACTTCATGTTTAGCCTTGATTTCTTCTGTTGCAATTGAAAACTAAGCCATTTTTTTCTTCTCACTTATTATTTACCTTTCTTTGTGTTATGAACGATACGGTCTAGTTTGTAAAAATTAATAGCTTTTTAGATTCTAATGCGGTTAAGGCAAAAATTATATCATTTAAGGAAAAATTTATTGATAGAAAAAAATAATTATAATAAATTTTTATACAGGTGAGTCACCAAAATGGCCTTCTTCGATATCTCGCTTATCGTTAGAAATACAGCAAAAATTTATTTACCGAATTTACTCGACTACACAAGGGGCACAAAAATAATTATAATAAACTTTTATATATATATAATTTCAACTAAACGTAAAAGGTTTTGTAATATAACAGAAAGGAAAATTATAACAGCGCATAGCGCTTAATCGACCTTAAGGCACATCCAAGTAAAAAAAAAATCTGATGTGGCCAGCACATTACCTTTACCTACTTAAAGTACCACTCAATCAATAACGGTTAAGATAAAAAAAAAATTCTGTAATTTAGGAGATATTTGATACCGAAAGTTCCTTGGAAAATATTCTATAAATCCAATAAAATTATAACATGAACATAAACTATATAAATTACACTTGACACTGACATCTGTCAATTAGAATTATTTGAATTTGTTTCTTTGATTATAGCAAAGCTCGCTGATTTATGAAAATTAATATCTTTATAATTCTTTAACTCTACATATATCTACTGAATATGAAGAAAGATGTACAATCAAACCGTATTCTGGTTGACCAATTATAACCAAAATGTAATCAGCTCTTCATAAGGATGTAAAGATGAGGAATACGAAAGAATTATAATTTTTAGAACAGAGAGTGAGAGAGAGAGAGAGAGAAAAAAAAGATCATCGTAAAACTAGTAAAATCGTATTCTAGAGACCCTCAAACGTGCTTATTCATTAAAAACTCACCAAATATTTCTGACCAAAGTCAATATCTTCCTCAGCTAAGGGCAACGGAAGGTAAAAATCAATTTATTCACTATTTTAATCACACCGAACAAAATAAAATATTATTTCGAAATATGCTTTCAGAACTCATCATAAAATTAAACAATATTTGGGTTTAGTTCTGTAGATATTTTATTAAATAAAATATTGTTTAAATAACTGTTAAATGTCATTGGATCATATCCAGTGTCGTACAAATAATTTTTCAATAAGAATCCATTTGTAATGTGTTGGAAAAACAAAAGATTTGGGTACGAGAAATTAAATATGTACTCACATTAGGTGCTGTAGCTGATCTGATTGTCCCGTGGTGGCGGCTTTGCGAAGACCCGAGAGAGAAATTTCGGTGGATGTTTGCCCTCTCAGCAACGGACGCCCCTGACGTCCATTGCGGCCCACAGCACCGGCGGGCAGTCACATTTCAACCGATAGCCATACTACAACAGACAATGATTACTAACATAACAATATCATTTTTAACAAGCTTTGTTGCTAACAATATAAACGTTTGAGAAAATTTAAAATAAAATATCCTAAGTAGGTAGGTATGTGTATTTTCTTTTACCAAACTTGGCAAATGAGTTCAAAAATTTATCTGAGTCAAGACAATTTTTGATGAAATAGTAAAATTTTAAGGGACTAGTCCCAAAAATTCTATTTTCTAAACTAGTACTGTAAAATTTCAAAAAAGGGATACCAATCAATTAAATACTTAATTTTTAATATTTTTTTTCGTGTCCTCCACTATTACATTTTTATGAAACTTTATCTAAACTGCAAGTGATTTGTAGTTTTAGAAAGTCTTTATTGTTATTCGGTAAGTAGTAATAATTTTTATTCACAATCATTACAGTAATATACCGATTCCTAACCTTTTGGAGGTTGGGAAATACATCATACATCATTCCTAACTTAAATAATAATCTCTTGGGTTGGAAATAACAGATTTCACTTCCATCCATTGGGTTGGAAATGTTTAGAGGTAGCTTAGCAACATTGTCATATATTCTTATAATAAAGTAGGCGAAACAAATTTTAAGAGAGCTGTCAAACATATTAATAAAATTAAAGACTATAACCCATTGATTTATTTCGAAAATCATTGATATAAAATGAGAATGATTGTGAATAAAATAGTATACATAACCTCGGTGGGAGTTTTATAACAAAAGCCCAAATATAATGTAAAACCTACACAAAACTAACATTTTTCTTCAAATATCCGACCAAAAAGTAACCTCGGAGGTTGTTATTCGTCCTACAATTTGTTTCCCTCAAAAAATGATATTTTCCAGATATGATAATATTCTGTTTCATAAACAATCTGAATAATCCGAACACCCCGTAATTATCTTAATGCATACCAGCTGGATCCTATCATGACAATAATTTTATGAAACTAGAGAAGAGAACCAAGATACGTAAAAAGTATATTTACTTAAATTCGACCGCCTGTGCTTGACTAATCTGAATACAGCTGTATTTTTTAGTGTTCGGATTAGCAGGTTCTAATCTAAATGTATAATTTGTTACAAAACAGGTGGTTTTACAAACTAAAAAATTGTCAACTAATCAATATAGCTCAACAATTTTTAATCCTATTATATCTAGTTCATTAAATACAAAATAAATGACAGTATAAACAATACATGATTTTTTTTTACAAAAAAAATTCTTTGTTCCGGATAACTGGTGCGACAGATAGTTTTGTTTACTTTACTATGTATTGTTCATATAAATTTAATATAAAAACACCGAAGCAATATTTTTCATTCCCTTATACAAAGGCCTGATCCGTCAAACTCTACATATCATGAATAAAACAAATATTTTTCCCTGGTATTTTACATGGATATTATACATTATTCCCTGGTCTTTTTTCTTGCTGATTTCATAAATATAACATGAGAAAAAAGGAAAATTGAAAACTGTTCATTGAAATTGATGAATGATTGAAAATACATCACGCTTCACTAGGTTCAATCAAATCAAAATTAATAAAAAGTCAATGATTTCGGACGGAAATTATGAGAACATTTTTCAATATGTGAACATATTTTTTAAAAATAGAATTATGTATAAAAATAGTTACAAACAAAACAAAAATAAATTCATTCAGCTGATAGAATCTATCTTGTTTCTGTCAAATTAAAATTTACTTTTACAAATGAAAGTGTTGTTTCTTTACAACAAAAGCTCATTATTCATATCTTTTCAACTATTTCTAGTGAAAATGAAAAGGTGTGCATTAAAATGAAAAAAGAAACAGAATAACCTTGATAAAATATTAATTTCACCCTTCGGCTACGTCGTAATGATGAACCCTACTAACCTGAGCGGCAAACTTTGCTATTGCTGGATTGAACCATGTTATTTTGGATGATATGTTTCACTAAAAAGAAGAAACACTAAACTATATCTTTATTCACAACACTATGACTTTGTTTTAATTGACAATTTTGCTAAAATTCGTGGAAATTTGATGTAAACACTAAACACAGTTAGTAGCGGAGAGATCGAGAATATATCCGATCTCCACCGCTACATTTGACATGTGCACTGCGTTTACAGGGGACGCTACGAACGACGTAGAAATATCGTGGGTAGCGCTTATAACTTTCTATTTTAAGCTCAATACTTATAGAATGAAAACAAAACATAAAAAATCTAATGTGACCAACACAAGACCTCCCGCTATTTAATTTTTATTAATTTAAATACATACCTGCATATTTACTAATGCTGCAATATTAATTTGAAATAAGTTTATGACAGTGACATTTATTTGTCAGTTACATACATTTGAAATATGAACTGTGTAACAATGGAATTTTTAAATCATAGGCTCTGAGATTTATATAAAAAAAATATTTTTTAAAATTTATCTGTAAAATATATAGAAAAACTATTAATGTATACATATAGAAAATTCCATAATCTTTAATTTTTATAATGACATAACATGCGAGAAAATGACATTTAATGTATTTTGTCATTTCCGGTTATTCGATTTACACCAAAGTCTAATGGTTTCTTTCCATATTAGAATAAAGTCGAAATACAAGATTTTAGAAGTTTCTGAATGATAGTATTTGAGTTAGAGCGGAGACAAAACCCATACACACATCGTAAAAATGTTTAAACTGAATTCTAGGGACCTTAAAACGTGGTCATTTACTAAATATGTGATTTTTAGCACGATCCCTATACCTCCCAAGGGTAACGGGAGGTAAAAATAATGTTATAATGGTATATATCACGTTGTCTCACTAAAAACATAGTTTGTTTATTTGATATTTCAATATATTACTATTTCTTACTGAAAAAATGTTAAAAATGGTAATAATTTTATAAGAAACAATGCAAACATAAATTTAAAATACCAAAAAGCAATGAATGGAGAATTAAACCGATCGTAAAATATCATATAAACGTTTTGTTGCGAGTCATACACCGCCTACTACATCTACCGGATGAAATGTTTATCTTTAGCAGGGTAAAAACAGAACTACCCTCCTATTGATACTCCGAAAATAAACCAAAATTAACCCTTATTACTTTTCGCTGATACAAACGTATTTAATTATAAATTATTGTGTAAAAATAGAAATAATACCAAGATCCCATTATTTTTTCATAACAAGAAACAAGAAAAAATAATGAATCTAATAAAAGCACAAAATATTATTGGAGCAAAATAGTACCGCCGCACCGTAAATAATTTTTTTTGGGAGACTAAATATGAAATAGTGAAAAAGAATTTGTTTCAAAAATATTTCGGCCAGGTGTACCCTAGATTATATTTTGTACCTCAATGCCACATATTATTAGATAAACATAAATAAAAACAAGTTGATACAAAAAATGTACTCGTTTTTGTCGCTTCCTGGGATGTTCAAATTAAACCTGAATAAAAATACGAGACCTTCACTTACCATTTCCCCGACCTGCTTCCTTGAAGGCACGGCCAACTAAAATACACGTCATCCAAATAATAAAACAAAACATTATTTATCTTATTTTACACATTTTAAAACAAATACATTTTATGAATTTTGTTATTATAAACATCAACGAAATCTTACAAACAGTTATAGTAACAAACAAGTAATAACAGTTTCTATTTAGTCCTTTTTCTTTTCTTCTTGGGTGGGTTCCTTTTCTTCGTTTTTCACTGCTTCACTTTCTTGTTCATCAATTTTGTGCAAATAGGATGGAAACCAGAAGCAAGCTTGAACCAGGCGTAAAAACACCCATGCCACAAATGCAAGAACTAAATATGAACATGATGATAATAACATCTGCCAGACATTCACAGAGACTTTTTGAGAACGCATTTTTTCGGCGATTAAATAAAACAGTCAAGAAAAATTATTAGCATCTAATGCGATGCGTTAAACATATGACAGTAAGTATATCCGTTTTCTTTTGTTTGATGACCATAGTAACCCATAGCAACGAATTGACAACAAACATAATTGATTTGACTTACTTTATTAGTAAATATCTTTAATAATATAATCAATATTTTTTTTAATAAACACACAAAATTAACTAAATATAGCAAGTATAAAAACTATTCACTTTTTTTATCTTCCGGATTTTTGTTAATAACTTCTGTATTTTCTTCTTTATTGTCTTCTTTTTTGTCCTCTTGTTCTTCAATCTTCTCCAAATTCGGATGTCTTTTTTCCATTTCTTTCTGGATTCTTTCCAGCATTTCTTGAGTGTTTCGTAAATTATTCCTCATAGCATTTCTTCCCCGAATGAATTGCATAAAAAACCAACAAGAAAAACTAATAACGAATATTATCCATAAATGTTGGAGGGATAGTTGTTGGTGCCAAGCTTTGTCAGTTTGTTCAGACATATCAAACTCCATTTTTGAATAATATTGTACTGATAACTCGGTGAGATATGACGGTAAACTAAAGTATATAGCTTTTCTACTATAGAAGTTATATTAACATGTGTTGGTTCCCTGTACATAGGCATAAAAAATTTAATATCGCTGTCGCAATAAGTTTTAATCAATAAGAGTTACAGATATATTCTTTGCGCATTATTGGATATTTCGAAAAGTTTAATTTTGATGTTAGTTAAAACATAATTTTTGCAATTAACAAATGATTATCCATATATACAAAAATATAAATTTATTTAATAGGCATGGGCGTAGCGAGGGGGGCCAGGAGGAAGCTCGTCCCCCCCCTGGAAAATTATATGTTACTATTATTTATCTAATTAATAATATGTTTTTCCACACTACTGAAATTGAAGTATCCTTCAGAAAATTTTAAATAAAATTAGATTTCGGTGGAAAAAAATGATAACAGACCTGGGGTGGGATTCTGTAACTCGTCCGTTATCAATAGGTACGGTTATCACTATAGAAACGTATTTTTTATAAGATGATTGGTATATTTACGTCATATTTGTCAAATGAAATGTGATTTTCTATGTAACCATAGTGATAACAGTACCGCTTGATAACGGACGAGTAACAGAATCCCACCCCTGTTACATTTTGGATTTATGAAGGCAACCCGCAGAACATATTTTAATCCGTTTTATATGCTCATGTAAAATTTTTAACACACGACGTCATTGTCTCTAGTGATGTTGTATTTATGACGTAAACCGCTTGACTGGCTGGATATGTATAATAGGTACTATAGCATTTTTTTTTTCTGTAAGAACAGGATGAAATAAGAATTTTAGTGCAAACGCGACTTAAAAAATTTAGTTGCGTAATAAGCGAGATATGAATTTTTAAAGTTTAAGAATTCGGTGCGTGATGTAGCAGGTACCTTGACCAGTGATCGACAAACTGTTAGTTAAAGAGGGGAACACACGCATCGTCCTAATGTTCATTCATCAACATGTTCAATTCTCACTTCGTTCAGTTTCATAACGTTCAAATCTACAAAACGTACGTGCACCGTTAGACAAGATGGCTGACAAGTACACCCTGTAGTATAAAATGAGTTACGATTAGGTTACGTTTTGGTAGTATTTTTTTTTTTTTTTAATTGTCCTCCGGAGTGTACTTGTCAGCCATCTTGTCTAATGGTGCACGTACATTTTGTAGATTTGAACGTTATGAAACTGAACGAAGTGAGAATTGAACATGTTAATGAATGAACATTAGGACTTTGCATACCTAGCCGTTAAAGAGGACAATTTTTTTCATGTTTGCATAATAAGCATTTTTTCCTAATACATTATAGAACATTGAAACAGTTTGACTGACAATATTATGACACAAAGTATGACGGTGCATGGCGCTAGTGTTTGTTTGTTTTGAAGTTTCAATGTTTCAAATTTCTGACATTATTATTAATTAAACAAATTTATCAAACACAAATTTTTTTAATTTTTTGTTAGGTTATACATCAACGTGACAGTTCATAATCTTTTAAAGGCATCTCCTTTTTAAAATCAGGCGACCAATCAAATTCTTAGTACCTAACGCGTCATACCCAATTAGTAATCAACTTCAATCGCTTGTAGCTTGTGACCTAATCATTAATTAAAAAAAAAAAAAAAAAAAAAATCAGTAACACTCATTAATTTATGTATATTATCGTCTTATTTAAGATAGTTATTATTTGACTATGGTGTAGTACCCTATTTTTCTCATACAGTCCGATTCACAAAAAAGGTTAAGCTGATCCCCATTTTTGGATTAGCGAATTCTACTAATTTTAACAGTTTATTTCGTAAAATATAGTCTAATCTATTCCTAGTATCTACCTTTTTTTGATAATATTATGAAGATTAAATTTTAAATACAGGAATAGAATAGAATTCACTAATCCAAAAATGAGGATTAGCTTAAACATTTTTGTAAATCGGGCTGTTATTGACGTCTCGATTTGACTCGTAATAAATTCGAAATTGCAGCATTTGCAGTTTTGTTTACCTCAGGAGGAGTACGCTATCACTGATTTCGTCACAATCCATCGTTTTAAAATAAAAATTGATAATATACATAGATCGAAAAAACAAATTCGTTGACACTTTATTTATTTGTTCAACATTTCCACGTTCCTTTGGTTACAAAACACAAGGCGACTTCATATTGGTAGCGAATTAATATTCTTTTGAATATGTTCTTATAATTTACTTAAATAAATCTAAAATTACTGAATTATTTTTGACAGTTGTAGAAAAAATATTGTTTGTATTTCGTGGGCGAAATTTGTATTTTTTGGCGCGTTCGAATGACTTTTTTGCCTCGACCTAAAGGTCTCCTCTAAAAGTGACCTCACGCGCAAAAGAAGCACTCATTTCGCGTACTTAATATAGAAATAACCGTTTTATCTTAGTAAATAGTTTTTCGTAAAAATAAAATATATTTACCACTTTTAGCGTAAATAAATTTATTTAAATAAAATAATATTTTACAAAAATCATTTTTATGACTAGCTGTAAAGAAAAACAAACAATATACTCTGAAATAAATTATACAAAAAATAAATATCTGTCAAACATTATCTTGTATAAATAACTAAACAATTGGAGAAATTTGTACAGAGAGAATAAAACAAAAATATACAACATATAACAGCGTTGATTTGCATATTTGAGTATTTAAATTGCGATGTCATTTGCTGAAGTACAAATTCTACATTTATTGCACAAAACATTAATATCTAGTTTATACATATGAGGTATTATTACAACTATTGGTCGAAAATGAAATAAAATTTAGTTACATTGTGACGAAATAGCACCTTTTAACAAATATCATACGGGGTGTCCACAAATAATATCAACTTAATTTTCTACGGCCGAGAAAAATGTTTCACACAACTACAAATTCTAACAGGTTATAAAAATAATTTGGAAAAATAGCAATATAAAATTTTATTTTAGTAAACACCCAGTATATACTAATATTATACTTTAAGCACTGATAATATTTGATTATTAAATAGGTACACTGAGCAAAATCATTATAACTTATAAAAAATATTGTTAATATCCCCTATCTACATTAACTAGTGTCCGAAAATTATTTTTCCAAGAGAGAAAACGTAATTTTTAGACAACTACATGATTCATTGGTCTTTCAAACAAATTTAATAAATTAAAATGATTATGTTATTGCGAACCACAACAATGGTGCATCGGATACAGCTTCGAGATCAAAAATATTATTAGGCATGTTTACAAACAAGTCATACGCAACAATAACCTAACTGTGTAAAAATTGCTTTATTTAAGTGAGATTCAATTCGAAGTTCGATTTAGCTTAATTTAAATTAGTTTTTACTTGATTTACATTATAAATAAATATGATAAATATAGCTATAAAGATACATGTATTTATTATACATTGTAAACCAAATAAAAACTATTGATTCAACTTAACTAGATCATGGAATGCTTTGTAAACAGTCCCTTATATGCATCCAAGTTTGCAAGCCCTGTAAAGAATTAAATAATGTTTTCAGTTTCACAAGTTTTTTTTTTACATATTATGGAATCAAATTTTAATAGCTATTTTTTATTTAAGACGATAAAATTATATTTTATCAACGAACTGAGAGAATTATTTTTCTCAAATTAATAATTAAATTTTATCTTTGTGTACTATTTTTTTTTCTGTAGCAGATTTAACAAAATAGGAAAAATCAATTATTATAAATTAAATTATTACTTAGGTTCAATTGAGGTCATGCAAAAATTGTACCTTTTTCTGTTTAAATCGAAGTCTAATTTATCGTTCAGTATGATTAAATTATATTTTATTTATATTTTTTCTTGTATAAAATCGTTTTAAAGTATATTTTTAAAAAGTTGTAAAAGCCAGCCATGTTGTGACGTCACAAGTTCCGAAACAAAGTTTAGACTCATTTCAAACAGACATTTTATATGGACACAGAATTTCCAAAAGAAATATATATAGATTATAATTGAGGATTACATATCTAAATATGCTAAATATTAATAACATCGTTCTATTCATTTTTATAAACATAATTTTTATTTGGCGTGAACTTATCAACACGTTACATATCAGCTGTTTCTTTCACTTTTTGATATGAGAGACGCTAGAAGGTTATAAACGCACGTGAGACATTGAATATATTACAGAATATTATTTTATTCTTTATTTTGGTAATTTAATAACATACAATATTTACTGGCAAACTTATTTCATCGACATGTTTACTTTCATAAATTTCAGGTTATCTTTAAATGTCACTTTGACGCTTAAAACAATTTGAAAATCAAAATGGTCGTTGCTGCGAACTTGTGACGTCACGGGGCAAGGGCCGAAGCGGGGGTCTAGCAGCCGTGTTTTGAAGAACGGCATTTTCAATTACAATTTTTTCATGATTAAAGATCGATTTGAGGAAAAATAAAAAAATATGGGTCTATTATTTTTCACTACTTTATCGATTAAAGTTATAACTTATACATGATTAACATTGATATCCAATAAGTATTTTTTGAAAAGCCGTAGACTTCGATACCCCTAACCGTAAAATTTTATGATGTATTTAATTTAATTTACATAAAAATTAAAGTTCTATTATTATTTTGTTTAATCTTGCGGTTAAAGTGCTACTTGATCAAATTTTGAATAGACAAAAGCTCACTTTAAAATGTACTATAGAAAAAAAAAATTACCTTCTTAGCAGTTTTCAGCTGCAAAATCGAATATCCAGTAAGCGTTTCCTTTAAATCAGCCACTTTTTGCTCCTGGAATCTTTCAATATCCATCAATGCGTTTTGCGTGAAATCTCTACATACCACACCACAATTAACATCTTCAAAATTTCTGGTTTCCAAATTACTTACGCAACTTCTTCCCTTGCACTTTTAACAGACTGCTCCTCTTCATGAATCCGTTGATCCAGCAAACTAACTTTTAATTCACGAACTTCATCCGTATCAACAGCTCCGAATAATCTCGAAATGATACTCGTTCTCCCTTGTTGAGCTTTGGTTTTCTCCGCATTCTTATTCGAAACATTATCTTCGGCGTTTTCTAGTTGAAGCTGAAGGATTTCTTGTCTTTTGCACACATTTTGTAAAGCAGAAGCATAAAACAAATATTCTTTGAACTGATCTGCGTATAATTCTTCATCTTCTAAAGCTGCATCGATGCTTGAAGCTAAGGAATCAAGGTAATGTCCAGCTTTTTGGAGGCCATCTCCCATTTCGGATTCTAAGACACTCCATTCGCTGAAGATTCTTCCATAAGAACCATGGAGGCGGTAAATGTTATATTGGTGTTCTACTGCACGGGCACGGATTTTTAGTAGTTTGCTTATATTCGTATGTAAATTATTGCTGTATGTTTTGATGTCTTCGATTTGAGGGTTTGGTTTTTTTAAACGAACAGCTACACTTAAGGATTTTATTTTGTTTTCAGCTATTTGGAAATATCCTGACAAGAAACAAAACTTTTAGCATCGAACATATATTTTTTGTGTATTTTATGTAGGAGTTATTATCACATATGAATATGTCATTAATCAGGAAATGAAATAATTTTATACACAATTTTTTTTTAACCGAGACCCTACGGTTATCTCGGAAACTGTGCTACAACTAGAGATGATCTTAGCGATATGAAATATCGATACAGTATCGATATCCAATACAAATAAAAAATAATATAGATTTTAATTTAGAAATTTTCTTATACTCTAATTTAAAATAAATATAATGGTCATTTACATTACCGGCTCTCAAATGTAAGTTAGTTCATTAATTAAAAATTAATAAAATTGGAAATAACATTATTTGAAATTACCAAAAATTTTCTTTGTTTTTTTTTTCATATTATTTAAATATTTTAATACTTTAATAGGCACCACACGAATTTTCGATCGTCTTTTGTTTTTGAGCAACAGGCTAAAATTTGTTTTCGCTTATTTTGAAAATACCTTGTATCTCGCTTATTATGGGAGATACAGAAAAAGGTTTGATCATTTTTATACTGTTTTTTTTGCGTAGAATAACACGGTGTAATTAGATTATCTCAAAACTTAATAATTCTCGACATATAATACAAACATCATATTTTATAAATGGGAACATAGGTTGAAAATAGTCGCATCTTTTTGCTTATTTTATAAGCTTTTCAACGATGTATAAGAAGTCAACATTCTTTTGTTTTAAACATGAATAAAACTTGAATAATTAATTTATGGGATGAAAAAAAAATATATTAAGAAACAAATGAAAAAATCAATGGGGTCATTTCAAAAAAAAATAATTGTCGATTTTTTTTATAAAATCATTAAATTCATCTCATTTAATAAATATAGTAATAGAAAATAATTTGAAATATGCGACTTTTCATTCATAAATTTGCTAATAAACTTTCGCGCTTTTAAACACGGACTAAATTTGTGACGACACAAATTCATACTCACACAAAGACAATTCTCTCTCACACACCATATACCTATTAGACTAATATACTGCTGATCCCCTATATCGCCAATGTGTTGTGCATCCGTTAAAGAATATGAGATAGAAGATATATCTCCATCGCTCACAAGCGATACAGTGCTTTGTATGCGCATACTCGTGAAACTAAAATATATTTCTTAGCGGTCAGGAAAATTTCCTTCCAAGTGACAATTTTGTAATTAAAATTAAATAAATAAATATACAAATATCAACAAAGTAAAGAATTCTTATACATAATATTTATAATTTAATATTGTTTATGTATAATAACATTACTACAGCGCGAAATTTAAAATTCAATGAAAAACTAAACAAATATTTTAAATTATATTAAATTATGTTTTGTACAATTAAGAGATTTCTCAGCCTTTAAAATTAAGCAAAAATTTTATAGGTAAGAAATACATGGGGAGTAAAATTATGTTTTCAGCGTTATGAACTGAGTTTGAATTTGGCGCCTACATTTGTCCGTTACACTTTTCTGGTCTATCACAGTGACTTCAAATAACGCACGTGGTTTACAGGAAACTTCAACTTTCAAATCCCACTCTTTCGTTATCTCTGTTAGCGGCGCCAATAGCCAATAGAATTATAGAAAGCGAGCATGCGCATCCAAAGCACTGTATCGCTTGTGAGCGATGGAGATGTATCTTCTATTTCATATTCTTTAACGGATGAATCGCGGAGGATTAGCAGTATATTAGTCTAATAGGTATATGTCACACACACACGCTTCACAACATGAAACTGTAATCTAACCTAAAAGTGTGACAGCTGACAGCAAAATATACAAGAGAGAAGATTATTATTACTTTCTATTTCTTTAAAAGTACTACTGCAGTATAAGGTATGTAAATAAACCATTTATTTAAATAAATACCAAACCAAATAATCATAGTTCTAAATTAAACCGGTAGAGCTCGACTGTCGTATCCGTGAATATGTGTCGTCAGCCGTTGAAATATTTGAAATTAAACGCAACTTTTAAAAAATCATATCTCTGATTCTAAAGACTTGTAAGATGTAAAACATACACATATATGTTTAATTTGACCAATTTTTTCAAGAAAAAAATAAATCAAAAAATGTGAAATGACCCCATTACAAATCATCATTTGTTTATTTTTAATGTTACTTTCATTATTTTTACCCATTTTCCTAATTTATATACTTTAGAGAGCATATTTTCCACATTTTTGGAATTGTGTCAAAGCCAACTACAACGCCGATAAAATTTAAATTAACTAAAATATAATTAATAGATGTAGAATCAAAATGAACAAACGATGATATGTAATTAATTTTTTTTTTCATTTGGTTCTTAATAATCTTCATTTTTTTTTTCACCCCAAAAATTAATAATTCGTGTTTTATTCTTGTTCAAAATAAAAGAATGCAGACTTGTTATACATCATCGAAAAGCTTACAAAATAAAAATAATGAATTACACTACGTTATTTTACGTAAAAAAAAAACAGTATAAAAATTATCTAAACATTTTTTCTTTATCTTTCATAATAGCGATATGAAGAATTTTCAAAATAAGCGGAAATCAAATTTTTTGCCTGTAGATAAAATTGTCTCAAAAAGTTTCCCTGAAAGACCTAAATCAATTTTCCGTAGCGTGCATAGAACCCTGTAAACGGTGTCATTATCTAGAAACCTATACATTTTCTTTTTTTTTTTTGAAAAAACAAAAGCATCCCTAAATTGCGCCATTATATTGCAACTTTTGTCTTTTTATACAAAAAATGCACTTTTCTACATACCATAGTGGCCCTGTTAAAAAAAACTGTATATGATAGGACAAGATAATGGTAAAACATGTATAGACAACCTACCGTTGGATCGAATATTGTCCTTCCAGCTTTCCTCTTGTTGAAGAAACTCAACAAAATGTTTATCACGGCACAAAGTGGAATGTGAAGCAACTCTCAATAAAAAGTTTTCAAGTCCAGCGCGTCTCCGATCAACAAAATCAGGATCGAAAGTATCAGTGGAAACTTTCTGCCAGCCATAAAGAACACGTTTCTCTGGCAAAGGCGGTAAAACTATGTATGGATACGTGAGTTCTAGATAATCCCGTAGCTGCTCAAACTCAGTGTATCGTCTCCAGACGGTGCTCAGTTTAGATAACGTCACATCCCACTCAGGGTCCGTGACTCTGCAAGGGAAAGTTACTCATTACCGCATACTATGGTCTCAACTTCTAAGTAACATTACCGTAATCCAACAGGATAAATATTTGACATATTAAAAATATTCTAAGATTATAGAATGCAACACAGAACAGTACATGTAGGTACTATGAAAAAGTTTTATGTAATTTAATTAGCACAAGAAAAGGTGTTAACTCAAAAAGACATACTTAGTTTCAATTAGGTAAACCGTATAATAATCTCGAATGTTGAGCGAACCATTTGCTCTTTTTTCAGCTTCAGAAACACAGATCTCCAAATGATTAACGAGTGTATCCTAAAATTATAAACCTCCGTAAACATTTCATCCTGTCTACTGCTTTTAAAAAATCAAACAAATGAACATATGCAAAACAATAGCACATCGACTTTTATAAAAATAAAATAAAACAAGTGAATAATTAATCAAAGTCAAAGTTTGAATTCTGTTTGACAAATCAGGTTATGTTAAAAAACAATATTTAATAGTAATTAATATAAATACCTTCCGAACTTCATTGTTATCTGATTCACTAGCCATTTGTGTATCTATACTAATAAAATATACTCATTGGACTTGATTAATAACTAAATAATATAAAATTAGTTCACAGAATGCAAATTTTTCATACTGCAAAATCTGCAGTTCCCTTTTTGACAGCTGGGCGTCTGTGCAACCAACTAGCATGAAGTTAGAATGCAACAACTTGCGGGTGGGCAATGGGCAAACACAAGACAACACCATCAGCAGGGAATAACACCAACACCATCAAACATTTCCCAGCCAGCACTAGTGTCTAGCCCGTGTAATAACTTGTATCACCGAACATTTACAATTTCGATTTATGCCACATTGTCTACTTAACTGGCAATTCCTAATAGGTAGACAAAGTGGCATTCTACCGAAATAATGATAGAATTCTCGGGGCGTCATTATTTAACATTTTACAATTAAAATGTATTGAAAATGAATGTTGCACGAATTCACCTCAACAATCGTATATGCTCGCTGAGATAAGTTATTACATCGGCTAGACGCTATCGATTAGTAGACTTGTAAACGAAACGTACGCTTGCGCGCCGTTTCTAACACAAATTACATGCTTAAAGTTTGTTAATTCAGTAATAAAAAATATATTCATGGTTAAGAAAAAGTTCTCAAATTTTTATGTTAAACGAACAGTTGAAGTTCAATCTTCAGCTAAAGTGGTTTAATTTGAATTTATTGGAGTGTCTATGATTTGTAAACATGTGCATTTGTAATTGAAATGTTTATTTGTAAATAAAAAGATGTTTGAATTAAATTAAGTTTCGTTTCTTCCACTTCCGTATAAAACCTTAATTTTGAAAATAAACAATCAGGAAATCTGATGAAAAATATTCTTTTGGTTAAAATGTGTAATATTTAGGCCACGCGTAGGTTAAAAATATGTAGAGATAATAATTTTTAAAATTTTATTTCAACATACATCTTGTTCTACAATTTCTTTCTAATTATTATAAAAAAAACAAATCAGGATTTATCAAATTTGGGCTAAAACAAACAAAGTATATATACATATGTTATTTACTTGTACTATATCATGGTATTTAACTGAGATTACATTTTGTATGAAATTGTTTATTCCACAAAATTTTCCTTTTTTGATTAAATTCATAGCGAAGATAGTTCCACCCAGTGTAATGTAGGCTAACTGACTGGAGAACCGACCTTGCCCACCAAGAATCTAGATAACCAACAGATTTGACGGTCGGTACCACGGTACCCCAGTCAGTTACAAATAAATTTGTGTAGCATGGAAGTTACAACTTATTTGTCCCATAATTAAAAACTATTAAATAATTAATCATCCACGTGCTTAAGTGAACTGTGAAGTTCGTTCTACTTTTTGTGATAGATTTTATTGTATTGATTTGTTCATTATTTTTACTGTTGGGAATATGGACAAAATAAGAAAATTTTTCTTTCCAAAAGCTTCTTGCCAAGAGGTGGGTAAGTTATTTTCATTAAAAATTGAATAATTTATTACTTAAACCTTGTTTAATCTCCAGACATAATTATGAAGATGTTAGATTGGTCTAAATAGAAATGAAACTTTTATAAATGCATTACATTATTGATATTTTCAATATCTAATAGAAGAATTATTTATAAAGTATTGATTAAGTGAAAAAACTTGTAAAGTGGGACATTTCATAATTATATCATATGCAGTTACTTTTGTATTTTTATATAAACAAATAAACCAATTATTAATTGTTATATCCTCTATTATATAATTTAGTACAGTCATATGTCGGTCAACACTGTCAATAATAAAAAATTAAAAGAACATCACGCGTAATATCTGCAAAAAATTCTAATCTTTAAACTTTTTACAAATTTAGTATAACCCGTTTCACCTTCACGTGACTTTCGCATGCTTCATTCATGTCTTTTATTTAAGATGCGACAGTTGATAATTTTATTTAAAAAAACTCATAGCACTTATCGCAAAATAACTCATTAAGGGCTGAGATATCCCCCTCCTAACAACTCTGGCGAATAATAATTGTTGCAATTGTATAAACAATTATTGCCATAGAAATTATTTGCCAATTAAAGTTATTATGAGGTGGATATCTTCGCTCTCGGGCCTTAATCATTTATTATATATTAACGCAACCGCATTTGTTGCTGACCTGCGTTATCTATTCACGAGGTTAAAACTTTATACTTTATCTTTCTACATAAACATGTTTTCCTGATCTTCTACTACTTATGACGACAATTTAGTTAACTACTTGTATATTTAGTATGAATATGTTATGAAATAGCCAAATTACTGTGAAAGAGAATTTTTATTATTTCATTTTTTTGCGCGCTGGGAAAATGTACGGTAATCGTAATTATAAAGCACTTTATAATTATCTTTTTTTCTTATAAGCTTACCCTACAATTTAGGTGCACAGGAAAACATCTAACGAACCATCATTTGTTTCACCAGAGGCGTACTGATTTTTTTTATTCATGTAAAAACAATTTTCGCTCTAGATAGCAGTCGCAATTGACTAATTGAACGCCGCCATGTTGGAGGATTTCGGCATAATTTTAGTTAGAGATTGAAACCTTCCTAGATACTTTAAAGTTAAAAGTTAAGTGATCTTATAGGAAAAACTAGACAGTAACACCACATGTTAGTCAATTTCAATACCTGGGTGAGTGCCAAAATCGCGTGCATTTACGATGTACTTACTTTTTGTGTTGGTTTTATTCGAAACCGGTGAAGATTTTGGAAAAAAATCAAATATGAAACTTCTTTAATTTATTTACTACAACTTTGGCGCTGTATGTTAGGGTCTGTCTCGTAAGGACGAAAATTTTCTCACTTAGTGTTTCCTGTGCTGCAAAATCCAAAACAAACGTGTTCGAATGCTAGTTTTTATTATTTTTCTTATCATTTAGAAACAAATATGATATTTTTATTACATAAGCACATTCTCAAAACATAAATAAATAATAATCTGAAAAAATCAGAACGATATCTTCAATAACTACAAAGATAATTATGAGAAGTTAAGGCGACTGCCGGTGCTTCGCTAAACAACACTTTAGTAGAAATCAAACTACACTCGTAAATATTAAGTTATAACTTCAAACTTGATACCCTTGTATAGCAGATAGATCAATGCATGGGGCTGACCAATTATTTTGCATAATTATTAATTTCTATTGCATTTAAATTTAGTTAAAAAAAACATCATAAAAATGGCTATTTTAAAATTTATTTTTAACACGAAAACTGTACTTTATACAAAAAATGATTGGGTCACCCCCATAGCGCCCACCTTTAGTAGTAAGTCTGTGAAAAAAAATCTGAATTATCTCTTTTAGTTTAGCTGTTATTTGATTTCTACTAAACCCCTTTTTGCCGCTTATTTCAGAAATCGGAACGATAGACTATGGAGGAGAAAGTGTTAGGAGAATATGTTCCCTCTCTACTACACACATCTCCTCTCTCACTCCAACAATTTGCTTCACAACACGGGCTGAGTTTTCTCCTTATGCTTTAAACAAGGACAAACACATATAAAAACATACAGAGAGAAATAAACGTAGCAATCTTAAAAGTAGTGGGGGAACGTAAGAAGTTTGTCTGCACTAGTGTCATACTAGCTACAAAACTGATTTCGCTGAGCGACCGGCAATACTCTTAAAATTAAAAATTGTGAAGACATTTAATTGAGATGATTTTTTCGAGAAATGTAAATTTTTAAGTGTTCGCAATGAGATAGAACATTGCGAATAACACCATCAAATTTGTTGGAAAATTTCCTATAAGATCACGTAACTTTTAACTTTAAAGTAGCTATGAAGGCTTTTAAAAGATACAAATATATATCATCATTCAGTTTCATTTTTTATTCAGTGTCTACTATTATTGGCAACAGTTTATTATCGATCGATAAAAGTTATCGATTGAGTTACAGAATAGGTGTGAATATATTATAAAAATGTTAATGACTTCTTATTAGTTTAAAAATATAATACAAGACCCAATAGATGTGGGTGGGTCCCTTTCGTATCCTGGCAACCAATATTTTTAGACCCATACCACTACTGATTGTAATCACGAACAATATAAAAAAGAAAATATGTATAAGCATACCTTATTTTATCCAATGTCAAAAATGCGCAGTGCGTAAAGATATGTATGAATATCGCGTGCACGTTAATAAAATTCTGCGCTCAGTTAAAGAAATAGCATAACTTTCTATCCAAGGTCAGGGTTAATTGATCGCAAAGATGTACAGTAAAGTTCAAAAACTTTACCTAAATATACCCATAAACCATGAAATAATTGATGTATTTCGCAACACAAAACAATGTAATATTGTAATAACAAAATCTGAGAAAAGCAATAATACTTATGTAAGCCATATTTTTATATTTATCTCAATAAAATATTGATAATATTGAGTTATATTTATTTGTTGAAAAGTTAATATGAAATATTGATTTAATGCAAATGACCCAATGTCATTCCAGAATTGTAATATATCTACTAAATCCATTAAATTTTCTATTATATACGTGATCGTGTTGTTAGCGATAAACAATTTTCAATTATCTTTATCAAATTAAATTTTATAATTTATGTTCTAAAATATTTATCAACTACGGCACTGGCAACCATAAAGCAGATTCCTTGAGGATATGCACAGTAAAAGAGAACTTATATTATTTATTTTCCGCTGAAATACTTCAGTCTATTGTGACTGGTCTTGATATCAACATCGCATAATAATAAAATATCTTCTGTGATCGTGGTTCTTAATAGCTTGTTAATGGAAAGTGTGGAAAACTTTGAGCAAGTAGGTGTTACCTGTAATAAGTTATGTGATATTTTTAAATAATGATTTAATGTGTAGTAATTGGCGATTAATCGGTATACTTAAATTTTGTTTACATAATAGTGTCGTGTTTTAAGTAGCTTATAATTTAATATGTAAATAATTACGCATGAAACTGTATAAACATATTTTTGCAGTTTTTTTTTATATAACAATTTTAAATAACAAAAGTGATGCTATAATGTTTTGTAGTAATTTCTAGTATTAGTGGACATTATTACTTATATGTAAAATAGGTAGTCTGAATGCCAAAATTTCGTCAGAAATTATTTCGAGGAAAAGGTGATTCTTGTTCTAATCTATACTCTGTTTTTTAACCAGGAGTAATGTGCAGTGTTTTAACTTTGTCAATCGTTTATGGATTATTTTAGAGAAAAAATCTGTTTACTTTCCATCTTTGGTTTTACACTTGACACTGACATCTGTCATTTAGAATTTTTTGAATATATCAACTGTTTTCATGATTTTAGCAAAGCTGACTGATTTTTTAAAGTTAATCTCTTTATAATTGTATAACCCTAAATCTATTGATTATGAAAGAAAATGTATAATCAAACCGTATAGACCATAAGATATTCTTTCATATTGATAATTACATAAAATGTTAAAAAATGATATTTAACTGCGTTTTTTTTCAAGAAAAACTGTTAAAAACTTCAAATAAGGGAATTTCCGGTTGACCAATTATAACCAAAGTCTAATCAGCTCTTCATATGGATATAAAGAAGAGCAATACGAAAGAATTATAATTTGTGTTGACCAATTATAACCAAAGTCTAATTAGCTCTTCATATGGATATGAAGAAGAGGAATACGAAAGAATTATAATTTGTAGAATTGGATTTATAGTCGGAGAAATTTTTATCACACACACATACAGACATCATCGTAAAACTTAGTAAAATCGTATTCTAGGCACCCTAAAACGTGCTTATTCATTAAAAATTCACCATCTATTTGTTTTTACCAAAAACACCTTCCTTACTTAAAGGTGACGGAAGGTAAAAACAAACTATTGTACTAAGTGTCGACCTTGGCCAATATTTAATTTTCAAATAACTTCATAACTATTATAAATTGAGAAAAAAAAAATTATATAATTTTTTTTATACTCCGATTGCAGACATTGTGTAAAATAAACGATTTTCGTATTTTATTTATCCTAGAATTTATAGAGCTGCCACCATCAATACACGTATGGCATTTAAGTTATCTTTCAAATACACCTTGCGTACAATTAATTTTTCTATAACTGCTATTTCAAGTTTTTTTCTCTAAAATAATACATAAGCAATTGTCAGCGTTAAAATACAGCACATTTTCTCCTGCTGCTTAAAAACACTTTGTTTGTTTTTTACTAACAAATCTCACAATTAAAATATCAACAATTAAAATGAGTTAAAGTAAAGCATTCTAAACTGTACCATTATTGATTGCCCTCATTAACGGAAGATTTGGATGTAGATTAGAGAGTAATTACCTAAATCACCTTGCTCATTTAGTTCGATTAATATTAATAACCTTAACTTAATCTAACCTTGTTTCTAGGGTGGCGGATATGTGAAACGAGCTACACCGGACAGTCTACACGAAGTATTCAACAAGTATGCGTCACAGGAAGTCAGCGGGGAGAAGTATATGACCCCGGAAGACTTCGTAAGAGGGTATTTAGGACTATTTCCGGGTATAGACTACAATCCTGAGTCTGTGAAACTTTTGGCGGGAATTGTAAATTCGAGTAAAGATGGCCTTATATCATACACAGAGTTTCAAGCATTTGAAGGATTGCTCTGCTTTCCGGATGCGTTATACAAGACGGCGTTTCAGTTGTTTGATACTAATGGAAATGGGATGGTTTCCTTTGGTAAGGCAAAAATAATTCATTAAAAAATATTATTTAAGAATATATTTATCGGGTAATGGAGGTTAGGGGATGACCATAAAGATTTATAAGTTCTATTATTTACCTAAGAGGCCGGCCATGTTGTAATGCCAATAATTTCTTACTTTCATCACTAACCGCCACCACCTGGTATATACAATAATAATAATAACAACAAGAGCATAATTATTTATTCATTTTAACATTATGAAAGCACATTTAATACTAAATTAATATTTTTTGTACATACATTATTAAAAATTACACCACCTGCATTACTTTTCAAATTAAAAACTTTATATTTAATTAGTTTCTTACAAAAAAGAAAACTACATTAATTTGTGAAGAAAGGTTATTTATTATTAATAGTATACATTAATTTTGTTTTAAAATGACAGAAATTTGATATAAAGATAACTTTTCTTCTTAAATTATTTATTTAAAAAAGATCTCTTTAATTTTATTTTTTCATTATTAATCAGTAATTCTTGGCAAACACTAGAATAATTTTTGAATTAATGATATAACATTGTTGTATAAAAAATTCTCTTTTGAAATGATCATAAAAACAATATATTACGATCATACATACCCACACTGAATTTTAATAGAGACACGACTTTTCCTCTAACCATGAAAAATTTTCCCTTTTTTTTTCCTCCTATACACTGCTTTCGTCACGTATGCAAATATATTATCTGGGAATTTCAGAGGAATTCATGGAGGTGACGAAAAAGACCGTATTACACCAGCGAATTCCTTTCAACATGGAAGGCGGTTTTATTCAACTATATTTCGGAAAAGACAAGAAAAGATGTATAAACTATTCAGAATTCAGTCAATTTTTACACGATTTCCACGAAGAATACGCTATTGAAGCTTTCAGAAGATTCGACAGAGAGGGCTCTGGGTTTATTTCAGTTTTAAACTTTCAAGACATTATGATTAGTATTAAAAGCCATTTACTTACCAAAGAAGTGGAATCGCATCTCATAGAAGTAAGATAAACTGCTATTCATTTCAGAATTATGGTCAGTTGAGTTTGAAGCTTAATAACTTGATTTAAAAAAATTCAAAAATTATGAAATACACTTTAAATTATGGACTATACATTTTTACGTAATTACACTAAGATTCGTATTTTTAAATTAATTTATATATATAAAATAATGACAATATTTATAAAAAATGACCCCCATTTTGAGCGCGTTTGAAAAAAATGCTCAACTTCATTGATGTCTAATATTCAAAATTCAAAAAAAATAAATTTTAATATGTTGTAACCACAGGCTTTATGAATAATTTGAACGTTAATTTATTTTCGATTTATTTATATTTTATTTCTTTAAGGGTTACGACGTTTCGCTCACATATGTTTTGTTACACGTATTACAATTATTCTTGTAAATGACGCCTTTTTTCATGTTTGGTTCTATGGGGTCTTTAAGCTGCGTGAATAAATACGTAATTACATAAAAATGTATAGTCCATAATTTAAGGTGTATTTCATAATTTTTGAATATTTTTAAAGCAAGTTATTGAGCTTCAAACACAATTGACTCTAATTCTGAAATGGATAGTAGTTAAATTTTAAATATATGGATAAGAATTAATTCAATTTGTGTAATTTAGATAAAAAATTAATTAATTTCTTTTTGTAGACAGCTAGCGGAAATCAAAGTGGTCGCCGGGTTAGTTTTCCCTATTTCGTAGCATTTAATTCACTATTAAACAACATGGAACTAATAAAAAGGATATATTTGAATGTAACCAACGGCCATAGGACCCAAGAAGTGACGAAAGAAGAGTTCATGCATTCAGCACAAAGCATGTCGCAAATTACTCCATTGGAGGTGGATATTTTGTTTCAGTTATGCGACGTTTTGCACCAAACTGGGTAATTATCAAAATGTTTCTATTTATAGGAATAAGTTAAGGTTATATTCGCCCCTCTCATGTAACAATGCTTGTTTTGCTGCCGGACAGAATGTTAGAATCAAGCTCAGAAGATAACGGTCTATCATCTGGGTTGGTCTTGGTTAATAATTTACTCAATACCGGTATTGTAGCACAGTTCGATGCGTCTTATACTAACCACAATTATAATTTTAGGAGAATTGTCTATAGTGATTTGAGCGCTATTGCGCCGGAGCCTTATTTTAAACAGATCACTAATCGTCTAGCCGAAATTCACGCCGTTAATGTAAGTAACTATTATCGGTTTCAAAAGTAAAGTCTCCTGGGTTTGAAATGTAATAACTTTCATTATAATGGGCAGAATATAAATAATACAAAATTTTTGCGAAAACTATAACATATTTTTGTAATATATCAAAAAATCAGTGTGTTGCAGAACATAGTTATAAATAAATTAAATGTAAATTGGGAGCATGAAATTTCCATGTTTTCCTCGTTAGCACATATTCTATCCTGAATTAATCAAAAATAATTATTCAACAAAAAAAATCATGCTTTTGACACAATGTAGACTGGACTTTATACTATTAAAAAACTATAATTTGAAGTATGACAAACGTGTATTTCGGCATTATAAGTGAAAGAACTTTTTTGTTATATTTTAAATATTCACTCTATATCTATTTGATAAATTTATTATTAAGTATATTTCACATTAAATAAGTGAAATTTTTTTTTTTTATTTATTATCAAATAAAAATAAATGATTAAAAAGAAGGATAAAGTAACAAATAGTGATATTTTTTTAATAAATATAATTAAATATTCGACATTCTTGTAGTTACAAATATTAAATATTATAATTCCGGAACATATGTGCAATAATTTATATAGAAATCTTGCCGCTCTATACACTTTGGGATCGAACATATTTGACTCATGACGATAATAGTAAAACAGTAAAATTGAAAAAGTTGAGACTTCCTCGGTTTTAACAATTAATTGCACGTTATACGTAATTATTTTTACGTTTTTCTTTCACTTCAATAATCATACACATGGACATATTAATATTTTTTTCTGTATGTAATGTTAGCTGATGTTAAGTTTTTCTTTATTTATAACAAATTTCAATAATTATAATACTTCTTTTATACCTCAAATGAAGATAAAGGTGCATATTATCACACATTAAATTTTGAAAAGCATACATTTGACGATATATGAATTACATTTGTTTGAAATTAGTGGATCTCAAAATTTCAATAAAAATGGGTCTCATTTTTTACATTTCATACTGTAATATTTAAATGGTACAACAAAAAAACAGTATATTTTTCTTCATGCAAAATAGAAATAATCATGGAATATCATCATGCAAACCGCAATTTTTTTTGTTTAATTTTGTAGAAGTTATAGTGTCCTAAACTCTGGGGATCTTACTTTTGAAACCGATAATAATAAAAATATTTTATTACTGTATTATGTAAATAATAAGTTTTCCTATGTTTCTTGAAATTTTTTTAATGCCACAATAAAAAATTTACACAATGTTATACATACATATATGTTCTAAGTTTTGTATATTAACATTCACAAGTTGGTGTGCTTAAATATTCTATAATATAACTATTTTTTTAATAAATCAGCATGAGGAATGCAATTTTTAAAAAGGTAGAATAATTAAAATTAATTTTATTCATTTTGTTGTAATTTATTTTCTGCACCCAAATTCGGTCGTTTTTTAAACATGCAATTTACTAATACTTTATATCTAGGCTACATGAAAACGAACAAGAATACTAACAAGTAAATAATAATATAAAATTATAGGATATTATTGCTAATAGAAAAACTTTTCCAGAGTCCGGAAGAAAGAAGCATATTAATCCAAATATTGGAAAGCGGATACAGATTCACATTAGGTTCTATTGCTGGCGGTACGTAAACTATTTTAATATTATTTGAATAAATATTTAAACTTAAAGTTTTATAGCTGTCGGTGCCACAGCCGTATACCCAATAGATTTAGTCAAAACGAGAATGCAAAACCAAAGAACTGGCTCGTTTATTGGTGAACTTATGTACAGAAACAGTGTGGACTGTTTCAAAAAAGTCGTGAGGCATGAGGGCGTGTTTGGTTTATATAGAGGGCTTGTACCGCAACTTATGGGTGTCGCACCAGAGAAAGCTATCAAACTTATGGTAAAGAAAAAGACAAATTAAAATAAAATGAAAAGTAATATTTTTGTTTTTATAGGTCAATGATTTAGTCAGGGACAAATTAATGGATAAAAATGGAAACCTGTCACTGTATTCAGAAATCATTGCTGGAGCATGTGTACGTTAAGTTGTATCATTGATTAAATAATATTATAGATTGACAACCATATTAGCATTTGTGTACCTCAATTTGTACTGGCATCTTTGATTATTTTAATATTTAGCCTTTTTCGCTTAAACGACTAAATTTTTCTCTGAAATTTTAAACATGTTCTGTAAAAATCTAAGGCGCGCATTAGTTAAAAATAAATTTATAATTGTTAAATTAAAATTGCCAGGTACAGGTGTCTCATTTGCGAAATTTTTTTTACGGTATCTCGGGAACTATTACTGATAGAGCAATATCGTTTGTATATTCCACGGTCAACTTGTTAAGAAAAGTTTAATGGAATTTTCGATCTGTTGTTTCTGAGCTACAGACAAAAATTTGTTTTTCGCTTATTTCCAAAATATCTCATAACTTATTTATTATAGTAATTATAGAAAAATTGTTTAAACAAATTTTGTAGTTTTTTAGTTAAAATAAAATGGCGTAATTAGATTTTTTGAAAACTTCATAATTCTATTTATGATTTTTTAAATGGCAACCTTTGATGAAAATATTCCTATCTTTTTGCATATTTTATAAGCTTTTCAATGATATAAAATAAGTCTACATTCTTTTGTTTTACACATATAATAAAAGATGAATTTTTAATGTTTTGGGGTGAAAAAATTGAAAATTATTAAGAAACAAATGAAATAAACTATAATAGTTCATTTCAATAATTATTCTAGACCAATTATTTTCAAATTATTTAAATCGTTATTGATCGACATCACAGTCGGCTTTTTCACAATTCGAAAATGGCTATTTATGTAATAAGTTGCGAAATGATAGTGTTTTAGACACGTCGAGAAATTTGTATGCACGGGCGTAAGCGAGTTGTACAATACGTCAAGTGCCTAAAACACTCATTTCGCAATGTATTACATCCCAGGTTTTTTGTAATAGCGTTTTAAAACAGATCATTTATTCTCAAATATCAGCAATGTCAACATTTTGAATTTTTCAAAATTAAAAAGTAGTCAGACGTCAGGTTCATCTGGTCGTTACTAAATAAAATAATTTGAAGCACTATTGCTTAAAACTAACATTTTACGCATTAAACTGTCATTTTTAAGGACTAGTGCTTAAAAGTATTTCATTTAGCAACAAAAATGGCAATCAAAAAGTAGTTGTTATAAAACGCTAGTATAAAAAAATGGTTTAATAAGCTTTTAAAGTAAATAAATTAAAAATATGTGCAAAATTGAAGCAAATAATATTAGAAATAAACAAATGATGAATTATATATATTTTTTTCATTTGTTTCTTAATAATAAGTGTGTTGGGTATGGCTACAAAGAAATTTCTTTGCTTACAAATTGAATTATGAATGTACCTTTTATGTGCGAGTATTAGATATGGCGATATCTTCTGTAGAATAAAATTGTGGAACGTAGATTTTCTATTGCGTTGTCAATCTTCCTGTATAGATGATTTAATCAGTGCTTTTATATTTTATTTTTTACGTAGCTGTAGCAATGATTTTCACTTTCCAGGCGGGTGGTTCTCAAGTAATATTCACCAATCCCCTGGAAATAGTAAAAATCCGACTTCAAGTAGCGGGTGAAATCGCCGGCGGCAGCAAAGTCCGCGCTTGGACAGTCGTAAAAGACCTCGGTCTCTTCGGACTGTACAAAGGCGCAAGAGCTTGTTTCCTCCGAGATGTGCCATTCAGCGCCATCTATTTCCCTACATATGCACACACTAAAGCGAAACTGGCCGATGAGAACGGCTATAACCACCCGCTAACTCTTCTTCTGGCCGGTGTGATCGCTGGTGTGCCCGCAGCCGCGTTAGTCACACCAGCGGATGTCATCAAAACTAGGTTGCAGGTTGTCGCTAGGCAAGGGCAGACTACTTATAATGGAGTATGGGATGCCACGGGGAAAATATATAGGGAAGAAGGGCCAAGAGCTTTTTGGAAGGGCACGATAGGTAAGGATACTATTATCGGTTTCAAAAGTTAAGTCCCCTGGGTTTAGGATACTATAACTTCTACAAAATTAAATTTAATAAATCGCTGTTTGCACATTGATATTCCATGATTATTTCTATTTTACATGAAGAAAAATATATATTTTTTGTTTTACCATTTGAATGTTACAGTATGAAATGTAAAAAATTAGACCCACTTTTATTGAAATTTTGAAATACACTAACTTCGAACTAATGTAATTCTTATATCGTAAAATGTATGTTTTTCAAAATATAGTATGTGTTAATATACACCTTTATGTACAATTTGAGGTATAAAAGAAGTATTATAATTATTGAAATTTGTTACAAATAAAAAAAAAAACTTAACGTCAGCTAACTTTTCATACAGAAAAAATATTTAAAAAAATATTAATATGTATGGATTGTATGATTATTGAAATGAAAGAAAAACGTAAAAATAATTACATCAATAACGTGCAATTAATTGTTAAAACCGAGGAAGATGTTCAATTTTCTGTTTTACCCCGTCGGGGTCATAGAGGATGCCGGCTTACAAACTTTGTGTACGTTCGTCTATTATCGTTGTGAGTCAAAGATGTTCGATTCCAAAGTGTATAGAGCGGCAAGATTTACTATTAAAATTATTGCACATTTTTTCCGGAATTATAATATTTAATATTTGTAACTACAAGACTGTCGAATGTTTAATTGCATTTATTAAAAAAAAAACATCTTTATTTGTTACTTTATCCCTATTTTTAATCATTTATTTTTATTTCATAATAAATAAGCAAATTTTTTCATTTATTTAATGTGAAGTATAATAATAAATTTATTAAATAGCGATAGAGTGAATATTTAAAATATAACAAAAATTTTCTTTATAATGCCGAAATACACGTTTGCCACTTTACAGTGCGCAGAATACGTATTAGCTCAGCTTAAGGCAGAAAATTGTAGAAATTGTGATGTTTATATTCTGGCATTATACCATTTGTTTTTTATTTATTTATTAATAAATACGCTAAGAATATGTATTACTAACAGAATAACGAAACAAAATTTCTTAAAAAATAATATTAATCGAGATACTCTTCTGTTACTTTTTATTTAATTCATAGAAAATAATAAATTTGACATACTTCAAATTATAGTTTTTTAAGTTTAAAGTTCAGTCTACATTATGTCAGAAGCATGATTTTTTTTTTGTTAAATAATTTCTGATTAATTCAGGATAGAATATGTGCTAACGAGGAAAACATGGAAATTTCATGCTCCCAATTTACATTTTATTTATTTAAACAAAACTATGTTCTGTAACACATACTGATTTGTTGATATATTACAAAAATATGTTGTAGCGTTCGTAAAAATTTGTTTCAAGGAGAGAGCATAAACTAATATTGAGGGCGAGGGGTGTGTAACATGGTGGGAACGGACGTAAACATGACATGGATCAAACTGGAGTAGGGATTTTGCGCGGCATATTTGAAAAAAAATTGACATTTATAACACGAAAAAAATTTTAAATCACAAAATTATTAATAAATAACCAGTGATCACTGTAAATAACTGATTATCATTGTCGGTACAGCTGTATTAGATAATTTATTACAAAACGGGGATTTATCAAAGCAGTTACTGGCAAAATGTTCTGAACATACGTAACTATTTTGGTTAGGAACCCAATTCTTTCTTCGAATTGCATTAATCCATGCTTGACGTAAATCTTGGTTATTAGGAAATCTGTATTAATTAATTTATTAATTATAATATAAATATAAAACAAGCAGTATAATTTATTATACTTATGAAATTAAATTCTTGACTGTCTTTCTTTCTGTAATTGCAACTGCTTTACTGATTTTCGTCCTGATCGGTTAAAACAACCAACAACACAACACAATACCATGTTTTTTCTTGTTCTACAAAATTCGCAGAGCTATTATTTGTGAATACTTCATACAATAGAAATCAAATGTACATAAACACTGCAGATGAAGATCTGGAAGTCTACAAGAAAACGCTGAAATAACGAAATATACTGATTGAGAAACAAATTTAAATAAATGCAAGTATTTCAAAACTTACATGACTCTTTACTTGAAAAGCTTAAACACAGTCGCAAAGAAATATCAATAAAATACACGCAAAACACAACGAACACCATTGAGGCCAACGCGTATAATGTTTTGCGCAGACAAACGACAAACGCCAAGTATACAAAAATGACAGCGGTACAAGCTGTAGTGGGGGAACTGGCTTCACTTGCTGCTGCTAACGCTCTCTCCATATTTGTTCCTTCCTCCAAGGTTTCATTATATTCTGTCTATTATAATGAAAGTTATTACATTTCAAACCTAGGGGACTTTACTTTTGAAGCCGATAATAATTACATAATATTTTTATGCGGGAAATTTGATTTATTATTCTTGCAGCGAGAGTTTTGAGATCATCACCGCAGTTTGGTGTAACGTTACTAACGTATGAAATTTTACAACGTTTGTTCTACGTAGACTTCGGAGGATCGTAAGTACTTTTAAATATTTGTTATTTTAGACTGAATGTTTGTTTGGTGGTAGTTCACTTATAAATATGAAGTGGTTTATTATGTTATATGTTTGCAAAGGGATCATGTAACAAGGTATTTTTCCGTTGCTAGGTTTTTGTCCCTCTTTTATTGTTTTCACCTTGCAAGTATTGTACCTTGCACCAAATTTTTACTATACTGTCCTGGATAACGTGTCCAACATGAGGATCAGTTGTGGCCAACACAATACCTCTCGCCATTTTCATATTAGGCTTCATAAATATTGTATTTAACATTTTTGGTACATACAAAAAAATCTAATTACATCTATTCTTTATTTTTCAATTCATTCTAAGAACAAGTTTCGTTTTAAATGTTCGAGATTCTTTCAATTCATTTGACGAAATTGGCGGTATTTCTGAAGGGTATATGATGGAATATATGTATAACAAGCGTGTGTTTAGTTGACACTGAGACTGTACATACTTTGCCTTATAAATGAATCCCCTTTCTTTTTATACCAATTTTAGATGATGACGGAGTCTTTTCCTCGTTATAACAATGGCATATTATATTTACTATTACATCTCGACTTGTCCATGTACGAATTTTAGGTTTTCCGCATTCAAGCCAAGGACAGTGTCAACTTAACGTGCAGCAACTATATCTATGATTTTAAATATTTAATTAATGATAAAATAAGAAATATTAAATGTACTTCCCAGAAAAAGCCTTCAGTAATATCTCTGGATTTTTGACATTTATGTCAATTACAAATATTTTAATTTTTCAACTGGTTTCCATGGGCTATTTGATTCATTATACAATGGATTATTCATATATTTATAATTCTCTATCTCTAAATCTATAGAAAATATAATAAAAATGTTCAATGTATTGGATAGAGAATTTTATATTCTTTAATATTTGTAATAACATAAATTTCCAAAAAATAATATTTAAAATATTTTTTTAAGAAACTACTACTTCCGGTTGTTCAAATGTTATCAATACCTTTTCAGCCCTTTCCATTAATGTCAGATTAAGGTATACATAGTTAAATTGGTCTTTAGTCATATAGAATTTGAGAAACCGTGTCTACGACTTCCACACATACACACACACGCACACATCACACACACAGACATCGTAAAAATGTTAAAATCGGATTCTAGTGACTATAAATCGTGCTTATTCATTAAAATCTGGATATGTATTTTTAGCATGAATCCACCTCTCTTAGCAGATATAAAAAACCGTCAAATATATATTTTCGTCTATATCTAGTGACCTGTGATTTATTTCGGATGAACAAAACACCGCTAAAATGTTGTACTAATGGGGAAACTTTTGTCTAATTAATCATCATTGTATCACTTAGAAATAGGTCTGGAGATCTCCATGATGACCACGTAATCCTGGACATTTTATATAATTTAATATATATTGCTCTTTCTAGATTTGTTGATCTCATTTTGGTCGGCGTAGAACACATATTCAAAAATGTTTCTATACTTAGACTAGTTGCATGTAAAATATAAATGTTATAGATATAATATGTGTGCTTTAAATGTTGTATAAGTTGAAAAGAAACGAAATAATTGTAAAATATCACTTACAGTCGACCAAGTGGATCCGAACTGAAGGTAGCTTCAATGGGACTCCAACCCGAGGCGAAATCAAGAAACCCGGACCACATCGGTGGCTATCAAGTTGCAACGCCTATCTTCTCGGGCATCGAAACGAAATTCGGAATTTGTTTACCCAAATTCACTGTACCTAAAACAACATGAGAACATTCGTTTAACCTTAAGCTTTACTAAATACGTTCTTTAGATAGGATAGGTAATTCCATATTTTGAATGAGCTATTTTTATTAGGAATATTTAAAATATTTGAAATATTATTAAAAGTTATATCAAGATATTATTGTTGTTTGATTTACACAAAATACTGTTAATGTTTTAATTGAAATTATTTTTTAAATATTTGTTTTTGATATTTATACTGATTGAACAATTTTGTTACCTTCATTGATGTATTGCGAAATATATTTACATATATTTTCAAATTTGCTCATCTTGTATTACCTAATAAAATGAACTATTTAAATTCATTCTAGGTCATTAAATTCAGGTAGGTAGCATGCTTTTATTCATGATTTATGTTCAGGATGTGGATAAGAGCGGATGTACTTTATTAATATTTTAAAAGGGGTTTACTGTGATGGAACCCAAAATTATAAATGTGGTTAAATTTCTTATCTGTGGTTTAGATGAAGTGTTAATAAATACTCGAAATAATCCATATTAGCTGGCATATTTGTTAAAATTATTTATCGTGACTTAAATAGTATTTTTTTAAAAATAATAATGGAGGAAGTTTTTATTTTTTATTTAAAGTAAATATATTTCCACATAATAACGTAACTTTAAATTACATTTTTAGCTAAACATAAATAACAGTATAATAATAACACAGAACAGATAAATTAATATTAGTTTATCTGCTCTGTGATAATTAGTAAATATCTATTATTTATCAAGATTGGATAATTCGCCGATTATTCTTAAAAATTGCCGTAATTTTTTAAGGTGTCTTATTTCTAAACACTGACAAACAAATGACGTCAATTCTTTGCAAACTTTATTAGTTTTACATGTATTGATAGTAAAGCTATGAATTTCATTTGACATTACAAGAACAAAATATTTCAGAAAATACATCTTGCAATGGTAGCACAAGAACCATAAAATATCTATAAGTAGGTAATATTAAAAAAAAAAAATACCGATAATTACGTTAGTTATTATTTGTTTTATATATGCGTTAAATAAAATAAAATTTGAGCGATTAGGCCAATTAATATGGATTAGGGCTCGTATTATTCTTAAAATATCGACGTTTTGGTCATCGATCGTTTCGGTAAAACTTACCTATAGATTCATAAGGGAAAGTCAGATCTTACAGATTCTTACACAAAAACAATTCTTAAATTAAACAAATGGTACAAAGGTCTCAAACATTATTAATCACCCTCATTAACACACTTCATAGTTAAATAACTATTACGTAACAAGATCTGAAACCTAATACTTTATTGGGTAGGCAAGCATATTCTAGAGCGAACTTTGACAACTTGTGAACCCAGTTAAGATATTTTCAGGTCATGTTAGGTACAATATATTTTGCGGTAATGAAAAAAAGAACACATACATAAAATCTATAGACATACATTATTTTATTTTATTTATGATAGTGTATAATTTGATGTCTAGTTGTTAGGTTTTAAGTTTGTAAAATGGTTGTTTAGCAATAAGGTTTCATTATACACGGGTTGCCGAGCATTCTTTTTTTTAAAACGTTAAATTTGCAAAAACAGTTTGAATATTTTGTTATTTTGTTATCATAGCAAACTTCTCTCATTTAATATTGTGATCCTAATTCAATAAGTTTTATTTTATATTTATTGGGTTATTAGATTAACCCATTCATGACTAGTTTTACGTTCTTGTATGGTAAATAACTATTTTATTGCGAGGAATAAGAAATAAATAAACAACTGTTCGCCATGGAAACAACCATGTATCGGAAAGTAACTTTCCGATCCTTTATAGATAATTTTCCGAGCTAGATCAGTAAAGAAGGAAATTTCGATCAAAAAATTGATCAAAAACAGCTCATTTTCTGAACGATCACGAAAAATTACTTTTATTTATTTTAAAAATTAAAATACAAGGTTTTTAGATTCACAAATATTTTTATTATTCGAAAATCTAATCTTGGTCCTTTGGTCTCTATATGTAAAATGTCGGGTTTAAAATTCCTGGTATGATTTTCTTCTATTAAATGATTAGAAAAAGTTCAGTCACTTTTTTGTTTTTATATGATTTTTTGTGTTCATTCACCCTTATATTGAAATTTCTCCCTGATTGGCCTATATACAAAGCATCACATTTTTCACAATTTAATTTATAACACCTTGTTTTGTTAAAATATTCGTTTTTTCTTTAACATTTCTTATACGTTTTCCTAAATTATTATATGTTTTAAATGCAATTTTATTATTAGTGTTTTTTTTATAATGTTTGCTATTTTATTTGATATTGTACCTATGTATGATACTTTTATAAATATGTTTTCTTTTCATTTATTTTGGTTATAAATGTATTTTGAATGTTTTTAATTTTGTTTTTTGAACTAAATTGTATATGATTTTATGTTTAAGAATCTGTATCAGCATACTTACCATTACTTAAAGTATATACCGAAACGTCCAGCATTCCAGTATTTGTTAAAATCAAAATTATATTTACTAGTATAACCGTGATAATGTTATATATTTGAATAAAATATTTGTATGTGCTTATATTGTTTTTGAAAATAATTGCTTGCGTAATATTTATGATTTTTTTCAATAATATTTATATTTGAAATTCGGAAAAGCGCCAAATAATGACAAGTTTATCATAATATACCTGCGTGATTTCTGACCTCGAAAGTTGTCGGTATAAATAATTGCATATAGGTAATTACGATAATTACGAGGAAATTCGTTAAACAAAGTTGTTTACTTAGCCAATCACATATTTTAATGGCCAACAAATGTTTTCATTCATGAATATTCGATACTGCACTGAGAACATAGTGGCTTGTGGTGAAAATAGATTTCTCTACTGTTTCTCGCATGTTACATTTTATTTCGCACGTACTATTTTAAGTTATTTTTATAATTGGGTCATGTCCTTACAGTTCCACGACTTTATTCTAGCGGTCATTTTGACAGCATTTACATACTATAGGGCAAAAAGCTTTATATTTCTTTATATTTCAGATATTTTACGACAATGCGTATTTTTAAATAATTAATTAGTGCTACTGAATCATTCCTTAATTTTTTTAGTATAAATTATGTGTAAAAAGTGACTCGCAGTGTAAATTATAGTGCGGTACGTAATTTTATTATTATTTAAAGAAGAGTTTAATCTGAAATAAAAAATTAAAATGTCATCACAAACAAGGAAATTATTTTTCGAGGTTAGTATTGTTAATGTCATGTTTTTTTTTTTGTACACGTGTGTTACATTCATAAATCATTTCAGAGAGCGAACACGGAGCGATTACATGAAATTTTTAACAAGTATGCATCTTTTGAGAAAAATGGAGAAAAATATATGACCCCTGAAGACTTTTTGACAAAATATTTAAGACTGTTACCCGAAAAAAATTATAATGCAGATTCCTTGCGTCTATTTGCCAGTATAGTAAACACCAAAAAGGATGGACTGATTTCATTCGCAGAGTTTCAAACATTTGAAGGACTGCTGTGCTTTCCCGATGCACTGTATAAAACGGCTTTTCAATTGTTCGACACGAACGGAAATGGAGAAGTTTCTTTCGGTAAATTGGTTTCAATGAAAGGGAAATGGAACAAATAATTTATTCGTGAAACAGTAAAGTTTTGCAATTATTTTTCTGTATTATCTTCGAGCATATACTGACTAGAGGCCTTACGGTGTTTATTGTTTATTGTGATCGGAAGATATTCTGGAGGGGAGATTTGCGGGGATGGAAGCCATGGTGTATTGCGGGCTGCGTATTATCAAAATATTTGTGATACCTTTTTATGAAGTAATGCTTCATAGTTGTTGCTTTTGAAATACCGGGAGTTTATTTTATCAGTAAACATAGGGTATATCATTGCCATAGTTACGATATGAATGTTTGACAGCAATGTATTGAAGCGTTTATTTTATGAGTAAACATAGGCGTTTAACATGGGAAGCAGTTTTTTGTAAATATAAAGGTCTGGCAAAAAATCAAGCCATGCTAGTGAACATGATACTAGTACATTACATCTTGTACAATATTTAATATTAATTAATTTAATAATATTGCAAAAATTGCAATAAATTACAGAAATTGTCAAATAAATAATTGTTTCACTTTTTTATTATGCAATATGAAAAGCTTTACAAATGTCTCCGGTGGCGCAGTGGAAATTTTTGGTTGGGGTTCGATTCCCCGTTGGAAAATAATTTTATTTTTTTTTACGTAAAAATTGTTCAACTTTTAAAAATCAATTTCTATATTACAATCACTTAAAAATAATAATTACATTGTAATAAATAAAGAGAAAATAATTGAGAATAATTGATTACAATAATCAAAATATAGATACAATACTAATGCATTGTATGTCCTTTGATATTAATAAAAATAGCTGAAATATAATAAATTTTTGTAGATATTGTCTCTATCAAATAAAATAAAATGCATTATTATTGTATCAATATTTTGATTTTTGTAATCAATTATTCTCAATTATTTTCTCTTTATTTATTACAATGTAATTATTGTTTTCAAGTGATTGTAATATAGAAATTGATTTTTAAAAGTTCAACAATTTTTACGTAAAAAAAAATAAAATAATTACCCCAACGGGGAATCGAACCCCAACCAAAAATTTCAGACGCCACTGTTATAACCACTGCGCCACCGAAGACATTTGTAAAGCTTTTCATATTGCATTATAAAAAAGTGAAACAATTATTTATTTGACAATTTCTGTAATTTATTGCAATTTTTGCAATATTATTAAATTAATTAATATTAAATATTGTACAAGATGTAATGTACTAGTATCATGTTCACTAGCATGGCTTGATTTTTTGCCGAACACTTTGTATTTACAAAAAACTGCTTCCCATGTTAAACGCCTATGTTTACTCATAAAATAAACGCTTCAATACATTTCTGTCAAACATTCATATCGTAACTATGGCAATGATATACCCTATGTTTACTGATAAAATAAACTCCCGGTATGTAAATGGGTCCATAAACCATTTTTTTATTTTTAAATAAAAGTTTGTTTAATTTTAAAGCAATTCGTGGTATCAAAAGGTATAATTGTTTTTTGTATGGCTGCATTTGATTTTTAAAGAAACCTATAGCTACCTGTCTCACACCAGTTTCTGTAGTAGGCTGCGCGAGAAAGATACCAATAGTGTGGCGTAATCTGTAACACTGGAAATAAATTTAAATATCTTAAAAAATTAATTATTAAAAAAAATGTTTATATTTCTTATTCGTTATTTATTGAGTAGTATTTTAAGGATAAAGTGAACATTTTATTATTTTTTGTTTATGGGTCCCATTATCATTATTTTCTATAAATTTCAGTCTCTTTTCTCATTATTAGCAGGAAACCTAAAAGTTACATATTGTTTACTATATTAATATAAAAAAAAAATCCCAATTTCTTACACATGAAACGAAATTTTCATTCTTTCTTTGTATTTTTCAATAAAATTTGACACAACACAGTATAAAACCATATCGCAATATGAAAAAAATTATACACAAAATCACAAAATAAATATATGCTTCGAGATACACTCACAAACTACACGCGAAAATAGGTTAGGTTACAGTAAAATGACAAGTAGTGGTGTATAACACAATAAAACGCTGCCCGCAATACACTATGACTTTCAGCCCCGCAAATCCCCCTCTGGCATATCTTCCGATCACAACATGCTATGCGTAGCTATAGGGAATTACTTCTCTAGTCAGTATTCGCTCGAAATGAATTACCATTTTCTGCTGAACTTTACATTAAAAAATAATTTTTAAATCAATTATTTCAGGTGAATTCGTTGAGATTGTAGCAAAAACTGAACTACATAAACACATTGAATTCAACATGAATAGCGGATTTGTCGATCTCTACTTTGGGAAAAACAGGGAGCGAAAAATTGAATATTCGGAGTTCAGTCAGTTTTTACACGATTTTCACGAGGAGTATGCCAGGGAAGCATTTCGTAGATTTGATAAAAAAGGAACAGGATTTATTTCATTAATTGATTTTCAAGATATCATGATTAGTATTAAAAAACATCTACTAACTCCAGATGTAGAATCGCATTTAATTGAGGTTTGTAACAAAATATTCCATCTGTCCCAAATTATGGTATACGTTACTGGTTTTATATTTCTCCTAAAGTATGATATCAAAACTTTCAAATTGCATTTTTTTTTTTACTTTATTAAAATCAGTAACGGATCCAGTAAGATTTTGTAGGAAGGACGATTTTAAATTTTTTGAACAATTCCTTCAGGAATACTAGTTTTTTTCTCAATATTTAAAAAAAAACCATACCCTTTCTTTAGGGGGGGGGGGGGGTATATATTTTGATTAAAATACGAGGTGTGGCAATTAAATAACGGAATTTATTTTTTACCGGCTTCCCTGTGAATTTGGCAACATTGCAGACTATGTCATATTAATTTGTTATTTTCCCTCCATCCACTGTTCAAATTTCAAGATAATTAGGCAAACCGTTCCGGCAGTAGCCTTTGGTTGAAGTTAACTACTTTCTCGTACTCCGCCGGAATTGGTAGTGTCAATATGAAATTCTGTGTGAAACTTAAAAAATCCGATACAGAAATGTACGAATTGTTGAAGAATGTTTATGGTGATGAGGGTCTATCTAGTACTCAAGTTTTCGAGCAGTTTAGAAGATCTAAAGAAAGAAGAAAAGAGATCGGAGGCGATTAGCGCCTAGGCCGTGTACTGACATTATTTTTTTCGAAATGCGAGTAATTGTTCACATGGATTGGGTGCCTGAGGGGCATTTCGTTAACCAAGCATATTACAAGAAGGTTTTGATAACCCTTCATGCACGGATGAGAAGAAAAAGGGCTGAAATGTGATGGATTCTCCATGAAGACAACGCGCCGGAACAAAACGCCCTGTCCGGCAAGACATTTTTGACGAAATACAAAATCACCGTGTTGGTACATTAACTGTACTCACTTGACCTAGTGCAATGTGACTTGCTATTACTCCCAAATTGTAATTCTGCGTTAAAAAGCACCATATTCGGGGCCGAGATGTAGTTATAGAAAAGCGGCAGAGCTTATGAACAATATAACAAAAAAGGCCTGCAGGCATTGCTTCCAACAATGGAATATTCGCATCGGGCGGTGTAGGGTTCGGGGAGGAGAGTACATTGAAGGTGGCAATATTTGTTTTGTGTAATTTTATATATTGTCAATGTTCTAAGATTAATCTTGTTATTTAATTGCCACACCTCGTATATCTATAACAAAATCACCTACGCTAATCATGAATTGTTTCTGAAACAATTATTTGATGTGCGAATTTCAACTGCTACTAATTTAGTAATATGTATGCAAGTACTGCTCTTCAGAATCCAATTTACTTTGTTCTTGACCTAGCACTCAATGCTTTTCATTCTAGTGTTTATCTAAGTTGTAATCTTTGTATAATGTTTATTTTCCTCACATTTTCTCGGTTTCAGACTGCGAGTGGAAATCACGCAGGTCGCTGGGTGAGTTTTCCATATTTCATGGCGTTTAATTCGCTGCTGAATAATATGGAGCTAATTAAGAGGATATATCTGAACGTAACGAACGGACATAGGAACTTGGAAGTTACTAAAGAGGATTTCATGCACTCTGCACAATCTATGTCGCAGATTACGCCCCTGGAAGTGGATATTTTGTTCCAACTTTGCGATGCTTTGCATCAAACTGGGTGAGATATAATTTGCGCATTATGTTTGAGAGAATGGATGCATAAAATACTAAGATTGTGCAGTATGAATTCATTTTGTGTGGGTTGCAAGTTGGTATAGTCAGGGGCGGATTGGAGAAGTAAATCGGCCCGGGCGATTATTCTTAGTCCGGCCCTTTTCAGAGTGAAAATGATATATTACATACTCGTATATGTACACTGCTGAAAAAAAATCGGACACTTGGTTTTTTAATTTTTAATTTTTGTTATTATCTCGAGAACTATAAGAGCTACGATGTCGGTTAATTAGACGAAAGTTGTCCTACATTAGAATGCCATTTCAGCAATGTATTGTTTATACAGAAGAAACACATAGGTCATTTGATACAGACAAATATGTAAATTTTATAGATTTTTTTTTTTTGTTTTTGAAAACTTCTAAGTATGAAATGATTCCAGATTTTGATTTGCACTTCTGTAGGACACTTTTTATGGCAATATCCATTTTTTGTCACTACTGTATTTCACGCTACACTAATAAACCGACTTCGTACCTCTATAGTTCTCGAGATAATGACAAAAATAAAAATTAAAAATCAAAATGTCTGACTTTTTTATCCATCAGTGTAATAATTTTTATTTATGAAAATTATCACATTGTTATATGTATATATTTTTTGTGTCTCCATCCGGTAAGTAATTGTATATAATGTATTTCAAAATTGTCCAGAAACATGTTACCGGCCTAGGCCTATAGGCTAATAGGATTGGCTTTGAAAATCAAATTTTCCGATGATACCAACATAAAAAAACCCTAGTATTTAATATTTGGAACGAAATACATTGGCAATATTGCCTGGGGTAAAAAATGCATATAATTTTTATTTGATAACTCGACCTTGAAATTACTCGAAGTTCTTGGTAACTTTAACCGAAAACTGGAATCCATCAGAAACAGAACTTCGTTAAGTCTAATATTTTGGGGATACTCCTAGTTCTTTTTATTTGGTTTGATTTGTAAGTTTTGAAACTGGACGAAAAATTTATATGTATGTGCAGGAAGAATTTTTTTTTTATTCCAACAGATATCCATTTTTTTCTGGCATACTCGTATTCAATTTCGAATTATCGAACTTCCACGAAAAATAACATGTTTTCCAAATATTAGAGTAATTGTCCAAAATTTATATTTTTAAATTATAAAAAAATATATTCTGACTACATTATTTAATTGAAGGTGGCCAACCGGCCCTTAACTTAAGTTTGTCATACCAGAATGCCTTAGCATACAGAATGTTTCACAACTTCGGGTACAAACTTAATGTCCAAAATGAGTAAAAAAGTTTAATCAACATAGGTTTGATCTTCAACTGTTTACGAGAAAGAGGCCATTTTGTATAACGTAAAATTAATTTTTTGCATTCGATAGTAAACTTTTCTCTTATATCACTGTTTTACTTATTCATTCAATATTACAGTTATTAACATGCACTAAAACCAACCTGAGCGTATAAACTGAGCTAGTGTACAATTTATTTCATCGTGAAATGTACATTAAAGTTATAAGCTAATGAAGCTACTATTTTTAATTAATTAAACTCGGATTTACTGAATAGTTTTCCAATACAAATATTCATCAATATAGTTTTACTGAATTTAATGTTCATTTTATTTTCAGGAGGATTGTGTATAAAGATTTAAGTGCTATTGCCCCAGAACCGTATTTCAAGGAAATTACTAAGCGACTGGCTGAAATTCACGCTGTTTCAGTAAGTAATTAAAAAGGATTTACCGAGAAATTATATTAGAAAATAATGGCTTGTATGCTGAACACGCTATTAAATTTTGAGCAAAAAGTAACTTTTTATAAAAGAGATACAGGCGAGTTAATGTTTTCCAGATTCTCAGTATAGCTACATATTTTATTTTTAACACATTAAATTTTAAAACATTAATTTTGTGCAGAAGCTAAAGAATAGTTATTTACATTGAAAAAGGTTAATAAATGTGGAAAAATAGTACACCTCATGAGAGATATCTCTCCGTTGTTGTATAATGTACATACTTTTAAATAAAAGAATTTTTCTAAAATTTTAATCGCCCATTTTTTGGGTCGACATAGTGCAGTTTCATATTCAAAATACTTTTAGATCTATGTTTATTAATATACCGCGTGTAACATGAATACCGGGCCATAGGCGTTTAACATAGGAATCAGTTTTTCCATTGCCCAAAAGTGACCTCTTAATTGCAGACAAAAATTCTTCAAATAAATGTTGTATGCCTAGTTGCACCAATAAGGATTTGAAGGAATTAGAATTAGTAGAATTAATAGAGAATTAAATTCTGCATCTAAATCAATAATCACTATTTAAAATTTTATCAATGTATGTAATTGGTATAGTGATAGTCACATATCTAATATTGTGTGTAAAATTGACTAATATTACCACCAAGTTCATAACTGTTCTCATTTTTAAGTTTTTACCCAAAAAAAAAATACCTGCATTTGGTTAAAAAGTTGAAAATATTCAAAAATCCAATTTTCATGTATCACTGATTCCAAATCATCAAAACGCAGGTCGATAGCTCTTTTAGTTTTGGAGATATTCAACGTCAAATATTTTCTCAAAATTACCCATTTCTGGGCTAGATCTCTACCTAGTTTTGAATTATTGCCCCAAAAGTCAATATACTCCATATTCAGATAAAAACTTTAAAATTTTAAAAAATCTAATTTTCATGTATCTAGATACTTTTCAATGCGCTGATTCCAAATTTTGAAACCGCAGGTCGATATCTCTTTTCCTTCGCGAGATATTTGGATTCAAAATTTTGCATAAAACTGCCCATTTTTGGGTAATAACCCAAAAATGGGAAGAAGATACGAATTTAACGACACCACCATTCGATTCTGCGGATAAAAATATATAAGTATACCAATTTTCATAATTTTTGACTAACCGGTTCATTTTTTATGAATAAAAGTTTGAAAACCCCTGAAAATGGCAAAAATCTGAAAAAAATCGTAAGGGGTACACCTTAGATTTTTTCGATTTTTGACTATTTTCAGTTATTTTGCTTTAGAGATTGTTTGCGGTGTTCAAAAATTCTGAAAATTGTTATACATATGTAATTTTGCCCGTAGAATCGAATGGTGTTGTCGATAAATTCATATCTCGACCCATTTTTGGGTTATTACCCAAAAATGGGCAGTTTTGAGCAAAACTTTGAATCTAAATATCTCGAGAACGAAACGAGATATCGACTTGCGGTTTGAAAATTTACAATCACTGCACTGAGAAGTATCTAGATACTTAAAAATTAGATTTTTGAATATTTTTATCTAAATGTGGGGTATATTGACTTTTGTGGCAATAATTCAAAAAATGGGTAGAGATGTAAACTTGGTAGTAATATTATTTCATTGTAAAGAGAATGTTACGGCACAGACAAACATGTTTGTCTGTGGTTACGTAAGTGTATACTTTTTTAGAGTATTTGAACAACTGAGTGAATTTTTAGAAATTAAAGTTTAATGCCCGGTTGCACCGACGTTTCTTAAATTTACACTTAACAAAACTGAACTTACATTAAGTATCACTTAATTTTTATCTACTGTTGCACACGTATTTTTTTAATAACCTTAAGTAAGTGTAGTTTATATATTTTTAAGTTGTTTAAATTGTACTTTTAGTAACAAGAAAAATAAAATATAGGGATTTTTCATAGTTGATTTTGTTTGTGTCAAAATTTGGAGGTTATATTGCTAAGTTCGATTCAAATAGAATTATAGTTTTTAAAATTGAAATGTAATTAAATATATTCATTGTTTTTAGCAAAAATGGTATCAGACGGAAAAAGAAAGCGAACACGAAGTGCTAACTAAGTTAATAAGTAAAACATTGAAAGAAAAATGAATGCAATACTTACATGTTGTTATAGAATTCAATATTATTTTCTATTAAAATACTGAATATTTGGTAAATCGAAACTGTTGAAAAAAGCATGATCAGAAAGAGTATGAAAATGATCAGCTCTGACGTATATGCCTTGGTATTCCGTATAAAATTAAATCCAAAGCATCTAAATCGTCATCATCGTCAATAAAATCAATAACTTCATTGATTCTGATAGAAATTAAAAACGTTTCCATTCAATATAACCTCACTACTTACTTAAGTGCAAGATAAACCGTCAATTTCGGAGGCTTAAATTTATGGAAGCCTTAAGATGTTTATGGAGAGTTTAGCGCACGGTGCAACGAAATAAAACTAAACTTAAGGCTAAACTAAACTTAAATTCTTAAGTGGTATCGGTGCAACTGGGCATAAGTCTGAGAAATCATTATTGAAAAGATAATTACGTATTCATAGGAAGAGAAGATACAAATAACTGAGTAGTATTATTTTGATAAAAACCATGAAAACTATATTATATAATTTCTGACAGGTGAAATGTTACAAATTTTGTTTGAGATTTTATTTCAATACCATGTCTAACAGTATAAAGAAGTAACTTTTATAAAATTATAAACTCAATTTGCTCGGTTACCAAACATACAATAGAAAATATGATTATGGAATTGGATAAAGAATTTAATTCTCTACAATATTTATTTGAAACATTTTATATAAAATCAATAGGCCGTTTTGCGGAAGGAAAAACTGTTTTCCTATCTTAAACGCCTATGGCCCGATTTTCGTGTTACACCCGATATATGTAATTCCAATTTAAAAATTACCCATGTTCTGTAAATTACTGTTCATCCTTTGCGTTGTAACAATATTACAAAATATGCACTCTATATTCGAATGTATAGAGAATCCATGTAGGTACCTACATATTTCAAAAGATAATAATGAAAAGTCTCTTTGCTAGAGTCCCGAAGACCGTAATATAGTAATTCAAATTCTAGAGAGCACGTACAGATTCACATTGGGTTCAATTGCCGGTGGTAAGTTCCTCTCATTACAGTGAAATCCTGTTTGGAATTAATTTTTAATTCATGCAGCCTTTGGAGCGAGTACCGTGTATCCCATAGATTTAGTTAAAACTCGTATGCAAAACCAAAGAACCGGCTCTTTTGAAGGAGAATTAATGTATAGGAATAGTTTGGACTGCTTTAAAAAAGTTATAAGGTATGAAGGTTTTTTTGGAATGTACAGAGGGTTGCTGCCTCAAACTATGGGAGTTGCGCCAGAAAAAGCTATCAAACTTACGGTAAGGAAGAAAATTCATTTTGTTTAACGAGGTTTTTGTCTTCGAGCATATACTGACTAGAGATGTAATTCCCTATGCCAACGCATAGCATATTGTAGCCAGCGTTTTGTTGTGTTTAGTGTCACAACTTCTCATTTCTGTAGCCTAACCTATTTTTGCGTGTAGATTGTGAGTGTATCTCGAAGTATATTTTTATTTTGTGATTTTTTGTATCTTTTTTACCTCCCGCTACCCTTGGTAAGGGAGGTATAGGGATCGAGCTAAAAATCACATATCGAGATTTTAGTAAATGACCACGTTTTAAGGTCCCTAGAATCCAATTTTCACACATTTTCACGATGATGTCTGTATGTGTGTATGTATGTGTGTGTGTGTGATGTGTATGGATTTTGTCTTCGCTCTAACTCAAATACTATCATTCAGAAAATTCTGAAACCTTGTATTTATACCCTATTCTAATATGAAAAGAAGCCATTAGATTTTGGTGTAAATCGGATAACCGGAAATGAAGCTCGTAATGGACTTTCTTCAAAAAAATACCATTAAATGCCATTTTTTCGCATTTTATGTCTTATGAAAATTAAAGATTATTGAATTTTCTACAGGAATACATTAATACTTTTTCTATATATTTTACAGATACATTTAAAAATATTTTTTTTTATTAGTCGCGAAGCCTAACATAAACACAATTCCTTTGTTACACAGTTGATATTTCAAATGAATGTAACTGACATTAAATGTCACTGTCAAAAAACTAATCACTTCAAATTAATAATAGTGACATTTTAAAAAGAATATAGAAAATAAAGCAATAGTTTTCTGCAATGGAACAGTCTGCAGCGTTAGTAAATACGTATGTATTTAAATTAATAAAAATTAAATAGCGGGAGGTTTTGTGTTGGCCACATCAGATTTTTTCATATTGCAGTATGGAAATTTCGTTTCATGTGTAATTGGAATTTTTTTTACATTAATATAATAAACAAAGTGTAACTCTTAGGTTTCCTTCTAATAATGGGACAAGAGAAAAAAGATTAAAATTTATTGAAAATAAAGATAATTTACATATTTCAAAAGCAACAACTAGGCATTACTTCGTAAAAAAATAGTACAAATATTACGATAAAACGCAGTCCGCAATGCAATATAGCTTCCACCCCCGCACATCTCCCCACTGCATATCTTCCGAACACAACAAACACTGTAAGGCAGCCTCTAGTCAGTATATGCTTGAAAGTTTTTGTAATTTAATTTTGTTTCGACGCGAAAATTTTTGTTTTTGCAGGTAAATGACTTTGTGAGAGACAAATTTACAGACAATAATGGTAATATTCCAATCTATGGGGAAATACTAGCCGGATCATGTGTAAGTTTAAGACTAGTTTATGATAAAATCAGGAGTTTTATCTATTAATTTGTATAAATGTTTAATAATATAATAATTTTTGTTTCTAATAAAATCTGAGATACTGCTCAAATTGAAATTTAAATAAATGATATTGCATATAATTTACTTATAAATTACTGGTGACCTTTGATATTTGAAATGTTTAAATTTTGTTGAATTTTGGTTGTTTGAAATTTTAGGAATTCAGAACATTATAATTAAAGAGCATAAGGTACTGTAATTTAATAAAGGAGCAGGATCTGTGCTTAATAATATGCTGAGAAAAATATTTAATACAGGTGTATTTTATTTGGAATGCAAATACCGTGAAAATAATTTGCGGTTTTCCGAACTATTTGCTATTTAAAATTTTATGTTTTTCATATTTTCATTATGCTTTATACAGGAATGTGAATGTGAAAACGTAAATTGTCGGGTTAATTTTGTTTATACAGACATAAACCTTTTATTTTCCTGCTAAATGCCTGACACGATAATATTAGCATATTTTTCAAAGAATTGTAATTCTGTATTATTAATATTTAAATGTATATTGTAAATTCATAATTTATATTGTTCAATATTACACACTTAACTATGAAAACAAGAATTAAAATATTCATACTAGGCTCGCCAATATTTGCAGGTGTGCAGATGCTTTGTTAAATATAAATAATAACATGGCTTATTACTTATTTTTGAGTGTACCGGTAATTTTTATTCTTTTTCCTTAATTTACAAGTATTTAGTATTTATTTTTTTATAATTACTATTATTACATTTATTCTTGCCTAACCGGCTAAGAATCTACATATTATATATACTAGCTGACCCGCCCCGGCTTCGCACGGGTAAAGCTAGAATAACGATTAGCTACACGTGTACCAGTAATTTTTCACATTTACTTCGGATACATGCGCTGCGTAGGGAGCCGGCAACCTGCCTCGCATCGTACATGTAACAGACTTCGCCCACTGTCCTCCCGATACCCGTACCGCACATAACAGCGCCCTTTTCTAAACATGTCTCGGGTATTTTTACTTATGTACATATGGTGCAAGCTATCTCTCCGACAAATATCGAAAATCTGCTAACGGTTAAAACTTAAAGATAAAAAATAATTGAGATTGTACCGCCTTGAGGGATGATTTTTCAAAAACGCCAAAATTTTTATATGCCTAACTTGAGAAATGATGGGTTTTCCATACAAACTTTCATCCCCTATTTCACCCTTTCACCTTTAAGTTTAATTTTCGCGACAAAAGGTAGCCTATGTCCTTCTCTAAGGTCAATCTATCTCTATACCAAAATTCATCAAAATTGGTTCAGCGGGAGAAATGATGGGTTCTCCATACAAACTTTCATCCCCTATTTCACCCCTTCAAGTTTTATTTTCGGGATAAAAGGTAGCCTATGTCCTTCTCCAAGATCCAATCTATTTCTATACCAAAATTCAACAAAATTGGTTCAGCGGTTCAGGCGTGAAAACGTAACAGACAGACGGACAGAGTTACTTTCGCATTTATTATATTAGTATGGATTTTACCATGAATTGTGGTACATCATAAATTAACCCCCCCCCCCCCCCCCCCCCCCACCGTTTCTCAATGACTTCCTTCATCCAATCTTGTCCCGACCCTATATCGTCTAACAGTACCGTTTCTTTTCTTCCTTCTTTCGTAACATCCCTGTACGAAATCCTTAAATGCCTGATATTTTCCTCTTCTCACCCCCATAGCCTACAACTCCTATCATCACTTGATAGCCAGAAGTATTGAGTATTTTCACTAATTTTGATTTGAACTTTTGGAGGTTCATTTAACACCTTGTAAAGTTGTACTAGTTTTACTAATATAGAACTAATTTCTTGCAATCATGTAAACGAAATTTAAATTCAAGTAATTTAATCTCAGCTATTTATTGGATTTATACGAGCTTCTTGCTTCTTGAACGATGTACTGCGATTGAGTTGGATATATTGAAACCTTAGAAATCCGACTTGTATTTGATTAAATTTCTAATAGCTTTTAGTGTTCTACTATATTAGATTACTGAACAAGTAAAACATATTTTGAATAATTTAAGTAGGCAAATTATTAGTCAAGGAATAGAGAATTGCGCAGTTTCCAATTTATTTTTTTCTGAAAGAATTGTTCAAGTTATTCACTTTCATACATGTTTTACGTCTGGCAACTGTATATTTTTCAAAGTACATGGGTGTGGTTACGTAGAACATTTGTTCTTCGTTTATTAAGAAATATTTATAATTTCTGACGAAATCCATGTGCTTTATGTTGCACTTACTATATATATGTTGTTATGTTTTCAAAGTTATTAATATTACCATAATTCTCATCTCCTGAGGAAGGCTCATGTGGAGCTCGAAACCGGTCAACCCGAGAATTAAATAATAAAATTTATGACTATCTAGAAACAATTTATTCCCTCATTAATACATCCAGTCTAGCAGCCTTTTCTCTTATTTATTTATGGAAATTATGAATGAAAAGTTTTATATTTTCTAATAATTTAACATTAATGTTTCGAATTAGTTTATATTTCATAATTAATAGGAAAAAATAAAATTTATTTTTTTCGCAACTACTCTAATCAAAGTTCTAACCGTCACTAACAAAACTTTGTTTTCCAGACACAGAAAAATAACCTACTATTTACTAACAATTTCCTGATGTGTTGTTATTAATAACACCTAATAATAACAAGGTAATAGAGCGTATAAAGTATATCCAAGTTACTTACACTGAATATTTGTCATGATCTATTTGTCTTTTAGGCCGGTTGTAGCCAAGTATTATTCACAAACCCTTTAGAAATCGTGAAAATCCGTCTTCAAGTGGCAGGTGAAATCGCCGGTGGTGCAAAGGTTAGCGCGCTGTCTGTGGTGAAAGAGCTAGGACTGCTCGGGATGTATAAAGGCGCGAGAGCTTGCCTGTTGCGCGATGGTCCATTCAGTTCGATTTATTTCCCAACGTACGCTCACCTAAAAGCTAAATTTGCCGACGAGAATGGTTACAATCACCCAATAAGTCTGTTCTGTGCGGGAGTACTTGCTGGCATGCCCGCTGCAGCGCTGGTTACACCCGCTGATGTTATTAAAACAAGGTTACAAGTTGTAGCCAGAAAGGGACAGACCACGTATTCAGGGATATGGGATGCAGCGAAGAAGATACAGAAGGAAGAAGGGCAAAGAGCGTTTTGGAAGGGAACCACGGGTAAGGAATGAGGATATGACAAACCTCACAATAATTACGTTTTGGCGTTCGCGGTTATACTTAACACAAACAGTTACTTATTATCGGTTTCAAAAGTAAAGCCCCCAGGGTTTGTAATGTAATAACTTTCATTGTAATGGGCAGAATACAATGAAACAAAATTTTTACGAAAGCTACAACATATTTTTGTAATATATCAAAAAATTAGTATGTGTTAAGCCTCATTTCCACCGATTGTCCTAATGCGTAAGAGCAATAATTAATAACTAAGCGCAATGCGTAAAAATGTTTATCATATGACAACGTTTACTATCATTTCCAGCTTTGCATAAGGCTTAATGCTTAAGAACTAAGAGCAATGCGTAAAAACAAATGATTGAAAAATTCTAACCTGAACTGTCAACTCTCAGTCTATTTTATAATTATAAACTTTTAATTAATTTTTCGGTATCGATATAAATACAGAAAATTGTGTATAGGTATAACATATTAAAAAAAGAAGAATTGCTGCTGCAATGGCAGTCTACTAAACAACAAGTAATTCGGAAAAAAGATATGACATTTCTGTTGAATTGTCACTAAACAAAATAGCTGGAAATGGTATCCTAGTAAATTGTTATAATTCATTAAGCCTTATGTATTAAGCATTAAGACATTCGGTGGAAATGAGGCTTTACAGTCACTGAAATATATACTAACTGGAATGCGCGTACGAACCGTGACTGTGAAGCATATTGAAAGCCTGCTGCTGGAGTAGTCGGCAAACATCGAGACAGTTCGTGAGTAGACGGAAATTATTTCGTGTGGCGCATGTTTAAATAAATGAAGCATAATATGAAAACAAAACGATCAGCTATGATACGAGTTATTCGGCTAGGTTCGGTTCGGCACGAACGTGCGCGAACAGGACCAGCCATTATTGTCCAATGAGGCTTCAGTGCAGCGTACGCTGATAGGTAGAGTATGCGAGTTCCAGTTAGTATATATTTCAGTGGTTACAGTACATAGTTTTGTATAAATAAATAAAATGTAAATTGGGAGCATGTAATTTCCATGTTTTCCTCGTTATAATTTGAAGCATGTCTAATTTGTTGTTTTCTACGAATTCAATAAAAAGTGACAGAAGAATATCTCGATTAATATTATTTTTTAAGAAATTTTGTTTCGATATTCTGTTAGTATATTTTAAGCGTATTTATTAAAAATAAATAAAAAACAAATGATATAATGCCAGAATATAAACATTACAATTTCAACAATTTTCTACCTTCGGCTGAGCTAATACGTATTCTGCGCACAGCAAAGCGGCAAACGTGTATTTCGACATTAAAGTGTAAGAATTTTTTGTTATATTTTAAATATTCACTCTATCGCTATTTAATAAATTTATAATTTTAAATTATTATTATTACAATTGAATCTAAAAATTCCCGAAAAAGTCATTATATATGAAATTCTAATTTTTTTATAGAGACATTTCAAATTTGAAATCGCGGGTCGATACATCTTTTCATTCTTGAGATATTTACATTTAAACTTTTACCTATTTCTTAAAACGAAAAAAGGGTGGAAATGCGATCCTGACGACTTCACCAGTCGATTCTCCGGATAAAATTATATAAGTATACCAATTTTGACAAAATTTGCCTTATTGGTTTAGTCCACACAGCCAAAAAACGGAAATCCCTGAAACTTGCTAAAATCGCAAAGGGTCCTTAGATTTTTTTTGCGATTTTTGGCTATTTTCAGTTATTTCTCTGTAGGAATTGTATCTATTGTTCAAAAATTTTGTAATTTAGTATACTTATGTCATGCAAAAAAAATAATTGTACCTTTTTTCTGTTTAAATCGAAAAAGGATAGTTTAACTCATCGATCAGTATGATTAAATTATTTTTTATTTATATTTTTTGTTCTATAAAATCGTTTTAAAGTATGATATTTTTAAAAAGTTGCAAAAACCAGCCATGTTTTGTCGTCACAACGTTACGTACCAAGTTCAGATTCATTTCAAACAGACATTTTATATGGACACATAATTTCTAAAAGAAAAATATATATTAACTATAAATTGAGGATTACATATCTGAATATGCTATAATATATTAATATAATATCGTTCTATTTATTTTTATAAATATAATTTTCATTTGGCGTTAAATTATCTACGTTACATCAGATGTTTCTTTCACTTTTGAATCTTTGAATTAGACGGTAGAAGGTTATAAACGCATGTGAGACATTGAATATATTGCAGAATATTATTTTATTCTTTATTTTGGCACGAAACAACGTTCCATCAACATATTTACTTTCATAAATTTTAGGTTATCTTTAAATGTCACTTTGATGTTTAAGACAATGTGAAAATCAAAATAGTCGTGCCTGTCACTCTGTGACGTCAATGGACAAGGGACGAAGCGGGCTTCTAGCAGCCTCATTTTAAATAATGTCATTTTCAATTACAATTTTTTCATGATTAAAGATCGATTTGAGAAAAAATAAAAAATACGGGTCTATTATTTTTCACTACTCTATCGATTAAAATTATAAAAAAAGTCGTTCCCAAACATGGATCTCGACCCATTTTTTAGATATTGAGCACAAATGGAATTTTTGGAGTCCAAATTTTTAAAAGACAGTTTAATGCGTAAAATGTTACTTTTATGCACTAGTGCTTAAAAGTATTTCATTTAGCAACGAATAGATGAACCTGACGTCTGCCTACTTTTTAATTTTGGAAAATTCAAAATTTAATATTTTAGAATAAAACGCTCGTGCGTACAAACTTCATGTCGTGTGCCTAAAACACTATCATTTCGCAACTTATTACATAAATAGCTATTTACTTATAAAAAATATATTTTTGGAAATTTTGAAATTTTACACCACCGTGGGTATATATGAATTTGAAGCATTGAACATTATTGATTTTCTCATTTGGAAATTTTTCTGTTAATGTTGCATGAACATTTCCGATACATTCATTTGTGTTCGAGTTACGAAAAATAACGATAAAATGCTTTTAACTTTTGGCTATAACTTTTTTTGAATGAAAATGTTAAATAGTGTTTTGTTCACTTTTATCAATTTATATAAATGCGAATTTTAAAATATTTATGAATTTGTTTTAGCTCGAGTTCTTAGATCTTCACCGCAATTCGGTGTTACCTTACTGACTTATGAAATTCTTCAGAGATTATTCTATGTCGATTTTGGTGGCATGTAAGTTTTCACATCTAATTTAATTTTCTCAAATTAATATTTGAATCTTTTTTAGTCGTCCTACGGGCTCTGAATTAAAGGTATCAGATCCTAACTTCGAAATGAAATCCAGTAATCCGGATCATATTGGCGGTTACCAAGTGGCTAGACCGGTATTCACAGGCATAGAAACAAAGTTCGGGTTATGTTTACCAAAGTTTAATGTAGTCAAACAAACGTAAAACCAATAATGTAATTAATAATTCATAAGCAAACCAATAGATGCAATCATATACACATTGTTATGCAGATACACGCTTGTACATACTGTAAATTATTTGTAATTATTGTTATAACATGTTATATATTTTATTTTTATAGACTATTTTAGCAATATATTTATTTTTAAAATTTTGTCATTTATTTATTTATTTTGTCTCACATCAATATATTAATATTAAAATTACTGAAATAATTTAACATTATAAAACTTATTTATGTAAATAAATATTAACATTTATGTTAAAAGATACAGTGCGTTCAGAAAAAACCTAATTCGGAGTAGGCTATGAACACAAATTGACATTTAATTAAATACTTCCAAATTGACATATGTTTTTTGCTCCTAGCCTACTCTGAGTTAGGAATTTTTTGGAACACACTGTACTTAGGTTACTTATCTTTACACAATGACAGTTGTCATCTACGGCTGATGAAACGAGTTTGTGGTTACTATAAAGAAAAAAAGTGTTGATAAAATGTTGTATTACACTCGTGTGGAATACATATTAATCACGAAAGAAAAAATTTAGCCACAAGGTCCGGAGGGCGAGTAGCTAATTTTTTTTAGTGACTAATAGGGATGTTATATTCTTCGCTCATATAATAAATAACTAATGCCCGTTTGCACCAACAAGACTTACGCTTTAAGTCTTCTCAAATTTTAAGTCTGACCTAAATTTCTTTGCACCACGTACAAATTGGGAACTTAAAATCCTAAGCCAGGCTTAAATTTAAGCCCCCGGCAGTTGGCGACTTAAACTAGACTTAGCCTGTAAATCGTCACAATCTGTGTTTAGTTTTTGTATCTCATATTACTAACATGCTAAATTTTAACGTTTATGACGCTGACGACAATTTACAAGATAGCTGCACAATGCACATATAAAAAAAATTACTTTTTTAAACAATTTCGACTATCAGACGTCGCCGTCGTAAATGATAAGTATGTTGTGATAATTGTTTTATTTTGAAATAATATTTTTTCCATACATGTTAGTGCGTCTCCTGTAAATCATTTGTTAATTTTTTTCGAACTCTCGCTATATATTGGAAATCACTTGCCCAGTATTGCAGATTTTTTTTGTAGTGATTTTAGTAAACAAGTTGATATTGAACAAACTCAAAATGATTTCTATTTGCAAGCTGCAAATTTTCATCGTATTTCTGTTATTGTTAAGCAAATCGTTGTACGTACCTACATACATAATTCTTAAATAATTTACTTTACTGATTTATTCAGAAGAATTAATAATGTATTTAATGTATGTTTCAGTAGATACTGGTATAAAAATACAATCCCCAGGTGTGTCATTTGAACTCCTATTTCGTTTTTCAAATATCGCTAAAATAATAAATCCCGAATATTATTTCCAGTTATGTTATATTTATATAAATTTTACTTGCCCAAAACCAATGTTTTAATTATAAGATTATAAGTAAATAATAGTCATTGGCGCATTTATAATATAATTCTTTCTTATTAATTCATGTTTATTAATTATATTTTAAGTTTCTAATAAAATTTATGTGAACAAACAGTAGTCATGGTTTTTTTGATGAAACAATATCTGTATCAAAGAGTTCAAAATTAGTGACTATGTACATAGTCATCTGTGATTAGTATAATTTTAAAACTTACTTATTTAAGATTAAATTAGTAGTAATTTATGAAAATTTCAATAGAATAAAAATTCAAATTATCGTATCATTTTAAAAATGGCACGAATACAAAAATATTACCAGGCAAGTATCTATATATCATCAATGTCATTTTTGACATATGAAATGTAACCATAATATTTAATAATATATCTTTAATTTAAGCCAGGTAGCACCGAAAAGTCGCTAACAGGTCGCTAGAAATCTTGACAAATATGCATTTCATGTTTATATTAAATTACAAGTAATTATAAAAATATACAAGAAATTAAAATTCCAGTACAATAGTAATGTCATTTCCACAAAAATACCAGGTATTATCACTGTACATTTAAGATAAAAATACAATATTCATTAACAACATCTTTAATTTAAGCGAGCAAGCACCGAAAAACTATCAGAAATATTTAACAAATATGCATCTGTTGAGAAAAATGGGCAAAAATACATTACTCATAAAGACTTTATGACAAAATATTTGCAGATGTTTCCTAGCATAGATTATAACGAAGATTCGCTTCAGCTACTTGCTCGGATAGTTAATCTTTCTGCCATAAATAAATCAAATGGACTTATATCTTTCAGAGAGTTTCAAAATTTTGAGGGATTGCTTAGTTTTCCTGATGCCCTGTACAAAGCAGCTTTTATATTATTTGATGAGAATGGAAAAGGGAAAATAACTTACGGTAGTTTCGAGAAATAGAATAAATATTATGCATTTTTTATATTAATGGGGAAACATTTTCATTCTGGGGAAATATTTTCATATTAAAATTAATGAATGAAAGAGAAAATATTCGGAACTTGCAGTCTAAAAGTGTTTATTTGATTTTAAACCGATGTTTCGATCATACAACCAGCATACAACGATCTTCTTCATAGTTAAATCAAGTCAGAAAACACACAAATAATTGTTTCAAAACGTTAACAAATATGAATAAATTTGAAACGTTGAAGAAGTTGAATAAACAAACTACCGAAGATAAACATGCAATGGATCTTGGAAATACAAAAATTTTACAAGAACCGATACTACAAAAAAGACTCACATTAGAAATGTTGCACATTAAACGATTCAAAAATAATATCAACACGCAAACTGACATTAACAATCTTAGAACCGGTTTTTCAATCTCTGGTTAAAATTTTAACTTCTAGTTAGGTAAACAATATTGCATCGTTTTACTGACAGCAATAATAAATCTGTCATTTGACAGTTCATTTCGTTTTAATTTTGTTTATTTAACTCTTGGTTAAAAATTTAACTTTGTAATATATACATGTTACGAAAAAAATTGTAAAGTTAAAAAAATAAAGTACATTTCCGAAATCTTCGGTAGTTTTATAAAGATTGTTTATTCACTTCTGTTCCGTTTATTTTAATTTTTATTTACTGTTTTAACGTTGAGAATTTCACATAAATTTACTTATGTTTCTTAATGTTTTGTTAAAAATATTTTGTGTTTTCTAACTTGATTGTAAGTTATCACCATATTTTATTAATGAATTGTTATTGTTATACATAATGTTTTGTCTTTTAATACTGTAGTAACCCTGAAGATAATAATAATAATAATAATAATAATAATAATAATAATAATAATAATAATAATAATAACATTTATTGCCCAACAGAATACCAATTACAGGACAAATTTACAATAAGATAAATAAATTTAAAACTATTAACATATATTAAATGAAAATATCATTAAAGATATTATTTGCTGCATTACAGACTACGAAAATTGGTGAATTTTTCAATGTATCGGTACGAAAATTTGACATCTGAAATGACTTTCTGTACCGGGACTCCAGACGAGGAACATGAAATTGCACCTGTGACAGGAGGAAAGGTGTATCAATCTTGTTGTGGATCAGATTCCTAAGGAACTTTGCACTAGATATTTCCCTTCTGTCAGCCAAGGATGTCAATGAATGGCGTTGTAGCAGTGAATCCTGGTCACTGATGATCATTGTATGATCGAAACGTAGGTTTAAAATCAAATAAACACTCCTAGACTGCATGTTTCGAATTTTTTCTCTTTCCTTCATCAATTTCCAATCGATCATCGTTACTCCAATAAAAATTAATTCATCAGATAGCTACATAAACAGTCTTGTACTGACAAAATCTTCATTAAATCTTCATTACCGGTCTCAATCTCAATACCGGGACTTGGGCTATTGTGCAGCGTCTTTCATTGTTAATAATGAAACAAACTAATTCCAATCGTATATCAATCCAGTTTTCATAAATATAAAACTTTTCTTTCAATATAGGATTTTATCCTGCTGAGGGGTTTTAAATAAAATAAAATAGTAATAAATAATATAATTATGTTTTAGAGGAATTTATGAAGGTAATGAAAAAAACTGAATTCAATACAAAGATAAAATTCAATGAGGATAACAAATTCTTGGAACTTTATTTTGGAACAGTTAAAAAGAAACCAATTAACTATTTCGAATTTCGACAGCTGTTACATGATTTTCGCAAAGAAAATTCTGTTCAAGCATTTAAGAATTATGATAAAGGTGGAAAAGGTTATATTTCTGTTAATGACTTCATTTTTTTAATGATGAACTTGAACAGTCATTTGTTAACTACTGATACTGAAATGCGGCTAATGGAGGTATGAAAATTTGTTTTATATAAATAAATAAATAAATAAATATATCATCACGGCATATTACCCATTTCTGAGTGTGCCAATCTGTGTTGTACACAGATTTTGGTAATGATGATGACATATTTGTACCGTGCGGGCGTTTACCAGGTGTCACCTCACGGGCATTCATTGCTGGCGTGGAGAGTGCGCCACAGGGGTCACTTTTAAAATTCGAAATATTTGGCGTCGGTCAGGATCGAAACCGGTTCCCTAGGTTCGCGACCGGTCATTCAGGCACGCGGCCACGGGACCCCATTTGTTTTATATACTTTTTATTAATCAATGTTATTTATAAATCACAAAATTACTGCGACTAATAAACTGTTGAGTTATAAGTTGTAACTCGCTGATTTAAAATGACGTATTGCTGTCGTTAGATAAATTTGAGGTCCCAGTCAGCCCTAATAGTAACTCTAAATGGAACATTATGTTGTAAAAAAAGCATATAAAATGCTAGGATTCATTTTGAGAATTGGGGATAGATTTAAAAATGTACGTACTTTTATTTCTTTATATTGTGCTTTGGTCCGTTCTCACCTTGAATTTGCTGCAGTTTGTTGGTCTCCGTTTTACAACACATATGTAAATCGAATTGAAGTTATTCAGCGCAAATTTATTTATATCATTAACAAGAAATTTCCAGGACGTCATATTTCACTAGTACCTTTGCAAAAACGCAGACTGATATTAGATCTATCATTTTTATTTAAGCTATTAAATCATATCATTGACTGTCCCGTACTACTTAACAAAATAGTGCTCAGAATACCTTCATATCCTACCAGATCTCAAAACTTGTTCGCATTGTCAAGTTGTAGAACTAATTCTGCTATTAATGCTCCCATTCTTAGAATGATATCCAATTATAACAAATGTTCATTAGTTCCTAATTTTCCCGATATATTTAGTTGTTCATTTAGATCATTCAAATCATTTATACATATTTACTGTCTTTAAAATTTTGCAATGTTTTTATATATTTTTTTAATTCACTCTAATTTAAATTTATAGATATTATTTATGACAACAATGTAACCAATTTTGTTAAATTATTTAGTGTGACACTATTATTGGGATTTTGTCCTGTTGTGTGGCCCGATTAATAAATAAAAAATAAAAATAAAAATAAAATTAAATTAATAAAGAGTTTATACAGTTCATTAGCTATTAGTAAAATGACAAAATCGTCCTGTACCTACGAGGTTTTACATTTTAACCATCAATATGTAAAAATAGGATATCTTGACGTCGATCATCTTATTTATCGATACCTTACTTATCTTTTGATATTACTTTCCTTGTAGTTAGCTAGTGACAATGGCAATTGGGTGAGCTTTCCGTATTTCGTTGCGTTTGACTCTCTGTTGAACAACATGGAGATGATTATAAGGATATATTTGCAAATAACGAACGGGCGCAAGAATGTGGAGTTATCAAAGCAGGATTTCATGCGTACTGCATTGACAATGACGCCGATTACGCCTCTTCAAATAGATATTCTCTACGAGCTGTGCGACACAAAACAAACCGGGTGAGAAACTATTATTTCCCAATATAGACAAAGTCATTTCTATTATCTTAGATTAGTATTTACTTCAACAAAAAATTTAGTACTATACGACTACTCCTATTTAGTACATTCTCTGTCCTAAATTATAGTATAAAGGGTCTTTCATTAAGAGTGATAGGATTTTAATTTTAAATAAAACAAATACGGTTTGACGTATGAATTTAGTTTTTGCTTTATTTTGAAGCTTTGTTTACACTGACGCAAACGACCATTACAATTTTTGGAAGAAGTAAGGTCCGATGACGCCGCCATGCCATAAACCGCGCCATACGGTGAGATTTTCGGGATTCAACAGCATTTCATGTAGAGTGCTCGTCAGCTAAGAAAAAGCCATTTGCGTCATCAATAGATGCGCGAAGCAATGACGTAGTGTTGACGTAGGCTCACAGATTTTGTAGGCAGTGGCGTGCCAACTTATTCTTTACCAAATAGTGAAGGCGCACTTCAGTTGTTATTTTTTCTATTTATTTTAGTTGATTATCACAAATTATTCATAAATGACATGTAAATTTGCTAAAGAGACATTTTTAAATACCTATTCATAGCGTCTGCATTGATTTTCATTTAGGAAGCGCATTAGGCCATCACACAGTTCCATAATAATACAAATACTTACTTTCATATTATACTCTTATTATAAAAAAATAATATTTTATTATATGAAGGATTATGATACTCATTATTCACGAAGATGACGTTTGCTTCCCGAGACATAGGCCAGTGATGCAAATCATCCGAGTGAATAATGACCATTGTCCCGAACAGTGGCGGCTGGTGATATCTTTGTATGGTAGGGCACAAAAATTTAAAAAAGTAAAAAGAGTATATTAAATTATTTAATCTTTAAGATACAGAAGCTATCTTCGTAATTAAATGAGTACTAGACGATTACAATTCAACAATAACAGATTACCTCGGAAAATGCCGGACATACTCGGACATCTTCGTTTAAATTGGGCTGTGCCCGGAACAGGCTTAATGCAGTCATATGCAGCTTCGCGCGCTTCTCTGCTATTGGTCAAAATTCGAGTAAAAATAGTGGGAGACCGGGGCAGAAACATTTGTGCCCTAGCTTCTAGCAACATATCGGTAAGTGCACACGTCAGTATATAGGCTATCTAACTATCGGCGGTGTAGTAAGAATTGCATAATAATGAAAGTAAATAAATAATAATTAATGTATTTTTAAAATGTATATGTACTCGCTTATTTCTTTTTTTCTTGTCTTTTTATTTGGTAGGGCTGCGCCCTTGTGCCCTATAGCACGAGCCGCCACTGGTCCCGAATATAATACTAAACTGTTTCTACTCCTGTAAATTTGGAAATAATTTGAATAAATATTTTAGAAATTTACAATTTATTGGAACAATATTCATCAGACAGAACATTAAATTGATTTTTTACTACTATTTTTTAAAATACTTCAAATGATACATTTTCATTAGAACTAAACGTCAGAATATAACACGAACGACACTGGAATATCCATGAACAAGTTATCCCGTTGCTATGACAACCAAGGGCAATGACAAAAATTGGTTTCTGCGCTGATGACGTAAATGGCTTTTTCTTAGCTGGCGAGCACTCTAACACTTGTCACTTGTTCTCGCATCAATAACGGCAATTTTATTTATTATTTTTTTTTTATTTATTGTTTGGCTTCGGTTCTTGAGTCAATATGACTTTGTAAGGATGTAGGCCTAAAATCTTACGCAACATTTTCCAAGTTGACGTCTGCAAAAGTCCAAATGTTCAGATCGTCTTGAAATCGACAAATTTGGTTCATTGGCAACACTAGCCGCGATATTCTCCTCATTTCGCACATTTCGTTGGCTTGTTGGTGGCTTTGTCTTGTAAATTAAACTTACGCTCAAACTTTTTCACACCCACAACTGAGCTCGAAATTTAGTAATAGCTTTGTTCAATGACATGTACTAGGCCGCCCTAGTGTTAACTTTCTTACACTAACATGTTTTATGAGAAACGGGCAGCTTCTGGCAGGCTGTTCGATGACAAAAATTTTAAGAACTAGTGCTCACGTTTCTGACCTGACTCGCGAGGTGGTGTAGAAAGTGCAGAGTAGGAGTGGGGGTAACTAAATGTTGTTCGGTAGACATTTTAATTCTATCCTATGTACACATCTGTTTATTAACCTAAAATTTTACACATTGAGAAAATAAAATAATGGATTCAGATATAGATTTGTTTTGTTATATAAAGAATTAATTAATATATCTGTCTCTGAATCTGATGAAGAATCAAAAGATGATTGATCTTCGTCAGAATCGTTTATTAGTTCAAACATTATGCTCTTTAAAAAGACATTTCTGCAGTCACTTCTTTGCAGCTTTATGATATGACTGTGTTTATAAACAACCTAACCTTTTACACCTTTGGCTACGCTTGGCTTAATTACTCACAACTGAGCAAACTTGCCCAAATATACACTAGTGTGTTCTATGAAACTACAAGAATTAGACTGAACTAGTGTACACTACACTGCACTGCACTATTCTGCTCTGCACTTGAAGCACTTCTCATCGAACAGAGCTATTATTAAACGTTCGGGAAGGATGACAAGCTGCATGATGAAACTGTAAACTATAGTGAATATTTTGACACCTGAAAGTAAAAAAAAATGATATCAGAAACCGAGAAATTTCTATTGGAAAAACTGTCACCCCTATTGAAAGACACTTTACAAAATACAAAACCTTCAAATTGGATTTATATTTTAAACTTTATTGAAATTAATAAATTAATAATAATTAATTAATTTTTGGACCCATTACCCATTGCGTCAAATTCTGCACTCTTCTTTAACTAAAGAAGCTTCTCTAAAAATAACAAAATAAATAAAATAAATAAATATATCATCACGGCATATTACCCATTTCTGGGTGTGCCAATCTGCTTTATCACAGATATCGGTGATTATGATGACATATTTGAACCGTGTGGGCGTTTACTAGGCGTCACCTCACGGGCACTCATTGCTGGCGTGGAGAGTGCACCACAGGGGACACTTTTGTGCCATTTAAAATTCGAAATAATTGGCGTCGGTCAGGATCGAACCCGGTACCCCCGGGTTCGCGACCTGACACTCAGGCCCGAAGCCGCGGGACCCCATAACAAAGTAAAGAGAGACAATCATATGCATTGATACATTAATACATGGGCGCGCCGTACCATTTTGTCGCCCGTGTGCAAATGCTAAATTTTTGTTTATCGATAAATACTCGAGATTTTTATTGATCAATATCTGTAATATTTTGTCGCTTTGCACACCGCACATAATAATTTCTTTGATTTAATATTTCTTCTTTAAAAACAAAATTTTGTATTTTATACAAATTGTAATTTCATTAGTAAAATGAAAACAACGTAGTAAAAATAAATTTGACTGTAATATGTTTTTAATTATATTTACAGAAAAATACGATATAAAGACTTGTATGAGTTAGCCCCATACGTATGTTTTTCAGATGTTACTGCAAATATAAAAGAATTTCATTATTGTCGTGTAAGTATTTTAATAAAGCACGTTATCAAATTTCGAATATGGCCTATTTCTATGGGACGATACGCACGTCATCAATCTTAAGCATGTGTTTCGAATCGCCAGGGATGAAAAGAGATTAACAGTGGCGGGATTTGAGGGGTAGCAAGGGTGGGCAGTTGTCCCCCCAAAGTTTGGACAACCAGAGGTAGATTATTTGGGAAGATTATGTTTACTTTGAATTATATAAATAAAAATTAATAATTGATAATTTAATCAATATTTTTAGTAATTAGAATAATAATTCTATACTTGAAATTGAAAACCAAAACTCCAAAATATTGTGCTTATTGATAATGTCACATTCTTATAATAATAAAAATTTATTTCATTTATTCAGTCATATATACATTTCAATATTTTTGAGATTTGAAGATTTACAATTTTACGAAAAAATCGTTTAAAAATATAAACTTTATTACCCCTCCCCTTAAAATCGTAGACACGAGCCTGGCTCTTAAAATTTCTGAAATCGAATGGAGATTAATGAAGTAATGTCAAAACTGACAGTAAATTAATATTACCTATACTGTGTAAATTTTGTTATTCATAAAACAATTATTTGGCAGTAATAAACAAATTGAATAATTACGATATTATTACTAATGGATATTTTTATTGCAATAATGAAGTTATGTTTATGGCAATTTTAGAAACGTCAAAATCATCTAAATCACCACATGAGTGACAAAAATATTCAAATAATTGAAATATTTGAAAAAAACATTTTTTATACTTGCCGTCAAATAATTATGGACTAGAGATTTCTACACTGATGCCAAATTTTTTAAGTGTCTACCTGTACAAATATCTAATCTGTCAATGTCATTTTATATTCTGACATTTTCTTTAGTACTTGCGTGCGCTTTTTATTCGCAATCCTATGAATTGCATTATATTTAGACTTTTGAAAATAAAATGAGTGACACTCATGAATTAAATATTCCTGGTTCTTATAAAAAACGTTTAGGAAAACAAGATTTAAATGGGCAGGCAAAAACAATTATTTCTAATTTTTTCAAAAATTGGCGTTATCCTAAAAAAAATATAATTTATTAAATAAAAAGAAAACTTTAGATTTGACTGCAGAAGCACGTTGTATTGGCAGATTTACTGTTCACCTAATAATCAATTATTTTTACCTTTTATTTATTTTAGCTTGTGTGGGAACTTTGGTCAAAATATAAATATAAATTTTCCACAGAGACAATTTTTATATTACGTATTACCTTCCTTATTTGTTATAATATTTTCTTCATTTACGATGTGTTAAAAAATTTAATTAGTTTTAAATGTATTATATGACATTTGCGTTCATTCCTGGTTATGTCAAGTTACAAGCGGCAACACCGCTGGGCAAGGGACAGGGTGCGGAAAGAGATAAAAGTTGAACATCAGTCCATAATCATTTGATGGCGAGTATAACCCAGGTTACACTGCCGTAACGCACGACAATATGCATATGCGATAAAGATGCTATGTTAGAGTTTAATAATTTTTCCAGCTAAAAATGATGACGTGAGTATCAACTCGCGGAAATATAGTTATTGTATTTTATTTTGTTCAGGGTCCTGAAAAACGAACTATTCTCACACAAGTTTTAGAAAGCCTTTATAGAATCTCATTTGGAGGCATAGCTGGCGGTAAGTACAAATTAAGTTTGGCAGACTTACTTTACTTCAATTTTTTTTTTTTTACAGCTATTGGAGCTACTGCGGTTTATCCGATAGATTTAGTAAAGACACGAATGCAAAATCAACGAACAGGCGCAGAAAAATATAAAAATGGTTTAGACTGTTTAATAAAAGTTATAAAAAATGAAGGATTTTTTGGACTATACAAAGGTCTTTTACCTGTAGTATTAGGAGTTGCACCTGAACAAGCTATTAAACTAACAGTTAATGAACTCATTTTGCGCAATGTTAAATGTTACCCAATAATTTATTGCAGGTAAATGATTTTGTAAGGGATAAATTTACGGAAAAGGATGGGTATATACCGTTACAGGCTGAAATATTAGCGGGAGCTAGTGTGAGTTAAAAAAATAAATATATATAGAATATATTAAATTTGTAGTAAATAAAATAATAGTATATTATACACCAAGGTTGTGAAGAGTATGATTATTGACCGAGCGAAAAGATTATAATCCCTCGGTTCCCTCGGGATTATAATTCGCGAGGGCAATAATGCTCTTCATAACCGTGGTATATATACTATTTTTTTCACTACTAGCACGTAATTTTAATAATTATTTATGAAATTAATCCCACCATAACGTCATTTTACTTTTAAATGTGATGGCACAATTGATGCATAGTTGGCCTAGTAAAATTGTTTATTAAAATAAAAACTGAAATTTTATCATTTCATTGTGACAGTTTTATAACTTAGCAAGTACTTGTTTATAATAGTAATTTATTTATTCACTTAATTTGTGGTTCTAACCATAATTGTTGTCTATGTTGTATTGAATTCTGTCTATTAGCAGTGTTAGCTAACAATAACTTAAAATAAAAGTCATTATTAATAGATAAGATTAAATTTTCGTTTACTTACTGTAGTGTTCGGGACAGGTTTATATTAAAAAGCATCACATGATTTAACAAACTTTATTCGACTCTGGGCTCGTCACTCTCCGAATGCTATGCTTACAGGTTGTATCATCTGATTGTGATTGCACAGTATTTGGTTGCACGGTTCAAGCATTTGTATTATTTATTGTTAAATCACAAATATTATTTAAAAGTATTATTTTTAAATACTGTTTTTCTTACATTGAATAAGCGAAATTCACATGAGAGAAATGTCAAGTATTTAATATGTTCTCGGCGCGAAAAAAGAATATTCAAATTAATCCGAATTTTTAATATTGAATTAAGCTGTTTAAACAACCATTTAAATGCATAAAATATTAATAAATAAAGTCTCTTGGTTATACTTATACTTGCTATAAACATTTCCGATTTAAAACTCTCACAGAATTATCAAAAAATGTAAATTTATTCATTATTAACTTATTATCGGTTAATAATGAAAAATTATATATCGGTAACCATGGACGGGTTGAGAAATTCAATTTCACGGCACTCTATTCGGTCAATAAAGTACCTCTGTGTAGCTAGTAGTGAAAAATAGTTATTTATTATATGAGTGTGGAATGTAACATTAGTCACAAAAGGGGCGAGTGGCTAATTTTCGTTAGTATCTAATATGTATTCCACACGAGTGTAATACAACATTTAATCAAGCATTTTTTTATAAACTTCTTAATGGCCAATCTTACCATCTCTGGTTAAAATTTTAACTTCCAGTTAAATAAACAAAACCGAAACGAAATGAACTGCCAAGTGACAAATTTATAATTTCTGTCAATAATCCGGTTTAATATTGTTTACTTAACTGGCAGTTAAAATTTTAACCAGAGATGATAAGATTAGGCCTAAATCATTTTCATATTTTTGTTCATCGTTTGACAGTGACATGTCAATAGATATAATATTTAAAGTAGCCATTGAATAGTTGTTGTTTTGTTATTGAAAAAAATCTGCAATAATTATTGTCTGTCAATGGGAATTATTTAAATTTACTTCCAAAACTCCACATAAAAATAGCAAGACACTATTAACTACTTCTTCCCATTCGATAAAAATCTGTAATAATTATTGTCTGTCAATGGGAATTATTTAAATTTACTTCCAAAACTCCACATAAAAATAGCAAGACACTATTAACTACTTCTTCCCATCCGATAAAATTTCTTGAAGAATTCGGTGCCTCCATATATGTAAATAATTTGTAAAAACCAACTTGCTTATCGGCACCAAGAAAATTATCCATACAGTGGCGTATTAAGATATTTTGGCGCCAGATGCCCTTGAATTTTTTGCGCCTTTCCCCCCTTTCCCAGAAACCAATAATTATAACAAGTAATTAAATATAAAAAGAGTAATAACCAATGATTCGAAAAATGACAATCGGGTAGATTATTAGTAAAATTCAGCAAACATTGAAACTAAACTTTTATTTTTAACTAGAATAATGTAATAACAAAAATATAATTAAAATGACATTTTTCTTGTTTTAGCACTGGCAAAAATATTAAGTGTCGTCAAAATAGATTTCATTTAAAAGAGTTTTTTCACTGCACATAATAACCAAAGCGTTTAATTTTGCGGGGATACTGTAAACCTGCAGTAAACCTTCATTCTCTTCAGTGCTGAAAAGGATCTCTAGCCAGTATAGTCAAACAAACACCCATAATAAAATTACAAAGTTAGGAAAAATATTCTCAATGTTCTTGTCCTTTAATAGTTTCAAAACTTTCAGTAATCCGTTTACAAATTTATATTTAAAATTTAAATTTATTTTTCAATTTCTAACATAATTTTGCGCCAGAAGCCCGGGCTTCTCAGGCTTCTGCGATAATACGCCGCTGTATCCATACCTAAAATATATAAAAAAGCCAGTATAACTATATTTTATTATAAATAAAGAACAAATACTTCCTTTTAAATAATTTAGCACTTCAAATCAATTTATATTTAAAAAATTATAAACCTTAGTGATTTACTTCCCTGTGCCCACTTTACTTGCTTATCGGCACCAAGAAAGTTATATATCTAAAATATATTAAAGGGCCGATATAACTAAATATTTCTCTATAAATAAAGAACAAATACTTCCCTTTAAACAATTCAAAGCAGTTCACATTTAAAAATTTGTGAACTTTATAGGTTTGTTTTCATATGGCTCACACTGTTAAGTTCTGTCATTTACCTACTATGGCCACGGGCTGCCTCTATCGGTCATTTTCGTTGCCAATAAAGTTCCCTGCGTATAATGATGTCATTCACGATAGCAGAAGGAAGACGTTCTATTGGTTCGGTTCGAAAAATATCCCATTCCAGCCAATAGAACGGCTTGTCTTTTCACGAGTGAGTTCAAATTCCAGTCTTTCTTGCGAATAACCTCTATAAAGCTGGTTTTTAATTAGGAATGTATTCGGGCCGGGCCGGACCTCGTTTTGAGGTTTGGATCGACTCGACCGAACATAAAAATTGCTGGCCCGATTCGAAGATCGACTCGACAAAAAATTAGCTGGCCCGGCTCAAAATCGGGCCGGGCTTCGGGCCAGACTGGGCCTAAGCTCGAAATTAAGTGCATCCGGCATTCCTAATTTTGATTTTTATGTCAAACTTAAAAAAAATCCTCTACATTCTTATAACGTTCAACATTAGTTAACCGGGCCAAAATCAAAAGTCCGACTCGCCTCAACTTTTGCAAATGATTAACCCAATTCGGCCCGATAAAAAAATTTCGGCCCGGCTCGATAATCGACTCGAAATCAAGGCGGGCTGGGTCAAAGCTCGAAATCGAGTGCATCCCTATTTTTACCTCCCGCTACCCTTGGTAAGGGAGGTATAGGGATCGTGCTAGAAATCACATATCGAGATTTTAGTAAATGACCACGTTTTAAGGTCCCTAGAATCCAATTTTAACATTTTCACGATGATGTCTGTATGTGTGTATGCGTGTGTGTATGTATGTATGTATGTATGTATGTATGTATGTATGTATGTGTGTGTGTGTGTGTGTGTGTGTGTATGTGTATGGATTTTGTTTTCTCTCTAACTCAAATACTATCATTCAGAAAATTCTGAAACCTTGTATTTATACCCTATTCTAATATGAAAAGAAGCCATTAGATTTTGGTGTAAATCGGATAACCGGAAATGGCACTTTACCTGAAGCTCATAATGGTTTTTCTTCAAAAAATACCATTAAATGCATTTTATGTCTTATGAAAATTAAAGATTATTGAATTTTTTACAGGAATACATTAATACTTTTTCTATTTATTTTACAGATAAATTTAAAAATAATTTGTTTTATTAGTTGCGAAGCCTAAGATAAACACAATTCCTTTGTTACACAGTTCATATTTCAAATGAATGTAACTGACAGTAAATGTCAATCTAATCACTTCAGATTAATAATAGTGACATTTTAAAAAGAAAATAGTAAATAAAGCAATAGTTTTCTGCAATGGAACAGTTTGCAGCGTTAGTAAATACGTTTGTATTTAAATTAATAAAAATTAAATAGCGGGAGGTTTTGTGTTGGCCACATCAGATTTTTAATTATGATCTGAAAAGATAAAGTACCATACTTTGTTATTCAGGCAGGATTCTGTCAAGTTGTCGTCACCAACCCTTTAGAAATACTCAAAATCCGCCTTCAAGTTGCCGGTGAAGCTGTCGGGAAGGAGTCGAGATCCATCATTACCGTCCTGCGAGAACTTGGTCCTACTGGTCTTTACAAAGGTGTTCAGGCTTGTTTCTTGCGGGATATAATTTTCAGCGCTATTTACTTTCCTTCGTATTCCAACTTGAAGCTCTATTTGGCCGATGAGAACGGTTATAACAATAAGTGGAATCTGGTCGTGGCAGGACTGTGCTCCGCAGTACCAGCAGCGTGGTTGTTGACTCCAGCGGACGTGATAAAGACGAGATTGCAAGTTGCTAGTCGAGAAGGAAGGAGTACCTACAAAGGGGTATGGGATGCTGCAAAGAAAATACGGAAGGAGGAAGGAGCGAGAGCTTTTTTTAAAGGAGCTATACGTAAATATTTTTTAAACAGTTTAGTTTACGTTGTGAATGCCACAATTTTGTTCAAAGCAAGAATAAACAACACTTTGGCTCTGTCCGATGTTGCACTTTTATCAGCCTAATATCTAAATCCTAAATTTATATAATAATTTTAGGAACTAGAGGGTCTTGCAGGAGCACACTATGCCTTGAAGTCACGCGCACTAGTTAAGCAAATCATATTCGTTGCTATAATTTGTGCAAAACGTTAAATTTACTGTCAAAGAATAGCTTTTTATCTTCTATTTTATGTAATATAATAGCTCTGTTCGATGAGAAGTGCTTGAAGTGCAGAGCAGAATAGTGCAGTGCAGTGTAGTGTACACTAGTTCAGTCTAATTCTTGTGGTTTCATAAAACACACTAGTGTATATTTGGGCAAGTTTGCTTGTTGTGAGTAATCAAGCCAAGCGTAGCCAAAGGTGTAAAAGGTTAGGTTGTTTATAAACACAGTCAATCAGTCATATCATAAAGCTGCAAAGAAGTGACTGCAGAAATGTCTGTTTTAAAGAGCATAATGTTTGAACTAATAAACGATTCTGACGAAGATCAATCATCACTTGATTCTTCATCAGATTCAGAGACAGATATATTAATTAATTCTTTATATAACAAAACAAAGAGAATATACTATATCTGAACCTATTATTTTATTTTCTCAATGTGTAAAATTTTAGGTTAATAAACAGATGTGTAGATAGGATAGAATTAAAATGTCTACCGAACAATATTTAGTTACCCCCACTCTTACTCTGCACTTTCTACACTACCTCGCTAGTCAGGTCAGAAACGTGAACACTAGTTCTTAAAATTTTTGTCATCGAACAGCCTGCCAGAAGCTGCCCGTTTCTCATAAAACATGTTAGTGTAAGAAAGTTAACACTAGGGCGACCTAGTACATGTCATCGAACAAAGCTAATATTAACATTTACACTCAAGCATCAAATTGAATCGAATTGTATAATTCATTTTTGTTGTTCTAAAGTGTTGCCATATAAACCAATGGATATCACTAGTGTGGCAGTCGGAGTTCTATCTATGTGAAGAAGACTTAAATCCTAAATACTAAATGCCAAAATGCGACATCGGACACAGCCTTTGTATCGAGTATTCAATAAGTTTTTACATCCCAGTTGGCGGTGGGTTGTGAAACGCATATCTTTCTTTATTAAAAATTAAACATAAAACATAAACACAAGGATTTGCAAATGTTAAATATTTTACACGAAAATAAGCACATACATAACAATGGTTTGCATATATGATTGTGTACAGTGCTTTAAAAGGTATTAAGTTATTATTATTGCTTGTTAATTATAAATATATTAAATGACAGTTGATGTTAATTTAAGTTTTATTTTCGAAGCTATAAACACCAACCACAAAGTCTTATTTTTAATTTTATTTATATTTCTTATTTTCGTAGCTGTGAATGAGCCTTTAGGTTGGAAATGTTTATATAGAGGTTGTCTAGCAACATTGTCATAGATCCATATATAAGGTGCGTTCGGTAAATCATACGGAGTTGGAGTATTTACGGGGCGGTGTTAGAGTGGAGTGGGAGTAGAGCTGGATTTGGAGTAGATCGAGGGAACAAGGTACACTCCTTTATTTGTGATAAACCGAACGAGTAGAGTTAAAATTTTGGTGCACGAATGTAATAACCTCCTTTTTTGACAATCTGATATACTGCACTGCTAAAAAAAAAATAATGAACCATACAGAAGTTATTCAGTTTGGTATTATTCTTTAATGATTCTGAAGAAAGTATATATTAGAAAAGGTACAGAATTCTTACCATTCCGACATACTGCGTCTTGTTATATTACAAAACAATATTATAAATATAAAATAATTGTGTATAATAAAATATTTCAACATAAAAATACAAAATGATCTGACAGATGTCAAATAAAACAAAAAAAACTCCATGTATGCTTGCAAATCGAGGTTGGGCTTATGGAGTTAACACTTTTCACTCCACTTGACTCCATTCTGCATTTGCCGAACGCTCCATTTTAAGACGCTTATCACTCTATGTAATTACCGAACGGTGCTAGGAGTGTACAGAGTGAAAAGAGTGAACAGAACTCATTTGCCGAACGCACTAATGTAAGCTAAAACAAATTTTTAGAGAGCTGTTAAAATGAGGATGAAGTTTTCACCTCTCAGTAATATATATAAGCCCTCGGCTAATATACTATTTCACCAGTCCAATTTTCTAAATTGACCGATTTCGTATCTTATAGTTTTAGAGATTTCATTGCAAGTTATCCTCCCAATTTTGGATTCAAATATAAGGCGTATTTTATTTTAATAGCAATTTTAGCATTCATTGTAAAAATATTAAGAAGTAATTCTAGGGACATTAAAACGTACTGATCCATAAAAATTCCGACCTCCCCCATCAAGAAAAGGAAGATAAAATTTAAAAAAAAAATTGTTCTAGCTCGAGTATTGAAATTAGGACCTGCTTTCGCCATCATTTTAACAACGTACGAATTACTTCAAAGATTATTTTATGTTGATTTTGGTGGCTTGTAAGTTTATTTTCTTTATTTATATGATATAATTTTTTTAATTCATAACATGTTTTAGTCGTCCGGCTGGATCTGAAGTTAAGCCGAAAAAAACAAATTACTATACGAACATCGAAAAAAATCCTGACCACATCGGTGGTTACAAAGCAGCAAGGCCTGTATTCGCGGGCATGGAAACTAGATTTGGGTTGAGTTTGCCCAAATTCAAAATTCCTGAAAAAGAAGTGGACAAAAAATAATAAATAACAGTAAATATGTACAAGTGGTAATCAATTATGTAATTTGTTTTATAAATATATTAGTTTTATAAACATTTCCAACTTATTACACTTCCTATTTAAATATTAATTCGTGTTTATCAACACATTTCAAGGGAAAAATGGTTTTTTAAAAACAATTTTTTATACATGTATACCGGGTGTAACACGAAAACTGGGCCATAGGCGTTTAACATTGGAAATCAAATTTCCTTGCGCAAAAGTGGCCTATTAATTTTACACAAACATGCTTCAAATAAACGTTGTAGAGAATTAAATTCTGCATCTAAACCAATAGTAATATTTTCTTTCGCATGTTTGGTAACCGAGAAAATTGAACTTAAAATTTTATAAAACTTCTTTATAGTATTAGCCATGCTATTTCAAATAAATTTTATGACATTTTATGTGTCAGAAATTATAAAATTTAGTTTTCATCAAAATAATACTGTTACTATGATACTAGCTGTACCCGTTACAAATATTTGCAACAAAAATATGGGGTATAGTTATTAAATTATAAATTTTCTGTAATTATATTCAATGTATTCGATGTATGATATCGACTGATTTAGGAATCATATTTGATCCTCAACTTACTTGTACGCCACATATCCAAAACCTTGTATCCTCTTCTCTAAAAATGCTTGGATTTATTATGCGTAACAGTCGCAATTTTAATAACATTCATACTATATTTACTTTATACTATGCTTTCATACGATCGAAACTTGATTACTGTGCCTTAATCTGGAACCCAATTTATACTAATCAAATTATTTTATTAGAAAATATTCAAAAGAAATTTTTGAAATTTGTTTATTTCAAAATAATGCGCACTTATCCCCCACAAACTTTGTCTTATGATACTCTCATCAACATATTTTCAATGCCAAAGCTGTGTGACCGTAGGACACATTCTTCCATCCTGTTTCTTAATAAACTTATCAACAACCGAGTGGATGATCCTTTGTGCCTTAATTTGATATGTTTTAAAGCCTCTCCCGTAAGAACTAGGAGCACTAATTTATTTCACCTGCCCATACCTCACACCAATATTTTATACAAATCTCCGATCCACCGCATGTGTGCACTTTATAATTCTCTTCTCTTCAAGACCAACCAGACTTATTTATTTAATACTTGCCGCTTTAAATTTAAACTGTCTATTTTGTTATTTGTTTTGTTACTTATAACTTGTAATGTTTGGGTTTGACTGATGTTATTGTTCTTTTCATTCAATCTACCTGGCCTGTAATTGGTTTCTCTGTAGGACAGATATATTCAAATAAATAAATAAATAAATAAATGTTTTTTAACCACCGGTTGACACAACACTGGTAATAATAAGTAAATTATTTCGAGTCGGTTTGTTAATGCAAGGTTACAGTCTATCTACATGTTTATAAACTTATAGTTAACTGTAAATTGGGAACTGAAACTGTTTTGACTGATAAAAATACAGGTCTTGTAACACAGGCACAAGATGGATTTTAGTGCTTGGTAATTATTTGATGAGGAACTTTGAATATTATTGTACAAATTTTACAACAAACTCCAGCAATATTAAATTTTCTAATAGCTAAACATACCTATTAAAAATATGCAATTGATATAGAAAAAATAATAATAATAATTCTATAGGAACCACAGTAGGTATTCATTTAATGAACCCGTAGTGGAAAGATAACCGGCCATTATTTTTAAAACAGTCGCCTACAATTAAAGGATCAAGTGTTCCTAGAAAAATTACAGCATCTTGATGGACAGTTGCCAAGGATAATTTATAAATCAACAACAAAGTTGCTCAATATGACAGAAAAAGTTGAATTTTATTATTTTATTATTCCTAAATGTTTAAATTTTATATTATTATGGAAAATCTTGAACGCCACAAGGCCGATATACAAATAATGAACTCGGCTGATTATAAATCTCAACCGCGTCCGTTATTTGCCTCATGTCGGCCTAACGAGGTTAATAACTATGACAACATAACGTAAAAGCGCTATTATTATAATAGTGTGCTCGCAATATGGCACTGGTCATTCTCATTACTAAAATCTGAAATCTGCAAATAACACAACTGTGTGTACTTGGGGAACCGGATTCAATCCCGACCGACGCCAAATATTTCGAATTTTAAATGGCACAAAAGTAACCCCTGAAGCGCATTCTCCACGCCAGCAATGAGTGCCAGTGAGGTGACGCCTGGTAAACGCCATTACGGTAGAAATATATCATCATTACCGAAATCTGTATACAACGTAGATTGGCACACTCAGAAATAGATAATATGTCGTGATGATATATTTATTTATTTATGTGTGTATATAGAACTTTGTTATCAGAAAATTGAGTCATTGCATATGTATATCAAGTTTGCTAATAATAATACAATATTAAAATGTGATCTACTTACTTGTAACCAATTTCTATTCTGTAAACTTTAAAATAATAAAATACTTGCGTTACTTTTAATTCAACAAGAATGAAATTATGGAACAAATCGCTGCACAAATAAGTACTTTTTGCAGTAATGAATGGGCGCACTTCAAATGTAGTGAATCGTGAATGCAGAATGCACTTCATGCACCATATGCACCGTTTGTGCACTGACCGCCCTTGTGATGTCAATTGTTTGTGTACGGTGTCCGCCTACTATATATAACATTAACTTCGGCTGCAGCTAGCCACTTTGTTTACTGTGCCTAACAAAACACTGGTGAATATAGTTGTGTGGTGTGTCTGTGTAGTGGATTGTTAGTGTGTACAAAGGTGGGGTGGAATAATTATTATCTTATTGGGCTGTGGGATTTGCCAATTTGAATTAATATTCACTACCAAACCAATTTCTACCTGTGGTTGTCAGTTCAAAGTCCCCTCAGGTACATTTTTATTTATTAAGGGCTAATCATTTTGAGCCTCCATCAAATGTTTCAAATAGAATTATTGGCAACAGAAGTTTGCATTCTACGAGGGAATTAGAATTATTGAGAATAAAACACACCGTTCATATTTTTTACAATTCTATTTTAAATATATTAAAAATCAAAATATAGTGTCCTTTAACAATAGTATAGTTCACTTCGCGATTATTTCCTTCCACTTCTTAAAAGGTTCCAACCACCATTCTTTCTGAATTCTTACAAATTAATTTTTGGTGACTTAAGCGTGCATTATACGATGAAGTTTTTCTTTTCAAGTGACTTGAAAAGTTTTCTCTCTCGCACAATAACGTGAGTGCAAGAGAGACAAGTGATAAGAATTTTCAAGAAAAACTTTTAAAGAAAAACTGGAACATGCGCAACCTTTTCTTAAAAGTCTCTATCAGCCCGGTTCACAAAAAAGTTTAAGCTAATCCTCATTTTTGGATTAGTGAATTCTATTTTATACCGGTATTTAAAATTTAATCTTCATAATATTATCAAAAAAGGTAGATACACTAGATACTGTGAATAGGTTAGACTATATTTTAAGATATAAACTGTCAAAATTAGAGTAGAATTCGCTAATCCAAAAATGAGGATTACCTTAAACCTTTTTGTGAATCGGGCTGTAAAAATTTGACTTGTCCGGTAACTGTCAAATGTCAATAGTGTTTATATTTTTAACGTCCTATTGGTATGTTATTTTATCATAACACCCTAGGGTTGTTATAAAATTGTTGCTATGAAATCGGTATTGTTAACAAATAAAAATATCGCGTTTCCTAGTTACAGCGTTTAAGTAAGTAGATTAATCTCTAACACAAATCACAATGACAAGACATAAATCGATAAAAATCTTTATTAAAATAATATATCGGTCGGACGTTAAACGTTGAACGCACCACGGGTGTTTAACGGACAATAACCCCTTCGGTCAACGTACCCACCTCGGGCCAGAGGCACTCGGAGAGTACGTTGTTGACCTCAGGCGTTATTGTCCTTGTAACACGCTTGATACGTTAATTACTATAATGTGACAATTTAATGTAGGTATAGCTTAAATTTTGACACTTGGATATTTTAATTCACGCAAAACTTGATTGTGTAAATAGACTTGTAAGGTCACCTATAAAGACACTTTTCAAGTTACTTGAAAAGAAACACTTCATCATGTAATCCACGCTTAATTTTCCCAAAAAATTCAAATTGCCGTTACTTTTGATCGGTTGAAGATAACATGTGCCATTTTAACCTCTACATCTTCTTCACGCAGGATTTTTCTGTAAACCGAAAAGATGAGAAAAATTTAATAAAAAATATGAGGCAAAATACATGTTTTTCGAAAATTAGCGATTTTTGATAGCGGATATCTCAAAAACGGTTGGAGATAGAAAAAAAAACTTAAAACAAGCAAAAATGTAGAAAAATTTACCTTGTTCTATTTTGTGCATGACGATTTTTTTGCTAACATACACCGTGTTCAAGATTTAAACAAAAATAAAAAAAAATATCTTCTTGGTTCCTCCTACACCCCGCTCACCTCTTGCCATTGGGGACTTTTAGTATCCCCCTATTGATCGTTCGTTAATTGGCCTATTATCCGCACCATGTGTAATAATCATTCCATTGTCTACAGTTGCATCTAATCACCTTACAATGGACTGGCGTATAATACCCTGCATCCTAATCATTGTAACCATAATCACCCACTGTCTAGCCATTCCTCAACCCTTTCTTATCCCCCTTCAATCCCCCGAATCTAATATTGACACTGAGGACATCTGGTGGACAGAAGCAGGTCGTTCTCTAGGCGTTACTATCAAGGACTGCCTCACTGTGACGTCACCATTGCCTTCAGCGCCACGCGGTGAGCAAATCCGCAACCAGGTGGCTATGTTATCATCCTGCTTGAAGCACTACGCGAACTTGACCTTGAAAAGCACGATCACTGATGACGTCATACCCCTGATGGAGGGGATAGACTTGGTGAAAATCAACGGAAGCAAAGGAAAAAGGTTGGTATTTTATTATTAGTTTCCTGATTTCTCGGGTTGATTTCTATATGCGATTGAAAGAGATTTGATCGTAAGATATCATATGAAAGGCAAGAAATTTAAATTAGGAAGAAAAATTTCACATCTCAGGTAAATTTAATATACAAGATGGAGAGTAGAGGCAGGATTTTTTGTGAAATTGCAACATACTTTAAAGGAAAATGAAAATTTATGCAGAACACTTTAGTAGACAATGTATTACTATTTATGTTTATTCTACGTCGAGTGGAAAATTTCGCCGTATATTTTATGTTATAAAAAGATAATGTAAACATAATGGGAGGAAAATGTTGCAATAAATTTAAAATTTTAAAAGAAAACTGCATTTAAGTAAAGGCCGGTTTCATAATCAGGCTCATTTTAAGACTTTAATTAAAATTACTTTAAAGGTGGATTTATAAGTAACACAGAACATGGAACATAATTCACTTAGCACAGATTAATTTATCATAGAAAACAGAATTTTGTCAGGGGGTTTTATAAAGTCACACAAAACATAGAGAAAATAAGAAGTAAAAGAAGAAGTACATGTCATTTTCAAATAATAATCCTCTGTGAATTTTTTTTATAAATTTTGTCAGATTTGATTTTGCGTTTGTGTTATTATTTGGTTTTGTTATTTTTGATTAAATTTATACAATAAGTTTGATGTCGTCCATTTTAACAAATGATTGACACGTGTTTCAACCTCGTAGCGGTATTTTCAAATATATATTCGAACTACCACGAAATGTTACGAAGATGCTCGAAAAACATAGAGCGCATAGCATCTGAAATTATTAGGAAAACTAAGACTATTGATGAAAATCCGGCGAAAAAATTCCTATTAATAAGCGAGTTATGGTCTCCCGAATTTTGAAAAGATTGACTTGACGTCACGCTTGTGTTTTTTTTATCAAACTGTTTTCATCATGGACCTAAATGTTCTTGAAATATATGCTATTTTAAGTTATATTTACATAAAATAAATGAATATTATAACACTATGTAAGTCTACATACTTTATAATTACAGATGTATTTAAATTATTAAGTTTAATGCAAAAAATTTATGTTAAACTAAAAACTGTTTGGTGGAATGTTAGCCCCTCCTTTCGAATTTGAATTTCTTAACTTCCATTGGTAGTAACCCCCCCCCCCCTCATAACACCCTATTCGTTATGCATGTATAGGCGGTCTTTCGGTCGCCAATCAAAATATTATATATGGATTTCATATTAGTGTCGAAGCGCTATAACAAAAAAAACCCTTATTTCCAAAATATCTCAATTATACCATTTCATCTTTTTTTAATAATATTCGTTATTCAACCTATACATTCGTATTTTTTTACTATTTTCCTTTAATTCGATTGAGCTGGAATCTCCTATTATGTTCTGTGCGCTGTCTCTTATAAATGAATATTATTTTCCGTACGACCAAATTCTATGTTTTCTATGCTAAATTATATTCTGTTCTGTGTCAGTTATAAATCCACCTTAAGACTATCTTTGTTTTAATGTAATGCTGCCGTGCTCGCTAAAGAGCTAAAGTTGTATTAAGAAACGAACATAACTTTAATTTTAATTTAAAGTGTTACAAGTGACGATAAATTTAATTATGAAAATGGCCCTAAGTAAAGGAAATTTTGCAGTAGCTATATCAATGGTTGAAAGTTAGTAATCAAAGTTAAATTAAGTAACTAGTAGAATCTAGCTCTAGATTTAGATCATGAGTATTAATACAAAAAAAAGTATATGAAGCACAGATAAAATGAAACGTGCTAATTCCATCTTTCAGATTTTTTTATTTGAGAGATCCAGTTAAGTAGTAAATACAATATTGATTAATAACTGCACAAGATCAGAAAGAAAATTAATACACTGCCTAACAGTGTACGAGTATAGATTTCTAATCAAAGGAAAGAGAAAATAAATTAGATATTTTTTCTAATCACGTGTAACATGTCAGGAGGAAATTGTATGATGTAATTGAAACTTTAAGAGAAAGATAAAATAACATCAAGAAATTAAGTTGTATTTAATTGGAGAAAAAATTACTTTTTATCATTTGTTGGTGTAGTGAAATAAATATTTATTTTGAATATATATGATATTTTGAACTAAATTCTTTTAATGTGGGCATTTGTCGTCGTCGACCTGCCATCTACATATCATTTTTTTCTCCTATTATGACTATTTTTATTCATTAATAAAAACCTTATTTTTTTATTCTCAATAATTATAGCATGACCCTCGCATATATATTAAATTATGATCATTACTCACATATGACCGGTTTTATAAATGATAGATAAATTTACTTCCAAAGTAAATCAAATTTATTCTTCCAAATGACAGACTTTCGACAGTAAAATAAAATAGTTTATTTGCTTATTATGTGGTATAAGACAGATAATGTATTATAAATTTTTAAAGCCCTTTAATACGGACCCTTAGCAAATATAATTGATTTGTGTAGGTACGGGAATATTTATTAGGTTTTCTTGTCGAGTGCTCATTTTTGAGTAATGTTATAAATGTCAAAATGAATAAAATTGATTCGAATTTCTGAATAAATTAACTATGGAAGTAAATTTATTCTGCCCTTTATAAAACCGGAGGTTAGTAAAACTATTTTTTTGTATTTTTAGTTCAATTATGTGTTTATGGTCAATATATTGAGTAAATACTGGTGTAGTGGCCGTGCGCATTAAGGCGCTATGTCTCTACATGTTCTGATAGAATCTGAGGTTCCTCGGTTCGAATCTACCGGCCGGCTAAGTGCGTAGTGGTTAAAATGTCACATTAGGCACTAATCGCACTCACATGCGACGTCCTGGCCAGATGTCCATGTTAAACATAGATGGTGCTAGCTGTAACTGCCGCACTTGTTGCATAGCAATCAGTGGTTGTCGCACTGATCAAGTACGGTACTTGAGGCCTTGGCCTTATAAGGGCTGTTGTGCCAAAGATGATTACGATTGAATAAATATAAATTTAATTATAATAATGTGTAATTAATTGCTGATTTCATACAAAAACCATATGATTATTATTATGCGTATTATAAATAATGAATATTTTATTAATGAAAATACATTTATGACATAAATGGATATTTGTAACTGTCATATTTACTTGCACTAACCACTTATAATTACGATAATGTGTATTAAGCGTATCATACAATCCCATTAATACCAATAAGTATAAAACAAAGAAACTCGTAAAATTGTAATTACTCAGATAAAATGTATATTCTTCGTTGTATTAATTCCCTATAAATATCCTAATTTATCTTTCGTATTTGTTTTACGACTGTATTGGAAATTTATAGCAGGGCATAGTCATAGTATGAACTAGAGAAAATTAATAGTTTCACATAAAATAATCATTAAAATAGACAATTAGCGTTATATTATCACATTTGACAATAAAAAAAAAAAAATCATTAAATCAACAAAGTAAGTAGTTATTTGTATCACTGCTCTAGAAACTGTACTTTTGTAAGTATGAGTACCTACTGTGAACATATTTTAACAGTCCTTTAAATTCGCTAACTCACAAAGCTGTGTAATATAGTGGTAATACATATTTTCTATGTGTAGATTTCTTCATAAATTTGTTAAATGAATTTGATATTGTATGCATATATTAAAATAGGCGGTAGGTATTTTTTTAAGGTTGGCAACAATAGTAGATTTGAATTTTAAATGACATCGAAGTTAAAAAAGTCTGTTGTGCCAGCACAAGACCTTCCGTTAATTTGATGTATTTTGTACAAATCCCATACCAAAAATTCATTGGAAAAGATTCTATATATTCAGTAAAATTGTAACACGAACATAATACAATTTTTTACAAATTCTATAAAAAAAGTTCCTTGGAAAATATTCTCTAAATCTAATAAAATTATCACATGAATATACATTATGTATACTCATATACAAATACTTTAAAAATGCGTACACTTACGTAACGTCATCAAATACTATTACTACCAAGTTTATATCTCTACCCATTTTTGAATTATTGCCCCAAAAGTCAATAAACCCCACATTTTTTTTATGGGGTCCCGTGGCCGCGTGCCTAAGTATCTGGTCGCGAACCCGGGGGAACCGGGTTCGATCCCGACAGACGCCAAATATTTCCAATTTTAAATGGCACAAAAGTGACCCCTGTGTTGCACTCTCCACACCAGCTATGAGTGCCCGTGAGGTGACGCCTGGTAAGCGCCCACACGGTACAATATATCGTCATCATTACCGATGTCTACATGTGTTGTAGATACTGGCACACCCAGATATGGGTAATATGCCGTGATGATATATACGTAAATTTTTTATTTAGATAAAAACTTTAAAATTTTCAAAAATCTAATGGGTCGAGATATGAATTTGGTGACAACACCATACGATTCTACGGGCAAAATTACATAAGTACACCAATTTTTAGAATTTTTGAACACCGCATACAATCTCTAAAGCAAAATTACTGAAAATGGCCAAAAATCGCAAAAATCTAAGGTGTACCCCTTACGATTTTTTCAGACTTTGGCCATTTTCAGGGGTTTTCAAGCTTTTATTAATAAAAAATGAACCGGTTGGACAAAAATTATGAAAATTGCTATACTTATGTATTTTTGTCCGTAGAATCGAATGGCGTTGTCGCCAAATTCATATGTCGACGCATTTTTGGGTTAATACCAAAAAATGGGCAGTTTTCAGCAAAACTTTAAACCTAAATATCTCGAGAACGAAACTAGATATCGACCTGCGGTTTCAAAATTTGGAATCAGCGCATTGAGAAGTATCTAGATACGGAAAAATTAGATTTTTGAAAATTTTGAAGTTTTTATCTAAATGTGGGGGTATATTGACTATTGATATATAATTCAAAAATGGGTAGAGGTAAAAACTTGGTAGTAATATTATTTGATTGTAAAGAGAATGTTACTTAAGTGTACGCATTTTTAGAGTATTAGAATTGTAGTAGTATAGTATTGTGTCGAAAATAATTAAAAAATGACAGATCACCAGAATAATAATCCCAAATACTTCATACCATGAAAGTACCTACTCTTTATCTGCCTACGCTACACTGTAAAAAATTCCTCTGTAAAATTACTATAATTGTTATTGGCGTCCAAATTGCCTAAGTGAATTATAGTAAATTTGCAGTTAAATGTAATTTTGTCTACCATTTTTAAAATTACATAAACATAAATTCCATAAAAATTTTGATACATACTTTAAGTAAATTTACATATTAATAATATACATAATCTTTTTAAAACATAATTTAGTAAAAGTACATATTTTTCATTATATTTTAAATAAATTTCACGTAGTAATAGATTATGTTTATGTTTTATATTCCCCGGGCCTAGAGACTAATTTTCTACTCTGCCCAAGTCCAATCCGGCTAAGCCAACCTAAAATCATGTAAATTCTATAATATTAGTAATTAACTCTAAATTTATAATAAATAACATACAGTATTTTAAATTTACTGTAATAAATTTAGAATTTACTCCTATTTCATGTAAAAATATATAATATAATAAAAACATTGAGTTTTTACATAGTACTTATAAAATTTGACAAAATTGTTATACAAATATAAATATATCATTGTAAAAACACAAATATTTTGTAGTAATTACCTCTATACTTGTAATAAATACAAATAGTATTTTAAATTTACTATAATAAATTTAGAATTTGTCCATAGCTCCTGTAAAAATAGAAACTAAAATAAAAAGAATTGTGTTTTTACATAGTTCTTATAAAATTTGACAAAATTGTTATAGAAATATTAACATTTCACTGTAAAATTTCATGTATTTATTGTAATATGAATATTACATAGTAGTTCTAGTAATTTTTTTATATTTATAAGGGTGAATTAGCAAATTTATAGAATTATTTGTTATGTAAATGTAAGTCTACATAGTTTATGTAAAATTTGTTATTGCATACATATTATAGTAAAAAATTACTATAACTTTTCGACAAAATCGCTATTATTTTTTACAGTGTACGGCTTAGCGGTCAGACATTTAGGTACTTTCCTATTAGTGGAATAAGACTATCCGTTTTGTATCTATTGCGACTGCGAAAATAAATATAATAAAAAATATGTTTTATTGTGAACTCCTTTACAAATGTCTATAAATAACAAATAACAATAATTTTCTTTATTATTACAAAAATATTTTATTTCTCAGAATACGAGTAGAATACACGTAATATAGTTTGTATTATTGAATTCCACGTACGAGTACCTTCATATTAAATTACATGCAATGTAATCTGGAGTGGGCGATGCAGTATTACATTTTCATCTCATGACAAAATATTGTTTGATGAGAGATTTCTGTAGTTTATTGTGTATTCTCTTTGTGGGACTATGCCTAATGTATATGAAAAAGATATACTCACATATTTCGTTATTAACAATTTTTGGAAATGAAGAACATTGCTGTGGTCTTCTAATAATCCTCAAAAAACTTTATCAAAGTTATCGGAAAATTGGTAAACTTATTTACTCTTGTGGATTACCGCAAATCCTTAAAATAAAAGGGACTAAAATAGAGAATTAAATATATTCGAAAATAAGAAAAAATATTTATTTATGCAAAAAAATGTAAACACAAGCGGGCTATAGGCGTTTAACATGGAAAATTAGATTTTCTTGCGCAAAAGTTCCCAATTAATTTTAGATAAAAATGTTTCAAATAAAAGTTGACGATAATTAATTCTACGCCTAAATGGTTACACAGATTTTATTTTGCAAGTTCGTTATCTGTAAAATCGAATTCGAAATTTTATAAATATCACTCATTCGTAGCGATAGCTATGAAATTGAATAAAAATTACAAAAAAAAAACTTAGGATTTGTTGAACTGTGAGAAATTTAATTTTTGCCCTCCTGAAGTGTAATGGGAACTTTACAATTGTACACACAGCAAGTGTAACCTACATTTTACGCTTACTGTGTTGTAACTTGTCTAACTATGCGGTAAAATAATCAAAATACACTGGACGTTTATGGGCATTTAGAAAAGAAATCATCTTTACTATAATAAAGTTCATGTAAAAAAATACTACCTACATAAGTTATTTTTTTATTTTAACATATCCTATATTTAAAATTAATTTATATAAACTAAAATCACGGCAGCGACATCTATCATTATTGTAAAAATCCGCCGTTACCGACATAGTCACCGATCAATATACCTGTCAAATACGCGAGGCGAAAATTGCTGAAATGTCAAATATCGACACCTACCTATTATTTATTACGAAGAAAACATGAGCAAATAAATATATTATCAGTCATAAACAACGTCTATTATTACAAATAAATTTTTGCTAGAAGAAGTACTCTAATGAAGGTAGGTAAGTAAAATCAAATTTGGAAATTGACTTAACCCCAGTATTTTAAACTAACCCTTTTCAGAAGTACAACCTATCTCATTAAAAAAAAAGTGATTTTCATTATCGTCGGCCAAAAAATTTGATACAATTCTCGTGCGTGAATTATTTTACAGCGCTCCAGCTAATAAGGCACTCGCCTTAAGGGCTCGTGCCTTAAACAAAGCTGTCGCGCTGTAAAATACAACTTACACACACTCGAATGTAAATAACTATTTTTATACTCCAGACAGTGTGTAAAGTAAACGATTTTCGTAGTTTATTTATTTTACACATTATAGAGTTACCACCATTACTAGATTACTACACGTATGGCATTTAAGTTGTTTTACCTAAATTTAGTTTTTTCTGTACATTCATGTTGGTAATAGTGACTGAGAACGGTGAGAACTGCAGTATTAACTTGTTATTTGTCAAATATGAACTCGATATACGGTGTGTTGAAATTTTTGTCTGTAAATTTCTAATTTAGGAATGTTTTTAAGCTCCGCAAGCCTCGTCACGAAATACTCTTGACTTTATGTCATAAAACTTGTGCCCGCAATACAACATTACTTCCAACCCAGCAAATCCCCCCTTAGGTATATCTTCCGATCATAACATGCTTTGCGTTGGCATAGGGAATTACTTCTCTAGTTAATATATATTCTCGAAGGACCAAGTACGTTATTAGGAAAAAAAAAATATTCTTATATGGACTGTCCCGTGGCCGCGTGCCTGAGTGTCTGGTCGCGAACCTAGGGGAACCGGGTTCGATCCCGACTGACGCCAAATATTTCCAATTTTAAATGGCACAAAAGTGACCCCTGTGGTACACTCTCCACGCCAGCTATGAGTGCCCGTGAGGTGACGTCTGGTAAGCGCCCACACGGTAAAATATATCGTCATCATTACCGATGTCTGCATGTGTTGTATATACTGGCACACCCAGAAATGGGTAATATGCCGTGATGATATATTTATTTATTTATTTATTTATTATATGGACTAGGTGTAATCTTAACCACTTTTTAAATTTTTTAACTTTATATCTTTCTCGACTCGTATTCACTCCACCCACACACATTTTTTCTTTTCATTCCTTTGTCTACCTCCGTTCTACAATTCGTACCACTTGCCTATTTATATCCACTATCTCTTCGCTATGTGCGACGATATCTTGTCTGTAGTAATCACAGTTCATCTCATGTTTCAGAGGCTGGCGAGCAGATTCACGTGACGACGACGCCTCACTCGACGGCTGGCGCAACATGCTGATCGATAGTCTAGTCGACGTGCTCGATACACACGCCATCCGCATCTCCATGCACGAGCTACAAGTTGCTGGTAATGGCAACACCGAAACAGGTGAGGGATAAAGGATTATAGAGTACACGACAGAGAAGGTGGAATATATTTGGAGTTATTTTATTGCCTACTGGGAACTGGATATTTGAAGCTTCAACAGAATATAAAGTATTTTTTGTTATATACAATTCGGATGTTGAATTAGGAAAGCGTGTTTAATAAAAATGATTTGTTTTTAATAAACTTATGGCCGATTTTATAAACGGCAGATAAATTTTTACTTCCAAAGTAAATAAAATTTATTCATTCAAATGACAGTCGAACTTTTAACAGTAATGTTATAAATGCAATAAAAAGAATAAAATTGATTCAAATTTGTTAGTTTAAATAAATTTACTATCGTAGTATATAAAGGTAAATCCCTTTAAGGGATGTGAAAATCATATATAGAGTGATCAAAAATAATAAATAATAATAAAAAAAAACCGGGCCGTAGGTATTTAACATGGGAAAACAGTTTTTCCTTGCCCAAAACTGGCCTATTAAATTTAGACAAAAATCAATAATCATATTTTCTTTTACAATTTTTGCAATGGAAAAAAATCTGTTGTGGCCAGCACAAGACCTCTCGCCATTTCCATATTAGGCTATATAAGTATTGTATTGCACTTCCCTTTCAAACCGTCGTTTTATAACAAAAAAATACAGAACTTTACCCAAATACTGATTTTTATTGTATTTAACATGTCTTCTGCACACATATAATTCTAATTACATATGTCTATTTTTCATTGTATGAGGAAGTTTCTAAATATCAGAGATTCTTCCAATTCATTAACCAGATTGGCGATATTTCTGATGGATATATGCATTTTACCTATAATTTCAAATATTTAATTAATAAAACAATAAGAAAGATTAAATATACTTCCCAGAAAAAGCTGTCAGAATGTCACTAAAACTGTTGATTTTTGACATTGACATGTGTCATTTAAAAACTATGTTATAAACATTGGAATTTGTCAACTGGTTTCCTTAGTGCCTTGGCCTTTTCGATTAAATTACTCTATATATTATAGTGTCTTTATCTCTAAATCTATAGAAGATATAATAAAAATTTTAAGTGTATTAGATGGAGAATTTTATGTTCTTCAATATTTAATAACAAAAATTTCCAAAAAATTATATTTAGAAGATTTTTTCTCGGAAACTACTACTTCCGGTTGTTCAATTGTTACCAAAACCTTTTCAGCTCTTTCCAGAAACGTCAGATTGAGGAATCCATAGTTAAACAATTTTTAAGTCTTATGATTTTGAGGAATCGTGTCTACAACATCCAGACATACACACATACACATACAAACATACACACATACACACATCCACACACACACACAGACATCATTTTAAAAATGTTATAATCGGATTTTAGGGACCTTAAATCGTGCTTATTCACTGAAATCTGGATATGCGAATTTTAGCATGAATTCAATACCTCTCTTAGCGAGAGGTAAAAATCTGTTGTGGCCAGCACATTTTCATTTTATGTTATATAAGTATTGTATTGCACTACGCTATCGAACCGCTGTTTTATAACAACATTACAGAACTTTAGGCAAATATTGTTTTTTTTATTGTATTTAACATGTCTTCTGCACACATATAATTCTAATTATATCTATTTTTCATTGTATGAGGAAGTTTCTAAATGTCAGAGATTCTAGATTCTTCCAATTCAATAACAAAATTGGCGGTATTTCTGATGGAGAGATGCACTTTACCTATAATTTTAAATATTTAATCAATAAAATAATAAGGAAGATTAAATGTATTTCCCAGAAAAGGCTATCAGAATGTCACTAAAAATGTTGATTTTTGACACTTGCATGTCTTTTACAAACTATGTTATAAACATATGAATTTGTCAACTGGTTTCCTTGGTGTAGTTTAGCCTCTGTGATGTATTACATCCGATTATTTTACATATTATAGTGTCTTTATCTTTAAATCTATACAAGCTATAAAAAAAATTTTAAGTGTATTAGATGGGGAATTTTATGTTCTTCAATATTTGTAATAACAAAAAATTTCCAAAAAATTATATTTAGAAGAATTTTTCTAAGAAACTACTACTTGTTACCAAAATCTTTTCAGCTCTTCTCAGGAATGTCAGATTGAGGAATTCATAGTTAAATAGGTCTTAAGTCTTATAGTTTTTGAGAAATAGTCCTTCCAACTTCCACACACACACACACACACACACACACACACACACACACACACACACACACACACATCATCGTAAAACTGTTATAATCAGATTCTAGGGACCTTAAATCGTGCTTATTCACTAAAATCTGGATATGCGATTTTTAGCATGAAGCCAATAACTCTCTTAGCGAGAGGTAAAAATTGAATTTAAAATTTTAAAAAAGTCACTTCTTTAGTTAGCCATGGTATTGAAATAAAATTTCAAACAAATTTTATTACAATTTACCTGTCAGATACTATAAAATGTAGTTTTCATCAAAATAATACTACTATCTTCTCTTCCTGTGAATAATTCTCCATTTTCAGTAATGATAACCCAAAGCAGAGTGTTTCTGTTAGCTAATATTACAAACCACTGACATATATACTAACTGGAACTCGCATACTCTACCTATCAGCGTACGCTGCACTGAAGCCTCATTGAACAATAATGGCTGGTCCTGTTCGCGCACGTTCGTGCCGAACCGAACCTAGCCGAATAACTCGTATCATAGCTGATCGCTTTGTTTTCATATTATGCTTCATTTATTAAAAAACATGCGCCACACGAAATAATTTCCGTCTACTCACGAACTGTCTCGATGTTTGCCGACTACTCCAGCAGCAGGCTTTCAATATGCCTTCACAGTCACGGTTCGTACGCGCATTCCAGTTATTATATATTTCAGTGTTACAAACAAATATAATGTCAGAAACGTATCTTCAGATTGTGACATATTTGCTCTGTCAGAAACGTATCTGTCAGATTGTAAAAAGCTCTGTTTGAGATATCATTATTGAAATTGGTGAAATATGTACTGGAAGAGAGGATTCAAATCATTATTTTGATGAAAACTATTTTATATCTTCTGACAGGTAAAATGTCGTATAATTTGTTTGAGATTTTATTTCAAAGCCATGGCTAACACTATAAAGATGTAACTTTAAAATAAAATTTTAAATTCAATGGGGTATTCCACTCAATTTTTTTTATTATTTTAAATAAAACTTCATTCAGTTTTGAAGCAATTCATAGTATTAAAAAATCTTAATTGTTCCTAGTTTCAGAGTAATTTATTTTTGAAAAATCAGTGTAACGTCACATTTCCTCTATACTTGTCTTTCTCACACACACTGCTCTGAGTACGCTGCGAGAGAAGGATAACAATTGTATGACGTCAATTTTCCCTTTTAGCAAATGTGAAATATCTCGTAAAGTAATTATTTAAAAAATGTTTTCATTGTTTTAACTATTATTTATTGAGCCATACTTTATGTTAAATTGAAATTTTCTTAATTTTGTTGGTATGGTGGAATAGCCCATTTCTTCGTTACGAACCGTGTAAAAGAAAATTATGATTATTGATTTAGATACAGAATTTAATTCTCTACAACATTTATTTGAAGCATTTTTGTCTAAAATTAATAGGCCACTTTTGGGCAAGGAAAATCTGTGGTCCCATGTTAAACGCCTATGGTACGGTTTTCGTGTTACACCCGGTATATTACGGCCAATAAATTATGCTTATGGTGAATTGTTTACTCGTTATTATATAATTTCGAACATCATTGAATTAATATCAACGTAATAATGCTTCTTAGCAGATTTATTTCAGCTTGTTTAATTCCTCCTATAATAAGCTTCCCTTAAATGGAATTATTTACTTAACCATTAAATTCCTAATGATATTATTGCTTGTTCCATTAGATACTTTTAGAAGATAAACATTAAATTTCATTTCGCGTGGTATAAAGTTTGTTATAGTAATTCTGATTATCACAATATTAAATAACCAGAAAATAATTTGAAATCTCTTCAACACTGACGTTGGAAACTTTGTATAGTTAGTTGGATGGAAAGAAAAGTATACTCCTGAGGAGTTATGAAAGAAATATGAGAATCCTTAGAGATCTTGTAAAGTTGAGAAATTAAATAAGTTCATAGCATGTGATAGAAAAAGAGATGAGCTGCAGACTTTAAACTTAATTACAAATGAATAGAAATCGTACTTGACACTTAATTTTAACTCTCATTTCAACATCTTCGTTAAATACTAAATAATTAATAAGGCAGATTAGATTAAAACAGAACGGGCAGTAATTACAATAACTTAATAATTCACTTAAGAAGTGAAATGTCGTGGTTTCTAACTTTGGATCTTCGTCATCCGTTCAATGACATTGTTTTCGTCGTTGCATAAAATCACAATAGGTTCTTTTTAGTTTTGTATTTTTTATTATTCTAAATTTATAAATAGAAATTCTTTAATTTTTATTTCTTTGTGGAATAATGGTAGCGGATGAAATAATTGTTTAAAATTTTTGGCGCGAAAGTTGTGACGTCACCAGTAGTGCAGCATAAGAGGAGCGTACCGAAATACGTTATCGTTTAAATCTGACATAAATTTTGATGTAGATGTTACTTGTCACTACTCTTTACTAACAAACGTCAATTATGTTTTATATTTACAAAAAATCTGTTGTGGCCAGCACAAGATCTTCTGTCAATTCGATGTTTTTTGTACAAATCCCATACCAATAGTACCTTGGAAAAGATTCTATAAATCCAATAAAGTTGTAACATTAACGTACACTATGTAAATTGTACTTGACACTTCCTTCTTTCTTTTTCTGCTTTTCCATATTTTATTAGGGGTTGCTGTTTCTTACTCTTCCACTCATTCCTGTCCACAGATCTTCCTCTCTCAAGTCTCCAGGCATTGAAAGTTCCAATCTTGAGGCGAGGCTACAACTGCATGTCATTTGCGAGGAACAATATGACTTATACCACTTTCTGATCCTATATTTTCCATCTTTAGTTTTGCACTTGACACTGACATCTGTCACTTAGAATTTTTTGAATATATCAGCTGTTTCCATGATAAATAGCAAAGCTGACTGATTTTTGAAGGTTAATCTCTTTATAATTTTTTAACTCTATCTATTGAATATGAAGGAAAATGTATAATCAAACCGTATAGAGAAGAGCATTTTCTTTAATATTTATAATAACACAAAATGACAAAAAATAATATTTAACTGCGTTTTTTTTAAAAACTGTTAAAAACTTAAAATAAGGGTAGTTCCGGTGGATCAATTATAACCAAAATCTAATCTATGGATGTAAAAAAGAGGCATACGAAAGAATTATAATTTTTAGAGTAGTATATTGGAGTTATCGTCGGAGAAAAATTTGTCACACACGGACACACATACACACGGACACACACACATACAGACATCATCTTAAAAATAGTAAATTCGTAGAGTAGGGACCCTAAAACGTGCTTATTCATTAAATACTTACCACTGATTTTTTTTACCAGACAATACCTTCCTTATCTAAAGTTAAGCAGCAAGTATATATTCAGAACTTGTTATATTTGTTTGCAAACTCGATTAAAAGTTTATATTTACAGAACAGTTCTGTCACGTGGTACCTGTTCATTACTGAATAATAATTATAATTGAAAAGTTTAAAGACATGAAAATTATAGTTTTTGTTAATAAAATAACATGATACAGCTTAGCGATAAAAATACTGAAAATAAAAGAAACTTTAAGAATAATATATAAATATAGAACATTATATTAAGTTTTACAACAAATAACAGTTGGAATACATTTCAACTTTTATTTATGTTCTGTTAAAGAAGAAATATTCTGTAACTTATTTCTATTACAAAAATGAGAACATGGAGAAAATTGTATAAATAAAGTTTTTATAAAGTAGTGGGTTTAGAATCCAGAATCCAACAAAAGATTAAATATTAAAATACGATTTTAAATTATGAAGAAAAACAGATGAATTTATTTTGTAAACATAAATTTTAAGGTACAGTTAAAGTAGACGCCTCTTTCATTGCGAAATATAATTTCATATACTGAGTATGCATGTAGTTTTCAAAACCGTTTTCAAAACGGATTTAGTTTTAAAAACGTCATGTATGCAGTGTCGAAACTGGAGTTATCTCAAACTGTACACCTGGCGTTTTTAAAACTAAAAATGTTTAAAAAACGGTTTTGAAAATTGCATGTAAACTCAGCAATTGTGACTTTTAATAAGCTAAATTGCTAAATAATGCTTTTGTACATATTCATTGCAGATCAAAAGTTTCCAGACACGATAAATATCCTTTATATGTAATTACAAACTTCGAATATTTGCTACTACATACTTTAGTCATTTTACACTTTACTATACAGATACATATATTTGTAATGATGACAAATATACTTTTAAAATTTGATTCAAAAATGTTTAGAACAACTCTCTTAGTTTAGATACAAAATATTATGATTTTTTTATTTATAACATTTATTTTTATTTATAAATATCCAATATAGTGATTTCACTTCAAATGAAGAAAAATAGAAATTTGTCATTATTTGGAATATCATAAAAAATATGTTACAGTTAAAAAAAAGAAGAAAAATTCATACAAAAAGCAAGAGGGCATAAATGAAGAAAAAATTTAATATTTTTTATAATGTTCTCCCATATTATTTTGCTTTCTAAATTATTTAATTAAAATATTTTTAAAAAATGCGCAATACATTTATTTAAATTTAAATAAAATGTTTAATAAATGTCATGTATAGTTTACTTAGAGTAATTGACGAACTCTTAGCAAAAACGACCTTACTCCGTTTTATTGCAGCACTCCGCTACGCGTCGTCCTTCATTATAAAACTTCACGTTGTAAAATAACATCTACCGCACGTATAATGTACAATTGCGGCCAAAAAAATGGAAACACCTACATTTATCTAGTTAGCTGTTTTTATGAATTTTTAACATTGTAATTTGACTTCCATGTCAAAATGAAATCAAATAATGGCACACAAGCAGTGGCGTTTCATTATGAAATCCATAAAACTGTTCTTATTTACTTAATTTTTATTTTACTAATTAAATAATTTAATCAAAACAGAGAAAGAGAAACGTGTATTACTTATACCAAAAATAAAATATAATGAAAAACACAAAATTATAAACCAAAAAACAAAAACAAAGAATTAATATTTTATGGGGGCACAATTTTTTTCTATCACAGTTGAAATAGCTCTCGTCTTTTCGTTTTCATTAAATTGTCGAGGCATTTTAGTGCTTTCAAATTATTTTCATTTAATGTGACATTGACATTTATGTAAATAATTACAGAAAATTTACGACGCCTATGTTTGAATATCCTGGCAAAGACTGAATTACAAAAATCTGTTGTGGTCAGCACAAGACCTCTCGCCATTTCCATATTAGGCTATATAAGTATTGTATTGCACTTTGCTATCGAACCGTCGTTTTATAACAAAATATTACAGAACTTTACCCAAATATTGTCTTTTATTGTATTTAACATGTCTTCTGCACACATATAATTCTAATTATATCTATTTTTCATTGTATGAGGAAGTATCTAAATGTCACAGATTCTTCAAATTCATTAACCAGATTGGCGGTATTTCTGATGGCTATATGCATATTACCTATAATTTCAAATATTTAATTAATAAAACAATAAGAAAGATTAAATGTACTTCCCAGAAAAAGTTATCAAAATGTCACTAAAACTGTTTATTTTTGACACTGAAATCTGTCATTTACAAATTATGTTATAAACATTTGAATTTGTCAACTGGTTTCCTTAGTGTAGTTTCGCCTACTCGACTTGTTATATCCCGATATTCTATATATTATAACGTCTTTATCTCTAAATTTATAGAAGATATAATAAAATATTTAAATGTATTAGGTGTAGAATTTTGTTCTTCAAAATTAGTAATATCAAAAATTTTCAAAAATTAATATTTGGAAGAATTTATTTCAAAAACTACTACTTTCGGTTATTCAATTGTTACCAAAACCTTTTCAGCTCTTCCCAGGAATGTCAGATTGAGGAATTCATAGTTAAACAGGTCTTATGTCTTATAGTTTTTGAGGAATCGTCCGTCCAACATCCAGCCATACACACACACACACAGACACACATACACACACATACACACATCCACACACATACACACATCCAAACACACACACACACACATACACACATCCACACACACACACAGACATCATTGTAAAAATGTTAAAATCGGATTCTAGGGACCTTGAAACGTGCTTATTCATTAAAATCTGGATATGTGATTCCAATACCTCTCTTAGCGAGAGGTAAAAATAAAAAATAGGGGTTTCCATTTTTTTAGCCGCAGTTGTACACAACTATTACTAAATCCATATGCAAAATTCTTATCTTTAAATTTAAAGGTACTTTACTCTTGTACTTGTAGGTACAGATTTTTTTTTGTTACGTACGAAATAAAAAATTGAGTATCGCATTATTATTATACTTTAGAAGTAGGAGTGAGCAAAGTAATTTTGTAAAGACATTTTGTAATCGGAATAATGATAAAAAGTTTTCTATTTGTTAAAAGTTTTTTCATTCGCATAAGTATTTCGCAATTTTTTTAAATAATTTTTTTGTGAATAATGATAAATGAAAGATTCTTCTGTGAGTCTTCATAACTTATTAATTTCATCCGATCACTTTCTTGGGAAAAAGAATGCCAATGAAGGTTATACATTTTTCACAATTTAGTTTTATTTTAATGTATGCAGCTCGTCGTCGTCATCGCCAGAAGAACCAAATGATGCCACTGATGGCGTTCGGCTTGGTAGGCCTTGGGATGATTCTCGTACCGATGGGCTTCCAGTTCTTGGCTGTGTTGGGTGGCAAGGCTCTCCTTCTCGCCAAGATGGCCCTGATACTCACCTCCATTCAAGGGTTAAAGAAAGTCGCACACAGCCACATCAATTATGGTCTGTATCATTCTGCGCCAGAACACCCATGTACGTATAGGTTAGGATAAGGGATGTACATGTATAATAGTTCCCAACCTTCAATCATTCCTACCAAATAATCTTCACCGTAGAATTGGGCACATTACAGTAAATTTAAAAAATCTAGCCAGTACATTACCTTCCAACAATGAGCCGGTTTCACATTTTTTAAAACGTATAAAAGTTTATGCGATATTTTTCATAGTAATAACAAAAATAATAATAAATTATTGTTATTTTCGTAAATATTTAAATAAAAAGATTGGCGCCAGTAATAGTCATGAGAAACAACCCCCATTCCTGTGACGTCGGAGTACGTACATCACGTCATTCATAGCCAATAGGGAAACGTTATTTATATAAAAAATCTGATGTGGCCAACACAAAACGTCCCGCTATTTAATTTTTATTAATTTAAATACATACCTACCTACGTATTTACTAACGCTGCAAACTGTTCCATTGTAGAAAACTATTGCTTTATTTACTATTTTCTTTTTAAAATGTCACTATTATTAACTTAAAGTGATAAGTTTTCTGACAGTGACATTTATTGTCAATAGTTACATTCATTTGAAAAATGAACTGTGTAACAAAGGAATAGTTTTTATCTTAGGCTTCGCGACTAATAAAAAAAATCTGATGTGGCCAACACAAAACCTCCCGCTATTGAATTTTTATTAATTTAAATACATACTTACGTATTTACTAACACTGCAAACTGTTCCATTGAAGAAAACTATTGCTTTGTTTACTATTTTCTTTTTAAAATGTCACTATTATTAATTTGAAGTGATTAGTTTTTTGACAGTGACATTTACTGTCAGTTACATTAATTTGAAATATGAACTGTGTAATAAAGGAATTATGTTTATCTTAGGCTTCGCGACTAATAAAAAAAAATATTTTTAAATTTATCTGTAAAATATATAGAAAAAGTATTTATGTATTCCTGTAGAAAATTCAATAATCTTTCATTTTCATGAGACATAAAATTCGAAAAAATGGCATTTAATGGTATTTTTTGAAGAAAAACCACTATGAACTTCAGGTAAAGTGCCATTTCCGGTTATCCGATTTACACCAAAATCTCATGGCTTCTTTTCATATTAGAATAGGATACAAATACAAGGTTTCAGAATTTTCTGAATGATAGTATTTGAGTTAGAGCGAAGACAAAATCCATACACATACATACACACATACAGACATCATCGTGAAAATGTTAAAAATGGATTCTAGGGACCTTAAAACGTGGTCAATTACTAAAATCTCGATATGAGATATTTAGCACGATTCCTATACCTCCCTTACCTAGGGTAGCGGGAGGTAAAAAGGCGTTAGTTTGTCACATGTTAAACTGTATGTACTCTGACGTCACATTCTGTTTCAGATCACGTGACTTTTTCAAAATATTACACAAATTTTAACATTGAATTGTAAAATATCTAATAGATATTTCGTGTTATTTTCAAATTTGAGGATCTTTAAAGAACAATATCTTTTAAAATTTAATATTTAGAACTCATATATAAAATCCTGCAACAGCCCTATTCTATGTATTTTGTACAAATCACATACCAAAATTTCTTTGGAAAAGATTCTATATATCCAGTAAAATTGTAACACGAATATATACTGTTTTCTACAAATTCCATACCGAAAGTGTTTCTTCTGTATTAGATGTTTGGTTAGAGCTGTTGCCTTTAGTTTATGTCTTGTGTCACTTTTGTGGCCGGATATCCTGTCTTTTAGCGCTCGAGGTGTTTGACTGATGTATTTTAACTCGCAGTCCACACAGAGAATACAGTATACCACATGTGATTGTTTCAAATTTGGTACAGAGTCTTTAATTTTGGAAGAGAGTCAAAAAATATCCTACCCACTGAATACTGTTCGACTGCAATCCCGCTTTTAACTACTAAAACCAGTCGCGAGTATTTCCCACATACATATAATTATATTAAAGGTATAATCATTGTTTGGTTCTACATTTAGTAACGGAAACTCTATTTTATATTTTAGTCAGTTAAAATTTGATAAAAACTCAAAGTTTGTCTCATACTGTTTTCTCAGAGATTAGAGATTTGTTAACTACTGAATAGAGTATGTGAATTGTCACATAGACCTGGCCAGATCGACAGATAGTTATGCATAATTCCGATTTGTTGTCTTTATTTTCGTTATTTGTTATTTGTTTACCTGACAGGTTTGACAGCTTATAGATTGTTCTTGTTATCCTCATTGGCATGTAATTATTTTAATTAATTAATTGTGAAATTTATATTTTTATTTAGCCGGGTACGGAAGCAATATCAGTATACCCTCTCTATCCAGTAGTTTTCTGTTCCGATTTTTCTGTTCTGATTTTTCCGCTCTACTAAGCATTATAAATCATTACAAAGAAAAGTATTCATTAATGCCTACATAATAACATCATGAATAATGAATTGTTGTCATTTTATTTTTTTTATAAAAAAAAAATCAATACTTGTCATAATTGAACGATGTTTTTCTACATTCATATTTGTTAAATTTTGTTTCTTATTTATATTTTCCTTATTTTGTAGTAACGTAATTTTTTTTAGATTATGTAGTATAATATCTTTTGAATAAATTTGTGTTTTATTACAGGGTACGATAGAAAAGCTGAAGATGTAGAACAGCCGTACGATGCCCCTTACGGATACAATCCTTATCCTGAACACCTAGTGGAGTATAAACGTTATCCTCGTCCTTAAATACATCATAAATTTTACATTAAGTTTCTTCCGTAACTTTTAACATCTGTAGATACATATTAATTATTTATTTGTTGTGAAATAAAGTTGTATTTTAAAGTTTATTGTAGATTTATTGCAAAATCGTTCTTGTACTTGAGAAACTAATAGTATATTAATCATTAAGGTTGTGAAGAGTATTATTGACCGAGTGAAAGATTATAATCCCGAGGGAACCGAGGTATTATAATGAGGTCATGCACGATTTTTTTTTATAATTTTAATCGATAGAGTAGTGAAAAATAATAAAACCGTATTTTTTATTTTTCCTCAAATCGATCTTTAATCATGAAAAATTTGTAATTGAAAATGACATTCTTTAAAATGAGGCTGCTAGACCCCCGCTTCGTCCCTTGTCCTATGACGTCACAGAGTGAAAGGCACGACCATTTTAATTTTCACATTGTCTTAAACGTCAAAGTGACATTTAAAGATAACCTAAAATTTATTAATGTAAACATGTCGATGGAACGTTGTTTCGTGCCAAAATAGAGAATAAAATAATATTCTGCAATATATTCAATGTCTCACATGCGTTTATAACCTTCTACCGTCTAATTCAAAGATTTAAAAGTGAAAGAAACATCTGATATAACGTAGATAATTTCACTCCAAATGAAAATTATATTTATAAAAATAAATAGTACGATATTATATTAATATATTATAGCATATTCAGATATGAAATCCTCAATTTATAGTTCATATATATATTTTTCTTTTAGAAATTATGTGTCCATATAAAATGTCTCTTTAAAATGAGTCTGAACTTGGTTCGTAACTTTGTGACGACAAAACATGGCTGGTTTTTGCAACTTTTTAAAAATATCATAATTTAAAACGATTTTATAAAACAAAAAATATAAATAAAAAATAATTTAATCATACTGATCGATGAATTAGACTATCCTTTTTCGATTTAAACAGAAAAAAGGTACAATTATTTTTTTTTTTATATTATTCTTTGCCCTACTAGCACATACCTAATTATAAGAATTAGTTACGAAATTTAGTTCATTATATTGACAACTGACTTTAAGTAATATGACATTTGGCAAAATAATGAAATGAAAACGATAAAATTATTATTGACCTAGGTCTCTAATTAATTTTGACATTATTATTGACCTAGGTCAGTAATTTTGACACTATTATTGACCTTGGTAAATAATAGATCTCTAGGTATAGGAAAACAATTTCACGGAACAGTAATGAGTCAATAATAGGCTAGTAGTGAAAAAAATAAAATATGTACATTATCCTGAATGTTGTACCATTTGAAATTTATCTAAAAATTTCTCAATCCGTTAAAATGCATGAATTTACTTTTCTATTTGTGTACATTTACCTCATATAGCTACAAAATTTTGCCGCCTGTAAAATTGCAGCGATTTTCAAGTCATTCAAATGTAGATTGTACATTTTCCTGCACTTGACATTTGTTGAAAAATGTCAACTAACATTTACTTTACATACGTACATTTTTCTATTTGAGATATTAGGGAGAATTTCGCTGCATATTTACTAATAATTGTGTACAAAAAATAGGACACAATTAAACAAATAAATTACCGTCAATGGGGGATTCCAGCTCAATCGAATTAAAGGAAAATAGTAAAAAAAAAGTATGTATATGCTGAATAACGAATATTAAAAAAAAAATGAAATGGTATAATTGAGATATTTCGGAAATAAGGGGTTTTTTGCGCTTCGACACGTATATGAAATCTATATATAATATATATATATATATATATAAGAAATTCAAATTCGAAAGGAGGGGCTAACATTCCTGTACGGCAGTTTTCAAAGAGATTTATTTTAACATAAATTTCTTGCATTAAACTTAATAATTTAAATACACCTGTAATTATAAAGTATGTAGACCTATAGAGTGTTATAATATTAATTTATTTTGTGTAAATATAACTTAAAATAGCATATATTACAAGAACATTTAGGTCTATGATGAAAACAGTTTGATATAAAAACACATAAGCGTGACGTCACGTCAATCTTTTCAAAATTCGGGAGACCATAACTCGCTTATTAATAGGAATTTTTTCACCGGATTTTCATCAATAGTCTTAGTTTTCCTAATATTTTCAGATGAAAATAATAAAAAAAAATGGTGGAATCCCCCATTTAGTAATAGCAATATATACATATATCGATATACACTTGCTCCATCCAGTAGTTAACAAATCCCTGGTATGAATTTAAATTAATAAAAAAAAAAATAAATAGCGGCAGGTATTGTGTTGACCACATCGAAACGATCTTATTCAGTAAATCTCTATATGCGATTTTTAGCACGATCCCTATACCTCTCTTATCTAGGGTAGCGCGAGGTAAAAAGCTGTATGACTAAGATTTCGAGTAAATATTTATTATTTTCTTCTTGAATTCTGCGGGAAATATAATAGAAATATTTTATAATCTATATTTAGACATACTACTTTAAATATCGGATACTGCATTCTGTCCGGATTGTAATAAAATTGTATCAGCTCAGATAGGAATATCCGAATTACATGACAAGAATGCATTGAATTTTCTGGACGAAAAGGAATTTCCAAATAAAATCTCCTGCTGTCGGAATGTTTTATAAGGAAATGAAATGTTTGAAGACTCTTCTGGAAACAAATACAAGAGATTAAGTTCCAAAGCGGCTGAAGTAGGTACTTATGAAGAGTCATCGTTTATATTTAAATTTCATAAAAAATGATATTTGAATGTTATTTATGAAAACATGAGGGCGTTAATCTCTGCTATAAAGGATATGTTGGGAAAAATTCCTGGTGCTTAAAATCTGTGCATAATAGATACTATGTGAGTGAGGCTGTTATAAATGGCTTTAAAGGGGCACCGTCGTCGTCAATGACGTGAAAAATTAATTTTCAATAACGTTTAAATTTCAGACTGACGCTCAACACCAAGCCTTTCATCTCATGATTTGTTAATGTTGATATGCAACCTCACCAGACACGTATTACCTTTGTTATGTATTTTCCAATACTTTCTAAGAGGATCACGTTAGATCTTAGAATTATTCAGATTGAGGATAAGAAAATTAGGTAGACACACTGAAATATATACTAACTGGAACTCGCATACTCTACTTATCAGCGTACGCTGCACTGAAGCCTCATTGAACAATAATGGCTGGTCTTGTTCGCGCACGTTCGTGCCGAACCGAATCTAGCCGAATAACTCGTATCATAGCTGATCGCTTTGTTTTCATATTATGCTTCATTTATTTAAACATGCGCCACACGAAATAATTTCCGTCTACTCACGAACTGTCTCGATGTTTGCCGACTACTCCAGCAGCAGGCTTTCAATATGCTTCACAGTCACGGTTCGTACTCGCATTCCAGTTAGTATATATTTCAGTGGTAGACATATTTCAAAACCAGTCTTTTAATAAACCAAGAATTCAGTCACTCACGATTTTAATATAGGGATCTCAAAATTTGAAAATGGAAAAGCGGGACGCTACAGTATTTAGTTAGGTTTCGTTAGGTCCTATGATTAAAATACGAGCCCAAATTCATATTGGTTTGGCCGGTTAACATTTTCAGCAAAAAAATTATAAAACCTACGCAAAAGGTGAGAAATTTCTACAAATTTCTTTCAACTAGTTTAAAATATAGATTTGAAACTCACAAAAACTATACTCGCCGTCAAATGATTATGGACCGATGTTCAACTTTTATCCCTTTCCGCACCCTGATCCTTGCCCAGCGTTGTTGCCGCTTGTTACTTGACATGACCAATAATGAACGAAAATGTCATATAATACATTTAAAACTAATTAAAATTTTTAATACATCGTAAATGAAGAAAATATTATAAAAAATAAGTAAAGTAAGATAGTAATACGTAATATAAAATATAAAAATTGTCTCTGTGGAAAATTTCTATTTATATTTTGCCCAAAGTTTCCACACATCAAGCTAAGGTCGCATTTGCGTTAAAATACGATAACCGGTGAAATCTAAATTAAAGCAAAGAATAATTGAATATTAGGTGTACAGTAGATCTGCCAACACAACATGCTTCTGCAGTCAAATCCAAAGTTTTCTTATTATTTAATAAATTATAAATTTTTTTAGCATGTAAAGCCAATTTTTTGAAAAAATTGTTTACATTAGCTATAATTTTTAAATTTTTTTTTCACAGGGAAACCGCTCATAGCAGCTGTAGACACGTGTTTCGCTCTTATTAGAGCTCATCAGTACAGCATAGCATATTAACAGATGGACATTAACTGGAAATAGTGAATAGAAAATGAACAAATTGTTAATATGCTATGCTGTACTGATGAGCTCTAATAAGAGCGAAACACGTGTCTACAGCTGCTATGAGCGGTTTCCCTGTGAAAAAAATATTTATAAATTTTGACAGCTTCACACTCGTTTATAAAAATCTTTCATTAGCAATAATTTATAGGATGTGGAATAAAAAACGCACGCAAGTACTAACGAAAATGTCAGAATATAAAATGACATTGACAGATTACAGATATTTGTGCAGGTAGGGCCGAGATATCCACCTCCTAATAACTTTATTTGGTGAATAATAACCATGGATACAATTGTATCAACAATTGTTACCATAGAAATTATTCGCCAAATAAAGTTATTAGGAGGTGGATATCTCGGGCCGTAGACACTTAAAAAATTTGGCATCAGTGTCGAAATCTCCAGTCCATAATTATTTGACGGCAAGTATAAATATTGTTATTCAAGTATTCTGCCATGTAATATTGGGTTACATCGTATTTATTAGTAATATGAGTTTTGAGTAATTCGATTGCGCATTGTATCCCTCCACATTTTCTTGTGAGTATTATCCCACATTCCATACAAGGTAAATTTTACTATACGCATTGGATTTTTACGAAGTTGCTTTTCATCGTACCAAAAGTAGAGTCTCAGTTAGAATCTAAATCTAGACTAGAAGATGATCCTTAAAATATAGGTCGAATTATTGTCACCAGTTATTCGGCTCGCAGTATTTTAAAGTTGTAAGTCTATATTTACAGTAGCCGAAAGAATTTTGTAGATTTTATAATTTATTGAAAATGTAAACCGGCCGAATTATTATGAGATTGGGCTTGCAAGTACCTACCTTTACAAATATTTTCACACACACACACACACACACACACACACACACATATATATATATATATATATATATATATATATATTATGAATGAACAAATTAAACATAAACAATGATCAAAAATGAACACTATAGAACAAAAATATAACAAACCTGATGTCATTAATATTAATTAATCTATCCATAAACTAGAAGGTCCACCAGTATTTATTAACAATTCCAGGACGTCATTTTTACAATTTTTGCCTAGTAACAAGTTTTCGAAAAATCTGCCAAATTATTTTCAATTTATTCTCACTCTCTTGTTACATTATTTCTGACAAAATCCGACATACGTTTACCGCGTACATTAATCTTGTACGCCAACATATCTCTTCATCGTATCTACACGCAATCATGCGTCTGCACGCATACGACAACATATGCACGTGTTAGGGGTGACGTTATCATAACATGTTGAATATACAATTAATTCGTCTAATTGAAAAGATTTGTAAACCTAATTTGGAGATTGTAATCAGAGTGTAAGCCGCTTGTCATTTAATTCGGATTAATTATTAATTAAGTATTTAAACTTTCATTAGATTCCCAAAGCAGATTTTTGTTTTCTTTTCATCTTTCTGCTCAGTTGGCCCAAATGCGAAATTAGATTTTTGTTAAAAATTGTGGATTACTCTCTTAGCACTTCTTGCTATATAATTAAAGGATTAAGATTTTAGTCTGCTTAGAAACAATGCTAATTACATTAGCAATTTTTTTTAAATACCATTGATAATTTATATTTGTACTTGTATAGTATATTTTTTAAGCACATTGTTTATTTCAATTATGTCAAGCCTAATTACATTTTTACCTTTCGCTAAGAGAGGTATTGGAATCATGCTAAAAATCGCATATCCAGATTTTAGTGGATAAGCACGTTTTAAGGTCCCTAGAATCCGATTACAAGTGTGTGTGTATGTGTGTGTATGTTGGATCCACGGTTTCTCAAATACTATATGACTTAAAAAATGTTTAACTGCAGTTTCCTCAGTCTGACATTATGTAAATTGTACTTTATTCTAACATCAGTGACATATATGTCAATTAGTAATATTGAATTATTGAAACTGTTTCCATGGTGATGCAGTAATGATGGCAAGATTTATTAAAATTAATTTCTTTATAAATTCTTATGTCAAAGGGCTCGATATTAAAAAATATAAATAAAATTATAAAGAAGACATTATGGTTGGTGTTCACAGTTTCGAAAATAACGTAATTTAACGTTTGCTGTCATTTAGTATATTCATAATTTACAAGCAACAGTATCAATTTTGACCTTTTAACGCAATGTACGTAATCAAATATGCGACCCTCTTTCTTAAAACAGTTTTCCTAATTACATTTTAATTTAAATCCTTTTACCAGAACGTAAATTGACAGCTCAAATGACAGTTGTTATATATGTGTTTCATGTTTGTGTAAAATATTTAACATTTACAAATCCTTGTGCGCATGTCTTATGTTTAATTTTATTTTCGAGATATGTGAACACTTTCAAAAGAATCTATTGTTTATACGTTATTTTTACGTATAATTTTATTTTTATTTTCGTAGCTGTGAGTGAGTCTTAAGTTACATTAATTGAATATAAAGAACATAATGCAATCAAATCTTATAGAGAATAAAATATTCTTTAATATTTGTAATAACATAAAATACCACAACATTTTTTTAGGAAAAACTGCTAAAAGATAATGGGAAGTAAAAACAAATGTTTAGTTATTTTTACCTTCCGTCAAAAGGAAGGTATTGTTTTTGGTCAAAAAATTCGGTGGTGAGTTTTTAATGTATAAGCACGTTTTAGGGTCCCTACAATACGAATGTACTATTTTTAAGATGATGTCTGTATGTGTGTATGTGTGTCCGTGTGTGTGTCTGTGTGTGTGTCTGTGTGTGTGTCTGTGTGTGTGTCTGTGTGTGTGTCCGTGTGTGTGTGTGTGACAAATTTTTCTCCGACGATAACTCCAAAACTACAATTCTAAAAATTATGATTCTTTCATATTCCTCTTCTTTACAACCATATGAAGAGCTGATTAGATTTTGGTTATAATTGGTCAACCGGAAGTACCCTTATTTGAAGTTCTTAACAGTTTTTCTTGAAAAATCGCAGTTAAATATCATTTTCGACATTTTATGTGATTATCAATAGAAAGAATATCTTATTCTCTATACGATTCGATTATACATTTTCCTTCATATTCCATAGATATAGAGTTATAGAGAGATTAAGAGAGATTAACTTTCGAAAATCAGTCAGCATTGCAAAAATTATGAAAACAACAGATACGAGTATATTCAAAAAAATCTAATTGACAGATGTCAGTGGCAAGTGCAGAACCAAAGTGGAAAGTATGTGATATAAGTGACAGAGTGCCCCTCGCCAGTGACTTGCATTTGCGGCCTCGCCTCAAGATAGGAACTTATAATGCCAGAAGTACGAGAAAGGCAAAAGAGAAGATGGAAGGACTGTATAGCAGAAGATTTGAGAGAGGAAGAACTGTGTCACGAATGTGCTTTGGACAGGAATGAGTAGAAGAGAAGAGTAAGAAACGGTGACTTCTAATAAAATAGGGCAAAGTTGAAGCAGGAGGAAGTGTTAAGTGCAATACATAATGTACGTTCGTATTCGTATTAAAATTTTATTAGATTTTAGAATCTTTTCAAAGGAACTTTCAGTATGGATATGTAAAAATAGTGTGTTCTTGTTACAATTATACAGGATATATAGAATATTTTTCAAGGAACTTTTGGTATAGGATATGTACAAAATATATCGAATTGACGGAAGGTTTTGTGCTGGCCACAACAGATTTTTTTACATATTTTTAAAAGTATAATACAATAAAATGAAAAATCATTATCTGTTTTAGAAGTTTAACTATCTTTTAAAAATTTACATTTATTTATAATTTTTTCATTCATTGTATCTAAACAATGTATTCCCACGAAGGGTGAAATAGTCATTTTTTATATAGAATATGATGTGTTATTGATTAAGCGCCTATGCGCTGTATTGCATAAATTATGAACCGGAGCACCCACGCATTTCTAATTGAGTTGGGTTAGGTTACGACACTCAGGATTAATAAACGTGTTAGTGAGATGTACATAGTTCTACACGTAATGGAGAGGATTACATCAAATTTTCTCTGAATGTCTTACTACCACCTACAACATCAAGGACACTTTGATATATGTAGGAGCGGATTGGAAGTATTATTTTTACTTGCTAATCCTTGTGACCGGCCCCAATCGTAACGGCCACGTAAATTATGTGAAAAAAAGAACTTCATTGCGATTACTAAAATGTAATTACACCAGCAACAGTAATTTTTTTTTGTCAAAGTAAACACTTTTTTTTACCGTTTAGAGTTACACAGCAGAAAATTTTAAACTGTTCACCGTCTTACAATTAGTGCCAACATATTTAAATATTTAATATAAAAATCTTGTGATTATATCTCTTTATTAAAAAATCTTAGCTCTTATAGTTCATCGTATTTTAATAAGATATTTCATAAAAATCAAATTTTACAATTTTGATTATATTAATGAAACTTTTGACAAAAGTTTGCATTATTTTGAAACGGTCAGTGTAAAGGCGCCGACATTTGACATTACTATGAAGAATCCGAATAAAAATAAACAAGAATCATTATACGAATACGATTGTTTAAATGAACTTTCCGTTTATTGTATCTATTACCATAATTACATGCAGTTTTGAAAATGGTTTCAGTTTTCAGCCAAAATTACGTGCATCTGTTTACATATAATTTCCAAAATAAGTCTACAAAATGATTTAACAATTTGAGGCGCTTGCGTATTTGGCTGATGTAAGTAACAGATTCTCTCAAGGCCGGTCGGAGACTTTTGGGCGCCCCAGGCAAAAATTTCACTTGCGCCCCTCATTTATTAAAATTTAGATACCTATATCATGCTCTGATGATATTTATTTGAGAAACATTTTATTTAGATAATAAAAGTACAATTTTTTTGTGGGGATGAGTGTATTTTTTCAGTATATGATCGGTTCAGAATTGAAAAATGTTTCAAACTCATTTTCATGATGAACGACTTTTTTCTTAAATTAAGTCCATGTAACCGGATTAGACATTACCTTTTAGTTGAGGAACAAGCCGAACAATACTTGGAAAACAATGCAGAATTCAACTTACCTAGAACAGAAAAACATAATTAGCATATTTTTAATATAATATGAAATTAGCGAAAAACGAACGTAAACGATTGTTAAGAATTTTGTTTTTATATAATTTTGAATTTAAAACTAAGAATAAGAAAAAGAGAAGACATAATGTAGTAAATTTAAATTTAGCTTGAAATAGAAAATATCGTATGATGTTACAAAAATAGGGTTAGAGTTGTCAAATAAATTATCAAACGTCATATTAATACCGCCAACTGACAAAATTTCCTATGTTTTGACCTTACTATTTTTCATTTACAAAAAGGTATAGGAAGTGCCAAATAGAAAAAATTGTATAAAGAACTCATGTCATAATTGTCGATTATTTTGTTCGAAATTTCTTACAAAATAAAATGGCAATTATGACATTTGTTCTTTAATACACTATTATTTATTATTATAGTCGTATTTAAAACTTCATCTAAAATGTACATCTTTTGAGAAACAATAATCCAGTCAGTTAAAATAAAACAATAATTGTTTATTCATTTATTCATGGTAAAGTGCATGTGGTCTATACTCGCCGTTAAATAAATATAGACTGATGCTCAATTTTTCCCTTCTCTCTAACTTAGCATTTTCAACATGACCAATGGAATTGGCAACAGTGCAGAAATCTCCAGTCCATATTTATTTGACGGCAAGTATAATTATTATAAAATTCGAACAAAACGCTTTTCTTGGTTTGTTTACCGCTGGAATCTGTCGTTAACTGTATACTGTATATAAAAAAAACGCATGTGATTTAAGTACAAGATAAGAGATAACTTACAAATTTATACTTAGTTATATTAAAATAAACTGTTGTTGTGAGTTTAGTTTAGTATAGCAGCTCTTAAGGTATTTTAAGAAAGCTATCAGTGAATAAAATTTTTAATCATAGAACATTAAATAAACTGATGAAAATGATCACCTACAAGTGCAACGTAAAACAACCTCTTGCTGTGAAATAAATGGTGTATAGACTTTTTAAATTATTATAGTAATAACAGCACTGAGTAGAATTAAATAAACTAATTTTATTTTACAAAATATAAAAACGTGATTTGCTAAATTATAGAAATTCTATAATTTTAATTAGTTAAATCACTGTTAATAAACGTGCTCAAAATAAAATCATTTGAATTGTGATAAATTAAAAGTTAAAAATATTTAAATTATTAGTAAGGTGAGTTTTATTTTTCATATTTATTTTATACGTATTTATAAACAAATATTTTTGTATAAAATTTGCTTGATATATTTATCAATTATTGTATAAGTATAGTTAGGGTTGGTTATTAACATGGTAACTTTAGATTAGATTCATAAGAACAGAAGAACCTCTATAACTCGAAACTCAAGGGACTGCGAAATTACTTCGAGTTATAGAGATTTCGAGTTAGAGAAAAAGCATATTTATTGTAAACAAGTTTAAATTATTAAAAATATATTTCTATAGGTACTCATAATATGTTGCTGTGGTTCAGGTTATACACTTGCTTAAACGAATTAATGTCATAAATAGTATATTGTGAAAGAGAAAGTTTATTTATTGTAATAGAGAAGTGTATGTTGTATAATAGTATATTAAAGAACGAATGTGATAATTGTCATTTTATTTTGTGAGAAAGAAGTTTAGTGCGGAGTTATCCAAGTTTTCGAACAAAATAATCGACAATTATGGCATAAATAAATAAATAAATAAATATATCATCACGGCATATTACCCATTTCTGGGTGTGCCAGTATCTACAATGATGACGATATATTTTACCGTGTGGGCGCTTACCAGGCGTCACCTCACGGACACTCATAGCTGGCGTGGAGAGTGCACCACAGGGGTCACTTTTGTGCTATTTAAAATTGGAAATATTTGGCGTCTGTCGGGATCGAACCCGGTTCCCCAGGTTCGCGACCAGACACTCAGGCACGCGGCCACGGAACCCCATTATGGCATGAGTTCTTGATACTATTTTTTCTAATTTGCACTTCTTGTAAATGAAAAATAGTAATATCAAAATTTAGGGAATTTTATTAATTGGCGGTATTAATATGACGCCATACGATATTTTCTGCTTCATGCTAAATTTACTACTTTATGTCTTCTCTTCTTCTTATTACCTTCCGTCAAAAGGAAGGTATTGTTTTTGGTCAAAAAATTCGGTGGTGAGTTTTTAATGTATAAGCACGTTTTAGGGTCCCTACAATACGAATGTACTATTTTTAAGATGATGTCTGTATGTGTGTATGTGTGTCCGTGTGTGTGTCTGTGTGTGTGTCTGTGTGTGTGTCTGTGTGTGTGTCTGTGTGTGTGTCCGTGTGTGTGTGTGTGACAAATTTTTCTCCGACGATAACTCCAAAACTACAATTCTAAAAATTATGATTCTTTCATATTCCTCTTCTTTACAACCATATGAAGAGCTGATTAGATTTTGGTTATAATTGGTCAACCGGAAGTACCCTTATTTGAAGTTCTTAACAGTTTTTCTTGAAAAATCGCAGTTAAATATCATTTTCGACATTTTATGTGATTATCAATAGAAAGAATATCTTATTCTCTATACGATTCGATTATACATTTTCCTTCATATTCCATAGATATAGAGTTATAGAGAGATTAAGAGAGATTAACTTTCGAAAATCAGTCAGCATTGCAAAAATTATGAAAACAACAGATACGAGTATATTCAAAAAAATCTAATTGACAGATGTCAGTGGCAAGTGCAGAACCAAAGTGGAAAGTATGTGATATAAGTGACAGAGTGCCCCTCGCCAGTGACTTGCATTTGCGGCCTCGCCTCAAGATAGGAACTTATAATGCCAGAAGTACGAGAAAGGCAAAAGAGAAGATGGAAGGACTGTATAGCAGAAGATTTGAGAGAGGAAGAACTGTGTCACGAATGTGCTTTGGACAGGAATGAGTAGAAGAGAAGAGTAAGAAACGGTGACTTCTAATAAAATAGGGCAAAGTTGAAGCAGGAGGAAGTGTTAAGTGCAATACATAATGTACGTTCGTATTCGTATTAAAATTTTATTAGATTTTAGAATCTTTTCAAAGGAACTTTCAGTATGGATATGTAAAAATAGTGTGTTCTTGTTACAATTATACAGGATATATAGAATATTTTTCAAGGAACTTTTGGTATAGGATATGTACAAAATATATCGAATTGACGGAAGGTTTTGTGCTGGCCACAACAGATTTTTCTTAGTTTTAAATTCAAAATTATATAAAAAATAAAATTCTTAACGATCGTTTGTGTTCGTTTATTTAACGAGATTTGACATTTGATATATTTGAAATTCTTAGCCACCAACTTTATAAAAATAAATTATACTACTCTATTACATTACTCGAATGAGCTATTAACAGACTCCTTCTTTGGGTGCTGTAATAGCTTTGTTACAGATGCAAAATAGAAAAATACGATTATGAATGTGAATGCGAAAGTAATGCGCTCGGTGCACGAAATGAGCTGAGAAGGTTGGTTGCCTGATGCCTGAATTTTGTTCGTGATGTATTTGTCTAGAAATATGAATAAGTGAAGATTGTACAAATAGTGCTATACCTTCTTCTTTGTTTAATGTTGCCATATGCGATCATAAATACATAATAATATAATACATCGTGCTTTTGTTGTACAAAATAGGATAAGCCTTCAGTATGAATGTGGAAAGAGCTTGCTTATAAATTATTACTCCGGCAAATATGAGAGTAGTTCTAATTAAACTGTTATGTACTTATGTTTTATGTAGTTTGTTCTTACATGTATACATTATTTAGCACACTACGTATTACGCGTTCAGTGTACTTTACTCATTTAAAACATTCTAATGTCTTAAAACGTATTAATTTTAAGGTGTGTTAATTTTGGAAATTAGGTGTATAGTAAAACGACAACATAAACTTCGGAAGCTTAATTACATCTTTGGAGATCTTTTATTTGTAAAAGGATTGAAACCAGAAATAGGTGCTGAATTTCCAGCAACACATTTTATTAAAAAAGTTTTGAAACCTACAAAAGGAAGTTTATAATGATGTTCCTTCCTCGGGGTATCATTAAATAGAGGGGAGATAATTAGCAAAAATAACAAATTGCTCTCCAATATCGAATCAGCCTTTAAAACTCCGAACTTTGAAGCAAACTCTAATAATATCTTTATAGTAGGCCTACATTCATTAATCAGAAATTTAAAAATATGTATATTCGATAAATTTGATATCGTAAGAAAACATTTAATATTATATCAAAATATAATGAACCATCTTTTAAAACCCACGAACTTTCTAATAAACTTTAATAATAAGTTTATTGATCACCAACTGTATGACAACGATATAAGTAAGTAATATTAAATTAATTGTTAACTGGTGAAATGAATATCAATTTGATTACAAAAACTAATGACAATGTGACAAATACATACACTTAGCGAAAACGCAAATCTATTGGAAATATATTAAACTGACATGTTTTGTTTAGTCGCAGTTGGCAGTTCCCTTGTAATTACAGCGGATTAATTTCCCATATTATACAAAATAATTTACAATACATTTTCCTAACCAGCTAATTAAAAATTGCACTAATATTTAATTGACAATTAATGTAAAATTAATTTAAAATTTTTATACGTATAAGAAGTATTACAGTTGATTTTACTTTAATTTTTGTTTAATTCCCAAAAATTGGTACAACAGACCATTTTGAATGATTTGACTTTCAATTGACCTTATGTACTCGTACTACACTTTAATTATTATTACTTGGTATTTATTTTCAATTGTTATCTAGCAACTGATAAAAATTTAAGAAAAATATCTATCGAAATTTATCAGAAGATAAAAAAACATCCAGGTTCATAGATTACATTTTTTCTATTTTTAGTTTTATCTTGAGGAAAAATTAAATCCAATATACTGTTAAACAAATAATACAACTTGGCAGTGTAAATCTCGTTTATTAAAAAAAATTGATAATAATTATTCTGGATGTTTCGGTAGTCCAAAGCCACCATCAGAATTAAATTGTTGTTACAATATTTTACATTTTACGCCAAATATTTCCAATTTTTAATGGCACAAATGTGACCCTTGTGTGGCACTCTCCACGCCAGCAATGAGTGCCCGTGAAATGACGCCTGGTAAACGCCCGCACGGTAGAAATATGTAATCAATACCGAAATCTGTGTACAACACAGATTGGCAGACTCAGAAATGGGTAGTATGCCGTGATGATATATTTATTTATTTATTTATTTATTTATTTTACAAATTGTCGAAATTAATATGTTTCAATAACCAAATTTAAAATATAGTAACAACAATTTGATGATGATGATGCTGGCGTTAATTCACCGAAACGTCCAAAATAATTTTTAACAAATTTTGTCAATAAAAAAATAATTATTTATACAGGGTGCCCATTTTGTAAGTTTTTAATGTTACACTTCATAAGTGACTTGGTTTTTAAAATTTTGTTTTGTTCATATACCTACTGTGATTATTCGATTTAAAGTACACACTAATATTTACCAAATGGCTTATGAAATGTATTCTATTTTGCCTGTTCTTAAAATTTCAGGCGGGAACAGATAAAATGGGCAACCAGTATATTTAGTTTTAAAAATAATTTAATTTTTAAAAATTGTCTGAAGATGTTATCTGAAAACGTTTAAAAAGTAATAAAAACATTTGTTACCTAACTACTAAAACTAAGTATATACAGTAAAGAATTTACTACAAGATTCCACTGATTTTTATAATACAATCACAAAGATAAAATGATAAGATAATGTTTATTGTGCTCGTATAAACATTTCCTAATTCATTTTCAAGATAATATGATAAGTAAGGTATTGCTTGCTGCTAGCTGCGAAGCAGTTATGAATACATATAAATATATGAATAAATAAAATGATATTCTTTAGAACTGTCAATGGATAACGGATTATTGACAGCGAATAGGCGAATACATAAATGAATTGAGTACACAGTTTCAGTTGAACAATTCCAAATTTCAATTTCAATTTACGCAGAACACATTACATTTTTGAAATGTATTTTCATCTTTTGTTTGCATTTTAAAATACGTGTTAGGCATAAATCTGAATCAACAAAATTCATACGTACTTTAAATAAAAGTACATATTTATTCGCAATGAAATTTTGAAAATTTGAATACTGGTTAAAACATTTTTAAAATAAAAAAATCTGATGTGGTCAATACAATACCTCCCGCTATTTAATTTTTATTAATTTGAGTAATCCTGCAAACTATATTAAGTTCCTTTGCATATATCTATTGCTTTACATGATTCATTTCGTTAATGTGTAGTTGTAAACTAATATTTGACACTTTGATAACACGTGCTTGTTGACAGCTGTTTGATTTATATTGCTATAAACATAGCAAACAAATCGGATCATTGTGTACATCTAATATTTATGTATGAATGAAAATATATTATTTTTATAAACCTTAATTTAATTTAGAGTCAATACAATCTCCTTAATACGGTTTCATTATTAATTTTAATGTAATTGTTTCCTGACAGTGACATTTGTTTAAATATATCAAAATTGTTATTAAATGTTTTTGTTTGACGCACAGGCAAAATAATGTACAAAATTAAATTATTTTATAATTTTATATTTAAAGTTATTTACTAAATGCTATTATCATAGAATTAAAAATTGTACCATTATATTTAATTTTTCTGAAAATTATATTCAATGATTTTTATACAAGAAAAACTTTTAAAGACTTGTATAAGTAATATTTCTGGTTTTATCCGACATACACAAAAAACTAATGAGCTCTTTCCCCAATAGTATAGCATGGGTTTACAAAATTTCAACATTTTCTGATTGATAGTATTTGAGTAATCGTGTCCACAAGATCCCCACACATACACAGACACACACACACGCACACGCACATACACACAACACACACACACACACATACGTACTCACAGACATCATTGTTAAATGTTAAAATCAGATTCTGGGGACAACAAAACGTGCTTATTCAATCTCTATATGCGATTTTTAACACGATCCTTTGTATCTTCCTTACCTACGGTAGCGGGAGATAAAAACTGTTTACATTTAATTTTTGGAAATTTTGTATGAACAATTATATGTTATTTATCTACAACGAGTTTTTGAAAATTACAACGTAGGTAAATATTTTTGATATAGAAAACAGTTTATATTTTATATTTATTGATTTTGTTAAATTTTTGAAATTCAAAAACTTTTGTAAAATTTGGAGGCTTTCAAAACTGGTTTGCTTGCCTACATCATCCAGTAAAATGTCATTTTCTGAACTTTATTCTGTTTTTAAAATAGTTTTTGTGGCAAAAGTTTTTAAGCATGTAACTAAGAATTTATAAATTTTCTTATTTTTCGAAGAGAAAAACAGTTTCCTTGTTCATGTCCGTATTTTTATTTGTCCAGTAGTTGGAGATATTTGAAAAATAAAATTGTAACATTTCCAAATAGGGAAGTTTGGAAAAGTTTTAAAAATAAAACGAATCTGTCAGAGCATCTCACGCTTTCCACAAGGAATTGTGAACTTGTGGGCGGCCAAATATTTAGAAAGGATTCCGAAAGGCTGCGCTGTAAAATGTTTTCATAATTTTTTTCGCATTAATCAGCAGTTAGAATCCAAGAGAGAGTGTCAAACTTCTGCGATTTGCATTTTAATTGCTAATCGACTTTGAGGTGTGTTTAACAAAGTTTACGACTAGAATTCTATTTTACTTTAATTTTGTGTTTTATTTTTAGTGCTTTGAATGGACAATGCTTTAATTACAATGCCTTTTAGCAAGGATTAAGTCTACAAAACTATGTTTTTCATGAGCTATTGTTGTCCAGACTTGTATTTTTCCTGTATAATAGTTCAAAATTAATTAAAAATTTCTTTTGTGGATTACTGAAGCTTTATATTATGCTTTTATATTAATTGTAGTGAAAAGATAAGTTAAATTTAATAACATTATGTTGAGATAATAATATTTCTAAGACAGTGTTGATTAAACAAATTACAATTTGAAATCTTGCTTAGGGCTATTGATAGACTAAACTAAAGGGTATTCAATGTCTAAATATAGCTACCATCAATTAAAATTAAACTAAAATATCGAAGAAAATAAATATTGTTAGGTATTTGTTTAGATTAATATTAATAGTTTTAAGAATAATGAAATGGTTTGGTGAGGGTATTCCTTGGTGTATGGTGTATAGCTAAATCCGGAAACCGAAACATTCATTTTGACACAAAAGTAGCCAACTTTTTAAATTACAATAATGCATACAAATACCTATACAAACAATCCTTAAAAATAAATAAAACAGAGTTAGGAACGGCTTTATCAACGCGTTTTTTGCACTTTATTTAGAGGAATTATAAGTTTCTCTGCTTCTGCTTCCTTCGTCATATATTTTAGAACGTTTGCAATAATTTCTATTCCTTGTGAATATAAAACTTTTCTTTTTTATTTTGATTTAAAAACCATTTTAAACGATATTAAAACCTCAAATTTTATTAATGCTTGAACCAAAACACATCACAAGACCTTCCGTTAATTAGATGTATTTTGTACAAATCCTATAGCAAAAGTTCATGCTATATATCCAGTAAAATTGTAACACGAACATAATACAATTTTTTACAAATTCTATACAGAAAGTTCCTTGGAAAATATTATATAAATCCAATAAAATTATCACATGAATATACATTGTGTATACTCATATATAAATACTCTAAAAATGCGTACACTTACGTAACATTGTCTTTACAATCAAATAATATTACTACCAAGTTTATATCTCTACCCATTTTTGAATTATTGCCCCAAAAGTCAATATATCCATTATTATATCCCTCACATTTAGATAAAAATTTCAAAATTTTCAAAAATCTAATTTTTATGTATCTACATACTTCTCACTGCCCATTTTTGGGTAATAACCCAAAAATGGGTCAAGATATCAATTTGACGACATCATCATTCGATTCTACGGACAAAAATACATAAGTATACAAATTTTCATAATTTTTGTCCAACCGGTACATTTTTTATGAATAAAAGCTTGAAAACCCCGGAAAATGGCAAAAATCTGAAAAAATCGCAAGGGGTACACCTTACATTTTTGCGATTTTTGGCCATATTCAGTTATTTTGTTTTAGAGATTGTATGCGGTGTTCAAAAATTTTGAAAATTGGTGTACTTATGTAATTTTGCCCGTAAAATCGAATGGTGCTATCGCCAAATCCATATCTCTACCCATTTTTGGGTTATTACCCAAAAATGGGCAGTTTTGAGCAAAACTTTAAATCTAAATATCTCGAGAACGAAAAGAGATATTCAAAATTTGGAATCAGCGCATTAAGAAGTATCTAGGTACATAAAAATTAAATTTTTGAAAATTTTGAAGATTTTATCTAAATGTGGGGGATATTGACTTTTGGGGCAATGATTCAAAAATGGGTAGAGATATAAACTTGGTAGTAATATTATTTGATTGTATAGAGAATGTTACGTAAGTGTACGCATTTTTAGAGTATTTATATATTCCATTATGGATGTAAAGAGGAGGAATACGAAAGAATTATAATTTTTAGAATTTGTCGCACACGGACACACATTATTATTATTCATTAAAAACTCACCAACGATTTTTTGTGACCGAAGACTATATCTTCCTTACCTAAAGGTGACGAAAGGTAAAAACAAATTAACCTGAACCTAAATTGAACCCAGTTTTTGGCGGGTTTGATGCCCTGTTTTAAATAAATAAAAATAAATACGTTATATCTATATTTCATCTATATCTACAAAGCAGAAAATGTGTAAATGACGACCGCCGACCGACTATATGACAGCTCGGTAACCTTCGCTTCTCTTCGTTCGAATTCGTGTTTACGAAAAATGGTAGGTATTGTGCTTTATGTTTGAAACTGTACGATAAGTTTCCCTTTCACTTTACCACTGCGCATCCAAACTTGGCATAAGCTTTTCTGAAACTATTGTATTTGTCGGTATAACTGGATACCCTTTTCAATAAAGTACATAGAACTGAAACTTCATTATATTTGTACCTTTGTGGATGAAGGGCCAGGAATTCTACTTGTTTTAGTGATAATTTTAATTGTATTTCATTGGTGTAGGTTGCTAGTCTGCCTTTGTAAGTGTTCCCCTATAGAGGATTCCGTATCAAACGCACAAAGTATTTTTTTATTCTTCATAACACCATGTAAAATTTATGCTCGCAATTCCCGTATATCAAGCTACTAAAGAGAAAGGAGTGTAGGGATCTCGGAAACGAAAAGAGGTATCGAACTGCGGTTTCAAAATTTGGAATAAGTATGTTCATACAGGTAGATAAATTAGATTTTTGAATTTTTTCAACTTTTTACCTCTTGCTAAGAGAGGTATTGGAACCATGCTAAAAATCGCATATCCAGATTTTAGTGGATAAGCACGTTTTAAGGTCCCTAGAATCCAATTATAACATTTTTACGATGATGTCCGTATGTATGTGTGTGTATGTGTGTCTATGTGTGTGTGTGTGTGTGTGTGTGTGTGTGTGTGTGTGTGTGTGGATGTTGGAGCCCCACGGTTTCTCAAATACTATGAGACTTAAAAAATATTTAACTGCAGTTTCCTCAATCTGACATTCCTGGGAAGAGCTGATTAGATTTTGGTAACAATTGGACAACCGAAAGTAATAGCTTCTTTAAAAAAATCTTCTAAATATTATTTTTTGAAAATTTATAATATAAAATATTAAGAAATATAAAATTCTCTATCCAAATACATTAAACATTTTTAATATATCTTCTATAGATTTAGAGATAGACTGAATTATAAATACATAAAATATCCATTCTATAAAGAATCAATTAGCCTATGGAAACCAGTTGAAAAATTAAAATATTTGTAATTGACATAAATGTCAATGTCAAAAATCCAAACGTTACTGAAGACTTTTTCTGGGAAGTACATTTAATATTTCTTATTTTATCATTAATTAAATATTTAAAATTATAGTCAGATATAGGTAGAATTCGTACATGGACAAGTGGCAATTTAAAAAAAAATATAATATGCTGTTGTTATAATGAGGAAAAGACTCCGTCAACATCTAAAATTGGTATAAAAAGAAAGGGGATTCATTTATAAGCCAAAGTATGTACAGTATCAGTGTCAACTAAATACCACCAATCTCGTCAATGAATTGGAAGAATCTCGAACATTTAGAAGAGTAGGAGGAAACTTGATCATAGAATAAATAAAAATAAATAAAGAATGTAATTAGATTTTTTTGTGTATAGCAGAAACGTTAAATGCAATACGTATATAGCCTAATATGAAAATGGCGAGAGGTCTTGTGTTGGCCACAACAGATTTTTACTCAAATATGAGTGTGGGTATTTACGACTTTTTAAGATTATTATATTTCCAGATTTATATAAATTATTTTTTTTTATTATACGCTGCTTATCAGGTCACCGAATGTAACCGGATATACAGCATGTTAAAAAAAAATTCAATTCGGAGTAGGCTATGAACAGAGAAACGTATGTAATCGTTATTAAATTCAAAAGTCAAATTGTCAAAATTGTCAAAACTGAAATGTAATTTTAAGGAGAAAAGATAATAAAGAAGGAAACAGATATTTTATTTAAAGAAGATTGTTGAAAATGTTGTTCATTATTCTCAAGGCACAATGGCTCGTACCACGATCACGGTTTTAACTAAAACACTGTTTTAAGAAATGTCAAATTTCATTATTTAATGATAATAATAAATACTATCAAATTTATCAAAATATGATTTTGAAGCAGAATATAGTTTGTATTCAAACAAATATTTTTAAATAAATCGATCTTCTAATATAAGGGCGAAAGTACATTTTGAAATTTGAATTTGACATTTCTTAAAACAGCGTTTTAGTTAAAACCGTGATCGTGGTACGAGCCAATATGTCATGCAAATCTTCTGTCAAATCGACATTTAATTAAATTTAAAGACATATGTTTTTTTTTTGTTCATAGTCTACTCCGAATTGGGTTTTTTTAACGCTCTGTACCGTGAGTTTAAGCTAAGATGCAATATTCCGTCAGTTACACATAGGTACTGTATCGTTCCATATAAAATGCAACATAGATTGTCAATGTTAAATAATCTTGTCATTATAATAATACTGATTTATAAATAACGTAAGAAAGTAATAAGAGCAATGTCTTTACTCTTGGTGATTTTGAAAATGACAAGAATGAAATTTGTCATCTCTTAATAATTTAAATACAGAATATTTAATTCATTTGTTCATTTTGTAAACAGCTGATTTATTTCTTCTATTGCACGTTGTTATTTTCTTCATTTCCCGCAGGTTTTGTTCTTGTCCTTTTTGTATGATTCTTATCTGAACATCCATCACTTTTAAATTTTGTTAATATTTTCGAAACTGTAGAAGGATTAGGTCTAGACAGTTCAGGAGATAAATTAGCAAACCTGTCACAAACATTTTTCAAACTATAGTCAGCATTGCAACAAGTAACCATTCGGACAATTTCATTTGACATTGACAACTTTGACAACTTATGTTGCATTTTATCCGGAACGCTGCAGTATATACAGAATGTCTCAGGACGAGCTTACGCTAATAGATAGCGATATAGATTTTAAATACTATTTAGTACAATTTAACGAAATTTGGTATCTAGGGGTTATCCTACATGCCCGTTTCAACTAAAATATTTTCAAAGCAGTAGCACTTCCGGTTTGACCGGAAATTGACCTCAACTTTCTTATTTTAAATAGAATACGCTATATTTTATTTTATCATTGAATGCAGCGGAAAATTTTACATATGAAGCAATAAAAACATTTTGCTCATGATCAACTACTTCCGGCGTTATTCAACATTTTTTGATTTGTAAGCACATCGTTACTCTTTTCAATACTTCTTCTTGTGTAGCATTTTTTATCATCCGAGGAGACATGTTGTTCGTACCCTATGTTGGCAATCTTGTTTAGTAGTTAAAAGTTTTTGATAGACGACGTTTTTAACGTAACCCCAAACAAAAAAATCAAGTGGAGTTAAATCGGGTGAACGAGGAGGTCACCTATCAAAAACCTTTAACTACTAAAGAAGATTGCCAACATAGGGTACGAACAGCATTTAACAACATGTCTCCTCCATTTAAAAAAAATGTCTTTTTTGAAGTTTGTCAACTGAAATTTTGGTGTAACGTACCCGTCACATTTTTACAAATAATCGAGGATTCTTCTATGATAATGTAGCTTGAAGCCTCCTTTATAAAAGGTTTTTTTCAGAATATAAAAATTCGATCTCGTTCCCGATATACAGAGTTTTGAAAATGTGCCGGATTTCAGACAAAAAATCAAAAAAAGTTGAATAACGCCGGAAGTAGTTGATCATGAGTAAAATGTTTTTATTGCTTCATATGTAAAATTTTCCGCTACATTCAATGGTAAAATAAAATATAGCGTATTCCCTTTAAAATAAGAAAGTTGAGGTCAATTTCCGGTCAAACCGGAAGTGCTACTGCTTTGAAAATATTTTAGTTGAAACGGGCATGTAGGATAACCCCTAGATACCAAATTTCGTTAAATTATATTAAATAGTATTTAAATATAGATAGCATAAGCCCGTACTGAGACACCCTGTATAATTAGTACCCATAGTAATAAATTAATGAGAGGATAGTAAATATTGTATCTAGTAATGTAGTCCATACCCTACAGTTATCGATATGTAAAAAATAAAGTTGAAATTTTATTTATATTTCGAGTCTGCAGTATATCACCGGTACTAGCACATTAAATATCATCTTAATGATCAATATTAATTTATTTACTATGGGTGAATGTTCTTAAAATTCTATTTATACGAATACCTTAAATAGTAATTTATGCAAAAACATCTTACGCTATAATCACTTAATCTATTTCCCTGTAAAATTGTCACGAATCTTAAACATACTGCTAAATTATTTTTAAAATATGTATTTTGTGTATGCAATAAGTTTTATCTTAAGAATAATCTTTTTGATATCGCAAAATGAATTAGTTGGGGTAATTTCGATACCAAAAGTTTGAATCGGATTACCAGCCAAATGAGGGAAAATATTTATTTGTTCGGGTCGACGTAGGTTGTTTCCGATTGGTCTCTTGTTACTTCCGGCTTACTTTATACTCTAGGGACACTGCAATTTCATTCAAAGTGAAATTGTTTTTCAACGACCACGTCACAAACTGAAAAGATATTCTGTAGCAGATAAATATTTGTGTTAGACTTAAAAGTAATGAAAAATTTCTGATTAACATAGGTATTTTTATATAAAATTAAATTTTTACAAGCTTTGATCGCTAAAAACAGTCTTACGAATATTTTATTAATTAATTACAAATTCTTTTAATTAGTGAATAATAAGCTGTATTTTTTACGGAATATTTTTGCTTAGTCGAGTTGATAATGTATGTGAAAAGAACAACGTTTCCCATATAAAAATCTGTTGTGGCCATCACAATAATTCTCGCCATTTCCATTTTATGTTATATAAGTAGGTATTGTATTGCACTTCGCTATCGAACCTTCGTTTTATAACAAAAAAATTACAGAACTTTACCCAAATATTGTTTTTTATTATATTTAACATGTCTTCTGCACACATATAATTCTAATTATATCTATTTTCATTGTATGAGGAAGTTTTTTAAATATTTAATTAATAAAACAATAAGAAAGATTAAATGTATTTCTCAGAAAAAGCTTTGAGAATATCACTAAAACTGTTGATTTTTGACACTGACATCTGTCATTTACAAACTATGTTATAGACATTACTATGTTATAAACATTTCGATTTGTCAGCTGGCTTCCCTGGTGCAGTTTAACCTCCGCGATATAGTCATTCATATTCAAATTTTCACTAAAAAAGATATTAAAAAAAAAAAAATACAATTTAGTATTTAAAAACACTCTATTCGCGTAAAGGTTAACTCCTATATCAAATTCTTCGCAGTCACATTTCTCGCTATATTCATTTTCATGCCAACACTCTGGAGAGTCTTTTAAAACCACTTGGTACATTTGAGCATTTCTTTCTCTTGTCAGTTGGTAAAAACATAACAAAATTCAAACGGAAATATTAACTTTTCATTGAAACTCAATTTTTAAAGTTAAATTTATATAGGATTTATTACATTTGTTTCAAAACCGATCATGTTATTCGATTCGGACTACAAGAATTAAGGCGAAAACATGTATACGTATAACTTAATTTTTACAAAACATATTTACTTTTGAATGAACACTCCTCGATTATCTTATAATACTGTCAATTTCCCTTTTTCCCTGACGATTTGAAACACATGCTTTCGACTGATGACGTGCGTCTAAAATGTATCACCATGTAAGTGGAATAAACAATGATATGATTGGTAAATTAATTGCTTACAAGTACCTACATATCCAATAATGTAATCATATAAGTAATTAAGAAAATCGTATTACATTTAACGTATTTAATTTTCTGTTACGTAAAACTAATTTATTTCGTACTGTTGCATTTCATTGTTTACTGGAGTGATTTCAGTCCGGTATATGAGGTTTTATAGTCTTATTGTTCTTTACGGTACTGTGTTGTTATTAAGCATCTTACTTCTTATTGAACTGCCAAACAAATATATTATAATTTTTATAATGAAATTCATGATGGCATAGAACATTTTATTTGTCATAACAATAATATCATTTGTTTCCAATGAACAATTTATTTTTAAATATGAGAAATATGTACATTTTGTTCTTCAGGAGAATAGATCCATGCTGTATTTTGACCCTAAGGAAGAATTAGTCATTATCTTCGATTAAAAAATTATAAAAATTCTTTATAAAAGAAAAACTGCAACATAATAAATCTTAATACTTACCAGGTCTAACATACATATAAGCCAAAATTATAATTTCTGTTGTGATTTTTTTTTCACATGCCAAAAGAGCCAATATTCTTTCCTATATTTTTCAGCGGATTTTTCTGGGATCAATTTTCAGTTTGTTTAAATTGTTTTCGTATTCCTTTTTAACACATATTAGAAATGTCAAAAAAATTGACCATTCCTGGCGCCAATATTTTTATTTAAAAATAACAATAAATTATTATTATTTTTATTATTACTATGACAAATATTGCATAAACTTTCATTAAAAATACTTTTAAAAAAATGTGAAACCGGCTCATTCTTTAAATTAAAGATCTAATGTCGAGACTCTCTATAGTACAATTATTACAAACTCAAATTTTCTCCTGTTGCGTTCTTTATCCTTGAAAGCGCCTGCGAGTAGTCAAGTGGCTACCGTTCTTGAAAGTGAATATATTTCATACTAAAAATTGAATTACCCACATATGTTCGTATAGGCCAAACGTGAATTGTATACAAAACGAGGAAATTTATTTATTCGTTGCGTGATAGAACACAATGTAGTACAATTGAATTTATTTAAAATTACAGATATTCTATAGTCTACGGAAGAACGCGTCTTTTCTGCAGGGTGAACACGATCGTCTGTGTCATGAGAAAATAGTTTATTTTTTTAAATATCACCTGCCCCGTAAAATTTTATACAGAGTGATCAAAACTGGCTCTATCGTGCTGTTTGCTTTAGGTTCACTTAAACGAAAAGATGCTTAAAAAAATTTATGTCTCCTTAAAATTGAAGATTTTTCACGAAGGTATGTGAAACAATATAATAAAAGGTCTTTCATTAAGAGTGATAGGATTTTAATTTTAAAAACAAAAACGGTTTGACGTATCAATTCAGTTTTTGCTTTATTTTGAAGCTTGGGCAATGCAATTATGTGTGGAACAATATATCGTTCAAACATCCATCACGGCTTTGTTTACACTGACGCAAACGATCGCTCCAATTTTTGGAAGAAATAAGGTCCGATGACGCCACCATTTCATAAACCACACCACACAGTGAGTTTTTCGGGAAGTAACGGCATTCCATGTAACACCTGTGGGTTGTTCTCGCACCAATAACGGCAATTTTGTTTATTAACAAAGCCATTCATCCAAAAATGCACCTTGTCTGAGAAGATTATTTTTGGCCAAAATCATGATTATCTTCCAAGTGCTCTAGGGGCCAATCAGCAAACTCTCGACGATATCTGTGATGGTTTGGCTTCAGTTCCTGAGTCAATACGACTTTGTAAAGATGTAGGCCCAAATCCTTACTCAAAATTCTCCAAGTTGACATCTGAGAAATCCCCAAATGTTATCGTCTTGAAATCGACAAAATTGGTTTATCGGCAATAGTAGCCGCTGCAGCTGCGATATTCTCCTCATTTCGTTGTCTTATTGGCGGCTTATTATCTTGTAAAGTGAACTTACGCTCAAACTTTTCCACAGTGTAGCGTATAGCCTGCGCAGAATAATGGTAACGGCGACCCAATTCTCTGGTGAACAAACGTTGAACACCCACAACTGAGTTTGAACTTTGGTAATATATGTTAATATTTTCTAATTGTTATTGTTCATTATATCAAAAAATTACCGTTAAATATTATCAGTGATTTTAGCATATGCAAATGATTTTCTTAAAATATTAAATATTTATTTATTAACAAAAATTTTGGTTATAAAATTTTAATTTTCGTTACCTCATACGAAATTTAAATTATGTAAAATGCACTATATATAACAATTGAATCAACTACTAAATGTACTCTATGTGAATAACAAAAAAAAATCGACTAAAATTTTGAACGTAGATTGTACCGACACTTTGACAATTTTTAAAAAACTTTTGAATGGATGGATCAAAAGCTAAAATGTCAAATGATACAAATTTCACAAAGGATGCAAACGTTTTAGTGTCTACATCATTTTTGATGTCCCAGTTAATAATTGGAGTTACCATTTAACCTAATATAACAACTAAATGTTGTTAACACTTCTAGTTCTATTGACTTGAAAATGTTACTAGTATGGTTTCAACTTATTTTGATAAAAGTCAATATATAATATTTGTGAATTACATTGTTGTTATGTTTAGTATTTAGAGAAATTTCAAACGAAAATACTCAAATATTCGTATTACAACGTACCCCTAAGCTGTTCGTAGTATTATAAAACGTGGAGCACGATTTTAAAATGTTAAATCAACAACATATATATCTGTATTTAATTCATATAAAAAACAAATATATTATTCTTAACTGAATTCAAATATAAAATTTTCTTTTTCTTCTTTAATATATGTGATATGAACTGGAAATAAATGTATCAAATTTCGCAAATGCGCGCGATAAAATAAAACCTTCAAAGGTGGCATAGATTATTCAAAATCTGTGCGTAATTTCCTAAAGTACACATTCACGTTCATGACCCAGTAACCCAGTGTGGGTGAGAAAACAAGCACGCCGCCTGCATCAAACAGAATAGAAATCCTGCGATAAATAATTTTAATACGACGAGAATGAAACAGCAGAAGACATGTCCATTCCAGCTGCGAAAGAATTAGTGCGATGGCTTCAGGAAATGGAAAAGGAAATCTGGAAAACCTCCCTCAGTGTTGAAGTCTAAGGGAGAAATATTTAAAGCAAAAAGTAAACGAAACAATGAAGAGCATAAATTGTTAAGCAAACGAAATTTTAATTGACTTTGCTGAAATTATTGATTTAATTAAAGGTTAAAGACACTAGAAATGTAGGAAATAAATATTAGGTCATGAACCTATTAATCTTCTCTGTTAATTTCCGTTTAATACTTTTTCATAATTTTTATTGTAAATAAAAATAAAGCAAATGCAACTGAATGGATCAAATATTAATTTTTTTTTTTCTATTTTGCATCTATAACAAAGTTATTACAGCACCCAAAAGTGTTCGTTAATAGCTGTGCAGTAATAGACTAGTATAATTTATTTTTATAAGGTTGGTGGCTAAGAATTTCAAAAATATCAAATGTTAAATCTCGTTAAATAAACGAACATAAACGATTGTTAAGAATTTTATTTTTATATTATTTTTTAATTTAAAACTAAGAATAAGAAGAAGAGAAGAAATAAAAAGTAGCAAATTTAGCATGAAATAGAAAAAATACCATATCGTACCTCCGGAAGAACAATGACGGAAGTGCAGTTTTTCAAATTTCTAATAAAATTCGACAAAAGAGTCAAAAGTACGTTTTTTTTCCAAAAGAACAAAGACCTATTGGTATTAACTCATTAGAGTGAAGATATTATGTGATGTTCCATTTATCAGAGTTGTCAATTTCTCTGTAAAAGAAGTATGACGTAACCATTAGTTATGTTTTGAATCCCGAATATAAAGCAGGCCTTTCGTTACTACAACGACGTCATTACCATTCCTTCTTAGTTCCAAAAATTTAATCAGTATTGGTTAAGAAAAAAATTCAAAATAATTTAATTTGGGATTTCTGATAAATTGAAATTTTTGCACTTGAGTCATTGTTCTTACGAATGTGCGAATATGGTGTTACAAAAATAAGGTTGGAGTTGTCAAATGAATTATTAAACGTGATATTAATACCGTCAACTGACAAATTCACTAAATTTTGACATTACTATTTTTCATTTAAAAAAGGCATAGGAAGTGCAAAATAGAAAAAAATAGTAGAAAAAACTCGTGCCATAATTGTCGATTATTTTGTTCGAAGGGTTGGATAACTCTGCTGCGCGTCGTGAACCAAATTTTCTTCTCACAAAATAAAATGGCAATTATGATATTAGTTCTTTAATATACTATTACAGTAAATATAAGTAATAACTAAGCTTGCAACAGGTGGTTTATAATTTAAAAAACCACTCCATACAAATTTTGAAAAAAGCGCAGCATTTGTTTTTCAGAATAATCAATTTCCTGCACTTTTTATGAAAATAACTAACGACCATTATGATAAGTATGACATATCAACGTAGTAACCTAACACTGAAAGTTGAACTTATGACATTAGTGTTACGATATATTTCATATATATATATATATATATATATATATATATATATATATATATATTTCGTAATAGTTGACACAGTTACTAGGTTACTATGTCATTATTTTCTGGCTATATGTATACATTATTCATTTGTCAACTGTCCGTACGTTTGAACCTAAATTTCAGTTTTGTAAAAAAAGTAAAATTTATTTATGCCCGTCTAAAAAATAATGTTCATAACTTGTATGAAATTCAAATATTTTAGCTCGTGTGTATTGACCTGCACTCCGCTACGAGTCGTGCGTCAATTTACACTCGCATGATATTTGGTATATTTCATAACTTGTTACGAAAATAACTATTTCAGCACTATTGCACAATACACTATTTGGCAATTAGCGTATTTCTAGATTATCATTATAAATTTGTATAGTGCGGGAAACGAAAGATGAACTGGGGAAAATATGTTAGCACAAATCACTGTCTAATATAATACAATTAATTTACTTCGCAAATACCTAATATAACGTATAACAGTTGCCCAAATAATTTTTATAGCTACTCAGCCTTTCTTATAGTGGCAGTTGATCTGTGAAATTGCTGTTCGTTTCAGTTCTTGTCTCGTTTTCACTCGGATCCATTAAGATCATAAGCGTACACAAATGAGTTAGACGCACAAAGTAACTGTAATATTTATTATTTGACGGCGTTTATGGAATATCACGATATGATCATTTCTTTCTCTTACCCCTCAGGTCAAGATTCGTGTCCCGCACTATAGGTGCTTAATGTTTGAGAGAAGTAATTCAATTTAGTCTTTGAAGAGGTGGAAACAATTGGCCGAATTCTAAATCTTATTCAGCAAACCGCTGCGTTCAAAATTTATTTAAATTAACTTAATACAATTTTCTAATTCGAATAACAATGTTTAGAATTTAAATTGTTAGAGTAGGCACCAACGTAAAAAAATTATTTAAAAAGTTTTACTTTAAAGTGACACAAATTTGTAACGCGCGACTTTGCACGTAGGCAGAATCGCCAAACAAATTGCGACATTTAAAAATTTAATTTTATGAGTTAGCGTTTGAAAAAAACTTTGTTCTTGTTTCGTGTAGTTTTATTTAGCACGCAAATCCTTTTATTTCGATTTTCTCCATGAAAGCTTTTTAAATATTAATTTTAATATATATTCAAGGATTCTTTCAAACAACTCAAGGATTCAATATGGAATTCCAAATTTAATTTCAAATAATGAAATTTTGTTTGATTAAAATGGATGGAAAATAATTTTCTTTTTTTTGTATTGTACTTCGCAAAACATGAATGAAATTTTAAATATTGCCACAGCAGGTGTGCGTGTATAGTATATGCAGATTTTATTTAATTTTCTGCAAGTTTTGCTGTATAAACGAAAAATAATGAACCGGCTTTTCAAGATAATGTAAATTGTAATTTCTACGCTTGGTCTTTATGTGCAAATTTACTTTATGATTTAATTTGCGGGGTAATGAAAATTTAACAATTATTTTAAACTTTTCAACTATTAAATTTTTAATGAGAATTGAAATGACAAGTTTTCTTTTTATGACTAACTTAAATTTTATATCAAAAGATTTGAATAAGAAAATAAAATAATTTTATTTTGATCGTCAGTGGTGACGGTATTTAATATTTATAGCGTGTCAGTAAATAAATAACTGCTCCATTAACCTGTCAGTATATGCACCCCGTTTCATATTAATATAAATAAAAAAATATATCATCACGGAATATTACCCATTTTTGGGTGTGCCAATCTGCTTTATCACAGATGTCGGTAATAATGATGACATATTTGTATACTTGTTATTATTAGTGTAGTGAACCACTAGTGTATGAAACTTAGGTGTCCCAACATTGATTAGACCGCAACTTTTTAATGACCAAGTCGATAACGTGAAATTATTATTTTTTTTTTCAGAAAGATAGATTTAATAGTAAACTTTTCTTTGTGAAATTTGTGGTATCTGTTACGGTTCACACAGAAAAAAATAAAACCTGAGTGACTGCACCGTGAATATTTTAAAATTTTTAATGACAGTAACAATTGTTTATGGGTTGTCAAAAATTTCCTTCGAATATTCTAAAAATAGTAACATCCGTTTGTTTGGCCTAATAGTATTTTACTATCAATATTATAAATAAGACGATTATGTTAGCTTACTTCTAAACAAGTTGAGAAGATTGACAACTCATTACTGTCATTGAAAATTAGATATTTGGCGTTTGAACAGACTGTTAGATAAAATTTACAGAGAGAAAAATTTACTATTGAATGTATCATTCTGAAAAAAATAATTTTACGTTATCGGCGTGGCTATTAAAAAGTTATGGTCTAATCAATGTTGGGACACCTAAGTTTCATACATTAGTGGTTCACTAATAATAACAAGCATCATCTTAAAAAATGACATAACCATATGAACTATCATACCAAATTGAATAAAGCGTTCTGTTTAAGCAAAATAATTTTTTTTTTTCGAAGAACTTTGAAGCAGAATACCGGCTAAATGGCACACTTTCCGGTAGAGGCAAGTTTAGTTAAATCGTCTTATTTTAGCCTCAGTAATCTGTTGTCATGCCATGTCCCCCTATTTTAGAGACACCTGTATAATAAATATTTTTTTGGAAATTATCTCCTTAACAGTCTAACCCTCTAACGTCTAGCTAGAAATTTTGAAATACGCGTGATTTATTTCATCTTGTTATTTTTCATTTTTCTAGGAACATAATTTGATTAAGCATCTGCTGACAAATTACTTTAGATGTTATCGCGAATAAGAAGAAAAATTACATTGTAATGAGTTGTTTTCGCAGAATTTTTTACATTAATATCTTTTTTAAACTGTTGAATATAAAACTATGTCGTGAAAACGTGGGCGGTAGATATTCTCACGTTTTTGACATTTAAAATTGAGCTGTCTCTGCTTGAGTGATCCTGTGAAAAAGTGGATGAAACTGTGCATTTTCTCAAACAAAGAATATGAAATTTTAGGTCAAGGAAAATATTATTAATTAAATCTGCAGTTTATAATCTCGTTGTGGATAGCTGTGCGTATAAAAGCGCATTTTCTGCTTGAATCTGAAGTTTCGGGGTTTGAACTTATCTGCTGGCGAAGTGTCAATACCAATATGTTCCCCAATATATCAATTAATTACATTTGGTCACAACGATCTGATTATCTGTCCGTCTTAATCCGTACATGTTTGTTATAAGGAAAATATAATGGTAAAATTATCATTTAATGATAGTGTTTCTGAATTTATTTTAGAACAAAAGTGTAAATACAAGTACCTAACGCAAAACGCACACATTATGTATTAAACTTTTTGGCAGAGATATCTAGTAAAATACGTATTTTCTATAAATTTTGCATGTTAACCTTAAACAATTGTTGTCATCAGCTTGCTGCATCAAGATTCAAACTATTAAATACATTGTTCAATTAATTAACGACTTTAATTCATCTACAGAGTTAAATACTTATGCTTTTTGAGAGGTTGGGACATAGACCAAGAATTTGCACTTTGATTATTTGATTATTTAAGGTCTATCGTGGAAGAAAATTAAGGTTAGTTAGATTAATTCCTACATATATCTAGTTCTAGTTCCTAAACAGACCACATGAATGATTCTATTGTCACGTACCCTTTTAGGCATTCTTTATTAAAATGAATTTCATAGATTTGAAATAAAATAAATGAACAATTCTCATCAATTATTCAACAAAGTTGTATGTAACTGACAGATAAATATCACTGTCAAAAAACTAATCACTTCAAATTAATAATGGTGACATTTTAAAAAGAAAATAGTAAATACAGCAATATTTATATGCAAAGGAACATAAGATAGTTTGCAGCGTTATTAAGTACGTAGATATGTACTTAAATAAAAATTAAAAAGCGGGAGTTATTGTGTTGGCCACATCAGATTTTTTCATTTGAAATTTCGTATTAAATGCGCATTAATGTTTATCTTTAATCGTTGGTTTCATTTCTCATGACACTGTAAACAGCTTGAAAATGGAAATTTTAATTTACGTCTATCTCCTGACAGAAATATACATATATCATTACATGAACTTTTTAATTCTGAACATCTTTTGTATTTATAATCTTGTTTTGAAATTAATAAGGAATAAACTGTACCTAAATGAAAATTTTACCACTGTAACAAATATAAAGTAGACATTCAGTATGATTACAACAATATTAAACAGTCATTCATCAAATAGATAACAATGATACTATTACTCTTTTAAAATATGGTCACAAAAATTCATTAATTCTGTTAAAAAAGTTGGCATTTTTGTATGCATGCTGAAAGATTTCTACATATGACTTATTTCATAATTAATAATTTGGTAAACTTGCAAAATTTTGCTTTGAAAATTACTACGACAATTTGTTGATAAAGTTTTGTGAATTTTGTTACATGAAGTTTTTTCGGTAAAGAAAAATTACTGGATTTCAGTCAATATAAAATATATTTTCCGCCTTTATATATATTATAACTAAATATTACATTTTTGTTCTTTAACTAATCTACCCCTTTAAGGCGTCAGCTCTGTAAGAGCTGTCGCGCCGTTTATGATATTATAATAAATATAAAAACACTTTCCGGAATTGATGTATTTCATCGCCATGACCTACAGACAATAATAATTGCGACAAACAAATGTTAACATAGAATACTAATGAAATACATATTATTAATGTTTGCTAATTGGAATGAAACACATACACCTACGTTACAAATGCATAATCAGGTTGTATTATCTACATTAATATGTCACGATGTTTTATGTATGATTTTTGCATAGAAAACATAGCAATGTTTTCATTGTATTACATTACATTACATTACTAAAACACGTGTTTTTGTTACTATTAAAAATTGATACCCATAGTAACATCTGTTAATTCAAAATAAATATAAATAAATATATAATACGGTATATTACTCATTGCTCGGTGTGCCAAACTGCTTTGTATACAAATTTCGATATGATGTTGATATTTTCGTACCGTGCGGGCTTTTATCAGGCGTTACCTCACGGGCACTCATTGCTGGCGTGGAGAGTACACCACAGGAGTCACTTTTATGCCATATGCAATTCGAAATTTATTTTTTTGGTGTTGGTCGGGATCGAACCCGGTTCCTCAGGTTCGCGACCAAATACTTAGGAATATCAAATTCACTTCACGTAAGAAAATTGTGCTGGTTTAGATGTAATTTTTAATATTCAGGACTCGTGGCCGCGTGCCTAAGTGTCTGGTCGCGAATGTGGGAACCGAGTTCGATCCTGATCGACGCCAAATATTTCTAATTTTAAATAGCACAAAAGTGACCCCTGTGGTGCACTCTCCACGCCAGCAATGAGTGCCCGTGAGGTGACGCCTGGTAAACGTACGCACGGTACAAATATATCATCATCATTACCGATATCTGTGATAAAGCAGATTGGTACACCCAGAAATGGGTAATATGTCGTGATTATATATTTATTTATTTATTTATTTTATGTACATTTTACAAATAAAAATATTTTTATTATTGGCAAAGTTTGGTTTCACGAATTTAAATTATTTATTTAATGCATGTAAAAACGGTCGGGTCTCAAGCGTCATCTGCTATTTTCTTACGTGAATTGAAGTATATATCTTTCTCACTCACACTTTCTGCGTTCTCTCTTAATCTACCGGGTCCTCAAGAATTACTTGCTCTATCCCTGGTCTAGTGCTGCCTTCTCTGTTTTTAGGCCGTGAACTTTTCAATATACTGTTCGGGCAAATATTAGTCAATTCCAAGGCATCGAACCCGCACCTGACCGAACCAAAACCGGAACCTAACCATATCAATATCATTTTAGCGAACCCAAACCCAGAACCGAACCTCAGATATATTTTTCAATTCAATAAATCAGAACCGAAACGGATATTAAAATTCGGGTTCAGGGTTGAGCTCCGATTTACGTTAATTTTCAGTTGCATTATAAATTCTGGCTCTCATTTTAAATGATTTCTATATAAAGATTGTTATTCAATTTTTAGGACGAACCGAGCCTGAACCCAATACCTGAATCCGGAACAAAACCGCAATTTTGATTAATGCTTGAACCAATTAACTTGAACCCGAATCGAACACAGTTTTTGGCGGGTTCGGTGACCTGATAAAAAGAAATGTTACATTTCCTTAGTTTTATATTATTAAATGATGTAATACTTTCTACGTATAAAAGCACCAAAAATAGAATATTCTCAATATTAGTTTTATAGCTATATTTGTACAAAATCTTAAATACACATATGAGTATTTCGTAAGACATATGTAAATATAATCGAGAAATTAATAAAAGACTGATTGACGTCTATAAATATTTTTATATATTATCTTTTAGTGTGCACAGTTTATTACCACAGCTGTAAGCTATGTTTACGAGTTTTTTTATTTTCGTGAAAATGCTAAAAGCTTACGTTAAGTATCTTTCCATCCAACTTGAGGTTTATTTCTATTTCTGTCATATGTCTGCATTTCACGTAAGCTTACTCGTATCATGGGAAAATCATGAATATTTATATAGATAATAAATGTCCAGAGCTCGAATCTTTGTTATTCTACCCAAAACCAATTTACGTCTTCATTTTCGCCAATTATAAAAGTTGTATACTCTTTAAAAATATTTTTAGCGTGACAATTAACTCACTAATTTTAAAACACCTACAAGTTTTTCAATAATTATATCTACTTTCAGTATATATTTATTAGCAGACTGTTTACAAATTTAAGGGACTAAATCGTTAATTGAAACTTAAATGAATAAATTTTAAGAACTAATGTAAATTGTAATTACAATTGAAGTTGCACTGCAAAACCAATAAACAGATAAGAAATATGTTTGTTAATTTTTCTGATTATGTTTATAAATTCATAATAAATAAATAAACATATCTTCATATCCATTGCTGGGTGTGTCAATTTGCTTTATCACATATATCAGTAATGATGATGACATATTTGTACCGTGCGTATGCTTCCCAGGTGTTACCTCATGGGCACTCATAGCTGGCGTGGAGAGTGCACCACTTCTGTGGTAATTTAAAATTCGAAATAATTTTTGGTGTCGATGACTTGAAATAATTGAATTTTAATTTTACTGCTTTGCGAATGCTCGAATTTGTCAAAATATACTCATAACTTAATAAAATAAAACTTTTGTATGAAGCATTTTATCTATTACTTATAATAAAAAATTGGAATAATACTACCTTTTTTTAGTTTAAGTTCTGTATTTATTATTTAAACCCAACGTTTCAGCACCATAAACTGGTGCCTTCTTCAGGGGATACATTGACATATATATGTGAAATAACAAAAACAACAAGTATCCAAGGTAACAAGAAATGTTCATAAATGTTACCTTTTTATGTATACAATTTTCTAGACAATATATGCATGCCCGGCAATAACATGGACGGCGAACATGCATCTTCTCAGGAAAAAATCTCCTTTTGCCAGAGGAAAAACCGTCCGAAAAACTGGCAGAGAAGTGATCTGTATAACTCAGAGACGCTTTATCGGTAGCGAAATACCGCAGCCGTACTCTTTATTAACAGATGTTAGAAAAAGTTTAGAAAAAATTGTATACATATTACAAATTACAACATATTTAATATTGGAAGCCATGCGCGACTAAGTTTTAATCCGTCACAATGATTGAGATTGATATTTCTTGCTTTATAAATCTCAATGGCTTCTCTAATTAATCTGTTGTTAAGTCGAGTAGGTCTTGCAATTATTTTCGTATATTTATGAACATTTCTTGTTACCTTGTCGTCTTCCCAGACTCACCCTGTATATCTATGTAATGATGCTTCATTTGTATTTTAAATGGTTGTCAGTGAAAATTTAGCGACATAGGTACAGGTACATATATAAAGTACTTAGAATACTCATTGGGATTTGCTCTGAAGTATAGCAATTACTATAGTAAATTGCTAGATCAAAGACTTATGTGCTGGTATATTTGGAATTGGAAATCTGATTATATTATCAGTTTTTTTTATCAAATTAGATGATATTTGATAAATGTCAGATCAAAATATAGAATATTTGAGAAATTCACAAAAGAACTAGGGGTGTCTATTCTATCATCCGTCACACAATTTGCTGAGTCATTCTTAATAAACGCATTCCTTAACTCAACTCAGCAAAGTTAAAAAACCTGATGTGGCCAGCATATAACCTCCGCAAATTCCATGTTTAAAATAGCAATGAGCTTTAAGTAAAGTATCACTTCCGGTAGGTCGTTGGTAAACAAAATCTAATTTCTTGTTCCAATTAATAGAAGTTTGTAATACGAAATTAATTTCGTTCCAAAATTAATCGATTTTCATGTGCCTATAGCACTCGCCATTATAAAAGTCCGACGTTCATCGTTTTCAAAAAAATAAGTTCCGATGACGCCACATGACCACAGTGCGTACCAAACAGTCTCATTTGGGCATTTAATGGTACCTCGTAAATCACATGAAGATTTTTCTCTGCCCATATGTGGAAATTTTGCTTATTAACATATCCAGAGAGGTGAAATTGTGCCTCATCAAAGAAAAAGATTTTCCTTGAAAAATCAGCATCAACTTCCTAGTGCTCTAAAACGCAAAATGTAAATTCTTCGTTGTACATGATCCATTTCGTAAATGTTAGTTGTGAACTAATATTTGACACTTCGAAAACACGTGTTTATTGACAACTATTTGATTTATAGTGCTGCAAACATAGCAAACTTAAATCGGATCATTCTATACATCTAATATTTATGTATGATGGAAAATATATTATTTTTACAAACCTTAATTTCATTAGACTGAATTATATTTCTACTACACTCTCTTTAACACGGTATTATTATAATTTAAATGTGACAGTGACATTTGTTTAAATATGTCAAAATTGTAATTAAAATATAATGTTTTTGTTTGACGCATAGGCGAGATGATGTATAAAATAAATTATTTTATAAATTTGAAAAGTTATTTAAACTTATTTAAAATGCTGTTATCATAGAATTGTAGATTGTGCTATTATATTCAATCTTTATTAGTAAAAGTTGCTGAAAAATTATATTAATAATACTTTATTAAATAGCTTTAGCTAATACATACAGAAAATATTACAAAAAATATACACATATATTCACTGGGTCAAACATCTATAAATGCAATTTTAATTTAGATTTGAAATAATTTATAGTTTTTGCTAACTTCAAGGTATTGGGTAAATTATTATACATTAATAGTCCATTGTGGAAGATAGATTTACAAGTTTTCATATTATTAGTTCTGGATATATATAGTTGGTTAACTTGTCGAGTGGCATAATTATGTGTATCAGAAACATATTTTACATTTTTGCTCAAATAATTCGGCAGTTTACCAGACAACATTTTAAATATAAATATAAGTACATTAAAAATTACAATTTGTTCAATATTAAACCACTCCAAAGTTTTTAACATAACATTGATACTAGTATATTTATTACACTTTAATATTACTCTCATAGCACGGTTTTGCAATTTTTGTAATTTATCTATATCATATTCAATGATTTTTTTACAAAAAAACTGTTAAAAGTTTGTATAAGTGATACTTCGGGTTATCCGATATACACTAAAAATGAGCTAATGAGCTCTTTCCACATTAGTATAGAATGGGAATACAAAATTTCAAAATTTTCTGAATAATTCTAACCATACTATCCACACACATACAAAAACAAACATACATACATACATACATATATACTTACATACATAATACATATATACCCACAGACATTGTAAAAATGTTAAAATCAGATTCTGGGAACATCAAAACGTGCTTATTCACTAAAATCTCTATAAGCGAGTTTTAGCACGATCCCTATACGTCCCTTACCTATGGTAGCGGGAGGTAAAAATATGTAAAACGTTTTAGATTCACATTGAATTTTCTTTTCTGTTGAAAATTCTTGCAGGTGTCTACTTATATATAATTCAGATTTAACTTTTTAATTTATCTCAATCCTGAAACAAATTTAAGAAAGAGAAACATTCTACAATACTATTATGTTAGAAGCTATTTCAGACTTTGCGAGAATACAATAAAATAAAAAAAGTTCTCAGACTATTACAAGTTTTTTCTTATGAAAGGAGACTGTAATGAATAATAATTTTTTTATAAAAAAAACTGACAAATTTAAACGCCTGTCACATTCTATTTAATGAATATAAAAATATTATTTTCTGACAAATTTCCAATTTTTTTCATTTAAATCATGTCTGTGACGTGATCGACACTGCCACATGCAATTGGCTAATGGCCGTACTAATGGCTGTTTGAACGACATACCCAGTTCGATTGTCATATTTCCGTCTCGTTCGGTTCGAAAAACATATGTGATGGTATAGATGACGTCACACTCGCCGTCGTTTTTCTGGGTTCTTATTTATTAAAACTTTAATATTTTTTTTCTGGCTTATTAGGGTGTATTTCAGGTACACACAAAAACATATATCATCTTTATATATTTTTATATTTTTAAATTCATTCTATGAAGAAGTTTCCTTTTATTCTTCTAATGTTCGGGATTCTTCAATTCATAGATGAGACTGGCAGTATATCTGAAGAGTCTATGTAATACATATTTTAATTTTTCTACTTGTTTTCATAGAGATTGTTATATTCTTTAAAATTTGAAATAACATAAATTTTCAAAAAAAAAATTAGATATTTTTTATGAAATAGCATTTCCGGTTGTCCAATTGTTACCAAAATCTAATCAGCTCTTCCCAGTAATGTCAGATTGAGGAAACGGCAGTTAAACATGTCTTAAGTCTTATACCCATGTTCATAAACACTCGTAAAAAATTTAAACGGTTCGTTATAATATTTATCCAATAAAAACAGACGACATTGAAAGAAAAATCAACATTTTATTTGTCAAGTTTGATTCTATTTGTCAAAAATTATAACACCCACACACACACACATATATATATATATATATATATATATATACATACACACTGACGTACATCATCGTAAAAATGTTATAATCGAATTCTAGGGACCTTAAAACGTGCTTATCCACTAAAATCTGGATATGCGATTTTTGTCATGATTCCAATAGTTCTCTTAGCGAGAGGTAAAAATGAAAAAGACTTTGAAACCCCTATTACAAGTAAACGTTCAGTTAAGGATTTACTCAAGGCTTAAAGGATGAAAATACAGGCCCTAATTTACTTTTTTTGGTCTCAGAGATTTTATGTCGTATAGCCAAACTGTAAAATCTGTTATTTTATAAAATGCTTACTCATTTTTGAAATGAATGTTTGGATATTTTGGATTACAATTTTTCTAAAGATATCATAACATACCGTACTTTAGGGCACAAATCTCACACCCACAAATTTTGTGAGTTAGATTATATTCATCTTTACTACCTCGAGTGTCATTGCGTCCGTAAACATGAATTTTAATTTCCATATAGTGATTTGTATGTTAACTAGAGTACAAGAGGATTGGATTGAAGATGGGACAATATTGTTTAGGTTCAGGGGCATGTTCCACCGAAACTTTAAATAGTTTACTTTTATTATTCATATTAAATCAACAATTAAAAACTTTTATATCATATTTGCAAAATTGAGTATTCCTGGTGGCAAAAAATAGGAGGCCCATTTCATTTATACATTTCGTCATCTGACTATTAGAAAGTACCATGGCCAGTAGAAAGAACATCAAATTTAGTGCTTCTTGCACTTTAAATAGATAGTTTTGTACCATGTCCCGTAAATTGACATACACTAAAATTGTTTTGATCAAGCCCAGAGCAAATAAAATTTCATGATTCTGTCACATGCTTCTGGATATAACAATAAAAATAAAAAGTGTGGACATAATATAAAACATTACTTTATTAGTTTTTTATCTCTCGCTAAGAGAAGTATTGGATTCATGCTAAAATTCGCATATCCAGATTTTCGTGAATAAGCACGATTAAGGTTCCTAGAATCCGATTTTAACATTTTTAAAATGATGTCTCTCTCTCTCTCTCTCTCTCTCTCTGTGTGTGTGTGTGTGTGTGTGTGTGTGTGTGTGTGTGTGTGTGTGTGTGTGTGTGTGTGTGTGTGTGTGTGAATGTGTGTGTGTATGTCTGGATGTTGTAGACACGATTACTCAAAAACTATAAGACATAAGAACTGTTAATGGATTCCTCAATCTGACATTCTTGGGAAGAGCTGAAAAGGTTTTGGTAACAATTGAACAACCGGAAGTAGTAGTTTCTTAGAAAAATTCTTCTAAATATAATTTTTTGGGAGTTTTTTTTTTTTATTAAATATTGAAGAACATAAAATTCTCCATCTAATACACCTAAAAATTTTATTATATCTTTTATAGATTTAGAGATAAAGACACTATAATATATAGAGTAATCTAATCGCAGAGGCTAAGGCACTAAGAAAACCAGTTGACAAATTCCAATGTTTATAACATAGTTTACAAATGACATATGTCAGTGTTAAAAATCAACAGTTTTAGTGACATTCTGATAGCTTTTTCTGGGAAGTATATTTAATCTTTCTTATTGTGTTATTAATTAAATATTTGAAATTATAGGTAAAATTGTGGTAAAATGCATATATTCATCAGAAATACCGCCAATCTGGATAATGAACTGGAAGAATCTCTGACATTTAGTAACTTCCTCATACAATGAAAAATAGATATAATTAGAATTATGTGTGCAGAAGACATGTTAAATACAATAAAAAACAATATTTGGGTAAAGTTCTGTAATATTTTGTTATAAAACGACGGTTCGAAAGCGAAGTGCAATACAATACTTATATAGCTTTATATGAAAATGGCGAGAGGTCTTGTGCTAGCCACAACAGATTTTTTTTTATAAATTTACTATGTTATTTTGAATCATGTCCAATTAGGTTCTTTTATATTTAAAAATTATAATTTAACAAATTTCATATTAAGTCAAGGAAAATGAAATTATATAAATTTGACTGTAACGTGGGGGAACCATTTTGGATATTTCAGTAACAAATATGAGGCCTTCAGGTTCCAATTTTATTTAAAATTTTATATTTATTTAACATTTGGACGTCTCGAGCTAAATCCGCTCATCTTCTGCAACTAGGAGTTGACGTTAAAAAAATAAAATAAATGTTGATGCAGAATTACATTTACAATTTAGCGTTAGCGCAAATATAAATAATAGTGGTGCATATAAGTAAATAAAGAATGCAACTACTGGGATTATTTTTAATAACAATTCAAACGTGGGCGGTACAACTTTACTTACCGCATCACATCATACAAATCCCACACACGTATACATCAGTCTATTAACCCTATGTTTAACTTTTCCATCAGGTAGCATAATCGGCTTCAACCCCCGCGCATCGGGCCGCGCAAGACGCTCCGCCGCGACGCTTATAAACGACGGCGGTCGCACTCTCGGCGACTGTGCTAAGCGCCAGCGCCAACGACTAGGACTCGCTCACCACCAGCCTAGCTGTACCGGACATCGGCTGCGATGTTGATCTACGTGACCGCCGTGCTGCACTGCATCTTGCTTGTTAGTGGACAGCCTTTGGATGCTCAAAAGGTAGGACTAAATATAGTGGATGTGGAAATTGGTATTTTTATAACAAGTGCGGGAAATTGGTAATTATGAAATGAAAGTATCGGAAAAGAGTGTACAGACTTTGGGAATTTGCATGGAGTTTCAGAATTTTTTCTGCAATCGTCCAAAATGGTACTTTTCTTATTACAACTTTTGGAAAACTTATTCCGGCACGATTGTAGAAAAAAGTTGTTTAAAGTTAGAAAAGTTTGCGTGCACGCACTATAGAATGTAGATTGCATTATTGAAATAAATAAAACAAATCTTTTAGTTGTTATTTCTATGTTCGTTATTTGTAAATTAATATTTACTTGTTTATTTTTTTTTTGTTAGATAATTTTTATGATTTGATGAAGAAAGCGCACGCACTGACAACTTAAAACTGAAAAGTTTTTTATTTAATAATTTAAAGTTATGAAAAATATTTTTTATTCAATTTTGATGTTTTTAAACTGACATTATTAACTCCATAGCAACAACTATAAGTAACATTTTATTCAAAAGTGAATTAAATTTTTTCTGCACCAAAAAATGCATTTAAAAATAACATCAAGAACGAAAATAACACTTACCACATAATTTATCAGGCATTATCAGCCCTTTTCATTATTTTTTACGACATAAATGACAGACAATGAAGCTTTTTAAATATGTGACTTGACGTCTATCAGCGACGATTGTCATGCTTAGCCTACTAACTGATTAATTTTTTATTTTGTCAAAATTAAATATTATAATGGTTTTTATTAGCATTTCGTCAAAATTGAATAAAATATTGTACAAACCACGTGAGCTAAGAATGTTTATTCACTCGAAGAATTTAACTCACTCGCCCTTATGGGCTCGTGAGCTAAACTTTCTTCTCATGAATAAGCATTACCTTAGCTCACTTGGTGTGTAAATATCTATTAAATCACTCTCACAAAATTTTAACTCACTCTGCAACAAATAATGCATTTAAAATAATATCAAGCACGAAAATAACACTCACCACAGTATTTATTAGACATTTTTAGCCATTTTCATTATTTTCCACGACACAAATAACAGACAATAATGCTTTTTAAATAAATGACTTGACGTCCATCATCGACGATTGTCATGGACAGCCTACTAACTGATTAGTTTTTTATTTTGCCAAAATTAATTATTATAATGGTTTCTATTACTATTTCGTCAAAATTGAATAAAATATTGTATGAATCACGTGTGCTAAGAATGTTTATTCAGTCGAAGAATTTAATTCACTTGTCCTTACGGGCTCGTGAGCTAAACTTTCTTCTCATGAATAAACATTATCTTAGCTTACTTATATTATTTTTGATTGTTATATTCGTTGATAAATGAAATAGTTTTAACTACTAATGCTTAAAAGTAACATTTTTAAGCACTAGTGCTTAAAAATTACAGTTTAATGCTTAAAAGTGACAGTTTAATGCGTAAAATGTTACTTTTAAACACTAGTGCTTAAAAGTATTTCATTTAGCAACGAATAGATGAACCTGACGTCTGCCTACTTTTTAATTTTGAAAAATTCATAATGTTAATATTTGAGAATAAATGATCTATTTTAAAACCCTATTATAAAAAATCTTGTATGTAATACATTGCGAAATGAGTGTGTTAGGCACTTACGCTCGTGCGTATAAATTTTACGTCGCGTGCCTAAAACACTATCATTTCGCAACTTATTTCATAAATAGTATTATAAAGTTTATTATAAATATGTTATTTTTTCTGAAGATGATTTTTAGTCTTGAAACATTACTTTTAATAAAAAAAAATTAGCTTCAACAAGAGATGTTTTCTTGACTATTAAATTTGTTCAAAATACATAATAGAAATTTTACATTTTTCTTTCTGTATGACATTTCAAAGTTTGTTCTATAATGAGAATATTTACAAGTATTTTATTCATGAAAAATATCCTTGTGTATCTGCTTTCAACTTTTAACTTAATATTTTTATTTTATTTATTTATCATAACTTCTGAAAGTTTTCGTGCAAATTGTTTAAATTTATTTCTATGACTATTTATATAAAGAGAAAATAATGAGGAATATTTATTTTATGATTTTTTTAACTTTAGGAATAGTTGTTTCTTTGTAGATTAAATTTGGTTAAAGTAAAAGAAGTTTTTTCTGCATTGTATTTCAAAGTTTGATTTTATATTTATCAAACTAAAATGAACAATAGTTACAATTGTTTTATTCATGAAAAAAACTTTTAACTTAAAATTTTTGTTATACAAATTGATTTCTTTGCTAGAAAAAAATATGTATGTACATATATCTATTTATGATTATGTATATTAGTACAAATTAGTGAAGAATCATTTACTTTTGATATGATTCGTTGTCTTTTTTTATTAGTAAAGAATTTAGAAATACAAAATTAGAAAATAATCCTATTTTTATTAATCTTGAATGGTACATGAAACTACGAATGTATTAAGTTTTTTGCTAACTTATGAAAAATTAAGTAGTACGAATTTGGAAAAGGAATTTGAATAAAACGCAAGTTTTCTATTCTTCAAAGTTTCGGTTTAATTCAAATCATTTTCCAAAGTTACATTTGTAACAACTTGTTTAAATTTTTGTAATAATTCAACCCAACGGCATGTAAATATTTTTGCAATCGTATACATACTTTTATTTATACTACTTTATTCGTTTTTTAGCTTTTAAAAATTGCTTATATTAGACCGAAACGTTGGAACTCCTTCTCCAAATTTCGACTATTTATTTACCTTAAAATTTCAATTATAAAAATAAATAAATATATCATCACGGCATATTACCCATTACTGAGTGTGCCAGTATTTACAACACATGTAGACATCGGTAATGATGACGATATATTTTACCGTGCGGGCGTTTACCAGGCGTCAACTCACGGGCAGTCATGGATGGCGTAGAGAGTACAACACAGGGGTCACTTTGGGCCATTTAAAATTCGAAATTTTGGCGTCGGTCGGGATCGAACCCGGTTCCCCAGGTTCGCGACCAGACACTCAGGCACGCGACCACGGGACACCAATTTCAATTAGTGGGCGCTATTCTCAGTATACTGTATTTTAGTTTTTCCTCCTATTAGTGTATCGATACGTTGGATTCAACAAGTTACTATAACCAACCATAAGTTGATTTTTCTACGTCGTTAAGAAGATCTATAAACGCACTGTTTGTGGCGCTTTTCATTTTATATAGCTGGTATGACTGTTTTCAAACAGATAGATATAGATATAAGCATAACCTCCAAATTCTGTTAATCAACATGCCAACAATGAATTTTAATTTGTTATTCCTTTCTTTTAGCGGGAAGCGCTTTCAACATATTGATAAAAAATATCAAATCATATTTTTGATAATTTGCATTTTTTAAAAAAGTAATAGAATTATAAAATTACCTCAATAAAAAAAAAAAATAGTATGAAAACATGCTTCATAAGGCCTTGAACTCGTGCGTTAACAGAATGTCTTATGAAACTTGTTTTTGAATGTACTATTTTTACATAAAATATAATATATGTTTAATAACGAATTAGAAAACACTCGCCATATACGCGTTTCGCTGTTATTGCAGCTCATCAGTATGGTGTAACTGCCATCTCTTTGCAGAGACATTCACCCATTAGGCACGGCAAGATATATCTCTTTTCAAATTCTTTATTAACCATTGTTATTACATTTAGTACATATTATTATAATTTTTGTTATGGTTTATGGGCCCATTGTAGTTCTTGGTATAAAGTTTATGCCGGGCAAACTAAGGGGTCTATTCAGAACTCAATATTTGTGTTGTCGTTATGGTCTTTATGGTTGTTATGTACTGTAAAGATTGTTAAAATCAAATTTGGTATTCTCAGTACTGAAAGTGGTTACCGTCAACAATTGTTACATGTTTTGACAGTCTTTATCATAATGACTGCTAAAACTATGTATTTATGGTTGTTATCACGTTGTTATTTCTAATATTTGACCATGTGACAGATTATTACATCAATCAAATATTATTAATAATGGCCATTCTGCTAAATATTAGCAGCATGCAGTTGATTATTCGAATGGATCCTGCTCAGACTTAAATAATGATAATAAGAACGATAAAAACCGTCGTGGACGAAAGTTACTTTTGACGTAAATACATATTTCTTTGAAAATATTATATTCTGTAGTAGGTATTCGTGAAAACCTTGTTATTTATTCTGGTGCTAATGTGTGCTTTTTCTTCAATCAAAATAAAAAAAAAAAATCTTTCCATAACTTTTCAGTCACGTTGGGATCAGTGGTAGGAATTAACATACCCGTTCTAAATAATTTAGAAGTTTTCAAATATGACACAAATGTCTTATTCTTCTTTAGTTGTTTTGGCAGAATGTTTGCATTTTAAATATAATTGGCAACACATTATTAAAAGAATAAAACGTTGACATATAAGGCTGGTTAAGTTCATATATGCATAATGAAGTTAGCTATTGTCAAATAATCTGGTTCATTCACAAGTATTATTTTGTAAAGATTGTCAATAATACCGACGTAGGTTCTGAATTGACAAATTCATAAAGATTGTTACAAATGTCTTAATATATAACAATCTTTATATCCGTAACAACCTTTATGACTGTGTTTCTCTGAATAGGCCACTAAATGTATTTACGCACATTGGTAGTTTAGTTCCGGTTGAAATTGGTTTCTATTTTAGTAAAGTCTGATTGTTGGTATTTAATCGATAACTAGTGATAAATAGAATCAGAATTAAATAGTTTGTACTAAATTTCACATGAATTACGCAATTACTAGTTCCAATTAATTTATCAAATTGACATTACTCACATACCTAATTCAGATTTTCGTGTAAAGTTATTTAACTTCATTACATAAACTTAGATAAACCAAAAATAATATTTTGTTAGTTAATATTGGCCGGTTGTACCAACGTAACTTAAATTTAAAGCGTTCCTCAAATTAACATTATTGCATAGAAATGAAACGTCAAATGAATTATACATTGGTATTAAAAGCTTGATTTGCATTTTATGGTCAAAATATTCTGTGGTGAGTTTTTAATGAATAGGCACGTTCAGGGTCCCTAGAATACGATTTGTTTGTCTCTGTTTGTGTATGTGTGTTTCTGTGTGTGTGAGACAAAAATTTCTCAGACGATAACTTCAATACTAACCATACAAAAAATTATAATTCTTCCGCATTCCTCTTCTTTTTACCCATATGAAAAGCTGATCAGATTTTGGTTATAATTGGTAAACCGGAAGTTCCCTTATTTGAAGTTCTTAACAGTTTTTCTTGAAAAAATGCAGTTAAATATATTTTTTTTACATTTTATGTGATTATCAATATGAAAGAATATCTTATTATTTATACGGTTTGATTATACATTTTATTTCATATTCAATAGATATAGAGTTATAGAATTATAAAGATATTAACTTTCGTAAATCAGCTAGCTTTGCTATAATCATGGAAATAGTTAATATACGAGTATTTAAATAATTCTAATTGATAGATGTCAATGTCAAGTGCAATTTAATAGTGTATGTTCGTGTTATAATTTTATTGGATTTATAGAATATTTCCAAGGAACTTTCGATATAGAATTTGTAGAAAATAGTATATGATCGTGTTATAATGTTACTGGTCATATACAATATTTTCAAAGGAACTTTTAGTATGGGATTTGTACAAAATACATAGAATTGGCAGAAGGTAATGTGGTAGCCACATCAAATTTTTTGTTTAAGGGTCTCTTAAAATTTAAGCCTTGTTGGTACCTAAAAGTTTATACGTCGATGACTTCCATAATTTAAAACATATCGATTTAATGCCAAACCTTAATTACTTGCTACGTTGTTATTATTAATTGAAATTAAATGGCAAACGCACTTTACTGTAAATAAAATCAAATAAATATTTTGATTTCTCAATAATATAAACATTAATTTTATTTTCTGTTCATCCGTATAAATTACTATATTATCATATGTGTAGTATTAATTTTTTGTGACCTTTAGGATTATAAATCAATTTAAATTAAATCATATAAATTATGTAATTGAAATATTGATAAAATATTTAGTTTATTATCTAAAGTACAAATTATGGAATTAATTATTCATAATAATACAAATTGTGTATAAATTATTAATAATTACTTTGTTAAGCGTGGATTACACGATGAAGTTTTTATTTTCAAGTGACTTGAAAAATGTCTTTATAAGTGACCTTCCACGTATATTTATATCATGTTTTGCGTGAATTAAAATATCCAAGTGTCAAAATTTAAGTTATACCGACATTACATTGTCATTGAATTTTTCGTATAACAGTACTTGAATACATCGAAAATATATACACAAATGACATTTGACAATTACTTGACAGTCAAACTTAAAGGGACTTTTAAGAAAAAATAGCACATGTTCTTTCTTCTATAAAAAATTTTCGTGAAAAATGTGAGAGAGAAAAATTTTCAAGTCACTTAAAAAGAAAACTTCATCGATCATCGTGTAAACCACGCTTTAGAATGTTTTTAAGATTGAATATAAAATTCCATGAATTTATATTTAAATTATGATACATATTAATAGTTATTTATGTATTAAGAGCGTAAGGAGGCTTTTATGGCCTGTGGCGGGATTTTGAGCCCGAAGCGTAAGCCGAGGGATAACAACACGTCAAAGGCCATAAAATCAAGTAACGCTCGTGGTACATACAAACTTTTATGCACGGACGAAAATTTTTAAATTATGAGTATTAGAAAAATTGTATCGAAAAGAATTTGTCCTCGTACATCCAGTATCTTGTGTTGTTTTGAAAGCGGAGAACAACAGTTTATTATTGTGTGTTATATCATTTGAGTTTTATTTTGTGTATCTCTGTGCTTTCCGTATAAATATCACAAAATTAATTTTCATTTTTTATAAAAGAATATAAAATTTTTCGATTTGTAATAAAAACTTTTCATGTTGCCTATTTAAATTGTTTATATTGTAGGTTATAATTTAGTTTGACGTTTCATTATAGCCCGGCGGGCTATAAAATGACGTTTATATGAAAGAAATTCGTGTATAATTGTCAAATTATGACACGTCCGTGCATGAAATTATAAATAACATGGTTACTGTTAGTACCTACTTACTAAATGATTCAATACATTCTTTTTAAAAAATTATTGCGAAAATTTAATTGAAAATATATTTAAAAAGTTGCATTTGCAATAATATTTAATTTAAAATAGGGGTTATATCCTCATTGTAGTAAATAAGTAATTTATTTCCAAATATAAAATAATTTAGTCCGACATATGTATTTTATTTTATGTAAAATTCATTGCTTTGATTTGGTATTTATTTAACTACCTATACAAAAATAATTTGAACATGAATGAAAATATTTGTTGGAATATAAAATATTCTTTGAAGTAAATACCGCCCAACATTTCGGTAAATTAATTTTGATAAATTTAAATTTTCAGGATATTATTTACTATTAAAGCAAAAGTATCAAAGTATGTATTTTAATAAAACTAATGGTAGATATATTTTCTGAAAACAAGTAATAAACAATGTACCTACTCATATAATTGTTTATCAATGCCAAGAAACATTTATTTTAAATAAATTATAAATATATTATGTATTATAAAAAAAGAAGTTAAAAATTTTCTATTTCAATGTTTAGTCATTTTAAATTGTATGTTCTTGTTTCAGATATAAAAAAAATTGTTTTACGTGTATTACATAAAGAATACAATTTCGTGAAAACAAATTTAGACTAATAGTAGGTACATATTTTTTGTATTGGGTGGCGTCCGAAATCAGTTACCAACATGGTGTTTTACATGAAAACAATTTTTTTCAGATGCTATTTGTGCTGTAAAACTTTATTATGAACCTTTAAGTGTTAAAAATTAATCAATTGTCAAACAAGACAATAAAACAAATGTTCCATCACCCAAATGGACAATTTTAGGACTTATTAATGAGGAAAGTATATGATCAAGGATAGGAAGCCAGTAGTAGAAAGTTCTTTGGTATTTACAGTATTTACAGTTCATCATTTTAGTAAATTCGTACAGCAGGGACCCTAAAACGTGCTTATTCCTTAAAAACTCACCACCGACTTTTTTGACCAAAGACAATATCTCCTTACCTAAAGGTGACGGAAGCTGAAAAAGTTATTACATATGAAATAGAGAAATGGAGTAACAAATTTGGATGAAAGAAATAAACTTTGTGTAACTTTCTAGTTGCAATAACCCGTATGCCTACTAAACGAAAATAAGTGCCGTGTCTGCAAGTTATAATTTTCCGTTCTTATTTGCATAATTAGAAGCGGTGTTATATTTAATTACTTCCACTTAAATAAATGAACCATAAATGCGGGTATGTAATTTGTACGTTTAAGATTTTATCGTTGATCTTATTAAAATATAACAAAGTTTACATTTCAAATGACGATTGTTGAGATAAATAATATTTTTAAAGTAAACATATTCAAAATATGTTTGTTTCTAAAGTTTAAGTCATTAATTAGTGAAAAAACGTTACTTAGTAACGCTACATAACAAGTTAATTGCTTTTATCTAATATGAAAATTAACATTCCTAATTTTTTTAATATAGTTTATTGCCGAAGCCGTTTCAATTAATTCATACATGTCAAGTTTGTTGATAAATATAATATGAAATTGATTTATATTCATTAAATAAATTTAATAATGCAAATCTCACGAGACATAAATTTGTGGAATTCCATGTAAATTTATATATTTACATAAATTTGTTTTTACATTTTAACTTGCAAACAATACTAAACGTAATCGTTTAGTATTGTTTACCTGATGTATTACATGAAATTACGTACATTCAGAAATCGTATATTCTTCGAAATTGCAATAGTCATATTGTCTGCGTTGATAAAGAATTTTATTTGCATAATTTTTATCTCCCGCCTTTAGGTAAATGTGATAATGATTCGTAACATTTACTTGTTTTTAAATAAAAGTAGTAAATAAAAGCTCGGTATTATATTATTATTGTATAAACCGTCAATTTTATAAAAAAACACCAATGAAAGCGAATTCAGCATGCAGACCAGTTTTTCCAATATAAATACATTATATTTATATAAAGTTTCTGGATACGAAAATAATCACTTTTTACCTCACGCTAAGAGCGGTTTTGAATTCATTCTTATAATTTATATTTGTAAATATAAATTCGTAAATCTAAATTTGTAAATTAAATCCATCATTAACCAATCTTTACAGTAAGATCTGACAAAATATTATATATCATTTACACAAAATACATTCGTACTAATATTCATTTAAATACTTCGAGCAAAAAATTTACTTTCTCTTAAAATCGGCAGCAGGATAAAACGGATACTAGCCGGAAGTATCCTGTGTAAATATTCTTTGGTGATATCATCAATTTGTACCCCTGTTGGTCGACTGTACACCAATTATTGTGTAGTATGCTGTATAGAAATTTAAATAAAATGCAAAAAATTTAATTGACTTAATTTGGCCTAAAATTAACTTTTTCCTTTCTGAACTTTTCCAATACACCACAATGGAGCAATGAACTTTATAAACCGCGTCTGATTTGAAAAGTTCATTACTCTACTGATAACTGTCATACCAAGTATGTAGGAACAACAAAATGTTATGCAAAAATCCGGATGAGCGAACATCGCAGATCAACACAGAACAACACGGTGAACAAATGTGTTCTTGCTAAACTTTTCGAAGAACATAATTACTCCAAACCAGTGCTGCCGGAGATGGCTTAAAAAGTCGAGACGAGACCGCAGTTGAGTCTCGAGGTTAAACTCGGGACTGAGACGAGACCACTATCGAGTCTCATCGAGTCTCTCGAGAGTCTTTTAAGTTTCAAAAATTAATATTAAAAATATATATCAAATGATGAATTGTTTTTGTTTTGTTATAAATTATTTTTATTTTGCAGAGGATAGAGTACTTATTTAATACAGGTATTTTTATAATTATTTGACCTTGAAAAGACGAGACCCTCGTTTTTTATTTTTTTTTGTTAATGTTAGTACGAATGTATTTTGTGCACATGATATATAATATTTTGTACGATCTTACTGTAAGTGTAATAATGTCCATGATATTTTGTATGTATTACATAATTTTGTTAATTGTTAGACCCTGAAGAAGGTGTAAGTGCGTATCGAAACGTTGCTGTTGTAAGAATAAATGCTGTTTGACTGAGATTTCGAATAATTGTTAACACCTTATTATATTTATTCACCATAGATGGTGTCTAGTAAACTATTCTCACAAAGCTGTTAGATGGTATGGAAAGTGCACCGCAAAAGACACTTTCGTTAAATAAATATTTCGAAATATTTACAAAATTACTACAGAAAGTACCGAAATAAGGTAATACATAAACTATTAATTCCACTTGTAAGATAATTTTAATTTCTCATTGACTGCAAAAAGTAATAAATAAGACATTATCTGAAATTGCAACAGTTTTCAGAAATGTAATAAATGCCATTGCGATGATAAAGCTCGTTAATTAATTAGAAACAATTTGAAAATCAAAATGAATTTACGCCAGAATTATTTCCATAATTAGATGATTGCGACTTGGAATAATTAATAGTAATAAGAAAGAATTTATCAAAAGAGAATAACGAAAAATTAAAATAAAGGATTCTTCATTTGAATTTAAATAAGAGTCTTTGACATGTTGAACCATAATGAACTCGATTATTACAAAAACGAATAAAAGAGGTAATGGATGTAATGTACCTACTTAATAATAAAAAAATAAATTCTAGATATTTTTGTTCTTTCCTCGTTTATAACAATATCTTTGAAAGACTATTTCCGCCTATTCAAGGTGATGTGGAGAAAAAAGAATAAAAACTTTCTCTTTATTTTTTAGATTTTACTGGACGTTTCGGAGGTCTAAAAACCTCCATCTTCAGCAGTTACATTATTAGGCAAGGTTTACACTTTACATTTTTTGACCTTATATGACAGGGGATCCCGAAGGAAAAATAATCGGACAAGCAGTCTGCAGTGAAATTATTTATTTCAAGTCAACGTTTCGACTAATACGTTAGTCTTCTTTGGGGCCCTATGAACAATACAAAAATGACTTAAGTAAAGTAAAAAGAACGACTAATTAAAAAACTATCCAATAGGGTCGTCGAACTGTATTTATTTATGTTTTTATAAAAAACTCTGTGATTATTTTAATTGTTCCTCATGGATGGTTGCGACTAAAACCTCATGTTATTAGACAATTTCTGTAAGTACTTGTACAATATTTTTATACTACATTTCATGTTTTTTGTTTTACATTCTGTACCTCTATTGTACATTTTCGTATTGTTCATAGTGCCCTGAAGAAGACTAACGTATTAGTCGAAACGTTGGCTTGAAATAAATAATTTCACTGCAGACCTCTTGTCCGATTATTTTTCCTTCGGGAACCCTCATCCATTCCTCAGTCGATTATCTCTCAAGTTCATCTTATATGATAAGTCGTGTAGCCTCACAAAATCTCGACTCGTGTCAAGAAGATCTTCACCTCCATCCTTGTATTCTGAGGGATTAAGGCTTAAGATGTCATTGTGAAAGTGAAAATGAAAAAGAAAGGTTTTTTTTATCTTTTGGTGATTTTGAAAATGACAAGTATGAAATTTGTCGTCTTTTATTATTTTAAATACAGGTTTTGCTAATATTTAATTTATTTGTCAAAACTCTTGTAGATAGCTGATTTTTTTTTCGTTTATTGCACATTGTAAATTATTTTTATTTTCTTCACTTCGTCCAGTTTTTGTTCTTGTCCCTTTCGTATGATTCTTATCTAAACATCCATCACTTTTAAATTTTGTTAATATTCTCGAAACTGTAGAAGGATGTGGTCTAGGACGTTCAGGAGATAAGTTAGCAAACATATCACAAACATTTCTCAAACTAAAACCGGCATTGTAACAAGTAACCATTCGATTTTTTTATTCTTTAGTAAATATTTTTAAAGCGTGATGTCAAATTCATCTGACATTGACAACTTTGACAACATATGTTGCATTTTATCTGGAACAGTGCAGTATGTATAATTAGTATCCATAGTAATACATTAATGACAGAATAATAAATACTGCATCTTAGCTGAAACTCACGGTGTGTATGTATAGTACATTTTTATGTTATCAAGCAAGCATGAAAATAATGTCAATAACACAGGAGTTGTCTGCATTTTAGCTTTTAAATGAATTTCACTATATATATATATAGAAGTATTATAACCAGAATAATAGAAGCTTCTATTGTACGATATTTTATATTTAATTAAATTTTTGATAAATTCAATTCAGTTTTTATTAAATAACTGAAGTGAGAAAATGCTTTGTACTTTAATTTTTCAAATGAATATTGAAATAACAATTTATGTTTTCTATTTTTAATTATTATTTTTACCGTACATATTATTTCTTTTAGCAATTTTTTTAAAGCAAATATTTTTTTGTAAGTACTTAAATTATTGATGTTATTTAAAGTTATTGTACCATTATTCAATTTTTATTAGTAAAAGTTGCTGAAAAATGATATTCAACCAATTTTTTACAAGAAAAAGTGTTAAAAGCTTGTACAAGTGATACTTGCGGATATCCGATATACACTAAAAACTAATGAGTTCTTCCCACATTCGTATAGAATGGGTATACAAATTTCAAAATTTTCTGATTAATAGTATTTGAGTAATCGTATCCACACGATCCACACACACACATACACACACAGACATAATTATAAAAATGTTAAAATCGGATTCTGGGGACATCAAAACGTACTTATTTACCAAAATCTCTATATGCGGTTTTTAGCTCGATATTTATACCTCCCTTACCTAGGGTAGCGGGAGTAGTGATGCACTCGATCTCGAGCTTTGGCCCGGCATGGCCCGAAGCCCGCCTCGATTTCGAGTCGATCATCGAGCCGGGCCGAAGATATTTTTTATCGGGCCGAATCAGGCTAACCATTTGCAAAAGTTGAGACGAGTCGGACTTTTGATTTTGGCCCGACCCGAAAATTCGAGCTTTTCGGGCCGGCCCGAAAAATCTTATAGTTCAATCAAATGCACAGTTTCCTTAATATTTTAATGATTTAATAACAACATACTTCACATCTTAATAATAAAAATGTTATTTTACTTCAAAAATTCAAGGTTATTCATTAAAGCATAATAATGCTATTGTCATGTTGTTATTATTACTATTGTTACTATTCGTATACTTAAATAAAAGTGATTTTTATTTCTACTATAATAATAATAAGTTAGATAAAAAAAATTCTTATGTAAATGATATCTTTTTGTATAAGATTTGTGAAACAGTTTAAATTTTCGAGCGCCTTTGCGAAACAAAGTGTTAAATACTCGTAAGTCTGTAATTTTTATAACAAACTTACACTAGAAGTGTCTCTTTTTTTAACAACTTATGTTAACTAATGTTGAAAGTTATAAGGATGTAGAGGTTTTTTATAAATTTGGCACGAAAAAAGTTAAACATTTCGCCTCACATAAAAATCAAAATTAGGAATATCGGATGCACCCGGCCCGAAGCCCGGCCCGATTACGAGTCAATTTTCGAGCCGGGCCAGCTAATTTTTTGTCGAGTCGATCTTCGAATCGGGCCGGCAATTTTTATTTTCGGGCCGACTCGATCCATACCTCAAAGCCCGGTCCGGCCCAGCCCGAATGCATCTCTAAGCGGGAGGTAAAAAAAGTAAATTTATTCCACTAAAAACTATTTATCTCTGCAGATTTATAAAAAATACTGGAATAATCTAATAAATTACTCTTCTATGAATGGCTTATCTCTGAAATTTCAGTGCCAGAGTGCTACATTATAAATGATTTGAATTCAAAATAGGAAAGCGTAAAAGGAAGACTATTGAAATAAATGGACAAGCATTTTGATGTTTCCAGCAACCATCAAGTGTTTTTCCTTCCATGTAAAATTCATGACGTCTACTCAATTTGGACAGATATAGTAACGATATACAAACAGAGTCCACGTAGATATGGTATTTGCTTACAGTTACCTTTGCGAAATCTAGATACAATAGATATAAGCATTTGCAAAGAAAACTTCCTTCACATTCATGTTTAATATACATCCGTGGAATATTTTACAAGTACGTGTCACTGGAACAATAAAGAGAAAATATTCATATATGGAATTTAATAAGAAGTTTGTTCTTTTATGAATTTCCTTTGTAAGTTAGTAAGGTGTCAAGTATTCTTATTTATTCATATGAAGTACTGAAATAGTTATTTGTATCACGAGTTTAGAAAACGTATTTTTGCGAGCGTGAGTGTATTTTCATTAAACAAGAGCACTAGTTCAGTCATTAGGTAGATTTACCCTGCAAAAGGTCGGGTATTTTTAATTTTTGGATATATTATATACAGGCTGTTTCAAAGAAAGTGTAAAAAAATAAGGGCACATCGAAGAAAAACTGACAATAAACAGTATATAAAAAAAAAACAATAAAATTTTATATGAAATTTTTTTCTCAATTTCTAATAGTTACGAAGTAATATAAAAATTAAATATTGGCCAAGATCGCCACAACAATTAACAATAATTTGAATTTTTAAAAAAAACAAAAGCACATCTAAAATGACCTCTGAGAGGTAAACAAGAAGTCTTAAGCTTCATTTCCACCGATTGTCCTAATGCGTAAGAGCTATAATTAATGCTTAAGAATTAAGAGCAATGCGTGAGAACAAAAGATTGCAAACTTCTAACCTGAACTGTCAACTGTCAATCTATTTTATAATTATTAAATTTTTTATTTTTCGGTATGGATATAGATACAGAAAATTATTTATATCATATATTTAAAAAAGAAGAATTGCTGCTGCAATTGGAGTCTGCTAGACAACAAGTAATAAGGGAAAAAATTGTGACATTTCTGTTGTATTAGTAACTAAGCAAAATAGCTGGAAACGGTAAATTGTCATAATGCATTAAGTCTTATGCACTAATCATTATTCATTAAGCAATAAAACATTCGGTGGAAATGAGGCTTTAAGCTTCATTTCCACCGATTGTCCTAATGCGTAAGAGCTATAATTAGTGATTAAGAATTAAGAGCAATGCGTAAGAACAAAAGATTGCAAACTTCTAACCTGAACTGTCAACTGTCAATCAATTTTATAATTATTAAATTTTTAATTTTTCGGTATGAATATAGATACAGAAAATTATGTATATCACAGATTGAAAATAAGAAGAATTACTGCTGCAATTGCAGTCTGCTAGACAATAAGTAATAAGGGAAAAAATTGTGACATTTCTGTTGAATTAGTCACTAAACAAAATAGCTGGAAATGGTAAATTGTCATAATGCATTAAGTCTTATTCACTAATCATTATGCATTAAAACATTCGGTGGAAATGAGGCTTTATTTAATTAAAATCTTAACTCTTACAGTTCTCAAGACAGCAGAGGCAAACTCCGTAAAAACTGATTTTTTACTGCCTCATATCAAGGAAATTATTAAAGATCGGACCCATGTTGATTAAGATTTTTTTATTCAATTTGTTCAGTACTATATACCCTTAATTTTTTTACACTTTCTTTGAAACTCTCTGTATTTAAGAGTCCTAATAAAAAAATCTGATGTGGCCAACACAAAACCTCCCGCTATTTAATTTTTGTTAAGTTAAATACATACCTACTGATTTACTAACGCTGTAAACTGTTCCATTGCATAAAACTATTGCTTTATTTACTATTTTCTTTTTAAAATGTCACTATTATTAATTTCAAGTGATTAGTTTTTTGACAGTGACATTTACTGTCAGTTACATTCGTTTGAATTATGAACTATGTAACAAAGGAATTGTGTTTTTCTTAGGCTTCGGGACTTGTAATAAAAAAATATTTTTAAATTTATCTGTAAAATATATAGAAAAAGTATTAATGTATTCCTGTAGAAAATTCAATAATCTTTAATTTTCATAACGACAAAATGCGAAAAAATGGCATTTAATGGTATTTTTTGAAGAAAAACCATTATGAGCTTCAGGTAAAGTGCCATTTCCGGTTATCCGCTTTACACCAAAATCTAATGGCTTCTTTTCATATTAGAATAGGGTATAAATACAAGGTTTCAGAATTTTCTGAATGATAGTATTTGAGTTATAGCAAAGACAAAATCCATACACATACACACATACATACACACACTCACACACATACACACATACAGACATCATCGTGAAAATGTTAAAATTGGATTCTAGGGACCTTAAAACGTGGTCATTTACTAAAATCTCGATATGTGATTTTTAGCACGATCCATATACCTCCCTTACCAAGGGTAGCGAAAGGTAAAAATGCAAGTTCGATTTTAATACAAATAGCCTCTTTCTCAAAAACAGTTGAAGATCGGACCCATGTCGATTTATTCATTTTGGTCAGTAATATTTTTTCATTCCAAAGACATTTTATAGTCCAGGATATTTATAATTTTACCTGAAAGTAATTACAAGAAAAGCTTTTTAACGGAATCCTGTTCAGAAAAATGCGCTGAATAACATCAAAATTTTTCGGAATTACGATAAAATATAATTTTATCTTCTTGTTTAGTTTTACAGAATGATATGTAAATTCTATATTATCTCTGTGACTTGATTTCAGAATAAAATTAAGTACATCAGAATCAGAGTGAGCAAACTTCAAGATATTTATCTTTCTCTTTGATTTAGTTCATATCGCGATCTCATTTTCAACTAAATCAAGGAAGGAAAAAGTTTGAGATTGACATTTACATTCTTTTTTCAGACAATGATTTGAAATAGAGCTGAGTTAATACCTCGTAAATGTATTCTGGAAAATAAAAGTTTTTGTGTATCTATTACATAACGTTTCATTTCTGCTTCCGACATATTTCAAGCTTAATAGAAATAATTCTTGCTAAAGAATCGGAAAAAATTGATTTCGTAATTGAAATCGACTTTTGGATGAATGCCATAAAAAGTTTTTCTGAACTATACAAATATTTGTCAGTTGGTCTGTATGGGAGAGGATTTGTGTATAGTTTGTATAGAAGACTACCGTTATGGCTTTGACTTCCTAAGCCTGTGGTCGACCGGACACAGCTGGAGCTTCGGGACGGACTGCAAAAAATTTAAATTTGCAAATCTCTGTACAGTAAAATTTTTGAAAGAAGTCCGATCAAGGCCATCTACGAATTGCATCTATGAATTAAGATTTTATGCTGTCAAATTTAGTAGTGTCGTTTACATAGTTTTTATGAGGTACACAAGATATTATGTACCGTCATAAAAACTAAGTAAAAGACACTACTAAATTTGACAGCACAAAATCATAATAAATAGATACAATTCGTAGATGGCCTTGATCGGACTTCTTTCAAAAATTTAACTGTATGCATTTTGTATTTCAAAATTAATGGATTCGGAATATCAAATTACGTCTTTGATCATTGTTACAAATTAAGAAAAAATAAGAAAACGCAGTTAAATATTATTTTTTGAGTTATAAATATGGAAGAACATTTTCTATATAGTTTGATTACATATTTTCCTTCATATTCAATAGATATAGAGTTAAAGAATTATAAAGAGATTAAGTTTCATAAATCAGCCAGCTTTGCTAAAATCTTGGAAACAGCTGCATTATTCAAATATTCCAAATGACAGATGACAGTGTCAAGTGTAATTTACATAGCATATGTTGCTGCTATAATTTTATTGGATATATAGAAAGTTTTTCTAGGAATTTTCGGTATGAAATTTGTAGAAAATAGTTACGATTGTGTTAAAATTTGTGCAAAATACCTAAAATTGACGGAAGGTAATGAGCTGGCCACATTAGATTTTTTAACTATGTTATTTCTTAAGTTTTGTGTTTTATATATTATTTGTTTCATTATCATTAAAGGAGTTTTTTTTTTAAAAAAATGTTTCATTATTACAAAATAAAGTAAAATAAAATAGGAAAACATTTAATACGCACCTGTCCTTTCCCTGCCATAAATAAAACTTAAATCCCGAACAGTAGACCTGCTGAGAGGGCCATAACGACAGATTTCTGTACAAACTATATACAAGATGGTACATCGGAAGACGCATGGCGATTTAAATATTCATTTTGAAATATTCAGTTCAAATATTTCCTACCTTATTATTTTTAGTAAAACAGAAAATAAACGTCTTTAATATTTTTTAAGATAAAATAAAATTTTCTACATGGCAAATATGACAAAGTCCCGCCATAGATACTCTACATCTCCACGCTAGAAAATTAAATTCCTATATTCGTAATTATGGTAATAGTCTATCTTCATTAATTGAGACAAGTCTCCACATGAATTAAAATCGCTGCGGTGGTTGTGCCTTGACATTGATTTAATTGTTTTTGAAATTCTAGGTGAGACGAGTTTCTTTGAATGTCCGCTAGATGCACTAGGACTAACGACTTTATAGTAGCCTACTTTTTGAAACAAAATTTAAAAAATTCTGATGTGGCCAGCACATTACCTTCCGTCAATTCTATATATTTTGCACAAATCCCATACCCAAAGTTCCTTGGAAAAGATTCTATAAATCCAATAAAATTATAACACGAACAAACACTATGTAAATTGCACTTGACACTTGACACTGATATCTGTCAATTAGAATTATTTGATTATATGCTTAATTAATCTCTTTACAATTTTTAATAAAATTTTATAAATGTTATTTTAAAAATGACGATTGGGAGGTGGGGCTTTATCACGTTGAGCCTTTAGCAGAAAAGGCGAGGACACATGATACGACACGTTTTTGAACGGGAGTGAAAACATTTTAAATTTTGCTTATGGTAAAAAAATCCACCCCCATCATTAATATGTTACTTTAATAACGAAATTTCTGTTGTTAAAGTGCTCTTTTATAAGTAGGTTTCGGAAAAAATGTATTTTTAATAAGACGGATTACATTTTCTAGTTAAGCGTATAATTAAAATTAGAGGGCTTTATAATAATTATATTTTAAAAATAATTGCTTTTTATAACTCTCATAACGTTTAATAAGGTACTTATCCTTTATAGAAATACTACCTACTCAACAACAATTATAAAATCATAATAATAATTTCTTAAAATATATATCTTTGTTTTTTATCATTTTGTTAAAAAAAACAACACTAAAATAAAGTAAAATTGAGTAGTTCATACTGCCCGGGACACGAAAGATGAACTATGGAAAATATATTAGTACAAATCACTGTCTAATATATGCGCTCCGTTTAAATCCATACGAAATACAATTAATTTACTTCGCGCATACCAATAACATATAACAGTTGCCCAAATAAGTTTTAAAGCTACACAGCCTTTCTTATATTAGCAGTTGATTTGTATAATTGCTGTTCGTTTCAGTTCCTGTCTTCTTTACACTCGGTTCCATTAGGATCATAAGCGTACACAAATGAGTTAGAAGCACAAAGTTACTGTAATAATAATTATTATTTGGCAGAATTTATAGAATATGACGATATAAGAATTTCTTTCCCTTACCCTTCAGTTCAAGATTCGTGCCCCGCACTTTAATATAACATATAACAGTTGCCCAAATAAGTTTTAAAGCTACGTAGCCTTCCTTATATTGGTAGTTGATCTGTGCAGTTGTTCTTTCGTATCAGTTGCTGTATTGTTTACACTCGGATCATAAGTGTAGGTACCCAAATAAGTTAGAAGCAGAAAGTTACTGTAATTATTATTATTATTATTATTATTATTATTATTATTATTATTATTATTATTATTATTTGACGGCGTCTATGGAATATTACGAAAGAAGCATTTCTTTCTCTTAACCCTCAATTCAACATTGGTGTCCCGCACTATACAATAATCTCCAACATAACATAATGTACTCGTAATCTAACCCACCAACGCCAACTATTATTACTATTAATTTGATCATTACTCAATCAGGAATGTATTCGTAATATAACGTTTTATAGGGTATTGTATATACTGATTAATAGTTTACTCAGCAATTGTAACTTCCTATAATAGATTCTAAGTTCTAATCAAGAAATCTGTATTGAATCCATAATAGCCATAACATGTACAAAAATTATGTAGGTAGGTAAACCAGTGCATACTGAAAGTTCCGATTTACATATTATGTAACCTATAACCTATTTTATTTTAATACAAAATCTTAAATAATCTTAATCTTGCGAGGAACACTATGACTTATATCACTTTCTGATCCTATACTTTTCACTTTGGTTTTGCACTTGACACTGACATCTGTCAATTAGAATTTTTTGAATATATCTGTTGTTTCCATAATTTTAGCAAAGCTGACTGATTTTTGAAAGTTAATCTCTCTTAATCCCTCTATAACTCTATCAGCCCGATTCTCAAAAAAGTTTAAGCTAATCCTCATTTTTGGATTAGTGAATTCTATTTTATTCCGGTGTTTAAAATTTAATCTTCAAAATATTATCAAAAAAGGTAAATACTAGGAGTAGAGTAGACTATATTTTAAGATATAAACTGTCAAAGTTAGAGTAGATTTCGCTAATCCAAAAATGAGGATTAGCTTAAACTCTTTCGAGAATTCGGTTGTATATGTATTGAATATGAAGGAAAATGTATAATCAAACCGTATAGAGAATAAGATATTCTTTCATATTGATAATCACATAAAATGTCAAAAAATGATAATTAACTGCGTTTTTTCAAGAAAAACTATTAAGTACTTCAAATAAGGGTACCGGTTGAGCAATTATAACAAAAATCTAATCAGCTCTTCATATGGTTGTAAAGAAGAGGAATATGAAAGAATCATAATTTTTAGAATTATAGTTTTGGAGTTCTTGGAGAAAAATTTTTTACACACACACACACGGATACACACACGAACACACACACACACGCACACACACAGACATCATCGTAAAGCTAGTAAAATAATATTCTAGGGACCCTAAAACCATCGAATTTTTTGACCAAAGACAATACCTTCTTTACCTAAATGTGACGTAAGGTAAAAATAATATATTTTATTACTATGTATATTTTTACGCGATTTTTTATACGGAATCTTCGGGAATGAATGTATCGTATAAAAACAGGTTTTAGTGTACTAATTAAAAATATTTCATTTTATTAGTTATTAGTTTTTAAACTTCGTTCTCTATATTTTTTGCTGTTTCTTTTCTTGAGACCAAATGGCGAGTATAAACTAGAAAAACAATATAAGGGACGGGCGAATAAAAGAACAAAAGTATTTTCTGTGACTGTGACATTTCTCGTGGAAACTATTATGAAAGCTCTCGTTGAGCAATACGATGTGATAGTTCCGGAGAGCAATGAGACGTGGGTGCGAACATACCCCCGTCATTTGCCATTCGTTCCTAATTTAGTCGCTTTGTAACTCTCTGCTCGCTATTGTTACAGCTGTTAGCTACCTTGCTTTATAGAATCTTGAGTTTGGTTAACGGAGAATTGACATGAATTGCAGTAGTGCACTTCTGGATGAGTTCAGTAACTGAACTTTACAGCTATTTAAATTTTGAATTAAATTTAATGTAACTGAATAAGTTACATCAAAGCTAGATCCCATTAAAATAAAGGTTTTATTGTTTAAATTGTTAACCGATGGTAAAATTGTCAATATCGTAAAGAATCGAAATGTCAAATTAGTTGTTAAATATTAGTCAAAATTACGATACGCACTTATTTCGTCTAATTATAATTAGATATTATTTTATTAGGCAATATGTCTAATAATTTAGTATAATTTACAAATCTTAGGGCCGGTCTTATAAACAATAAATTAATCCTTAGTTAGTTACTGCACAAGTAAATTAAATGGACCTTTAAAAAAGAAATGGATATTATATTTTAGTTAAAACCGTAATCGTGGTACGAGCCATTGTCATCATATATTTCATATGGATTTGTCCTGTTTCGGAACGATTTTGGTAGCCTACCTCGTGCAAATATAATTGCATCATCATTATCTGTTTATGAATACGAGACTGATGATACAGACTCTAAAGATGACATACTCGACACAAACATTTCTTAAAAAAATATTTAAAAAGTAAATAGTTCCCTATTTCAATTGTTTTAAAATAAACATAACAAAAAAAAAAAAAAATACAGTTTGACGTTTGTGATTTAAATCTAATAGCATGAAATTCCGCAGTTACTTTAATAGGTCGATTTACTTGTCATTAATCTTTTATAATACCCAAATCTTCAGTTAAATTAGTTTAGTAGCTAACTAAATTTTAACTGTTGATTAAATAGTTTTATAAGACCGGCCCTTAATTTAGCATTTTAACTAACCCGAAATAGATAATAAATATTTTGTAAAAAAATCGTTAATTTAAATAGGTAAATAGTTATTTTAATTACTTATTTTAATTAATTTTACTATATTTTGGCTACATTATTTTTGTCTTTCTATTTTCGGTGATTTATCTTATGAATTAGGTAAGTAAATAGAAAATTTAGATAAATATTTAGTTAATTTCTTTATTTATGTTTAGTTCAATACTAAAGTCATTTAATCTAATTTTGTATTTAATTTTACTGTAATTTGTTATTACAAATTTAGAAAATTTAACTAAATCAACTTAGATAATTTAATGAAAACATATTAGAAGGCTGAAAATCACAGATTTATTTAGTTAATTTAACTAAAATTTAGAAGGTTTGTTTTTTCTGTGTAACCTTTAATTAAGACATTAACTAAAGCTATGCAACTATTAACATCTGAGTGTTAGAACAATTTATCATACAACCAAGCATTAGATTCTTGCTACACTTTGCACTAGTAAAACTTTGTTGTTTATGGAAACAAATTTTCAAGGGTGTGTGAAACATTTACATCGAAATTGTACGAGTATATTATCTTCGTAAACTAGTAAATGTGTATGGTACAATACAACAACTTATTCGTTGGAGCCAGAGCTTGTTGATACATTGTCTCCCCTGGCGGCACAAATGTGAAGATTTCCGAAACTTTAAACTTCAGAGTAATGCGAACATTCCTCCATATACATATTACTTAATGTTATTATACTCGTGTAACTAATGACTAGTTACTTTGTAATAAAAAGAAAAAAAAAAATACCAAGTTTTCACTAATCATATCATTATTACAGTGAGAATAAAGCTCTAGAGATTATTCTCGGGAATAATCTCTGTAGCTTTTGTTTTGTCAGATAGTTATCACCACATAAATAAAATGAACGAAAAAGACCGATTTAATGATGCTTTTGATCATGAAATAAATCAAGAAATTATAGAAACCCCTTCTGGAAACACAGTAATTAATAAACACTCGGTATTAAAGCGATTATTTATATTTATTTTGCCCTGTCAAAGTTATGTTGTAGTTGTCAAAACAGACTTGCCAACTGCACCACGTAAATGAATGAAGCTAGTTAATTACGACAGTAGATGGCAAGACAGTGGCTTTCCGTTGTTTGAAACAAATTTGTAGATCAAAAAATAATCTAATTAAATATAATTCGAGAGTTCGATAAGTTAGAAAATAATTTTAATTTCTTTCTCAAACTAGTTGCCATTTGGCAATAGCCACTGAAATTCTACGGGCTTTCGTGACTATTGCC